>HG992282.1:12500000-13750000 GCA_905220595.1 Spilosoma lubricipeda | reverse complement strand
GCCGTTACTACATCTTCTTTCTGCAATCGGTAACGCCTAAATTCTCATGTGTCATTAAATAATACTTTATCTAAGATTACTTGGTCTACGATTAGCCAATTACACACGAGAATTTAGGCGTTAACGATTGCAGAAAGAAGAAAGCTTGCAACTTGGCTAGGGGGGCAGTTCTTTCAAGTATTGTTTTTCACTACAATCCTCAGTTTATCGCAGTCTACTGAGGGATACAGGCCGCAAGTATTGTAGTTTTTGTAATTATTTTCTAACATGGTATTTATTAATAGTATTTAACTCAAAAATAATTATTTACACGAAATAATTTACATACATAATTAAAAGCCTCTTTTTGAAGTCAAATGTCTTTTTTCCTAAACCTAAAAGCAATTTGATTGGATTTAAGAAACTATTGCCTACACACATTTACTGAAGAGTAGAGCTACTTACTTTTACTACTACTAACTCTTATGTGTACCAGTTAAGAAGTTAACTTAACTACGAGTCGGCTTCCCGTCCCGGTTTCGCTAAGGTTATTCCGTGTAAAAGCATTTATTATTTAGAACTTGTTTGTAAATGACATTTATTGTTATATTTATTATGGGGCAGTAAAAGGTTTCCTTTTTCGAGAGTTCTATCCCTTCTAAGTAAAAAGTTTGGACTTGCGACTTATTAATTTATTAAAGGGAACGAATAATACTTATCTTGTATATAAAAAATAATTGCTATTCCTTTCTCTCGCTAAAACTTGAGAACGGCTGGGCCGATTTAGCTGATTTTGGTTTTGAATTGTTTGTCGTAGTCAAGGGAAGGCTCAAACGGAGAATTAAAAATAACTTGAAAATCCAAAAATCACGTGTACCAAGTGACGTACACAGATAGTATGTAATAAATTAAAGTTTCAAATTTAAAAGCTTTTATTTTTACCTCTGATAATTAAGTACAAAGTAAAGTTATAAGTGAATCAGTTTATTCAAACCGCGACATTTTCTTGCTGAGATAAATTTTACAGGCGTCTTATAGCCTAAATAAAAAGTCTGATCTTTTGTATGCTATAGGGGAAAACCGCTTACCGCCGCCCATGGACTCGCGCAACTCCAGAGGCGTCACAAGTGTGTTGTCGGTCTTTGGGGGATGGGGTATGGGCCTTTGCTATCTGTTGTTGCTGCTGCTGTTTCACACCGATTTTAAAATAATTTAAAGTGGACTTTAGATGTTTATAATATATGAAAGTGGATTTATCATTTCCAACTCCTCCTGTTTTTCTTCTGATTAATTTCGTTGCGGGTTCCAAGACAGTTAATTTTCTTCCTGGGACTTCCCGAGTGTCATAACTCGGTGTATTCGTGGGTCACTGCTGTTGATCCTGGTGTACAGGAGTTACAGTGGTGGGAATGTGGGCGGGATTAGTCCCATATGTAATATATATAAAATAGATGTCTGAAATATTTATTATTATAATCAACCCAGACTGCCTCGTTGGTCTCGCGGTTGGCGTGAGCGACTGCTGATCATGAGGTCTCGGGTTAGATTCCCGGGTCGGACCAAATGTTTGTATGATCTACAAATATTTGTTTAGGAGTTTGGGTGTGTTCTATCTATAATATGTATGTATTTACAAAAGAAAAAAAAGTATATAAGTATTTGTATCAGTTGTCTAGTACCCCATAACACAAACTCTGCTTATCTTGGGACTAGATGGCGTTGTGTGTTTAGATGTCCGAAATATTTATTTATTGATTTATTTATTTATATTATCAAATAATTTAAACCGATGAGGTTTACTACCATGAAACCAATATTAACAATAACCTATTCCACCTTAAATAATTGAACCTAATCTATACATCTATACAAATAAATAAAATTGAAGTGTCTGTTTGTAATATTAAAATAACCGCTTTTTACCAAATGCATATGTATGTATACACGGTATATATATACCATTTTTTTTTTAAATTTTTATCTGTCTGTCTGTCTAGCTATATATATATATATATAATAAATAAAATTGGAGTGTCTGTTTGTAATAATAAAATAACGGCTTTTAACTAGATCATATTACTACATATATACATACATATACATGGTACATATACCAAAATAACAGTTTTTACAATTTTTGTCTGTTTGTCTGTTTGTTCCAGCTAATCTCCTGAACGTCTGGACCGATTTTGACGGGACTTTCACTGGCAGATAACTAATGTAATAACTAGCTTCACTTCGTGGTATTACCTGTGGTTGTAAAGTTACAACAATGTCAATGATATTATATAATATCATTGTGGTTGGTTCATTTAGTGTTGTTGCTATAAAGTGGTAACTGGATAGTGAGGTCACATTAAGCCGCTCTCCGAATGCGAGACCTTGTTTTCTTAGATCATGGGTTATAGTAATCGACAACAACGTCGAGCGTAAAGACTACAAACTACAACTTTCCATGGAGTGGATGTGACATGGAGGTTCGGCATATTTTTCGTATTATAGTAGTGAAGTGCATCTTAAAACTCGTTTGGAGATCCTATTGAGGCCATCAAGCATTGTGCTTTGTGCTAAGGTCTTCCATGGTTAATTCAGCCATAACGACTATGTCATTATCATGTAGATGATAACTCAGTCTCTCTCTCTCTACTCAGATCACGCTTTCTACCCGTTTAGCTGCCCCTCCAGATATATATATGTTCTAAGAAGCAGATTGACTTAGTGTTGTTTAATATATTGTAGTGTAGTGTAGTGGCTGAAAATTTATTCCTTAATGTAACCTTATGCTATTTACACTTCTCATTTTTATATTAATATATTACTGTTGAAGGGGCATGAAGTAAACTTTAGCTCATGTTATTATCTTGAAACTCCAATGAAACTGAAACCTGACTACGCCCGTATTCCAAAGTAAATGTTGAAATCGTGTAGTAGATGGAAGCTACTCTGGTAACATCCTAGCGTTAGCATAGCCAAAACATAGACAACTGTTCATTCAACAAGTTTCATAGTTTCATACACTCATTCATTTGCTCATTCATCGCATCTTAGTCCATTCCCATTCCGTTCCATGATACAACCAACCAGCTAAAAAAAAGAATATTTTTTGTGAAAGCGTATCGCGTTTGTAACAACTGCGTCTCAATACCATTTTGTTTTTGAAGAAAATCACAATTTAATTAACAAAAGATGTGCATGAATTCTTAAGTGGGTGATTTATTTGAAATTTAGTAATAGTTTCCAGTAGAAATTCGTGTAAAATAGACTTAATTTCTCAAGCGATTAGGTACCAATCTAGTCATCCATGGCCACCATTTTAGAATTTACTCGGTGGTGCTGTAAAGTAATTTATTTTTGTTCTATGAAAAATATGAGCAGTTTCTATTGAAAGTTTGAGTATTAACTTCTTCGGTTCTTCATCTTTATTGTGTAGTAATTTAGGGATCGGATTTAGATTAAAGAAATACTTAATTTTATAAGTTTACGCGAGTGGCTCCATAGACTAGTTTAGTTTTCAGAACTATTTTGCTGAAGAATAAAATTGTGGCAAAATGGTGTCCACAAGGCAAATGAGTAGTGTTGGGGGCGGCAGTGGAAGCAGCGAAGGTGCAGGTCCCTCTCACGCAGAGCCCGTGGCAGTTTCTCGCGTCACTCGTCACTCAAGCGCTTTGATGCCGGGGGGTTCATCGCCTCACGCTAGTACTTCCAAATGTACTGTAATAATGCCTGCTCCGAAGTCCCACTCAACTAACCTACTTGACCTGCCAGTTGAAGTTATAGAGAAGATTTTCGGCTATCTGGGATTCAGGAGTGTCTCACATCTTAGAATGGTAAGATGCTTCATCTTTTAATAGTCTTATGTATCCTTCTGTATTGATTACAGTTCACATTAATTATAATAAGAGTAAAAATATTTAAGGCTTCACTGTTAGGATACATTTGAACTTTTTTATAGTCATTAGTTGTAATTCACATTCAATATTGATTTTTCAGTTTATTACTTAATGTTTTTAAAGTAACCCTAAAAAGTACTTGCACTTTAATTGTGTTGTTACTATATGATATAAACATTTGCAGGTCAACCGACAGCTTAACTCAGTATGTAGTACTATACTTAATTCTACGTTTCAACGGCTGCAAAATCAGATGTTGCATAGATTTCAATCAATCAAAGCGAAGATGCCTCGAAGAGAATCTGCGAGAAGGAGTCATCCTTTGGCTTGTGAATCAGACATTATTGAAACACTGCATATGAGATTGAGTTTATTGCAGATGACCTTTGGTAAACATATAGAGAGGAAACATTGCTGTTTTTTCCCAGGAGAGGTGAGTTAAGAAGTGTTTTTAGTAACTGTTTTGTATTGGCCAAAATGTATTTCTTTTATGTTGATGATACTACTACTAACTGATGTAGGGCATCTAATCTATAAGTATACATGAAACTGGTTGTTTAATACTCTCTGGTTTCACTGTATTAGGTTTATAACTACATGAAATAATTTTGAATTTGTATGAGTGCAAGGCAAAGGCATGCCTATGGAAGTATTAGTTGCACCCTGTGTTATAAATATTTTTTTAATGTTTTTAAAATAATACTAGCCAAGTTATTCCTTATAACATCAGCTATCCGTCAGTTAAAGTTCCGTCAAAATCATCCAGCAGTTCTAGATATTAGTTGTAACAAACACACAAAAATAGATTTTTTTATGTAAGAACATATCTATACTTCTATACTAATATTATAAACATGAAAGTTTGTAAGTATGGATGGATGGATATTTGTTACTCTTTCATGCAAAAACTACTGAACGGATTTGGATGAAACTTTACAGTATTATAGGTCATACATCGGAATAACACATAGGCTACTATTTGCCGTGATAACCGACATATACGGGGCGGAGCCGCAGGCTAAAACTAGTTTAAAATACTTCCGTATACAGTTAGTGAAAAGCACTTAATTTTAAATAACAAACAGATGATCCAATTACAAAATGGGATAGCAAAGGAAATCAAGTAAGCTACCTATGGACTTTTATTTTCCTTGGAACTACAAAAGTATTTAAAAAGGTCTTAGAATTTTTGAGTACCTTCTATTTAAGTTCTGCATTTCTTTTATCATTCACTAGCTGACCCACACAACCTCATTTGATTCTCATATTGTCCATGCGTGATAATTTTTACCTGTTTATGAAACATTCTTCATTGCTGCTCTGCTCCGATGATAAATAACCTGTAGCCTTTGTTAATAAATGGGCTATCTAACAGTGAAAAGTTTTTTTAAATCGGACCAGTGGTTTATGAGATTTGCACGTTGAAGCAAACAAATAAACTCTTCAGCTTTATTTATTAGTACCAGCAGACTAATGCAACCTTGTTTACGTCTTCTATTGCCCATAGCGTGATGATTTTCCCCCATTTTTGTAACATTCTTCTTTGGTGCTCCGCCCATATTGGTCTTAGCGTGATGAAAAAATAGCCTATAGCCTTCCTTGATAAATGTACTATCCAACACTGAAAGAATTTTTCAAATCAGACCAGCGGGAGTATCGCCGCACGGCGAAGCTTGTCAAAAAAAGTAGCGTAAGTTACTCCTTAGATCATCAGCTACCTGCCATTAAAAGTCCCGTCAAAATCGGTCCAGCCGTTCCAGAGAATACCCGAACAAATGGACAGACAGACAGAAAAAAATTGTTTAAAAAACATTTTGGCACATGTATCGTGTATACATACATATGCATTTATTAAAAAGTAGTTATTTTAATATTACAAACAGACACTTCAATTTTATTTATTTGTATAGATTTCACTCGGACTATTATTATAAATCCATTGACATTTCATTCATTAAAATCGTTTAGTAGTTTAGGGACTGTAGTGGTACATATAAAGATTCATATTTCTTTTGACTTCGCTTCGTCGAGTAAAAATCAGGTCACAATTCGGTTTTTGATCACCTAAAAACACCCACATCTGCAAGTTCCTGTTGTGGTTTTCATGAAAACGCCTATGACGTGGTCGTGTATCACAGAAAACCACAAAGCGATATGTCGTAGGTTATGATATATTGCGGCCACCCCGCATTGTGACCATGTCCAAAAATATTCTGAACACGTGTTGAATACCTCTTCAATGCCCCCCTGATGTCCACAGAAGTTGAAGACTAGTGTAACTATATTATGACGAAGTTGGCGTAATGCTTGCAAGTCATGTGTTAGTCAGTACAGTTATGTGTAAGTTGGCGTCATCCTACTAATATTATAAATGCGAAAGTTTGTAAGGATGGATGGATGTTTGGATGGATGTTTGTTACTCTTTCACGCAAAAACTACTGAACGGATTTAGATGAAACTTTACAGTAATATAGCTTATACATCAAAATAACACATAGGCTACTATTTGCGGCGATAACCGACATATACTGTGTAGTCAGTAACTATGTCTCATGCAGTCTATAGCCAGTCTTAAACTATTCTCCTCCCAAAGGAGAGGTTTGGCTTCGACCTCTTTACTTTACGAATTAAACGAATGAATAAATTACCTAAGATATTAATTTTATTGTGGACTAGCTGAACCCCGCGGTCATTATCGTATCGCGGGTAACGCCGCGGGTTGAAGCTAGTCTATAAGAAGTAGCCTAAGTTACTCCTCATATCTACAGCTATCACCTATCAGTGAAAGTCCCGTCAAAGTCGGTTCAGCCGTTCCAGAGATTGGCCGGAACAGACAGTCAGACAAAAATTGGTAAAAAAAATATTTTGGTATATGTACCGTGTATACATACATATGCATTTAGTAAGAAGCGGTTACCTATTTTAATATTACAAATAGACACTCCAATTTTATTTATTTAGATAGATATGATGAAAGAAATCTTCCTTCCATCCATGCCTTTTATATACATAATGTTCTGCATTATGAATATAAAATTGAGCTTGTAAGATAATTACGTGCTGAAATGTATTTCATTAATCTGACGATTTAAGTTGACGTGACCTTGACATTCTTGACGCAAACATTTGTTTATTTTGGAGTTAATATTGCAAGAAAGATGGAAAAATATAATCTGCCGATTTCAATAAGTCGAACGTTGCAATCGCTTTTGATATGGTGTATCTTGTGAAGTAATGCATGTATTAGACACATTTGTCTATTTCTGACTCTTGTACAGTTTCCGCATTTCTTCCCTATTCTAAATTTTATCCTTATTGTCTGCTTCACTAGATAAAAATCAACTGTACAGTATTTCAAAGACATATTTCACCAAAAATTGTAATATGTCCCATTTTGTGAAAAGTTCCAAGAAAAATGTAATGAAAATTGGCCGGTAAATGAAGTTACGTTGCAACAGGATTTATTGTATCGGCTGTTGACATTATTGCCATAAATAACGTAAACCTTAATAAAGTAAAGGTTATAAATAACAATTAAAAATATATTTTAAAGAGATAATTTATTTCTATTTATGTAAAACATTTAATTTTCATGTTTTTGAATAAAATTTTCATGTTTTTGAATTAAATTTTCGTGTTTTAATTAGTCAAAATATTCCTAACCTTCAGTTCTAACATGTATAAAAATAAATAAAATTGTAGTGTCTGTTTGTAATATTAAAATAACCGCTATTTAATAAATGCATATGTATGCATACACGATACATGTACCAAAATAACATTTTTTTTTAAGTATTGTCTGTCAGTCTGTCTAGACTGAAACTAGAAAACAAGACTGTTTTTTCCGGGTAATCTCTGGAACAGCTGGACCGATTTTGACGGGACTTTCACTGACAGGCAGCTGATGATCCAGGGAGTAACTTAGGCTATTTGTTTAGACTAGCTTTGTCCCGCGGCGTTACTCGCAGTTGTTGTTATACCGCGGGGCTCAACTAGTACTCCATAAAATAGTTGTTATAATTTGAATAGCGTGAGAGATATCAAGCGAGACTATCTGTATAACAAAGAGACCACCTCAAGTACTTCAAAATGGCGATTTTTTTAAATTTAAATTCACCACCAGTTTGTCATTTTTAAATTGTCAGTACTTTGAATGAGAGTATCCTAAGGGTTTCTTTAACGCCACGTCTGAATATCTGTTACTCCCGAACTTAAATTTTTTTATCGATTTCTTCCCGTTCCTTACATTACAGCCACTCCCACTTGTAAGAGCTGACGTATTAGTACACCTTTGTTATCAGTGGCACGTGAAGATACGTAACAAAAAAATTTATCTTATATTTTTAGAACCTATAGATCTTTTTTACCACCGGCACATCTAATTTTTTTAATTTTTATACAATGCTAACTGAACCCCGCGGTTATTGTTGTACCGCGAGTAAC
The DNA here is from genome assembly GCA_905220595.1 of Spilosoma lubricipeda. Lineage (NCBI taxonomy): Eukaryota > Metazoa > Arthropoda > Insecta > Lepidoptera > Erebidae > Spilosoma > Spilosoma lubricipeda. The sequence goes on along the minus strand of HG992282.1, from coordinate 13,741,688 downwards.
ACCGCGGGACAAAGTTAGTATAAAAAAAGTAGCCTAAGTTACTCCCTGGATCATCAGCTACCTGCCAGTGAAAGTCCCCTCAGAATCGTACCAGCCGCTCCAGAGATTACCCGGAACAAACTGACAGACAGACAAAAAAAAAATTAACTACATTTTTGGTATATGTACCGTGTATACATACATATGCATTTAGTAAAAAGCGGTTATTTTAATATTACAAACAGACACTCCAATTTTATTTATTTGTATAGATTAGCCTTTTACTAATTTAAAGTAAACACTCACAAGAACGAGAGTTATCAAGTCGTAACCTTTGCAAATATATGTAAAAAATAACTTTTCACAATAATTTTCTCATCATCATCAGCCTTTAATAGTTCAGTGCTAAACATAAATATATGTTTAGGAACTCTACCAATACCACGTCCTAGCACGACAATACTATGGTCTGATTTGAAATTATGGTCCAATTTCATTTATTTGTATAGATATCAGAATCCATTCACACGGCACTCCAGAAAATCTTCAATTAGGATCATAGCTTCCGATTATACTATAGTTCGAGTAGAATTCTGTCAGGGACTGTTAGGGTTTATTGCACAACTAGCGGTCAAGATTCTCACGGAATTCATTACACATATAAACCTTCCTCTTGAATCACTCTATCTATTGCTGAAAACTGCATTTAAATCCGTTGATTACTTTAAAAGATCTTAAGCAGGGACCACTCCGCGGCGACTTTGGTCGATAGCGATGTCAAAATCAGTGTGTGGGCTTGAATTTAGCAGCTATTTATTTGTCGCTGTTAATTGTACCGATCGAATCACTGTATATCTGAAAAGTCGAAGTCACATGATACTCGCCAGCGACATCGTTGCTGTGTGGCTACGCGTGCGCGTTTTTAAAATGGCGAACTTTCGTTAATATTCTCAGTCATTTGTGACTGAATTTATGGAATTATACCAGGGTTTACCTTCATTATGAATGGTTATGATTAAAGATTACTGAAACAGAGAGTTGAAGTCGCAAAGTTATGAGATTTTAGTCGAAAAATTTAAGGTATATGCTCCGAAATGAATAGTGATAAATCGATATGTAGACACAAAAGTCGTAAGTCGCCAGCGAGTCGCCATCGATGAGTCGCTGCGTGTAGACCCGGCTTATGCGAACAGACAACGAAAGTAAATTCGTATTGTACTGTACTGTATGTAAAGATATAATTAGGACTAGGATTATTCTTATTATCATTATAACAATAGTATGGTACACAACTACACATACTGTGTCAAATTTTTGAGAATGTACATATTTGTAAATCTTGCGGATCTGGCTTAAAATTGTTAATTACACTACGAAAATAGATTCCATCGTTTAATTTTGAAAGTTTTTGAATTGAATTTTCATGTAGTGATGAACCGTTATTTTGATAAAAGTGCAAAAGCCGGCAAGGCTATATATATTTATATAAATTATAATTAAAAAGTTAAATATGAATGACGATAATGATTTCGAAAACACTTTATACGTGGATTCATGTCAATTTTTGTTCGCAAACCAACTGGTACTGAAGAAACCTGTTTACCTGAAGTTCGTTCAAACTGTGTGGGAGTCTCTCTTTGACTTGATCTCCGTTCTCTTTACGTATACTCCAGTGTTTGTAATACAGATCACGTTGTGGATACCCGATTTGCTTTGTACACTTTGTGTGGTTTGAGAAGTTGAAAGCAATACTTTACAACTAGGTTTAAGGCATCACCTACTAGATGTTTTCAGGGTTTTCTTTTTTTATATAAATAATAATAATAATAATAAATATTTATAAATATTCAGTTTCTATCTGTGAAGACTTGTATATGGCGTATTGTTGCTATTTTTATAATCTATTTTAAGTGTATTGCTGTAAGCTTTCCTAATATTAATCATAAATAAATAAAAATAAATAGGTTAAAAACAAGGACATCCTAATCATTACTACTAAAGTCCATGCATTACATTTCGCTTTGACTCTATTGAAGTAAATGTAATCAGTCGATATAACGTAGTAGAATTAGAAAATAATATTTTAGACAAACTGTTCTTATTTATTAATATATTTACATAAAATTGTTTTAGATATTGGATGAGGTCTACAGTATTTTATCGTATTTGAAAACAACAACAAAGCTCGCAAGACCGTACAAAGTCACTGATGAACTCTTTGATTTAACTACAATGGCCATGGAATACTTCAAAGAACATATTGAACCTAACTTGCCAGAAATTACATATTTTGGGACTGATTTCTTTGACATCACTACAGCATTTTCACGTGAGTATATCTCTAATTAAATATATAAAATTAAAATAACCTATATTTCTAGATGAGTTTTCATTACCCACTTACTTCGTCCGTTAAAACCAGATGGTATAAATTATGATTTTGTGACGTTATTAATATCATGCCCTGTGCTTTTGTATTTTGGAACTCAGGTTGGCCAAACACTGATTTCTGCAAACTTTTTTTTTTTTGCTTGGAAGCACTACAACAATTACAAAGATGATTGAGATAGGTTAGTTGTGTATCAAGTTGTCACAGACTTTGCAGTTGATCACCGATCATCGTAACAAAACTTTGTTTCTTTGTTACACTTGCTATTATTAGTATTAACAATAAATAAAATGATTTCAGCGGGCGAAAGCAGTAAATCCTACCTATGCTTGGATTCTCCACCGCCAAGTGGCTTTGAATCCTCTTCGTCTCAGCAAGCGGGCGCTTGCAGTGTGTCGGATCGGCGCGGATCCTCAATGAACATGTATATGGAGGAGAGTCTTCCACCATCCCCACCACCACCACAAAGCAATATGGTGCTTAGAAAACGGATACATCGTATCAAGCAGGGCATGAAAAAGTAAGATTTCGTTTGATTGTTTTTAGTCGAGTCTGGGCAACAGAAGTGTAGGAATTTTAATATCAATAGAAAAAATGTGATCTCAAAGTATTATCAGCATTCTGCAAACACCATGAAGCCAGGATGCCATCGCCAGATAATAATAATAACTTCAGACATTTGATTTCAAATTAGTCAGAGTATATGCTATGGGTAACCAGATAGCTGATGAAGTTATTTGGAACGTTCATAAGTATCTTTATACTTTAATTTATTATACATAATATTATTTGTATTACATATATACACTTTCGCGGACATGCATGACGAAAGATGCCATACATATCGAAAATTATCGAGGTCATTTGTAATATTATACTGAATCCCGTACAAAACGCGAATTCGTGCATTACTCGTATTAACGGTATTTACTTGAATCTATTCAGGTACAACGATCAACTGTCGGCGCTGCGCAGTGATCTCCGTAGTTGCAAACGCAAGACCGCTCTGCAACAGAAGCAGATTGCCGAGCAACAAAAGCAGATCGCGGAGCAGCAAAAACAGACTCTGGAGTATGCAAATCGGCTCGACGACTACGATAAAAAGAATGAAGAGACCAGTCGCAAGTTTCAAACTTTACTTCAGGTGATTAGAAAATTTACATATCGATCGCGTTATTTATTTATCTTCGTCGCTCTGCAAAGATATGTTTTTTCTTTTTCTATAAAAGATAATTCCCACACTAGAATCTTGCTGAGTCATAGATTACTTATCATGTAACATACAAATAATATGGAGACACTGAACAAAAAGCTGTGGATCATGCAGTGTTGTCCCATGTTGAGTTTTGAATCCGTTGTGGGTTTTAGAAGGTGATTCCTTAAATCACTACGCCACCTGGGTAGTCACTACTAATAAAAATATTAACGTGTTCCAATGTGATTTTCCAGGAGTTGAATAAGTGCAAGACGGAGTTGCAGTACTGGCGCTCACGCTCCCCCGCCGTACCTCCGCTCTGCGCCGAGTGTGGCGCCGCTCTGCGTCTGTCGCCCTCCTCCTCGCTCGCACAGGTACCGATCTGGTTACTAGCCTTTTATCTCAAAAAAGAAACGAGGCTCTCAATTCGATTGTAATATTTTTGTTTGTTACCTCGGAACTTTCGACTAGGTGAACCAATTTTGATGATTCTTTATTTTTGTCGAAAGCATAGTCCCATTTGAATTTGGTCCAGTTCTTGTAGTTGGTTTTTTTGACGTAACAACATCTAATAAATTGATGAACGCCGTTTGCTTGCACGAAAAAGGATGACTCATTGTCCTGTTACACTCATAAATCTTTGTACGCTCATCATTTCACCAATGTTTATACCGTATGTAGAACCCGTGCTTCACTCAGCTTCTCCACCTGGGTGAAGCATGGGCACAACTGACGGGTAAGTAAATACGGTCAAGAAACGAAATTCCTGTCTATTCCCGATCGATCGACAAATCTAGTGATCTGATTCGAATACTAAATTTTATTTCAGTGGACCGCGGGCTCGAGCAGCGAAGCCGCCGAGACCGAGCCGAGCGTCACCGAAGCCGAGGCCGTCGCAGCCGCGAGTGCCGTGCCCGACACTCCCACCGATCTATCACGGCCCGAGACCAAACCGGACGGCAAAGCGAAGCCCGAAGCAAAAGCGGAGACCAAGGTCAAACCCGACCTCAAAGTGGAGACTAAAACTAAACCAGAAGCGAAGCCGGAAGTGAAGTGTAAACCGGAACCGAAGACTGAAGTCGCGATGGATTGTACGACGTCGAGTCCGCCGTCCCGGCGTCGCGCCTCGGCCGACGCCACGGGCGGCACGCCCGAGCGCAAGAAGCGCCGCCTCACGCGCCCGCGCAAGCTCTGAACCACCCCCGACCGCCACACCCACCCCGCCCCCCACTACCCCCACTCTCGCCCACGACGACGGACCGGTAGGTTGTCCGACTGCCCCTAGAAACTTGGTGAACCGGTTTCCAGTTAGTCTTCTTCCGTGCCACTCGTAGACGGTCATTCGGTTGCGTGTGCAGAATTATCTCGAATCTTAGAGGAATTGTTAGATCTGGGGTCGATTTTTGTAACGCCAAGAAAATACCCTCATCGTTTTATATAAATATGTATTTATTACGCGGTCTTATTTACAGATCACGGTTCACTGTTTAATAGATCGGTATGCTCCACAATTATTATCCGGAGGTATGAAACGCGATCGGGCTCGAAACGCGTGTTCGTATGCTTTTTTTCAAATAGTATCTGGTTTATATAACTACCCATGTACAAACGGCACATTCTATGTATATATCTAGTGGTAGATGCGGTTATTTGGGGTCCATAATATCGCTAAATGAACTGAATAGGTGCACCTATTCTTTACGGCTCTCGCTTTACGGGGTTCACACACGGGCGCGTCTGCTGTGTACATGCAGTCGTGTTTGTGTTAGATTCTAAAAATAATTGGATCGGTTGACGTATTGTATTATAGAGTTAGCGTTGAATGTTACATTTGGAGCGGGGTCTCCCTGTAAACCCGCTTTTGACGCGGGCCCGTATACCGGTGCATTGTTAAGTAATAATAAAACTTATGTACGTACGACTATCCGCAGCCAAATAACATTATTACTACAGGAGTCTATTGTAAAATATTTTTCAATTGCTCGTAGAAATTAAAAAGAAATATAATTAATAAAATTAAATTTTATAGTTACTGAGAGTAGTGAAGTAATATTAGAAATTGGTTGATTTTGCGGAATTAAAAAAATACATGCTGCAAAATAAACATTTTAGTTATTGATTATTAGTTGTTTTGTAATTAGACAAACAAGAATATTCCAATAAGATAAAAAATGAAAATCAAATGAATATTTTTGTTTCATCACTTGCAATACTAAATTGTAGAAAGTGTTTTCACACTTAGATGTAATAGTTTTGATTGAAATACAACTACTGCTGGGTTAAAATTGATGTTGGGCTTCTCATAAACAAATTAAAAAATATACTGGATCATATTAGAATTAGTATTCTGCCGCAAAAAATACATCTCGTCTAAAGTAGCCTGGAAAGTTAGTTGTTATCTCTGTAGATTGCAATAGTACCTATTTAATACCAAGTAATTTATAACAGCAATTTTTTTACGACATAAAATATAGAGGTCTGCCACAGAACCATCTCTTAATTTTATCGCTTAATCGCATTTTTTTAGACTGCCGTATCACCAGATAGTTGTAGTTGCCACAGTATAAGCAAAATACATCAATAGTTTTGTGACCTGTATAATCCAAATGATATTTTGGTTTGTTTATGATCTGCCAAGATCACATTGTCATGCAGAAATTGTTCAGGGCAGTATTCATATACCAAATGGCTAGATAGATTTCTTTATGATCGGGTTCATTTAGTACAGGTCAATGCTATGCTTAATGGTTACTTTGAAATGAATTAAGGAATTTTTGTTTTTAATATTGGATTTGCCTTTATATTTCTGCATCCAAATGCTTGTTCTTTTTCCGCCTACGTTCTTGATTCAAAAGTTAACGAGAACAAAAGTAAAATTCCTAATTTCATCTCAGAGATATCCTATTATATTATGTTTAAATTATGTTCGAATAAATACGCTAATTCCAAATAGTAATCACAACATTGTATAAAACATACTAGCGAATGATGTGAGCTATTTTGAACAGTGTAGTTAGTTTTAGTTTTTAGGTTTTACAGCCCTGGTAATTTTAATTTAGTGTTCTAGGTTTTAAAGATTGTGAATAGCGGTGAAGGTTGAAATGTTGTGTTTATTTGTAAATATTCTATAAAGGTAAAAATCACATGTGTAATGTACAAATAATTATATTTATGATTGTATAAATATACAACAGTGTAAATGAAATATTTTGTGACATGGTGTATAGGTAGGTGAATAGTCGTGGCGTGGCATAAAGCTATTTTCCATACATTGTATTTTACGAATTGTGCTCATGGGGCTTCACACAGTTCTTGCATCATGTCACTCACAATTTACAAACATATCAACCAAATTCATCGAGTCATCAATGTTCTGGTTACCCAAACTATAGGCACTTAGTCCATTATTATATACATACATATGTTTTATATTAGATACGCACAAATTATTATATTAATATCCACATTCTGTAAATTGAGTAAACAGTTTGATTATATTATTTATTTGTGAGTCATTCACCTTTAATTTCATTTGTGGTTTTATGACTGTGTACATAATATACTTAGTGCATATAGTATATCAATATTTTCTAAAAATGTTATGTGCGAATATCACATGAGTACAAATAGTTTTTTGTTGTAACGCCATTGGGGCTTCTCTGTCGTGTTTACAATAATAGAAGTGTTATCATAATACGCTACTACGAACAATACGAAACTGTACAGAGTATTGGTGTAAGACTATGTCGAGCATATATATGGGGGTGATAGCAATGTAATGCTAAACCTATTTGGACAATAAGAATTGTTAGTTACCAATTCTCTGCGAGGCCGCACACTGAACACGCATTAGATAATCTCTTTGTGAAGCATCGATGCACACGAGGGCGAGTGTTGTAGGCTCAACTCTCTCATCGACTCGTTGCTAAATATCGCTTTATTTTGACGTGTCTAACTACATTGAATCTCCCTGCTCAACACAAAACTATGGATATAAATGCGTGTTCAAAATATGGCGATGCTGCTTTCGCTCGAAATCTCTGCAATGTTATATTTGTGTATATAGCTACGATTGTACATACTATGTATGCTGTGTGTAGAACTGTAGATTGTTTCACATTCTTAGAATTGTAATACAAGTTATAGAATAAAACAGAAGTACACAGATTATTTTTAATATAATAATTGTAATTTGAGAAGAAATCAAGTGATGTGATGTATGCGTGGTTAGAATGCATGTTGATTGTCGTGGCGAGGCCTAGTGTCCTCGCACCTCTGTTCTACGGGACATCTCGAGCTCTGGGCGGTACAACTGTGTACATTTAAATGTATGATTATTTCTTCTGTGTAAATCGTCGTCGGTTATGACTAATAATATTTCAACGACCTAATAAACGAAGTATATATAAAATGAAGCCTATCATTGTCGGGAATTAGTATACATATAACGATTGGTTTTTTTATAATTTATTTTTAAATATAAATTTTCTATTAAAGGTGAATGTTACAAATGAGTTTATTATCATTTAGCCAATATATTATAGTACACTGTGTACATAATAACTTACTTAGGTTTAAGTAGTCCATTTGAAATCACGATGTGCATGTAATAGCGACAGGCGAGTTATGAATGGTGTAATGAAAGTGCGATTTATTCAAATGCCATTTACAAATGATTTAAATGTATTTTATCGCTATTTAACTTTTATTATGTATATTTTCGTGTCATGTTTATCATTTAAAAGTTTTCCTGGAACTATTCCATCATACTTATGTGAGAGTATGAAAAGTTACTGAACTGTATGTATTACAGATGATAACAAATGTATAACATATTATAATGTACCAATGTGGTAAATAACATCTATGTGTTGTAGAGCTTAATGAATTTAAATTTTAAAGAGTTACTTTAGATGAGAAAACGACTCGAAGAGAATGTGATTGTGCCTAAATCAGTTAAGTACTTAATGCCGTGGAAATTTGTTAAAATTAATATGAAGGCCGGGCAAGGTCTAGTTTTTAAATTCAATTGACGCAAGATCTATCAACTTACAATGTATTTTTATTTGAAATAACAATCTTAACAGTTTATTTCACTCTCTTGACGTGAATGCAAACGTGAGATTTTCCCTCAACTACCTGTACCGTTCGTGACTACTCTGCTGGATTTTCAGAGAAAAAAACATACAAAATAAACATTCGATAATGTGTTCTACACCTTGATATAAATGCTATACTATAATTCTACAAATTCTTCAACTGTTTCTTATCTTCTTCATTCAATAGTGCAATATGTAATAGACCATTCAGTGGTGTTAGTTTGGCGAAATGTGCAGTTTTTATTCCTCAAAACTTGATGCGATAGGGCTGTAAATTAAGGTTTAAAATTAATTTTTTTAGAGAAGAAATACTGTCAAGTGCACTAAATGCATTACGGGAGGTTTATGTTGTGCTCTGGCAAATGTGTACAACCAGCAAGACTGTCAATTGCTGTAGATATTCTCTTTATGATAGTTATATAATAAAGTATTTTTATTAGACAAAAATACAATAAATGTGTGAAGTCCAAATTACATAGTTTTCTTTGATAAATTACCTTTGAGTTAACATTCCATAGTTATCATCATAAACAGCGAATTATTAGCATTAGAAGGGTTTTGGATATATAACACTGGGCAGATGATTATTTTATGTATGTGAAGTTTTGTTTCCTTCGAAGTGCTCTTAGTGAATGTTCTCGATACCTCTCACGGGATCAAAACTCCTTATCGAGTTGAGCCCCGCGGTTAATGAGGTACGTTTACAACCGCAGGTAGTGCCGCGGGGTGAAGATCCATTCCTTTCTGAGTTTATGTTGGACTAACGATCCTAAAACAATCACCTTTCCTTAAACGACGTAAGTTTGTAGTTACTGGGATCTCAGCCTACAACTGCAAGTGTAGATGTCATATTACTGATGCTGGTTTGGCCACCATCATCGATTTTAATTTCCATAACAGTGGTGATGAAGATAACAGCTCTGTATGGATCAATTATCGAAATGTGTAGGTCCTTGGGTTAAAATAAAAGTTGTATGAGTTGGTACTTTCGACTAATTAGCTACTATTTTAGTACCGTTACTGTAGCGATAGGTCAATTGAGTTCAGTTATTATTTTTTGAGTAAGTACCTAACGGGACGAGTACCTACCTAATGTTATATGCATCGGCATGTTTAACGCATGTTACTGGGATTACCGTGAGCGTGATAATTACTTGTAATTTCATACTCAAAACCATGGATTGAGTAGAATGGTTGCTGATGATCCAGGGAGTAACTTAGGCTACTTTTTTAGACTAACTTTGTCGCGCGGCGTTCCTCGCGGTACAACTATAACCGCAGGGTTCACCTGGTAACAAATATAACAATATAATTCTTCAGGTCGGGCAGGCAATCAACTAAAAAAAAGACAAAATATAAATTTTGTACGTTAGAAGGGTTTTCCCGTACTTCATGTTAATCTCTTAATGTTTTGACGCGACCGGCGATCAATTATGATGTCTATCAATGATCACTATGATCAGATAAACTGTATTGGATTCGTGCAGACAGATACGATTACAAATTATGTTAGTGAAATTAACTCGTATTGATTAAAAATTATATGAGACTAGCTGAGCCCCGCTGTGTTGCCCACGGTACAACAACAACCGTGGGTAACGCCGCGGGGTAAAGCTAGTCTAAAAAGTACTAAGTTACTCCTTATATCATCAGCTATCTGTCAGCGAAAGCCCCGTCAAAATCAGTCCAGCCGTTCCAGAGATTACCCGGAACAAACGGACAGATAGACCGACAAAAATTGTAAAAAAAAAATATTTGTACATGTACCTACCGTGTATACATACATATATGCATTTATTAGAAAGCGGTTATTTTAATATTACAAACAGACACTCCAATTTTATTTATTTGTATAGAAGACTAGCTGAGCACCGTGTTGTTACTAGCGGTTGTTGTACTAAAACAATTACCGCAGGTAACGCTGCAGGCCGAAGCTTACATAAAGAAAGTAGCCTCAATTACCCCTTACATCATTAGCTATCTGCCAGTGAAGACAACAACCGGCCGGAACAAAAAGACAGACCGACGGATAGAGAGCTAAAAATTGTAGAAAAATGTTATCTTGGCATATGTACCGTGTATACATACATATGCATTTAGTAAACAACGGTTATATATATACATATATACAGGGTGTAACCAGACGTCTACCGAAAACGAAAGAGGTAGCTTCAGCACCCCAAAACCTATTAAAAAAAACAAACAGTTGCCCTTAAAAAAAATTGTAGCCGGAAAAAACAATGTGCCAAGATTTTTATTCATTTCAGAAGCCAGCAATGTATTGCGCGCACCGTGTATCTAAGTGAATGATTATTTATTACAATTTAAGTACCTACGCGTCGGTACAGTTGCTTATACTTACTAACGAAAGTAGGTAGTGACTTTATACTCTACGTACCTAATTCTGCGGTAGCCTCGGTCGAACCAGAAATGGCATCAACTGTTAGTTTTTAATTACCAGAGACATGATATAGTGCTAGTACGGAAGTTACTTTTGTTAATAAAATCTAAAAAAAAGTTCATCATCAGTCCATCGCAGTCCACTGCTAGACATAGGCATCTCCAATTGCGCGCCACTTGGTTCGATCCTCGGCTTCTCGCATCCAGCTCCTGCCAGCCGTCAATGAAAGGTAATGTATGTAATACTTACCTTTAAATAAGTAATCGTATTAATTCCCGTAAAAGTAATAACCTTGCTGTCTTGATTAGAATAACTGAAAAAATGTAAATGGAGTTTCAATGTTGGTTGTAACTCCGGTGGTTGTTCAAATATTTTGGTAAATTTAGACAGATATTAGTAGCATGATAGGCTTTTACACGCTTTTATTAGCTTCATCTGTATGTTTGATTCCGAGTCCGACTCCTTTGGAGTTGATTTTGACTAACTTCAAACGGTCAGATTTCATTTAAACTTAGTAGTTTTATCTAAATATAGTAGACCTATGACAATAAAATAACCTAATTTTTTTGTCAGATTTATTTAGTTTCAATTTATTATTTCAATATAACCAATTAGATTATAGTTAATTTGTATCGTCTAACATACAAATTAGATTTATTTACAGATTATAGAACAGATTTATGGAAGCAGTTATTTATTTTGTTGTTTTTGTGTCAGAGTTCACTAACACAATGCAGTTTCATATCTAATTAAACCGGTATTTGATCGTTATCAAGGAATGATATAGAATACACGAATGAGTAGGCTAGACTGCAGTTTGATGGACTCCTAATCACTCACCTAAATCTATAATCAGATAAAAGATAAAAATATTAAAACCAATTACAACTTCATCATCTTGGTTTATCTCAAATTTCTTTGTCATCTTATCTTTTCTTTAGTTGTTCGTTATTGTCCCTAATACTTAGAGTATTCTTGTATTCTCTAGTATTCATTTGCTCAAGTCTTTGCGTTTATACTACTACAGCTAGATATCTCTTTTCAGAATTTTCTCTCCAATCTTCACTAAGAAAGTCCTATAAGTCATGTTATCTTATGCCAAGATTCATTCATATCATTTAAAAAGCCTTTATTAGTTCATTTAGTTCACAGCTGAACATAGGCTTCTTCTTAGATGGGAGTTTTGGCCTACTATGTACACCACGCCTCACCGGCTAGACGAGTCGATATATCTACGATCTCACGTTTATCTTCTGTACCTAAGTCGTAGTTTCCTGCGTTTGCTCTCTTATTCTGCACGTACGACACCTAAGCGATGAATTGAAGTGGAGACACTTCTTTTCATGTTCTCAATCAGTCACCACATGGACGAAATAATTACTATGACGATGATGATTGATGATGAGTAAATTACCTATTTATTTTAATTGTAGCTGTGCTGTGAACATGTTTTACTGTAAGTACTATTCAACATTACTGAGCTTACAGCTCAAGGTAGTAGAGCCACGCTGATTTCAGCACGAACGGGCCGGCTCGACCGGGGCGGTACTACCCTCGCACAGAAAATCAACGTAAAATGACAGCGATCATGCTGTCGTGTTTCGTTGGTAAGTGCGTGACCGGAGGCCCAATGATGCGAAAGCATCACTAGCCCGCCATGGTGTGGGTCACCATGCTGCATTGTTGCATTGTCTGCGTTCGCAGTATGGTGACCATCACTCTTGGATTCTGCTTATGCTTTCCATCAGGCAGAGTAGAGTCATTATGGCAGGGTCAAACATAAAAAAAAAAAAAATTACTAAGACATAGTCATGAAAAAGTAGTAGTAGTAGTAAAAGTAAAATCAAACAACTTTTAGCTGATAGTAGTCGCTAGATGTTGTTAAAACACTTCGGATCTGCATGCCGGTAGTTCTAGTTAATAGAATTCGTATTCAAATAATCCTAGTAAATCAAGTCTAAGTTCTAAAAATCCAAGTGAGTTCGAACTACTTGCTTTGCAATTACAAAGTTCCCAGTCACTCGGGAACGGTTTATTCGGTGGTTGGCTGTTGAATAGATTGGGCACTGATAAGGCTTTTGTAGGAGCAACCTAACGTTACTGGAAGCGCATGGAAACCCTGTAAAAACCCCAATATTGATATATTTATTGAGATCATTAATGTGGAGTTTCCAGATTATTTATTGTCTCTGTTTAACAATGAGAAGGGTTCTTACAACCGTGTTAGGTGATCTTAACTCGTAGACTCGAAAAGAACACAGGTGGTGGTGGTTTTTTCTGGGTGTCGGGTTCAATCGGCAATCTCCAAGCTGTGAGTGTAAATGGGTTTTCCTGTAGAAATTTCTGTACGATATTTAATTTTTATTCAGAATACGTTTTCGTTTCTAATGCGTCATATTACACACATCTCTTTGAAAAAAAAAATCTATTTTAGCGAAATAATTCGCAATCTACAAAATACAATAAAAATAAAAGCCTGTTTGCCTATCAAGTCAAATTGAAATCTTAACTGTTGAGAGTTTGAAAGACTATAATATCTATAGTAACGCGACTCACGGGATCTCGTGTTTGTAGAATATAACAACAAGTAGATATCTAAACACTTAAGTACTAGTATAAAGGGTGGTCATACCTGCAAAAGTGGCGTTCTCATTTTTTCCATAGGTACTCTTTTTTGCCAAGCTATACTAAATAATTGAAACACATATAAAATTACATGGGTTTTGTTACATGAAGGTTTCTGCAGCATTTCCACATTTGCTGTATTGAATACTGATACTGATTTTGAAAATGAAGTAAATTTCCGTGTTTCCCCAATGTAAATTTAACCGCCAGGTTGACAATATAAAATATTATTCAATGTCTTCAAAAGGAAGGTAATGTTTTTCGTGTGAGTTTATATGTACAATTATCCTCTCGATACATCCATCCATAAATGGCATTAACCTTCGCACTTTCGCAAGCCTTGGTTGTTGTTTTACTTAATTACCTATATATATTAAGAAATCTTGCGCTTTCTCTTTGATTTTGGGGAAGAGCTTAAATCTTCAGGTGACCTGTTTTCACTTGCGTTTGCCTCCTTTAACTTAAAAGAAACTTATGCACCTAATAGGTTTATATATTTTTACGGTTCCCGTTTTATATAAATGTCTCGTTTCTTATGTTGTGATTTTTGTTGATTTTTGTCAGGAACATTAACAACAACTGCATAAATTGTATGTACTTTTTAATTAAATATAATGTACCATAAGCCATTTATAGAAAAGTAGACAAAAACTGATTAAAACTATGTACGGCAGCGATTAAGTGACTGTATATGTGTATATTTTTTTATTATAAAATTTGAAACCCGCCAAACTTGAAGCCTTTAATAACTGCCTCGGTGGCGCAATGGCAATTTTTTATAAAGCCAACTATGTGCGATAGTAGGTATCGTGATGAGACAAAATCGCGTTCGCGACTGTTGAGCTTGAGGTCTCGGGTTCGGTCAAATTTTTGTATGATCTGCAGAAAATTGTTTCAGAGTTACGGAGTATGGGTCTTTTCTATGAAAAATATAAATGTATTTTTACCCGACTTGTGCAAAGCCAAAGGCGGGTTATGATTTTGACAGGCTATGTATGTATGTATGTATGTATGTATGTATGTATGTATGTAGGTATGTATATATGTATGTTCATTAGTTCCCTCCTAGCTCCTTAACTACTCATTAGATTTGGACAAATGAGGTGTCTCTAGAAGCGTCGTGATCTTCTTCTGGTTATAGGCTATATGACGTGTCACTGAATCTAATGTGGCGCCCTCTAGCCAACATAAAGTACTGTATTAAAAAATAAGTTTGAGATAAATATGCCGTGTTTGGTATCATTGGAAAGGGCGTTACTTGTACATTTCAAAAATACATATATTATTAGCATTTGTTCGTGACTTTGTCCGTATTTATTCGATAAGTGTGATATTTCTATGGTATGCTTATTTGTTCCCTCATTCTTTCTAAACTAGTCAGAATAAGACAAATGAGGTATCGTTAGAAGCGTCTTGATTGCCCGCTGATAATAAGCTATATGACGTGTCACTGAATCTAATGTGGCACCCTCTAGCCGACGTAAAGTAGTGTATTAAAAAATAAATATGAGAGAAATATGCCGTGTTTGGTATCATACGAAAGGGCGTTACTTGTAAATTTCAAAAATATATATATTATTAGCATTTTCTCGTGACTTTGTTCGTATTTATTCGATAATTGTGATATTTGTTAAGGTTGTCTGTAAGAGATCGCCATGAGCGATAAGACCGCCAATTGTCACATTTCTAAATTGCAACACTTTTTTTTTTTTCTATATGTAATGATGTGTGTACAATAAAGATCAATAAATAAATAAATAAATATTTCTGTGGTATCTGTTTAAAATATACTTTGCAAAGAAATGAGTATTATAGAGGCACCAAAACTTTAAAATAAAAAAATTGGTTGCCTGTAAAGTCGGTATACGGGCGAAAGTTTTACGTGACAACGACTTTGAGTGGTAAAATAATTTTAATGTGAATATTCATTCGTATAGTAGGAAGAAGGATGAAATAATAGTAACAATTTAAAACATTTATTTATACAAAGAATTAGGCGGGCTAACTGTGCTCGAGTGGAAGGGACGCGTGCCTTTCACTTTTTATGTCTGTCTCTCTCGCTCTTAGGCGGGCTAACCATGCCCGAGTGGAAGGGACGCGTGCCTCTCACTCGCTCTCATTGTGAGCGCATAACGTGAGCGGAGCGTAACGCAGTTTCTTGAAGTGTCACCCGGCAAACCAATTTATAAGACGTTGTCACGTCAAAAAGTAAAAAGTAAAACCCAACTACGACAAAAAACGACGCATAAAAAGTATGAAACAAGTTTCAAAAGCCGTAGTCACGTCTTTGGGGGATGGGTAAAGGGATGTGGGGCAAATTTGGGGTATGGGACTCATTCATAACAATTCATCTGAATTGTTATGAACTTTGTGTCAAGTTTTTCTTGTTCTGCTCTGCTTAGTTTTGGACCAGATGGCGTTGTGTGTAAGATGTCCGAATTATTTATTTATTTATTCTGACTTGCGTTGTTGTCTTACGTAGTATGTTTGCTTAGTCAGTCTCTAACGACAACCACGGGTTGAAGAGGGGTGGTGATACTCCGTGTTCTTGTAATACCTTCAAATGTTAATAGGAAAAGAAAATTCCTTGTACCTATTATAAAGAATTTAATTGTAATTTTTATTTAAAATGTTTAAAACTTATCTTTAAAGGAATGGATAAAGGTATTCTGATGAATGGGCTATTCATATAAACCCGTTCAGTAGTTTTTGCGTGAAAGACTAACAAACATCACAAACTTTCGCATTTATTGTTAGTCAGATAGGATATTTTTTTGTTGTAATAAAAGACAATTCCCGCATCAGAAATAAACATCATGTGTCGTGGGGGACTTTATAAACATACATGAATTTGTACATTCGGATAGATTTGAACCCACAACACCTTCGCGCAGTAGAAAGCCGCGTGGCAATCGCTTAAACCACTAGGCCAACCATTTAGGATTATCATTGTCTTTTGTGCTAATTGCTTGCTTTGCTTGTCATGGATGGACGTGGCAAGAATATACAAAAAAAACAGTGGAACACAGAACCTACTCGTTTTTTGAAGTCGGTTAAAAAGCCTATAAGTTGGAGCTGATACAAACATATGAGAGAGACAGTGAAAATAATTCTATTTTTTTTTTTAACAAAAAAGTAATTCAAAGACATTTGAATTTAGAAGGACATGCACCTTATACTCACACACACACATTCAAGAATATTCTCGTTATCTATGCTTCGGAAAACTTAGTACTTCAAACAGCTGTTGCTTTCATTGTATACAAGAATTTATAAGCGAGGGAAGGTAGAGGTGGCGCACAGTTGTCTGTCACAGTGCAGTGTTGTCTACGCCGCACTCGCGTTCACTGTCGGCCGCTAACAATAAATTATTCGAACGCAGCATAATTTTCCGCGTATTATTTGTAAACACCGTAGAACCGTTTTGAAACGTGAATACATATTTGTATGCAAAAGAACTCAATAAATCACAGTGGTTAAATAGTATTAAGTGTAAAAAGTGACAAGGATGAATTATTTAGCTACATTTTCATTGGTCTTCGCGCTTTTTCAAGGTAGGTGTATCTTTAATTCTAATTAAGTTATTATATTATAAATTCGATTTTTATTGACCTACATAGAATTAATTACATATGAAAAATGTTTCTACCTAATGTGTGTTTTAATTTAATTTAAATATAGAAAGAGGTACGTGGTATAGACGATTTCTTTAATTATTTTTAATTATAGAGCCTGCCATAGTATTTCTACTCTGCCTAATCTAAAGCATGAGAAGAATCCAAGAGCGATTGCGAATGCAGGATGGTGACCCTCACTATGTATTACATGTATGTATATCCTGCCATGGAAGACACTTTGACACAAATGGGCAAATGCAAGCTCTATAATCCTATGACCTCAAAAAAAAACAATGTGAAGCAATATGTTTAAATAACGTTTTTTTTAATGCTGTAAGTGAGGTTAACGTGAGTCAAAATATGCAATGATCTTAGTGCATGGACGAGAAGTAACTTACTATCAGGTTCTCCCTTTGGGTGGGTAACAGGTCACTATACTGCATTGTCTTCATTCGCAATGAGTATGGTGACCAACACTCTTGGATTTTATTCATGCTTCTCATCAGGCAGGTAGAGTAGTCCCTTTGGTAGGCTCTATTTAAAAAAATAACCCGTCTGACGATTGCACCCTCTATCATAAAAAGTTAGCTGTTATAATTACAAATTAGGCGGTTTTAGGTGTGTGCCGTACAATATTAATAACGTGTTTATTAATGCTGTAGGAAGGCATGAAATACAATACAGAAAGCATAGTTCCCACTGAAACAACGATGTCTTTTTTTGTTACAAATTTAGCAATTAAGAATATCAATTAGTCTCGAAACACTTGCCTAGGGATCTGTATCTCTAATTTTAATAGCGTTTGCTAAAAAATCGTTAATTAAAATTAAGGCAAAAAAAAAATCTGACCAACCACCTAAGTAATTGTATTCTAAAGGAAATAGTAAATCTAATAAGCTTGACGTCTAGCCTGCGTCATGTATAACATATTTTATATTTAAGTACTCGTTAAAATATGAAATCGTGACCATATTTATTCGGTTTTCGGAATACTCTTGCGCAGTACATTTTGTATTAGTGCAATGACACTCAATTATAAAACTATTTATAGAATAATTTAATTTTAAATTAAATGTATGAATAATATCACTGTACATTTTTTGCTGTTGGAAATCTTAGAATAAGACACAAGGAAGTTAATTTGTGAACAATTATGACTGAGAAGGAGGGAAGATTCTATTAACTTGGTATGAGAAAGTATTGTACGGGATTCTATTTTGCAAGCGTAAAACCATCGTTGACTTCGTAACCAAGTAACAGGCTATGTCTTATTCAGTGGTAGACAGCCTGTCACCTGGTTACCACTTAATAAGTTCTGTGACTAAAACCATCCATCTTCATTGAACTATTTTAAACATGAGGTAGATTAAAGAATGTGGATTTTACATAGTTTATACAATTAACAACACGGAATATCAGTATTGTTGATTGTATAAACTTACTAAGCATGGGAACGGCTCGTCTATATCCAGATAAACCCTAAGAGATTTTCGTAGACTATCTATATATTGCTAGTGCTGTTTAAAAATATTTTTTCTCTTCTTCTTCTTCTTTGATGAAATGGCAACCTGCCGGATCTGTCAGATCAGCTATTTCTGCCAATGTCAAGTGTTTATAGTCTTCAAATTATAAGTCTTCAAGTCATTAAATCTTCGTCGTGATGAAATTAATGTTAAAAAACATATAAAATATTAGTTGAAATGAGGACCGTCTTTAGAAAAAACAAAAAACGATCTCCCCAATATTTTTTTCAAACATGCATAGCAATATTTTCATTGTTTTCGAAAAAAGAACACGCGAAGTATCTAATTTACGGACAGCGAAAAATAAATCCATTGCAGGAGCGTTTTTTGAATTTGGAACATTACAACGCTCCAGGAATGTTGTATGAAACGGCGTGCTTGGGTTATTATATACTCTTTGATTGGATCTCTTTTATCATTCTTGGCATACCAAAATCTCTTTGCTTAGTACAAATTGCGTTCACGTGGGTGTATGCGTAAATGCGTTTGCCTTTCGCTACAGATGATAAATGAAAATTCGTCTTGATTTGTTATTTAAATATTTAATAAATATAAATTAAATAATTAAAATGAGTTTCAACAGTTCAGAGAGTGAAATGGAAATTGTACTCCACCAGATTTAAGATCAGAACCAAAATCGGTAATGGAAAACCTGCTGCCAGCGAAGTTAAAAGAAGAATACATGAAAGTACATGAAAATTTTATGATTTGGAAAAATGATAAATAAGTGAACATTTTCTCCGAAACAGTATTTTTGGCGTATTTTAATGAGATTGCTAAAACTAAAAAGCCTACATTATGGGCAATTTACTTCACGCTGACATGTACAGTTCATGCTGAAAACTGCATTAACTTGAAAAATTGTGGAAATTTAACTACTTTTATATTCCTGCATTCTCAAGGTAGTAGAGCCACGCTGATTTCAGCACGAACGGGCCGGCTCGACCGGGGCGGTACTACCCTCGCACAGAATATCAAAGTAAAATGACAGCGATCATGCTGTCGTGTTTCGTTGGTGAGTGCGAGACCGGAGGCCCAATGATGCAGAAGCATCACTAGCCCGCCATGGTGTGGGTCACCATACTGCATTGTTGCATTGTCTGCATTCGCAGTATGGTGACCAACACTCTTGGATTCTACTCATGCTTTCCATCAGGCAGAGTAGAGTCATTTTGGGAGGGTCAAACATAAAAAAAAACTTTTGAGAAAAAGCACTGTATATGCCTCGGCGGAAATGGCAATTGCTTGTCTCGTATTATTGAAGTCCTCGCCTACGGCTCGGCCTTGAAACTCATACTCAACCTGCAATTGCCTATTTCCCGGTCTTTGCTATAATGTACTATTAACTAAATATAAATAAAACTCCCTCGGAGGTTATGGCTTTGACCGATGAAAGTTTTTGCTAATCTAATTCGACCGACGAATACCTCTGCCGGTACGAACCTTTTTTCACAGGTGCTTAGAAGTGTCATTATCATTCCCCTGATGATAATGCCCCATTGCGGTTAGATATTTTTTCGTATGCTTTATTTCTTATTGCATGTAATGAAACGAATAAACACGATGTCTTGTCCAGTTGATAAAATGTTACAAAGAAACTAGTATTTAATTTCGAGTTCACAATATTATCTAATATATATATATATGAAGGTACACGAAGACGTTTTGGTTTTCTTTTTATCAAAGACAACTTCCGCATAGGAATATACATCCTGTGTCTTGGGGGACTTTACAATCAGACATAAAACGGACACAAAGAATACCCAGACTCGGAACAACAATTTGTGGATCACACAAGTTGTTCCACGTAGGATTTGAACCCACAACACTTGGCGCAGCAGGAAGCAGCGTGGCGGCCACTTAAACCTCTGGGCCAACCGTACAGTCAAAGTGAAGCGACGTGAGAGAGAAATTTAATCTAAACGAGTGAATTATATTTAGCTAATAGAGCTTGTTTGCGACTGTCAGAATCGTTGACTAGCTTTATCAGGTGAGAGGTTATTTTTGGTTCTGAAATTATATGCGTATATAATTATTAATTATCAAGATAGATCCATATACCTCTTCAAAACATGTTCAAAACATCAACCTATGTTTAGCCACTATCAAAATTTGATCTTGTTACAAAGAGACTTGTTACTGCCTCGTTGGTCTTGCGGTTGGCTTATGCGACTGCTGATCATGAGGTCTCGGGTTCGATTCCCGGGTCGGACCAAATGTTTGTAAATCTACAAATATTTGTTGCGGAGTTTGGGTGTTTTCTATGTATAATATGTATGTATTTACAAAAAAAAGTAGATAGATAGATAGATAGAAAACTCTTTATTTGTACACCATTATAGTTCATAGATACACAGTACATGAAATGTGAAATGTAGTGTACAAAGGGCGGCCTTATTGCCAAAAGCAATCTCTTCCAGGCAACCTTAGGATGGATTAAAATGTACAGGAGAGAAAGTGGTAGTTGTCGGTGCAATGAGTTTTTAATTAATTTTTAATTATATTATTTGCTAATAAATATAACGAAAACCATAAATATTTATATATATATATATATATATATATACACATATACATACTCATATAACACATAATTATACATACCAATAGATATACATACATATATACCTAACTAAATCACGTATGAGAAATATATTTGGTTATGTATTCACAGCACTGTCTAAATCGTGCCTGTTCTAATTAAGGTAATGTTCATGAACCAGTTTCTTGAATTCGTTTATTGTTTCCGCTTTCCTGATTTTTATCGGCAGTGCGTTCCACAAGCGTACAGCTTCAACAGTGAAAGACTGGTCGTAAAACTTTGTGGAATGCAGAGACATCTCCAGTCTCAAATTCTCGGAAGACCTTAGACATTTTTCATGTGTGTCATAAAGGAACTTGAATCGTTCTTTGAGGTAAAAGGGGGCTCTGGGGCGCTCTATATGTATTTGTATCAGTTGTCTAGTACCCATAACACAAGCTCTGCTTAGCTTGGGACTAGATGGCGTTGTATGATAGATGTCCGAAATATTTATTTATTTATAGAGATGGTTAAATCGGAACTGTGGTTGTGAAGGTAGAGTCTTAGAATTTACAAATAATTAATTTGTACGTTTTTCTAACTATGTCCGTTAAACACACCTTTGTCACAACAGTTATAGTCTCACAACCATATAATACTTTAACAACAAACTAATAACTTATACAACTTTGTAAATACTAAAATTAGGTTCGGTCGTTTTTGTCGTAGTGAATTATGAAATTGAAAGACATACAAGTATAAAAATGATTCTTTATTCGTAAAGTGTAGGTGTATTCAAGCACACATTGCCATTGCAAGTTAAGTGTACTAACATAGTACAGAAAATTGAGCTAGTTCGTTTTGTTGTACTGTAATTAAAGATTACACTACACGTTCGTATTTTCTACCGTACTGGTACATACAATGGAACTGATATGCCATGGAACTTAAAACAAACGTGTGTTAAATCACAGTTAATTTGTGCTATTTATGGAGAATCTATACTAATTTATAAAGCTGAAGAGTTTGTTTGTTTGAACGCGCTAATCTCAGGAACCGCTGGTCCGATTTGAAAAATTATTTCAGTGTTGGATAGTACATTTATCGAGGAAGGCTATAGGCCATATATCATCACGCTAAGACGAATAAAAGCGGAGCACCAATGAAAAATGTTTCGAAAACGCGGGAAAATTACACGCTACCGGCAATAGGAGACGCAATCGAGGTTGCGTTGAGTCGGCTAGTTCAAAAATACCTAACCTAACCAAATTTTACGATTACAAGTAGAAATATGGAAGCCTGAGATGACAGGACTGAAAAAACTTACAGGAATAGATTATCACATCAAAAACAAAACTTGTTTTAAGTAAAAAAAGTGTTGAAAATTAAAGGGAAACATAAATATTTATAGCATCAAAAAAGCATCGTACCCTATGTTTTTTAGTATTGTGGTTATTTTCTTTTCACTCAGTTTTTACATTTGTATATTTGGTGCTCTTACCAGCCAGAAATACTGTAATACTGTCAATAAGTACATTTTATTATACACTAGCTAAACCCCGCGGTGCTACTCGCGGTTATTGTTGTACCGCGAGTAACGCCGCGGGACAAAGTTAGTCTAAAAAAAGTAGCCTAAGTTACTCCCCGGATCATCAGCTACCTGCCAGTGAAAGTCCCGTCAAAATCCGTCCAGCCGTTCTAGAGATTACCCGGAACAAACAGACAGACAGACAGACAGACAGACTGACGGACAGACAGACAAAATTTTTTTTAACTACATTTTTGGTACAGGTACCGTGTATATATACATATGCATTTAGTAAAAAACGGTTATTTTTATATTACAAACAGACACTCCAATTTTATTTATTTGTATAGATTAGTTGTTGCCCGCGGCTCTGCCCGCGTGTATGCCAGTTATCACGGCAAATAGTAGCCTATGTGTTAGTCTGATGTGTAAGCTATATTACTGAATATTAGTACTAAATCCGTTCAGTAGTTTTTCCGTGAAAGAGTAACAATCATCCATCCATCCATACTTACAATCTTTCGCGTTTATAATATTAATAGGATATGTCAAACACATAATCGTTTTTTATTAAGTTTATGACACTTTTCAACTCTACAGTAAAAATTCTCGTAGCTTGACCGCGGCTCCACCCCCGTGAGTGTCGATTATGGCGGTAAATAGTGGTAGTATGTCACAGAATAACTAATAGTACTACGTCCTATGTCCTTCCTCAAAGTTTCTCCGTGCTAAATTTCATTGAAATCAGAGCAATGGTTTAGCCATTAAAGCGTAACAGACATATATACAAGAAAAAAGTATATAGGTATGTATTTATATCAGTTGTCTATTACCCATAACACAAGCTCTGCTTAGCTTGGGAATAGATGGCGTTGTGTGTCAGACGTCCGAAATACATACAGACTGACAGAATTACCTTCGTATTTAGTAATATTAGTAGGGATCATACACGCACGTCACTAACTTGAAAGCCTTGGTTTTTTCCTGTCTTCCAAAGAAAAAAGCAATGATAGCTTAGCTCAAAAGTAGAGCATGTTTAAATGTGACTCAAATTATACATGCTCCACTTTCAATCAAAAACATTATATTTTCTTTAATATAATGTCCGTTTTTCAGAACGCACGGCATGGAGGTCATGAATCATATGTACAGTCTATTGTCCTAAATATTATTACTAGGAAAATATTAATTTCTCTATAAGTAAAATATTTATAGCTAAATTGAACTTAGTTTATTAATTATTAGATGAATAATTTTAAAACCAACGTATATAATTCGTAATTTTGATTTGAAGGATTTCTAACCTTGCGGCAAGCTTTCGATTGAAATACGCACTTTCTCTTTGGGAATATTCATCATTACCTATTTCATGGAATAGATTTGTTAACCTAAAGCTATAATGACGTTTAGAAACCCTAGCCCTGCTCTCTAAAGGATGATCTACAAATTGTAGTCCTGAGTCTGAGTAATCCTTCTGTCCGTTTCGTGTGTATTTGTGATGATATAGTGCTAGTACGGAAGTTACTTTTGTTAATAAAATGTAAAAAAAGTTGGTGGGACTGAGAAAGGAAGGTGTCTATCATCATCACCATCATCAGTCTATCTCAGTGCACTGTTGGACATAGGTCTCTCCAACTGCACGCCCCTTGGTTCGGTCCTCGGCTTCTCGCATCAAGGTTCCTAAATTTTTATGTTATAATGTTTCAGAAAACTAACGATAATAAAGCTCTGCTTCTGACCTAGACCGACTTTTGGCCATCAAATATTTAATTAGATATTATATAAGCATATTAATTTAACGAAACGTGTTGTT
Source organism: Spilosoma lubricipeda (assembly GCA_905220595.1). Lineage (NCBI taxonomy): Eukaryota > Metazoa > Arthropoda > Insecta > Lepidoptera > Erebidae > Spilosoma > Spilosoma lubricipeda. The sequence continues at coordinate 13,716,998 of HG992282.1, read as the reverse complement.
TGGCGAAATCTTTTTGAGGTCAACAATCGTATGATTCTCATTCATTGACATGATCATTTTATGTGCATAAAACACGTTTAAACACTTTTAAACAATACCTACTCAAATTAAATTAAAAACTAGTTTTAGAGTTATCTATTATCTTACTAATAATTACATCTTGTGACAATAGTGTTTAAATATACCTAAATAAAAAATAAAGATAATTAAAGAAAGTCCCTTCAATATTTTCTGAACGTAACATTGTACCAGATAGATTAGACAGTCGGTACCAATGGTCGGTACTTAAATATGAATTAAATAGTGACGTTTAATTTTAGAACTTCATATAAAACGGCTAGTATTTTTTTCATCCCTTTTTTTAAATTAAAGATCGAGTGTAGTGTGGTGAGAAACATTTCGTAGGTACATAACCAATGACCGTTAGTCGCCAGAGAATGGGGGACCTCTGGTGGCAGATTGGTTGTGCAATCGGACTACCACGCCGGGATTGAGTGTGGGAAATAATTCCTGATATGATATGGCGTCGATTCGGGAATACCTTAAATAATAATATATGGTCCGGGTCCTCCCACAGTAAGGCGCCAGATCGTTAGGGTGTTTTTAGTGGAAACACCATTTACTTCTAGCTTCTGTGTGCCCGAGGAGCTGGAAATCCGAATAATTTTTTCACCTTGTTTATCGTACAATGTTCCAATTCCCTTGTTTGTTGGGTACGAAATAATTACAATGTTTAAGTTTCAAGAATGATATGAACTTGAACGTTTTAGGATATAGTACCTATTAATACTAGATTACATTGATATTACGGATCCTCAATGAACCTTGAATTATTTATGAAATTAAATCTAACATTTAGGGTAATATTGATTTATTTTTAAAACGACAGCAAATCTTTGTGACGTGCACCTTTATCAAAATAAATCTATACAAATAAATAAAATTGGAGTGTCTGTTTGTAATATCAAAATAACCGCTTATAAATAAATGCATAAGTATGTATGTAGTGGTACATGTAAACAATTTTTTTTTTACTATTTTTGTCTGCCTGTCTGTCTGTTTGTTCCTGTCAATCTCTGGAACGGCTGGACCGATTTTGACGGGACTTTCACTGTCAGGTTAGGCAACTTAGGCTAACTTTTACCCGCGGTGTTACTCGCGATATAACCATAAACGATGGTTCCACCGCGGGGTTCAGATAGTTTTAAATAACGAAAAGAACATGTATCAATTAATCTTCAAATGCCGTCATCGTAGAAAGGGCACTAATTAAAAAAAGAATAATGGGGTATCTGTCTCATAGTTTTAGACAAGTGTATAGATCCCACACATTATCCGATACATCCAATCGGGTATAAAATGCATTCAAATTACGCACAACAGTTGCCCATATAATCAGCCGCACTTACAGCACATGTCATATAGCTGCTCTGTATCTTTATATTAATAGTTATATATATATAGTCAATAGTTTAAATAAACTTATGAGGAATTTTTTGACGCTTGGATGTAAATATTGTTATTGTTTCTATTTTTTATTATTATTTCCTAGTATCTTAATATAGTGTAGACATTGTACCCATAAGCCGGTTATAAATAGGTACTTCTCTTTTTATAGTAAAGCTATTTTTAACGTTTTATATTACTTTATTATAAACAACATTCACTACTACAATCAGTAGGTACCTATTTTGTATACCCTAACCTCCTCAAGAAGCGGTTTAAATACGACGGAGGTTTTTTACAAACTCCATCCAAACTCCGTTATAAGGCCTTAGACAAAACTTTGAGGTGACCATTGCGATTCATAAATTTCGATTTTTACACCATTCTAGTGTTCTATAACTTTCACAAGAGTTAAAAAATCTCACTTAAAAATAACCGTTTTATTCTATTTCATTTTTTATTGGTTGTGGTGCCATAACATTTTTTTAAATTTTGATGTACACCAGAAGTCCCCAAGTGTGCTGTGACGGTTATGGCGGGAAAGAACTGCCCAAACCCTAACCCCTCCTCCGCCACTCTACTTAACAGGTTGGGTCGAATATTGCATGGAATTTTTATTGTTATTTCTGCACTAAAAAGTATCTTAATTATACCTTTTTTTTTTTATTAACGTGTGGAAACACCCTCGGGCCGTCACCCCGCCGGGGTTTGCGGCGGGGCGGTGTGTCGGAATCGAACCGACTAAAACCACACTATGTGCCACTCTGCGCGTGAGAGAGGGAGAGATCCGGGAACTGCTGCAGTAAGACCTCCGGACCCATCTTAATTATACCCTTAGTTAACCCTAAGTCTATAAAAGTTACCTTTAATATGATACAATGATATAATAAACCTTGTAACGAGAAAGTACAATTATTGCACTGCATTGTCTCGATTACGATAAAGCCTTCATAATATCCGAAAAACGTCAGTAACATTAAATATTATTACGTATGCACGTCATTTTTAAATTCCTCATAATGAAATGTTTACTATCACTTAAGTAAAGGCCGTGTAAGCGATGCCAAGTAAAACAATGAAAGTCATTTGTGCAAATAGACTTCTTTAATTCACAGCGAAAGTGTTAATATTTTAGTAAGTAATTAATATTAAAAACCAGAAGCCCATCCTTTCTATATAAAATGAGATTAAAAGCTAATATTTAATTTGAAATATTGATTTTTAATGATAATGAAGATGCTTTTCGTGCTCTTTTGTGATGGAGTTAGTTTCTATTTTATATAGTGGTAAGAGAAAACTTAAATTTTTTAATTAATCAGTGAAGTAAAAAAAACTTTTTATAAAAATAAAAACCGACTTCCAAAAAACAAAACTCCCTGCCAAAAAACACTAAAAAGCTCAAAATAAACTGGCTCTTCATAAATTGCAATGTGCCAATTCTTGTCTATACCTAACTCTTTATTCATTTAAATAGTATTATTATTATGTGTGCTAGGTACCTAAAATCTGATTGAAGTCGGTGCATAGGTAAATAGTTGTTTCGTTCATCAGCTCATCTGAATAGCTTGAAAGTGTACAACTACAGGATTATACATACGTATGAAAGTGAAAGAATTATCCTCATACCCCTAACCATTGAGGAATTGTACCTTCCATTATCAGCTCACCTAAATAAATTAAAAGAATACGACTACCACGCAATAATATAGGTAACACGCAAACATTTGATATTTAAAGAATTATTCTCCAACTTCTAACTGTTAAGGAAATGTATCTTCCATCATCGGCTCATCATCATGAAATGATGACAAGCATATGCAAATATTGAAATACCTTTGAAAATATGTGATAAACATTATGTTTTCATCAATATAATTGAATAAAGTCGAAACACAATGTGGCTACTCTAAATCGTTGAGAAGTTCCCTTAACTGTTCTTCGTCTTCATTATTAGACCGCTAATGATAGTTACAACTATTCTAGGTGTGAAGTTCTCATCAATACAAATTAAACAAGCCCAAACACAAGGCAACTGCTATAAATCGTAGAGGAGTTCCCTCGACTATCTTTCGGCTCCATCATCAGATCGACTCCAGACCTCCATTAAATTGTAGTGCTTTCAAATACTTTATTAAAAAAATTACAAACGCACTAGTCGCCCCTACAAATTTCGAAGGTTCCCCTCGATTTCTCTGGGATGCCATCATCAGATCCTAGTTTCCTTATCATGGTACCACCGTCGGGACATCTCCTTTCCAACAAAAGAAAAATCATCAAAATCGGTTCATAAACGACGAAGTTATGCCCGAACACACATAAAAAAAAAAAAAAAAATATATATATACGGTCGAATTGAGAAACCTCCTCCTTTTTTTGAAGTCGGTTAAAAATATGTATCTATTTTTGCAAAAACTTGCGAACGCTGGAGTATGAAATTAGGCACAGTTAAACTTTCTACGGAGAAGGATTGAAAAAAATGAAAAATAAATAAATGAATTATAGTTGTATTTCTACTACTGGGCGACAGTTAGTATTTATAAATTGATGTTAACTAAATTAATATGGGAAGCCTTGGTTTCTTAGCAATAAATAATATCAAAGTTTAAAGTTTTATGTTTAAGCAATAATTAATTGAAATACAAGGTGGACTCCTCTACTAATAACTACCACAAACAATAATTGTAGAAGAGGCATGCTTCGCCAGAAACAGGCCGGCTTAACCAACGTGATACAACCCCCAATGACAATAACTTCAACTGTTCCTACGGTAGAAAGATGCAAATACTACTACTAAGTACTACAAATGGGCCAGCTTAACAATTTGACACCACGGCCTTATAGAAAACTAGTGTTGTGTTAAGCAATATATTATTTTTCAAAGAGAGACTGAGGATACAGGAGCTTATAACCCGCCCCCCCCCCCCTCTCCTCCTATTTCTGGAAAGGTGGACTCAAAGTATATAATATTTTTAGCTAGCTTTCATTCTTTGTTTTAAAACAAGTCTTCTGACACAAACGACTTAGCATAAAAAGAGGCTCCCGACACTAAATTGTTATAAGAGAACTTATATCTTACTAATATTATAAATGCGAAAGTTTGTAAGGATGGATGGATGTATGGATGGATGTGTGTTACTCTTTCACGCAAAAACTACTGAACGGATTTGGATGAAACTTTACAGTAATATAGCTTATACATCAGAATAACACATAGGCTAATATTTGCAGCGATAACCGACATACACGCGGGCGGAGCCGCGGGCTACAACTAGTGTTGTTTTAAATCAATAAATGAAAATAAGAAAAATCAATCGGTTGAACGACCTTTCAAATTTCAATAAAGGTTTATTTAATCAAATCGGCAACATGTGGCGTGGCGTATTCTATTCTACGCCAATTGGACTGCTAACTACATAATCGAGCTGTAAAAATATATTTCAATGTTACATACAGACTTATTAAATGAAACTGACCCTTTGTATGTTGTAAAATAATAAAAGATGTAACGTAATAAATATTTAGGTACTATATTTTACAAGTTACGACACACACTTTCGGTAATAAAATAATTCTTGCCAAACCAGGTTTCGCAAAGAATCAAAAATATTTAATGAGTTATACTTCATGTTTGTTGAGTTATCGGTGATACACCTATCAGTAGTAGAGTAACGATAGAACTATAGAGATGATATTAATTAATACTTAGATACAGTACTTGCCTCCAACAAATCGCGTTTTTGATATAATTTATGAACAATTTTCAATACAACAAAATAAATTGTCCAACTGTCCGTTATCCAATTGTCAAGTTGGACAATTGACCACATATTACTTGCGAATGATGATGTATGTGTAATAAATAAGTTAATTCTAAACATTTTATTTGTTCGCTACAACATATTTTGCTACCATTACTAGTAAAAGAAAATAAAAAAGATAATAAAATCGTTGATTTATTGTCTTTGTTGGTTTGTATTGTATGTATTGTATGGTTTCCTACATTATGTACGTAATTTCTATAATATTAATGCATGAAGTTCTTTGCACCTCCTTTTAAACAAGTATGACGTTCAGAAGTTTATAATATTTCTTAACCCATAACGATTACTATTTTATGTAGACAAAGACAAGACCAGTACAGAAAACTAATTTTAATTTAAAAAGATCACCTAACAATATAAAAAAAACAATTATACACAAATATGTAAAATATTTTCTATTGTCATAGTCATAATACAAAAGTCTATCGATTCTTATGAAATTTTGTGTGCATATTGGGTATGTCTGAGAATCGGACAACATCTATTTTTCATACCCCTAAATGGTAAGGGTGACCCATCCTTAAAAAAAAAGTATGGTAAAATAACGTTTGCCGGATCAGCTAATAGTCTATACAATAACATGCACGAAATTTTGCCAGGTAATATTTAGTAGGTATGATTAAATACTTAGACGGGTGTGAATTTTATGATATGTTCGTTTCGTCGGTAATTCACCTTAGTGACAGTGCATTCAGTAAGTGTCGCGTTACGGTTCTTGAACTGAAATTCCACTTTTTCTGTTTCTCTTTTAAGTTGCATATATTTTAACTTAATTATTATGTTAATTCATTAAATAACAACAAATATAACGATCATGATTCTAAAATAAATGTTACATTATCCGATTATAAACGTGAAACTTTTAGACGACAGAGCGACGAATGCTTCTTACTTTTATCAATACATCTATATAAATAAATAAAATTGGAGTGTCTGTTTGTAATAATAAAATAGCCGTTTTTTACTAAATGCATATGTTGTATGTAAATTTTTATATATACCATACGGTATATATACCAAAAATGTGGTTAAAAATTTATTTGTCTGTCTGTTTGTTCTATCTCTGGAACGGCTGGACCGATTTTGACGAGACTTTCACTGGCAGGTAGCTAATGATCCAGGGAGTAACTTAGGCTAAGCTTTTTTAGACTAACTTTGTCCTGCGGCGTTACTCGCCGTACGACGATAACCACGGGTAACACCGCGGGATTCAGCTAGTTAATATTATAAAATGCTTCATTCAGACATACCTATCTATATTAAATGTAAATCTCTATGAATACTAACCAGTTTAACGTAGGTTTTATTGCTCTAGGATATTAAACATTGCATAATATGATTAATACTAATGCTTTATTATCTGACGCCTGTGTGTCTAGAGTGAAAGTCCCGGTAAGAAATCTTATCTAGCGTTAGTCGGTGCAACAGTAAGGACCTGTTTTACCAGTTCTTGATAAGGTGTCAGATATTTATTTGGCATATAGCGCTATTTTATAGATAAAGGTTGTTGATCATCAGGCTTATCTGTCATTTTTGTGACTTGAGCAATCGAAATCTGTGGTTTTCTAGGAAGTAGAGCCACGCTGATTTCAGCACGAACGGGCCGGCTCGACCGGGGTGGTACTACCCTCGCATAGAAGATCAACGTAATATTACAGCGCTCTTGCTGTCGTGTTTCGTTGGTGAGTGCGAGACCGGAGGCCAAATGATGCAGAAACTCTCTGCATGAGTAATGAGTATGGTGTAACCACTCTTTTTTTTTGTGTTTGGGCCTGCCAAAATGACTCTACTCTACCCGATGGAAAGCAAAAGCAGAATCGAAGAGTGGTGGTCACCATGCTCATTGCAAATGAATTCTTGGATTCTGCTTATGCTTTCCATCAGGCAGAGTAGAGTTATTTTAGCAGGACCTAACATAAAAAAGATAAGTCTAGAATAGTCTATCAGTGACTTTAACAGCAAGTAGTGAAACTGGCCCTAAGTCTTGCGATTAAATTGGAGTGACATTAAGTGGTAGTTTACCAGTGCTGTAAATTATTTATGATCTCTTTCTAATCTGATACAGCCGGCTTCGTTAGTTTATGTAACTTTGTATGAAACAGGGATTACTAAGAACTAGTATTTAAAAGGAAATACTCTGGTTACTTAAGTACTTCATAATTTAGTTCTTTTTCAATTTTATTGTCATCGCAGGCAGTTCTGGATCTAACGTGGGAGAGCATGTAGATGGTATTTTATGAATTTCGACACATACATTCTGTATTAAGCCTGTCTGGTATATCTTTTTATAAACGTGTGAAGGTCAAGGATCCACGAATTTCCTGATGGTACACTCTCGTTTATTCACAAGTTGAGACATGGAGAAAGAAAGAGAGGAGCAAATAGAGAGGATTAAAAATTGGTGGAATAACATAAATCAAAATTTATGTTGTTTCAAAATTAAAAGAAGAGACGGAGTTTTTGAAGTAAGAAATAATTATGATGATTTACGAAAGTGTAGAAAGAAAAGACATTTAAAACGGGGTCAAATGGTCCGGTTCAATGCAGTCATTTTTCAATGTCATCTTTATATTGTTATGTAAAACATTGCTGTATGCATGCTATGGTTTATGCTTGTATTGTATTAGTTACAAAATATTAAAACATAGATACCTAGGGCCTCTTTATAATGGAATAATGTTGGTTTAGAGTAAGCAAAACAGTTAATGAATCAGTTTGACTGCTCGATTAGCCTAGTTACTTAAGCGGTCGCCACCCGGCTTTCTACTTACCAGAATGTTGTGGGTAATGGGTTCAAACTCCACTTGGGACAACACTTTGTGTTATCCACAATTTGTTGTTCTAAGCATGGGTGTTCTTTGAGTCTGTGTCATATATGTTTCTAAAATCTCCGCGTTGTTAGTATAAATTACAGCCCCACCCAAAATGAGCCGCGAATTCATTTCTTTGACAATTTATGTAACATAAATTTGACGGATCAGCTAATATTAAAATAAAAACTGTTATATAGCCAAGGGACCATATATTTATGGAGTTTATAAGTAAAATGATTTTTCCCAGAGATCATTTTCATGTTAATGACGTCAGAATATCGGTACTGCTTTCTTATCGGTTGGATTCTTACTGTTCTTAGAGGTAGATTAGTCTGCCTCTGTTTTATTTCATACTAGCTTCCCACGGCATACTATTTCCTCCCAGTTTTTTTTTCTGTGCGACTTGTCTTAACGGAAATATAAAAAAAATACCCGAATTGTTCGAGCAAGTTATCAAAATTTAAGCTTAGCAACACATGACGATTCATTTTTAATTATATAAAAGATTTCATTTCTGTTTGTATTTCTACATTTAGAAAATAAAATTAGAATGACAAGTAAACATGTAAAGTGACCCATTATCTCACACGTTATACACGGTCTTGAGAACCGCTCGGGGCAGAAATCTTTGAAGAATGATCACTATCCAGATGCAAACCTGCTAGGAACGTCTCTACTTACCAAAATTCTCAGATATGAGTCACCGATCCGAGATGAGTATGTCCGATTTTATGGCTAAATATTCGATTTAAAAAACTTTTGTAGGTAAAGATAAAATAAATATAATGTAAAAGACTCTATTTGAAATCTACTGCAATACTGCAATCACTGATACGAAACAGTGATTACTATCAAGAATATGAGTGTAAGTTAATGCGAGTTACCAGACTGTGAATAAAAATTACCAGCAATATATTGCTGCTAAGAATATGTGAGGAGAGAAATAATTGCTGATTAAAAAGTAACAGAAATTACATGTAAGTACATTTGTTATTTTTTAAATCAACGGAATTAAAGATAGGACTATTTGTGACAACAGATACAGACTACTTAGAAGTATATGTTAGAATGAGTAGGTCCATGGTATAACATTAGTAGACATTTTCAGCATTTCCTTTAGGTAGGTGGACACGTTAAAGTCATGGTGTTGCAACCCATATGCTAAATCTTTCGTAGGGACCTTTCTAAACACAAAACTTACAACTTTACATTCATTAGGATTTTATCAATTTTAAAATGTTTTCTGACTTGCACCGACATCTCGGTCAGTTGTCGCGCTCGGGTTCGATACCCGATTCGTATCAAATGTTTGTGTGATCTGGGAAAAAAACTTTTGGAGTTTTCTATGTGTATGTAAACTAAACATAATATACGTAAGGTACCCATCAGTACAAGTTCTGCTTCATTAAAGACTAGGAAAAATTATTATTATCTTCCTGCCAAATTTAATTGAAACCGGTGCAGCCGTGAACGCATAACATACTGACGACAGAGTTTCTTTCGAATTTAAAATCTATACAAATAAATAAAATTGGAGTGTCTGTTTGTAATATTAAAATAGCCGCTTTTTACTAAATGCATATGCATGTATACACGGTACATATACGAAAAATGTTGTTAAAAATTTTTTTGTCTGTCTGTCTGTCTGTCTGTCTGTCTCTCTGTCTGTCTGTCTGTTTGTTCCGGGTAATCTCTGGAACGGCTGGACGGATTTTGACGGGACTTTCACTGACAGGTAGTTGATGATCCGGGGAGTAACTTAGGCTACTTTTTTAGACTAGCTTTGTCGCGCGGCGTTACTCGCGGTACAACAATAACCGCAGGTAACACCGCAGCTAGTCTAATGTATAAAATTCTCGTGTCACAGTTTTAGTTGCCAAACTCCTCCGAAACGGCTTGACCGATTCTCATGAAATTTTGTGAGCATATTGAGTAGGTATGAGAATCGAACAATATCTATTTTTGATCCCCCTAAATGGTAAGGGTCACCCATCCTTAAAATTTTTTTATGGCAAAGCGACGTTTGCCGGGACAGCTAGTATTAGTATAGAAATAAGCATGGATGGTTATTATATAAGTAAGAAGTGTAACTGAATTCACTGGTGGCCATGTGTGGTGCAACATGGTTAAAACTTGTTTACTGTAGTAACACATTAACTGGTGACTCAAATTGTCACCTCGTCAAGTACTGGCATTATCACAAAGGACATAACAGTGACTATATTTACGACTAGCTGAACCCCGCGGTGTTCTCCGCGGTTATTGTTGTACCGCGAGTAACGCCGCGGGACAAAGTTAGTCTAAAAAAAGTAGCCTAAGTTACTCCCCGGATCATCAGCTACCTGCCAGTGCAAGTCCCGTCAAAATCCGTCCAGCCGTTCCAGAGATTATCCGGAACAAACAGACAGACAGATAGACTGACAGACAGACAAAAATTTTTTTAACTACATTTTTGGTATATGTATCGTGTATACATACATATGCATTAAGTAAAAAGTGGTTATTTTAATATTACAAACAGACACTCCAATTTTATTTATTTGTATGTATAGATACGCCACCAATGTTCAGTTCTGGTAATTTAGTCAAAAATAGCGGTAACATGAGTAGTCTGATGTGACAAACAAACGCCTAATATTCACAAGATACATTTAAATTCGTATTTGATAGAGATTGTGTGAAGATTCTCTTGGTATGTCCTATTGTTTTGTTCGTGAATTAAAGAGAATTTAGCAAATAACCTCATACTTTCTAACCCATCTTGAAGAACAACATAAATAGTATTATTATGTAGACAAGAAAGGTACGTCAAGACTTGTGGTAATACGGGTTTCTTCAGGTATGACCCCTGATACTGACATGGGATATTGATATGCCTTTCGGGCCACGAGTTTATACGATTTATCTCTACGTTTTATTTAGTTCTATGTATCATACTGGAACTATCTTATTGCTGGGTGAAGGAATTAACTCAGAGTTCAGAGGTGAGCACATTGTAGAGATTTTTCAACCAACACTTTTAAACTTTATCATTAACTAGCTGAGGCCCGCTGTTATCCGCGGTATGATCAATCAAGCGCATTCAACGCCGCGGGGCAAAGCTAGTCTAAAAAAAGTAACCTAAGAGTTCCTCCTTATATCATCAGCTACCTATTAGTGAAAGTCCCTTCAAAATCGATCCCAGCCGTTCCAGCAATTAGCCGGAACAAATAGACAGAGAAAAATTTAAAAATAGTATTTTTGATATAAGTTTGCATTTACTGAAAAGCCAGATATATTCCTTTACGGATGTTTTGAAACTTGGTTTTCCAGAATGAGTAGACAATGGTTAAACAATTCGATAATAAAAACTAACAAATCTTGTCATTAATGCGAAACATTGGACTTGAAACCTAGGGTCATCGTGCATATTATCGGTCGGTCTAATTTAAGACTGTATTATGTCTCCGTTGCCAAACACCTACAGTTGCATAATTTGGGTTAATGACCTACAAGGATACTTACAACAGCCCGTATGTTAAAGGTACTCTTTTGTTACTTGCATATGTGTGTGTGTTTATGTGAGATCGGAATACAGCTGTCCTTTCTAATTATGCTATCTTTATTATTGTGGTTGCAACCACGTACGTATATATATGTGTAAATAAGCTAAGCCCGCGGTGGTACCCGCGGTACAACAACAACCGCGAGGCAAAGCTAGTCTAATAAAAGTAGCCTAAGTTGAAAGTGAAAGTCCCATCAAAATAGGTCCAGCGCCTTTCCAGAGATTTGCCGGAACAAACATACTGACGGACAGACAGACAAAAATTGTAAAAATGATTTTTGGTATATGTACCATGTATACAAACATATGCATTTAGTAAAAAGCTGTTATTTTAATATTGCAAACAAACACTCCAATTTTATTTATTTGTATAGATCAGCATTAATTTCTCCCTTTTACTAAATCTTCACCTGCACACGAAATAGACACAAGATTCCGGTGACGTTAATTTTACTCTTAAAGTCAATTTAGTCAAGAAATTTATGAAAGAAAAGATCAAAATTTGTTTAAGAACGAAGGACTAACACATTCGTTAATATTTGATGTTATCAAGTACTTTTGTACACCAAAACCTGCCGAGAATATTAAACCACAAACCTTAAAAGAAAAGTTACGCGTGACCGAACGTGACCGTGATCAGATAGATTTAAAAAATGTGAACACCTCAATATGCCGATGATTAATTATTCAATCTTGAATTAACAATTCTCAGCCTTATACCAAGTATTTGGTTAAATTATTCCAAATACCCATTAATAAGGTTTACTGCCTCCTTGATTGTATTAAAACTGGGTTTTTTCATAATTTGGGATTTTAAATGTCAAATTTTAGAATCTATAAAAGGCAAATTAATATCTGCTTTTGCATGCATATTGCTCTACAAATTTGTTCGGTCACTGAATAATAAACATGGAATACGAAATATTCTATGACATAAGTTACATTTTAGGCGTGAGTCTATTAATCGTAATAATATTGTAAATGCGAGTTTGTTACTCATTTACGCAAAAACTACTTAATGGATTTATATGATACTAACAGTCTAACAGAATTATAGTACTTTCTTTGTTTTTTTTTTCACTTTTTTCTTTTTAAGGTCAGGCAATGAAATAATACTAATCAATAGGAAATAATAATAATAAAAAAAGAAAAAATAACAATATTTACATACAAGTGTTAAAAAAACCCTCCGCATCATCCCCTACTGGTAGCGTTCCCAAAAGGCTGGCAGCATTGCCATATTGAATGGCAATGCTAATGCAATGCTATTCCATTTATTTAGTGTTGCATTGAATTTGAATTGTCCAGTTGCTGGATATTGTGTGTATGATCACATTTAAAAATATAAATTTTAATTTGTTCCCTGGCAACTGTCGTTTCATTTCTACAGTGCTACTGGTGCCAGTGAATTTATCCGAATCAAATCAAGATATTGTTGTTCAGGCAGAGATGCCAGAAGCAATGATACATCAGACCAGATTAGACCAGTTCCCGAGCAGTTAAAGATGTAGACAGCGAGAATACACACAGCACCAGCTCTGATAAAGATGAGTTTCTTGACGTTCTAGAATCTCAGGCCCCTACTGCAGGTCCACAGCGACAGGTAACAGATAAGCCGAAAGTGTGCGTAAAAATCCAGAGAGGTAGGTTTTGTTAGTGTGAGTCAGTCAAGTCAACTGTGTGAGTGCGGACAATTATTCAATCTTGAATTAACAGTGTCAGTCAGTCTGTCTGTGGACAGAGGCTATGAACGATTTACTTCAATCTTTCGAAGAAAATGAAGCCTGGGAAGTTGTGGACTTACCTGTGTTAAGCCATTCATCCTTAAGATTACTGTTTGCTTTGGCGGCTCAGATAAAACGTGATGTAACACATCTAGATGTAAAACTGCTTTCCTAAAAGGGTTTTTTGAAAGAAACTGTATATAGCTTATACATCAGAATAACGCATATACGATTAATTAAAGCAGTATCTGACATACACCTTCAGCAGCCTTCGTATATTACCATAATTAACCTTGCAATATAGTGAAGTTGACTATAAATAATTACTATATTAAAACATTACAAACAAGTTGTTTGTGGTCTCACTCTGCCGAAATGACTTTACCGATTTCATTTATTTTTGGTAGGGTTTTGGTAGGTATGAGAATATAATATATTTTTAAACACTTACATTCGATTTCTTGCCTGATATGCGGAGCAACTTTTGCCGGATCAGCTAATAAAAAATATATAACACCTACTGTTTTGGTTTATACTTATACTGTTCGGTTAAGTAAGAATGAAGTAACGATTGGGACGATGACTCGACTTTTTAAAACCACAAAAAGTTCAGTGCTCCATTTAAGTTTTAAAAGTAAGTAATATAACAGGATGTACTTAAAGCTGCGTTTATTTGGAATGCGGATTTGCTTTGGAGTGTGATTCTCTTTGTAAACTGTCATTTTCTTTTTTAAAATTTAATCGAACCACTGAAGATATAATGATGATAATTTGAATTATTTAGATCTATTAAGTCGGCGATGAATAAAATTGACTGCTTGGATGGCGTAGTGGATTAGGCGGTTGCCACGCAGCTTTTTACTGCGCTAACTCTTCTAGGTTTAAACTCCACATATGACAACAGTTTGTATAATGTAACGGGGGAGAGTTTCGTTTCGCCGTGCATGGGCCAGCTCGACCGGTCACGGCCTCACAGAAAACCAGTGTGAAACAGCGCATGCGCTGCGAGTGAGTGAGGATACCGGAGGCCCTTACCTTTGGGGGATGGGGAGGGGATATGGGGAGGCCATATCCCCTCCCCATCCCCCAAAGGTCGGCAACGCACTTGTGACACGCCTCTGGCGTTGCGGGTGTCTATGGGCGGCGGTAATCACTTACCATCAGGCGATAGGTCTGCTCGTTTCATAAAAAAACCCCCTATTTCATAAAAAAACCACAAATTGTTGTTCTAAGTCTGGTGTGCTTTGTGTCAGTTTCATGTATGTTTGTAAAGTTCCCCGCAGTACTGGATATATAATATACCTCAAATGGGAGTTATCTTTTGAAAAAAGGTAGCACCAAAAAATAAAAAGTAATTTTTTTTTTGAAATATTAGGAAATTTTGGAACGCTACCAGTATGTGGTTATGATACGGAGGAATTATTTGACGCTTATGTGTACATAAAAATTGTTATTGTTTTTTTTTATTTCCTAGTATTTTTATTTAATTTAATATAGGTATTATGACATGTTTAGGTTTATGATTGGTTTTCACAATAAATACTTGACAATATATTTGTTAAAATAATAAAAAACTGACAGTAAAAATGCCCACCCTATTTGAAGATTTCTTTTTATTCTTAAAAATTTCATGTCTAAATTAGGCTACAAAACTTTGATGAAAAAAAAATGTCAATCTATACAAATAAATAAAATTGGAGAGTCTATTTGTAATATTAAAATAACAGCTTCAATTCTAATCAATGCATATGTATGTATACACGATACATATACCAGAAATGTTTGCCTATCTGTCTGTCTGTCTGTTTGTTCCGGGTAATCTCTGGAACGGCTGAACGGATTTTGACGGGACTTTCATTGGTAGGTAGCTGATGATCCAGGGAGTAACTTAGGCTATTTTTTTTAGACTAACTTTGTCTCGCGGCGTTACTCGCGTTACAACAATAACCGCGGGTAACACCGCGGGGTTCAGCTACTTGATAATGTAATATTACATAGTCGTTCTTCCTTTAATGCTTCACTGCTGGCTATAAAAAAAGTTAGGTAAGTATAAGTGCCCCTTCTTATAAGAGAGTTTCAGTCTACCACACAGTTTAATATTACCAACATATCTTGTTTAAGCTATGTTGGTAATATTAAACTATGCGGTAGACTGAAACTTTCTTTTCAAAGCAGCATTTCAAAGAAACATACATTTAAAAGTTTTTAAATTAATTTAATTTAACAAAAAATTATTTAAAAAAAGATACACTATAAGGAATGCAAGTCAAGGTTCACTAAAGCAATGTCTGTTAATTAACAAAAACAAAATAAATTAATTGCATTGTATCTAGGTTGTATTTAGCAATACGTAGAACAAAATATGACAAGGGTTGTAAATTATTATTGTAATTTATACATAAAACAATTTATCTGATGTTGCTCGTATGCTTCTTTGCATATCTACCAGTTGGTAAATGGCCTCTGATGCTTATTATTAAGTAACTACCCGCATTTATTGTTGTACCGCGGATAACACCGCGGGAAAAGCTAGTCTAAAAAAGTAAGTACGCCTAAGTTACTCCCTGGATCATCACCTATCTGCCAGTGAAAATCCCGTCAAAATCGGTCCGGCCGTTCCAGAGATTACCCGGAACAAACAGACAGACAGACAAAAAATTTTTAACCACTTTTTTGGTATATTTTTAGGTTTACATACATGCGCATTTAGTGAAAAGCGGTGATTTTAATATTACAAACAGATACACCAATTTTATTTATTTGTATAGATAGTAAGCATCTGGGGCGTTTAAAAATATTCGTAATTTCATTTAAATATTTCTTTGGAATTATTGGCCGCGTAGTGACTGATTAAGAGAGTGTCACCACGGCCATTCATCCTGAGGGTTTCGATAACAGCTGATTAAGAACGCAAACGACATAGGACAACAATACTGTTACGAGAATGACTCAAATTCTATACTGACACGTCTGGCCATCGCAAAATAGTAAGCCAAAAAAGTTAAGTTATCCAGCCTTATGTCACCCGTTGTTGGATATAGGCCTATTCGAAGTAGTGTGGTTCCGTGCTCGCTGCCCGCTATTTTCACTAAATCGTCGATCTGTCATGCAGGCAGTCTTCCGACTGTGGATATCAATAGTACTTGGTACTTTTTTTTTAAGACAACTCCCTTATTACGAATATACATCCTGTTTCGGGGGGGACTTTACAAACATATATGAAACGGACGCAAGGAACACCCAGACTCAGGACAACAATTTGTGCATCCGGATCGATGTTGTCCCTTGTGGGATTTGAACCTACAATACTTGGCACTGTAGAAAGCGGCACCTCTTAAACCACTGGGCCAATCGTGCAGTCAACTTGAATATGTTAAGAGACAAGGTTGTATTTGATTTGACTGCATGCAGTATTCAAAGTTGAGAATACAATAAACAAGCCTTTTCATTTTTATCTGAGTATTTGTTGCATTGGTCGTGCCCAAGAGCACAATGTAACAAGCTGTATGACAACAATAAATCAGATACTAACCCAGTTGGTTAGTATCTGATTTACGGAGTGGCGAAACCAGTGAAAAGTAGTTTAGCGTTCCTATCTCACTATTTGTTTCCGCAAGTGTAGGATTGAGATAATATTAACAACCATCTTCTATAACACTTAAAGCTGTCAACCCAATGATGTTTTCGGCCATACGGGTGTAAATGTGAGTGTTGGAAAGTAAATCAATCGTCGATTTTGATTGACTGTAAACCAAATGCGTTTATGAATAATCCGATAATTCTAACATTGTAATGAGCAAGATGGACAAGACCTTGACATTTATAATTATGAATTCCTTAACTCATAACCGTGAAGTTTAGTATATTCGCATAAAATAATACATCTAATAAAACGCTGATCAGATGTCACCATCATCATATTATTATTTTTCTTTTGCTTCTTCAGACTATTGACGTTCATTAATTGCGAGAAGAAAATATATAAGTTGCAAAATAACTAAAAATTATCCTCTATAGTCTCCAGGATATCTACAAAGAACCAAACAAAAGCAGAGATGATATAATTATAATTGTTTTTGTAACTTTTGAAGTTTCTTAGAATTGGCCGATTAACAAATCGGAATAGCCCCTTAGTAGGTCAGAACTTATTAAAAAAAAACTAACTCAGAATAACAAACAACAAGCTGTAATAAGTAACAATTTTATACATTGAAGAAGAACTTAACACCTATAACCCACTTACTATTTCCCAACTCGAATCAAGAGCTGATAACGAACATAGAACTAATTTAATACTATCAGAAAAAAACAAACTCTGTCCTGACCATACATTTCTCCACGAAGAGATTGAACTGTATTGTTGTTGTTGACAACTGTTCAATCTAAAATACTGTAAATTTCAATGCACTGTAAATATGATTAAAATAAGATGTCCTTGAATTTCGAAAAGAGCTATAATATTAATAGAACGTAGTACGAAAATCTATGGCCAGAGTGGAGGTACCTATAGTAGGCGAAAATCCCTTTTCTAAGGCTCTCCCAAGAAAAGGGACTCCTAGCAGTGTGTATGCTTATTTACGCCTATGCCCAACAGTGGATACAAGTTTGTTTTAAAGCAAAAGTCATATAGCTAATAAATAAATGTAATGCACGGGCCGTTTAAAATTACCTATTTTCTTAAGCAAAAAAATATATAAATTGGAAGTTCGCTATTCGACTGTAATGGGTGAAGCAATTTTGATGATTTTTTTATCGGAAAGCTGATGCTTCCCGTGTGGTCCCTTTTCGATCTGGTGCAGTTCTTGAAGTCGCTTTTTTTGTTAGAATTTTCATTATTAAGTGTAAGCTTCATTGCAAATGTAATGACGAACATGACGATTGTCATGAATCACGAACATGACGATAACCGCTTATTAAACAATATCAACGTATCAATGGTATTGTTTTAATATTCTAAGTGACGTTGATATCATTAATATTCAAACATTTTATTATCTATACAATCTTTAAATAGTGTACGTACGGCACGCACAGCTTACATATTTATTATGTACTAAAATTACAATAAATCATCTTAATGTTTTTGATGAAATTGTTATTGGTCGAAGACTTTCGTTTAAATAGTGACCGTCAAATTGTTTCATTGTTGTAACACAGGCGGACCGGAGGCGAGTAGGAACAGCGATTTTTCCCAATACCAACGCATTTTAGACTCTCATTTCATCATCTCATGTCATAACAGAGGTATGTATAGGCACATTTGGGCTTATACTTTGACAGATGGGAACGCCTACGTATGGATCTTCCTAGCTACCGTGTTGCTCTACGGTGGGGATAAATGTGGTACAGGTACCTCTTTTATTCAGAGAGATGAATTCACGTCTAGTAATTAAGTTTATTAATGTCATAATCACGGTCATAATAGATCTTTTTACAAGATTTCTTACGGTCCTTAGTCTGTCAGGATACAGAAACGTTGGAAGAATTATATCATATTCTTTGGAGTTAACCCATTGGCACATGCATACATATCATCATTTAACAGCCTTTAATAATCCACTGCTGTATAGGTATCTCCTTAGAAAGGACGCTATAGCCTACATTAGGTAGGTAACCTTATTTATTTATTTTTAATAATTATGCCAATCAGTTTAATTTTGTTGTGGGTAAATGTATAATGTAAATATGGATACTTAATGTATTGGAGGATATATGAGTTTTTGTTTTTTACCAAGTATAAAAATTTAATAAAATATTTTTTTTTATACTAAATGTAAATACCTAATAAAAAACCAAAGAACTGAACATATTTATAATTCAAATTTTTCACACAAAAAAATCATGAACGCTTAAGCACAGGTTATATAAATTAGTGTCTGTCAGAAAGAATAGCTAAACAAAAACTCCGGATCTCAAGCACTTAAAACTTTTGCAAATTCTACCATTAAATTGTCCATTTATTCAATAACTTGACTTTTTTTATTTTGACTTTGTCATAATCAGAAAAAAAAACACAAGGAACTCAAACAAAGAATAGTTATTCTTTTTTTTAAGCTCTCGTTTCACCACAATACGAATATTATTTATTATAGCAAAAGAATATTAAAGTATAATTAAATTTGTTTTGTCTACCACAGATTCTCATGTGTTTAAATGTAATAATTATAGTTTATCTAAGACAGCATGCATAACTCCGTAAAATTGGTGCTGTGCTCCATTGGAACAGCTAGTGGTCTTTTGTCGGTAAGAGACTGACAGACGCATTCGTTTTCCGAAGGACAAGGAATATTCACGAGGATTTTTTGTGTTATCAATTGGATTAGCACTATTAGCAGTACTTATCTAGAATAGATTATGTGCCTACTTTAAGAAAAAGTATCAGCAGCTATGGTGGGGCGGCAGGTTGCGTACCTACTGTAAATATAAATGTTTCTGTTTTCGAAAATTCAATAGCCTCATATTCCGGTTAGGAATTTGTGAAATACCTTTTTTTTCCATGTGCTCCCAGTGATCCTTTCTCCCTTTAATAGTGAAATGTTTTTAGCAAAGATATATACGTGTCTATAACATTTAACGTGCGTAGCTTGGTCTATTAGAGACTCGAGATTATGTACGAACACCAAAAATTAATTGCTATCAAAGAAGCGTATGCTCTGTAAAGATTTTTATAGAAAATGCGAACGGAAAAACGGATACAACTACCTTAAATCCGGTAATAACTACAGTTCAATAACAACGATTAATTATATAGCTATATTTGTGACCAGATTGCACAAGTTTCTTTTTATTGTAGTTTAACATTACTGGTACATTTTGAAATCAAATATTTGGCAAACGTGTGTAAAAGCTAAAAAGCTTAGTAACAACCCAGAACAACGGCGCCGGGGAATATTATAATTAAGGCAGGTTTCATCTTAGAAATTTTAGCGGGGACATCGTCTTAACTGTAAAACATCCTTAGTATTATGTTCAGTGATAATGATGTAATAATTGAACGGAAAATAAATCGTTCATTGCCTCTTTGCTGGTCGAGTAAGGATCCTAACAAACTGAAATGCTCACAGTAACTTCCTTAATAAATCTTACCTAATGTTATGAAAAAACGAGGTACGGTAGACAAGTTTATTCATACTAACCGAAGTAGGTTGTAGCCACTTGATTATAATTATGAATATTTATATTTTGTCTAATAAAACCCAACTTTTGAAACTTAGTAATGTACCATAGTCCATAGTACTTTAACAACGCGTGACTACGGCTTTTGAAACTTGTTTCGTGCTTTTTCAGCGTCGTTTTTTGTCGTAGTTGGGTTTTAGTTTTTACTTTATTTTTATTTACAATGTTTTGGTGCCTCTATAATATTAATTTCTTTGCAAAGTATATTTTAAATAGGTACCATATAAATATCACAACTATCGAATAAATACATACAAAGTCACGAAAAATGCTAATAATATATATATATATATATATATATATATATATATATATATATATGTCGGAGGAGTCGAGTTGATTGTTGTTTCTATGTAAAACTTAATATTGTTTGTTTACATTTTAATTACTTTTAAAATTCTTATTTTTATTTTATTTGATTTGTTACATTTTTCTATAACTTAAAAACCTTACTAATCTATTAAAAGTTGCAAATATTGTTATTTAAATACGACCAATCAGAGCAGAGCACGTGCTTCGAGCGGGGTCGAGGCGCCATTTTTACTTTAGGAAGGCAGACAGTTTCTGGAGACATAAGAGTGATAGCAACTGATCGAGTTGGATCTTTGAGAGTAAAGTAAGAAGGGTGTCCTGAACCCGCTGCTCATTCTTAACAGTTGATTTTTATTCCTAAATAATTGTGTGATAAAATTGTTAATTTAAATTAAAATTGTAAAAACTGTGATCATTGTTTTGTGCTTGCATTTTACCCTAATGACGCCCGCTAAGCCCACAACCACTAACGTCGATGTCAACGACAATAATGCTTCTCCGACATCAGAAGTGGGATCGGTGCAGGCACAAATCGTGAGCGAACAGATGTCAACAAATGACGGATGGAGCGCGTTATTCGAAGCGCAACAAACCAGCATGAGGCTACTCGTGGAGGCGCTAACCAAACCATCGAATATCGAGGATAAGAGCATCACCCTGCCCAAATTTCGACCAGAAGATGCAGACACTGACGCCCGGGCCTGGTTGGCAACGGCGGACATCTGCTTATCGGATCGTGGCATACAGGGAAGTAAATTAATTCTCATGCTTAGTAATGCTATGCAAGGCGAGGTGGCCACTGCAAGGCGAGGTGGCCACTGCAAGGCGAGGTGGCCACTGCAAGGCGAGGTGGCCACTGCAAGGCGAGGTGGCCACTGCAAGGCGAGGTGGCCACTGCAAGGCGAGGTGGCCACTGCAAGGCGAGGTGGCCACTGCAAGGCGAGGTGGCCACTGCAAGGCGAGGTGGCCACTGCAAGGCGAGGTGGCCATTGAAAAGTGAAATTGGTAGAATAAGAGGCGAGAGGTGGCCATCTAGATATTGTTAATAAACCAAAAATGTGTAACGCTATAAACGGCGAGGCGATAACTAAAAGCCTGTTATTACTATAGGGCATCTATTTTACATGAAGTTATTTCACAGAAGATAAAATGTAATAATGTACCCGATCTCCTTGGTCAGGAGTGGCCGAACAATACAAAAATATCTCTTTCTTTTTTTTGCAGATAATGATGATTCACTGTCTTCAACATCACACGAGGGCGTGTAATACGTCAGGACGGCCGTGTCGGAGGAGTCGAGTTGATTGTTGTTTCTATGTAAAACTTAATATTGTTTGTTTACATTTTAATTACTTTTAAAATTCTTATTTTTATTTTATTTGATTTGTTACATTTTTCTATAACTTAAAAACCTTACTAATCTATTAAAAGTTGCAAATATTGTTATTTAAATACGACCAATCAGAGCAGAGCACGTGCTTCGAGCGGGGTCGAGGCGCCATTTTTACTTTAGGAAGGCAGACAGTTTCTGGAGACATAAGAGTGATAGCAACTGATCGAGTTGGATCTTTGAGAGTAAAGTAAGAAGGGTGTCCTGAACCCGCTGCTCATTCTTAACAGTTGATTTTTATTCCTAAATAATTGTGTGATAAAATTGTTAATTTAAATTAAAATTGTAAAAACTGTGATCATTGTTTTGTGCTTGCATTTTACCCTAATGACGCCCGCTAAGCCCACAACCACTAACGTCGATGTCAACGACAATAATGCTTCTCCGACATATATATATATATATATATATATATATATATATATATATATATATATATATATATTTGAAATGTACAAGTAACGCCCTTTCGTATGATACCAAACACGGCGGCCTATTTATCTCAATTTTTTTTTAATACAGTACTTTACGTCGGCTAGAGGGCGCAACATTAGATTCAGTGAAACGTCATAACGCCTATAAATAGTGGACGATCAAGACGGTTCTAACGATAGCTCATTTGTCTTATTCTGACTAGCAGTTTTGGAAAGGTGGGAACAACCAAGCATACCATAGAAATATAATAAATAAATAAATAAATAAATAAATATTTCGGACATCTAACACACAACGCCATCTAGTCCCAAGCTAAGCAGAGCTTGTGTTATATAATACTTATTGAATAAATACGTACAAAGTCACGGGCAAATGCTAATAATATATGCATTTTTAAAATGTGCAAGTAACGCCCTGTCCAATGATACTAAACACGACATATTTATCTGAAATTTATTTTTTTATACACTACTTTATGTCGGCTAGAGGGCGCCACATTAGAAACAGTGACACGTCATATAGCCTATAACCAGCAGACGATCATGACGCTTCTAACGACACCTCATTTGTCTGGTTCTAATGAGTAGTTAAGGAACTCTAAGGGAACAAATGAACATACATACATACATACATAGCCTGTCAAATTCATAACCCTCCTTTGGCTTTGCCGTAGTCGGGTAAAAAATATATTATTAGTTGAATGTGCGAAATTGTTACGAAAAACACTAAAAAACATGGTGGCGATATTGCCTATGACTAGCCTTGATTAGAAGTGGCAAAACAAATCGAAGTCTATCGAACCGTAAAACTAAAATACATGTTGTTTTTAGTAAATGAATCGAAGATACTGAAAATAAAAGCAGAATAACCTGTCATATTAAAATACCAACATCATCCTTCAGTACATTTTTTAAATTACACATAAATACTTGACAATCAGTTTAGTGAGTCGTTTCAGTCTAGTTTACCTAAATATTGTTTGAACAAAACTAGACGCATAACTACCTAACCGTTTAGGTTTCGAAACATAATTGTAAATTATGTTGGTTCATATTTTTCATAAATAATGAGCGGTTAAGTAAAATTGTAGTTACAAAATGTCTATTATTTATAGCAGTCAAATATACCTAATAAGAATATAATGGATTACTCGCATAAATTTTTTATAACAAAAGACAATACCAATATTTGTCTAAAAATTACAAAGAAATAAAATTCAAACGTAGAGTATCATTTATCTGAGTAGGAATTGTAAATAGAAAATGAGATCTTATGTATCGCAATATATCTTTTATCAAATTAATTACCTATCTAGTCTTTACAGTAATTTGCCGCTTTAGAGCAACCAAGCAATCGGCTTGCAAAATTTTCGAGTAGATTTCATTAACTTATCGAGATTAATGATTACAAAAATAGAGACTAATGAGTATCCATCCATCCATCTCGTCGTGGCCTTGGTGACATTAGAAAGCGCGTAATTGTTATGATTGACATAAAACAAAAATTGTTGTCCTACTGTAAACAGCTTATTATTGATATCCTGTATCGGGAAATCAATCAATTAACTACAATTTGATTGATCGATGGAGGCTGAACTATTGGTCAATTCAACAACTCTTCCGTTGCTCATTGTCAAACCGAAGAACCATTTAATTGACAAAAAAACCATCAATTACACGATATCCGGTGTTTACTATGACACGTTGTGATAAGTCGGAGCTTGAAGTTGTTGATTGCCTAATTTTTATTGTCTATATAATATTGGAGTGTCTGTTTGTAATATTAAAATAAACGCTTTTAAATAAATGTATATGTATGTACGTTTAGTACATGTATACGCGATACATGTATCAAAATATCATTTTTTTTAATTCTTGTCTGTCTGTCTGTCTGTTTGTTTCGGGTCGGGACTTTCACTGGCAGGTAGCTGATGATACAGGGAGTAACTTAGGCTATTTTTTACCCGACGCAAAGCCAAAGGAGGATTATGATTTTGACAGGTTATGTATGTATGTATGTTCATTTGTTCCCTCATAGCTTGACTTTGAGCTAGTACCAAATATAACTTTATAAATCATTTTTACAACTTTGATGATAATTGGAACATTTAAATTCACTGACTTATTGTTCTCTTTAGAACAAACCAATCACCTATTTGCATGCAGGAACCGTTTATTTATAACTAGCTGACCCGTGTACACTTCGTTGGGCGGTTAACATTTTTGTCTCCGACTTACTTTGCAAATCCGGCTACCGCGAAAAAGTATTTCCACTATTCAGGTTATTATATAGCCTATGTCACTCATAAATAACGTAGCCTTCTATTAGTAAAATAATTTTCAATATCGGTTCAGTAGATCCAGAGACTGCCCTCTACAACGTCACAAACTCACAAACGCACAAACTTTACCTCTTTATATAATGGTATAGATAAGTATAGATATAGATGTAAACATTAAAAAAAAAAACAGAGTCAGTGGAAAAAACGCACAATTTTGATTTCATTGAAGAAAATTTATTTTTTAAAAAGACTACCGCATCTATACAAATAAATAAAATTGGATTGTCTGTTTGTAATATAAAAATTACCGCTTTTTATGAAATGCATATGATGTATACACGGTACATATACCATAAATGTATTAAAAAAAAATGTCTGTCTGTCTGTTTGTTCTGAAACGGCTGGACGGATTTTGACGGGACTTTCATTGGCAGGTAGTTGATGATGCAGAGAGCTACTTTTTTCAGACTAACTTTGTCCCGCGGCGTTACTCGCGTTACGATGATAACCGAGGGTAACACCGCGGGGTTCAGCTGGTAAGTAAATAAATGCCTACTCAGATACATAAGTAACCATATTACATACATGTACAAAAGGACAGCATGGAAATTTGCATGTAATTTGGCAAGGCTACAAAAGGAAGCCGGTCTAAAACTGCAGCAAATGCTAGTTGTTAATTATAAATGACAGTTACTGATATTGATTTTCCTAAGCGTCCATCAAATTGCAACAATCGTACGTATGACATTACAGTATTAAAAATTAAAAGCGGTGGACGGCGCGCTGTATAATTTAAATACTACTTGAGTACTATTATTTCCTAGTAGAATTATTACATATTTATAACCCTGTTATTAATCGTACATTTACAACTATCAGTTACGATTGCTTGTTGACTTGTGAAATGTGACTCAAATGCAGTTATGAAAAGCGAATTAAATTTTAAATAATAATTTCATTGTTTTTGTTTATTATTATTGAAGTCTTTACATACATACCTAAAATCACAACTAAGTAGAATTTGAAATATAGAGCGTACCTACTGGAAATATAACGATGTGATTCATGAGACTGAAAGGTTTGTCATATATTTTTAGGGTGAAAAGAAAGGTAATGGCGGTATGAACTTGATTCTTTCTACATAAATTTTACTTAGCTTAGTTGGAGGCCTTTGAGCGGCTTGAAAACATCTAACAGCAAGATTACGTAGACACAACGTTGTCTTGCCAGTTCCCAACCCGCATTTGGCCAGCATGGGGATGTATGGCCTTAACCCTCTTCTGAGAGGAGACCCGAGCCCAGCATTGGGACGTTATGCGTTGTATGTTGTTGTTAAATCACGGTCGGCACGCTCGTGTGCGCAGTAAGATTTGCAAATTTAGTATATAACACAAAAATAACAAGTACAATTTTGACAAAAATGAAACCGACTTCAAGGTTCGACTCGATTTCTCGTGGATTCCTTCATCAGATATTAATGTCGATAACATGGTACCAGCGTCGGGACATCTCCTTTCCATTAAAAAAAGAATCATCAGAATCGGTTCATAAACGACGAAGTTATGCCCGAACACACATAAAAAAAAAAAACATATATATACGGTTTAATTGAGAAACCTCCTCCTTTTTTTGAAGTCGGTTAATAAAATTTAATTCCAATTTTAAAATAAACACACTTACAGAGCGGTTCGTCAATGTTATTGTAATTATTATATTACAAGTAAACATTGACAACAATAACAGCATTTATAATATTTCGTGACAAACATCAAAATTATCCAAAACAAAATTACACCGTAACTAAAATTATCGAACAACATAATTATCTAAATGTGTCGCAATTGTCATTTAATTCATTGTAGTTTTTTCAAATAACCAAATAGCAGGAGAGTAATAATTTAGTTTGTCATGGTACAACTCAATATTTATTTATAAACTCATGTTTGTACCTACAATCGTTACTACTTTTTTTATATATAAGCCTGACCAAATGACTCTACTCTGCCTAATGGAAAGCATGAGAAAATGTGTCTCGGTATACCTACCAAATTGCACTGAAGAGATTTAATTGCATTCCTATCTCATCACTATCGAGTGATTTAAAAATCACTTATTTTTATGGTGTTACTCTATGCTTAAAGAAAATGAACTTTGCATTTCATTGCTGCGTTTTTTTTACTTCAATACTATACACAAGCTATTCAAGTATTTTCTTGTAACAAAAACAATTGTAACACAAACAACGCTACTTAAATGCACGACAAAAGCAACATGGGGGCACTCCGATTGGACATTCAGTAGAGCGAAAATTACCGTCTTGCAAAAGAACTAGTTATTTACCAAGAGTTTACCGTTTCGAGGATTATGTGCAGTTTCTTCACTCTTTAGTCAAAACAATTAATTGATCTTATCGTTTATGGCTTTTTCATGTAGGAACTAAATGTTATAATTAAATGAAAAGTTGGCGAAGCATTCCCAGTTGCATCTGTAAAAGAATTTATGTCACTTGGATTTCAACCAAGAAAATAAATTACCCACCTATAAAATTATATTTGTTTTATTGAAATAAACAAAGCTATTTAATTTTACGGCAGTAATTTCACTAAAAGATGTAGCTCCGAAAAAGGTTCAATGTAGAATCTGCATTCAAAACAGGAGTTCAAATAAGTCGAACGCTGTGCAAATATTGCTATTTCTAAAACGTGATTTTTGTGTTTATAAACTTTGACATAACATTATTTGTAATTAGTACCTGGATGACCGAGCTTTTGTTAAAAAAACTAAAAATGAATCCGCCCCCGAAACCCAAAACTCAACTTTACGAAAATCGATGAAGCTGTTTCGAATTGCTCGTTTACAGCTATTAGATGAGATAGGGCATTAATTTTGTCCTCAATTAGAATTGCCTTTGAATTTGAAAGTCAGGCAATATCAAGGTGTATAATCATTATATATATAATTCTTCTGTGAGTGTGTATGTCACTGAACTACTCTCAAACGACTGGACCGATTTTGATGAAATTTTTTGTGTGTGTTCAAGGGGATCTGGGAATGGTTCAGATTCACAATTTTGTCCGCTGGACAATGTTTTTTTAATTAATTTGTAGTTATGGCAAAACGACGTTTGCCGGGTAGCTAGTATAAGTATATGGCTTTTTGATTAACAGGCTTCTTACTTAGATTGAACCTATCCGGAATGCTATCAACAGCCTTGAATAGTCCACTGCTGAATATAGAAGATTAGAAAGTAGATTTTGGTCTGCTTCACCATGCTAGCCATTGGTTGAGTTGGAGAGAGAGAGAAGAGGGTTGGGTTTGTTTAAAGGTTTTCTTCTCTTTGCAGTGATTATTATTATATTATATCGTTCGTAATTTGATTTTTTTGCGGCTCTTATGACACACACGTAATGAAACTAGGGTACCCTAAAACCCAATGTTTATCTGCAAATATTAATCAAAACACAACACGAGAAAATGTAGAATCCTTCCCCGTGAAATGAAAATACTCCGTAAGCCGTGGTCGCAGGCCTCGAATTGCAGGCGTTCACGGGCTGCGGTAGACACTTTCCATCACCAGTATCGTATCTCTAACATAAAAAAAACCAAATGCATATATAATTATTTTAATACGTATCTGGTTTTAAAAATATGTATAAGCCAGTGCATTCCACGCTGACTCGCTTTGAGCGCTACTTAATCCAGATACCTACATCTATACTAATAAATAAAATTGAAGTGTCTGTTTGTAATATTAAAATAACCACTTTTTACTAAATGCATATGTATGTATACACGATACATATACCAAAAATGTAGCTAAAAAAATTTTTTGTCCGTCTGTCTGCCTGTTTGTTCCGGGTAATCTCTGGAACGGCTGGACGGATTTTGACGATGATCCAGGGAGTAACATAGGCTACTTTTTTTTAGACTAACTTTGTCCCGCGGCGTTACTCGCGGTACAACAATAACCGCGGGGTTCAGCTAGTACACAATATATTATAACCTATTCTATAGTGATGCGCCATAAACACGTGTCAAAAGAAAGGTACCGCTACGTTATGGGCTCGGCCACGGCCGTGACAAGTGGAATTGTCACTGCATTAGTATGCAGGATGGAAGTATACCATTGTATGCAGGACAGTAATTGTTCACCTCAGAGGTCGTTGCCAGCTGAACTTGACTAGTGGAGCTTTACGGAAACAATTACGTAAAAATACATAACTGAATTACTCAAATTAAGTGCTATTAAATAATTTACGGTGTACGTAAGTAGATAATATTATAAACTACAGTAATATTTTCGACTTTGAGCTGCTATGTATGGTGATTTTTATTTTATCATCAATGAAAGACTTTTCCTTCAACATCGCAAAATACGAGTGTACGTAAGTATATGCAATAATAATAAAGAATAAATAATAAATAAATATTTCGGACACCTAAACACACAACGCCATCTAGTCCCAAGATAAGCAGAGCTTGTGTTATGGGGTACTAGACAACTGATACAAATACATATATACTTTTTTTTTGTAAATACATACATATTATAGATAGAACACACCCAAACTCCGAAACAAATATTTGTAGATCATACAAACATTTGGTCCGACCCGGGAATCGAACCCGAGACCTCATGATCAGCAGTCGCTCACGACAACCGCGAGACCAACGAGGCAGCAATGACAGGCAACTTTCTTATTGTCGTAGACTCATGGGCCACTACCAGTTGGTAATGTAAGTTAGTTTCGAACCGTCTTAAAACGCTTTGTTGGGACACCATTCCCAACTCAATGTCTTCTTGTCAGAGTTTTAATGTTCTGTAATGATTAAAAGACTAGTGCACCTTAGTAGAAAGGCAAATAAATAAAAAGTCAGTGTATAATTTATTTCTTTAATTTATTATATTAACATTTTTATCATTTATAATAGAATATTAATAAGGTTTAAAATTATTACAGATTTTAGTAAAGTAAAAATGCTAAAACAACTAAATGGCATACACCAGCATACATCTTGATAATTTTCGGGTGTCTTATAGAATCCATTCACTAATAGTTATAAATCTTATTTTCTATTTTATAGTCTAAAAATGTACCGATGCGCTACGAGTGAATAAATAGTAATAAATATTTTAGTTAATAAGGTACCGTCGAGCTTCATTTTTAAGTTGTGTTTTTGAGATGTTTAAAAGTCCCATACGAAAAACAAAGTTTCTACTCTCTTAATTACAGTCTAAATACTCAGAAATTTAAATAAAGTATACTCACCATCAAGGGTATGCATTTTCCCAAATCGAGAAACATTCTGTCGCACTCATGGGCAGGTCACGACTCCTACAACGATCCTTTTTAGGGTTCCGTAGCCAAATGGCAAAAAGGAACCCTTATGGATTCATCATGTCTACAGACAGACGTCTATCCGTCCGTATGTCACAGCCATTTTTTTCCGAAACTATAAGAACTATAAAGTTGCAACTTGGTAAGTCGATGTATTCTGAGAACCGCATTAAGATTTTCATCCAAAATTAGAAAAAATACCTGTGGGGTATCTATGGATCGGTCTTCAAAAATTATCTTAATATATTTTTTTTTCTAAATTGAATAGTTTGTGCGAGAGACACTTCCAAAGTGGTAAAATGTTTGTCCTCCTCCCCCCCCCTCTCCTGTAACTTCTAAAATAAGAGAATGATAAAGCAAAAAATGCGATGTACCATTCAAACTTCCACCGAAAATTGGTTTGAACGAGATCTAGTAAGTAGTTTGTTTTTTTATACGTCATAAATCGTAAACCGCAATTTACCTTTCATTCAATCAACACAAATATAAAAATAAAAGTACATTATGTTACTTACTGCTACGGAACCCTTCATGGGCGAGTTCGACTCGCACTTGGCCGCTTTTTCTAAGCTACTATCTCTGCGAGCGAGCGCGCATAATTGCCTTGCCGTGTCGTGCCACACGGCGATTACTTTTACTTTTGTCGCTTAATATTTGTTAAGAATGGTTGTTTCTTTCCATTTTAATTTATTATGGTGTTGCTGCTTCCATTTGGACGAAGCTATTTGAGGCGGAGGTAACTTGTATACTGAAAATATATATAAATGTACCTGGAAATGTATAAAATGAATGTGAAGCACGCAAAACCTTACATAACAACTGTTCATTGTTGTTTAATTTTTAAAATTTATTATCTACTATTGTTTTAAACAATGTCAAAGATCGCTAAATATTAAAGACATGACTTTGTATATTTTTATTACACATCTCTAATGGGAATAATGTAAGCATCGACATTGAAAGTATCGATAGTTCAAGGTAGGAGCTACGTTGATTTCAGCACGAACGGGTCGGCTCGACCGGGGCGGCACTACCGGTACTACCCTCGCACAGAAGATCAACGTAAACTGACAGCGTTTATGCTGACGTGTTTCATTGCATTGGTGATTGCGAGACCGGAGGCCCAATGATGCAGAAACATCTCAATAGGCCTGCTGCATTGTTGGATTGTCTGTATTCGCTAAGAGTATGGTTTTGGATTCTGATTAATGTTTTCCATCAGGCAGAGTCATTTTTGCAGTCTCATCTATACTCTATTTCTTTTTACTAAATGCATATGTATGTTTACACGGTACATATATATATTTTTTTTGTCTGTCTTTCTGATTGTTCCGGCTAATCTCTGGAACAGCTGGACCGATATTGACGGGACTTTCACTGATAGGTAGCTAACGATATAAGGAGTAACGTAGGCTACTTTTTTAGACTAACTTTGCTCCGCGGCGGTACAACGACAACCGCAGGTAACACCGCGGGACTCAGTTAGTTCATAAATAAGAAGAAATTCTGCTTTTATTAGTAGGAATACTGGTAATGTAGGTCATCTATTATTGATATTTTTATTTATCCATATACTGTAGTAATGATATGGGCATTCTATAGAACAACACTTTATTTATCTATGCTAGATTGCGAAGCTGCCCTCTGCTGCAATGCGAATGATTCCAAAAATCTCTAGCAGAATCTGTAGAAAGCGTGAAGAATTCGCGACCTTCACTCTGTTAAAAACTTAAAAAGGCCACATTATGGAAAGCGCAATTTTGCATCATCTAGAGCAGTGAATGCTCTTCGACCTTTCAAAGTGATGTAGCCCTGTAGGCACCATGTCAAGTAGTAAAAGCAGGTTCGAAATGGTCTGACGGCGGCTCAAGGCTTTCATATTAGGTTATGAGGTAACACGCTATTCCGCAATGCAGCACTGCCGAAGACATAAATTTTCTCGACCATCTAGTATAATATAGAAGATTCTATGCCAGAATAATAACAAGTAATTAAAATGTATTATTAACTTGAGCCAAGTATCGCATTGGGCAACGGTAACAATCGTTGCCATATATTATATCGAGTTACTGCCAAATATCCGGCACGTGGATTTGCGATTCAGTGAACCGGTATTGAACTGATTACATAATGATTGTGTCGTTTCATTAGTGGAATACCGAATCAATCAAAATGATTTCGATATTATCCAATATCCGTGAGGTTCAAACCGTGTAGTCAGGTATTAAAAAGCTAAGAGGAACTCTGATGACTCGATGACGTTGTCGAGTAGGTATGTCTCAAACCAATTCGTCAGATAGATAGATAGATAGGTATGGATGGGGTGTAATGCCACCATGTGGTTTTCAAAATTTCTTTACTATGGAGGAGGTTTCAATTAATTCACGATTAACGGAATTCAACAACGATTGTGGCAGCCTAATTGAATTTTATAACCCACTTTTATGCTGTCATAATATTATACACAAATCGCGTGATGTATGCTGTTTATTTCATGACAATGTGTTGTAGATTCTCTGGTAATGCATTGACATAGTTTGTATGGTCATAAGCAATACACGTGCAAGCTCTACTAACTTTTACTAATAGTTTTTACTCACGAAAACATATATAATATTTGCAAAATCGTATTGAGTCCTAGCAGGATCTAAAATTTTAATTACGTAGGTATATTTCAGACAAGGTTAGCATTGTTGCATAGTTGTTATATAAAGATGCAGGTTGTTAGAGATCTAATAGGTTAAAAGGAATTTTTAAAAAGACGCTCAAGCATGTCACATGTTATGCTTCTTAAAGATGGTATCGTGAACGCATAAGTGATACACAGTGAGGTATATATGACAATGAATTACAGATACACATCATACATTGATCCAGTTGATCGCGTTCGAAGCGATGCATCGCCGTCGTCATACATATGACACCGTAAGATTCAATGCGTTTGTTTCCAAACGAAAGTCTTAAATACATTCAGACAAGACATCTGGCATCTGGCCTGCTTATTGATTAATGAAAAAAAAAGATGGTCTTTGTTACATAATCTATACAAATATCGTACATATATATAAAGTAGATAGAATAATTTATCAAGACAATACTTTAGGTAGGAATAGATGTACCAACTGTTTCTATTAGCTCTATAGAGGATACAACTTTAATTTTAAGTTGTTTGTTCAAGTCGCAAACAAAGAAAATTTTCTGTATCGTAATCAAATGCAATTACCTGCCATAGAAACTCAATTTATCAATTTAAAGAGAACTATATTATACAATTGTTTGAATTGAGAAATATTGTAATACTCGCTTTAAGAAAAGTTGTCGTCAAACGTTCAGGAGACCTTAGCCCTGCTGTGGTGCGCCGAAGAGTTTTGTTTCCCTCTAGATCAACCAAGTGTGTGTAGAACAAATCAAGACTTTATCCTTATTTCTAACACAGCTCTAAAAACCCCCAAGCCAACAGACATGGAGACCGAATATCTCATAGTAAAGATTGTGTAGCAGATAATTTTACCACTTCAAGAAAGAAACTTGTATCGACTGTTTTATTTTTTTTACTATTAAAGTTAACAGAAGAATGTCTAAAACTACTTTTAGACGTACTTCTGTTAACTTTAATAGTTATATGACTATGACTGCCTCGTTGGTCTTGCGGTTGGCGTATGCGACTGCTGATCGCGAGGTCTCGGGTTCGATTCCTGGGTCGGACCAAATGTTTGTATGATCTACAAATATTTGTTTCGGAGTTTGGGTGTTTTCTATGTATAATATGTATGTATTTACAAAAAAAAGTATATATTTATTTGTATCAGTTGTCTAGTACCCATAACAGAAGCTCTGCTTAGCTTGGGACTAGATGGCGTTGTGTGATAGATGTCCGAAATATTTATTATTATTTATTTATTTATATAGCAAACACGGCTGTAGAAGAATACTCGAGAGCTGATATCAATTCATAAATAATACATCCTGCAGGGTGTACTGTACACTCTTCGATCATATATTCAAAGTGTAGTTCTACACTAATTCATTCGCACAATGCGCTCAGTATAGCAACTATTTCATAGTAATATTCTTGTAAATAATAACACAACACAGAGAAGAGCAATAAGCGCTATGATATTATATCATTAAATCGAATAATAGTAATAAGTAACATAATTATGATAAATTGTGTGTAGGCACAGATGACGGTTTTCATATCACAATAGCATCAAATTGTTCAGTTGATTTAAAACAATATGTACCTACGTCATATAAACTGACTGACTGCCTCGTTGGTCTCGCGGTTGGCGTGTGCGACTGCTGTTCATGAGGTCGCGGGTTGGATTCCCGGGTCGGACCAAATGTTTGTATGATCTACAAATATTTGTTTCGGAGTTTGGGTGTTTTCTATGTATAATATGTAAGTATTTACAAAAAAAAGTATTTATGTATTTGTATCAGTTGTCTAGTACCCATAACACAAGCTCTGCTTAGCTTGGGACTAGATGGCGTTGTGTGTTAGATGTCCGAAATATTTATATTTATTTATTTATTTAAACAGGTAATTGTGTGATAATCTATATATCTTCGTGATTTTAATTAAAAAAAATTTTTTTTCTTTAAAACTGAACAAGTTGTTTTTTATGTATAGCCTTGCCAAAATTACTATTCTACCTGATAGAAAGCAGAATTCAAGGGTGGTAGTCACCATACTCATTGCGAATGCAGACAATGCTACAATGTAGCATGGTGACTGGTGACCCACACTATGGCGGCCTAGTGATGCTTCTGCATCATTGGGCCACCGGCCTCACACTCATCAACGAAACACGACAACATGGATTTTCGTTTAACCAACTTAGTATTTGCTGGATCCTCTAATCACAATTTTTTAAACACACCAGACTTCCTTGACGGATAAAATCTTGTAATTAGTTAAGAGTCTTATGTACTATAATATTATTTATCCTTTATTTACCGTTTTGTCTAGTGCTTTTCCTAAGAGGAAAAATAAAATGGCTTACGTGGCCTCCTCGTTATTATTAGATCAGTTCATGTACATTTCCTGGACGTAATGGTATCATTAACTTTTATATTTTATAGTATATAACATAAGTATTTATTTATATTATTACTTCATACATAGAAATATGCATCAGCGGATTTAATAGGTTAACATGAAGCTAAAGCATTCTGTATCAGTACACCGATGATGAGAGTATAAGTAGTCTTTTAGCACAATTAGATTATGTAAAAGTTCTATAGTTAGATATAACTTTTGGATTTGGGTTTGTACTAAAATGATAGTGAATATATTAAATATTTGAGTAAAAACCAACCCCATCCGTAAGTAATTGTACAAAGTTCACGTCACCCTATATGTTATTCTGACGTTTTTATTTGATTACCTAATGCGAAAATTACCTCGTCAAGATACCTACATATTCCTCGTCTTATTTATATAGTTTATGTTATTAGATTAGCTCTGGAAAAGATTACAGAACTAGCAGATAAATTGCGAAACAAGAAAGAAAACTTGACACAAACCCTGACTAAATCTAATCTTAACAACTAACCAGTGTAGTTGGCCAACACCTCCTAATGATACCTATCTCTAGCTGTGAGCTATCAAAAGCTATGAATGAATGAATGGTGTTCCAATAGTTTACATCGAAAATATCCACCAGGTACTATAGTAACCTCTAAAAATTGGGACACCGACAAGTCTAAGCAGTGTTAATAAAGTCAAGCATTGGACACCAAGGTGAGCCTATAAAAACCATACAACCGGTCAGTATACAATAGAACAAAGTTTATTTTCTTTAGGCATGGCATACCACGACGTATGGACCTTCAATTTTCCGAAGCCAATTAGCGAATTAAAACAATGTGAAACTATTCGCAGTGTTTCACATCACGTCATAAGACAATTGGCTTTTATATCCGTTCTTGACAATGTTCATCCTTTACATTAGACGCACTTGAAATAGTAAAGTAGTTTTTTTTATTGTATGTACAATTTCTAACGGTGCAGCTGTGGTGAAAGTCTATTTTTGTTTAGAGAAGCAGGTCCCGAAATAACAAATGACACTTAGACATAGCTCAGGAGCACAGCTCTTCAATTCAATTAATGATATTAACAGAGCTGTTAAAATTTAAATCTGATCCGGCGTTTCCGTGTAAAAATTCTAACACCACATACAAACGGTAAAAATTCAAAGCCCATTGGTATAGCTAGTAATACCTATGGCCTTTGAGTTTTGACCGAAACCAAACAGACCATACGGTCCGAGTTTAAAGACCATTGGTACTAGTGGTACCTAACTAACTGGTACTAGTAATCCCTAGGGGATTTGAGTTTGAAAATAACTCATAATTAGATTTGTATTTTTTGAGAATTTAAAGTCAAATTAAACACGAATTATCTGTTGCATTGTTGCATGGCGTAATTTCCAAACAAGATATCAGAAGAATGATTGTTGATCGGATATCAACAAAGACAATAGTGCTTTCCGTAAACGAAAAGAAACACATTTTAGAGACTCCTTTTTTTGTAAAATATCCAAGTTTTTTCATTCAATTAAAAACGTGAGAAATCCCGCCGTGTTCCTTTGTGATCATAAACTATTACTTCGTTTTTTGTGCACGTTACCATAATATTTAGAAACGAAAGAGCAACAAACTATGAAATTAAATTAAGCATGTACCTATCAGGAGCTGCATATAGCGTTCACGTTCAGGTTTGGCTAGACTAATTGTTGCAGTTATAAGTATACATTAATTATAGCATAGCTTAGCAGATAAATGTTCACAACAATTTTAAGATTATATCAAATTATACTTGCGAAATGTTGAATATCAAAAATTACAATGGTATTTATTAGATGTTATAAACGTGAAGAAATATTTAATCGAGAATGATGATTTATTGTGTCAATTACTATAAAAACAAGTTTTGTATTGCACGAATTTTAACATGGATGTTTGCTTCTAAGTTTGGGAACTTTTCATAGAATTAATTAATTGGTTTTAATTTTAAAATAAGTATCTTGATTCTTAAATTGTTTGATTCCTAAAATGGATAAAAAAGAGTTACAAAACTCCATGCCATTTAAAACATGCTTGACTGTTTATGAATAGTAGTGTTGTGTTTCTATAATAATTAACAAAAGAATAGCTAGCTTTTGCTTGTAACGGCACCCGCGTTTATATAGACTTGCGTGGTAAAAACTACGTTCTCAAGGATAACAGTATCTCCATGCCAAGTTTTATTAAAATTCGTTCAACAGTTTCACCGTAAAAGGGTAATAGGTAGATAGAGTCTCTGTAGGAATTTCATGGTTATAGTACCAATAAGACAACAAAGCATTGACAAGGTTCCGTTTTAGATATTAATAGCATGATTCACAAAACATGATTATTAGAATACAAGTTAACAAAACATAAACAATACTTTACCCATATTACTTTCACGTCCATGACCGATGCAGTTCTAAAATGAATAAGGCCGTTTGTTCTATTATTGTCTTTTAAAAGTTACTATTATTATCAATGAATTTACACGCGTCAATGGTCGTCACGGTACAATTTATTTGCATAAAATGTAATTGATTGAACCTTTATGCTTAATAGGCGTAAACAATATTCATGTCTGTATCTATGTTATGTTGTACCTAACTGGGGATTTTATTGATAACTAGCTTTTGTTCGCGGCTCAGACCACTTTTATGTCAGTTATCGCGGCAAGTAGCCTAAGTCCTTCCCCAAGGTCGAATTAATCTCTATACCGAAATTCATCCAAATCGGTTTAGCCGTGAAACGGACAGACAGAGTTACTTTTAAATTTGTAATATTAGTGTGGATGGTATGCATCCGTATCGATTTTTAACCTGGCCTAGTTTACTGTTGAATGGTGTATTACTTTTTCAATAGTTTAGAAAACTCAGTTTTCTACACCAAAATCGTTTTAATAAAGTAAATTGTTCAAAATATTTATAATAACAATTAGTGACTAATTAAAGGATGAATTTCGGCTTTGAAGCCATAATTGGTCCTTTCAATACTGAATGTAGTTATTTTTTCCCCTACTTTTTTCTCCTATACTGTATTTATTTTTCAGATTTTGCTCTGTCTGGAAACTTAAAAGATTGAAGAACTCAGCTTAATGTATTATAGCCTAATAGCTTAACTTCTTCTCCAATACCTCGAGTTTCGTAAATGTGACCGAATTTTATCATTAAGATTATTAAGAATATAAATTACATTAGTATTTAATAGTACTCATAGAATTAACTTTCGTTAAAAATATACTGTTAGTAGAAAGTAGACAACTGATTAAGTGACATAGTTTATATTAGGCAATTATAACCCATACTTTTTACGTTTCAGGTACACAACTAAAGTAAAAAATACTATATACAAAACGTAAACGTTATAGTAAAAAAGAAATCAAATTACTGAGACTTGCTAAGTAAAAGAAGATATGAAGTTTTTCGTACTCTTAACAATTTAAGACACAGCCTACTATAAAAAATTGGTTGCGGAAAAATCTGTTCATAAAAAAAGATTCATTAACAACCTTGCGCCGCTATCACAAGGTGACTGAGAAAACATCGTATTCCAAGGCAATATCTTACTTAATTTTAGCAAAATATGTTGAGCTATGTCTTTATATACATTTTATAGTATTAAAATAAAAGCTTACTTGTTATTGACAGAAGATGACACTGAAATTTAATATGGAAATGTATCACAGGTACCAGTATCATTACATCGAATTAAGGTTGTAGGTTAAATTCTCAGGAGTTATTGACCTTGAACTCGCGGGCTGGGTTTCCGCAACTCGACCACTGAAATAATTGTTAATTGACCGTTTTGATATTTGTCATGTAAATCTATGTAATTGTGTAGTTATCTGTATCCCAAATAAATACCGATGTCTCCTTCATTAAAACGAATATTACAAAACATCTCGGTAAATATAATTAAGGTTTTCATTTCTGTTACATATTTTAATCCAATAAACATTGAAATATATTGCTTAATTGAGTAGTCTAAAACAGTGATATCACAAGCCTCTTTTTAGTACATTATTCATACAAAGTTATCGATTTGACAGATGATAAAAAGTAACTGATTTCAACTACCCCATTACTGCCATAAAAGTGACCCGAATATTATTTCAGTCAGGTTGCAGTGCTTTTTAAATTCTGTTGTATTTTTATTTTTAGTAGGTATGTAGAAATATACATTACGATTGTCGGTAATAAATCGGTACCGTACTAGGTAAGTGGGAATAAAATCGACTCTATGGAATAGATAGAGTCGCCTATATTCATGGACAACATATTGCACGTTTTAGATGTTTTTTTTACTAAATTAAAAGAAGTCAGGCTTTACACAAACAATATTTTCTTCAGTTGTACAGAGCCACAGATAATCCATAGTTAGAGTTGAAATTAATATTCCCTTTATTGCCATGGCCACCGCGATTTTCATGTCGGCACCAGTAGCATGTTTCGGTGTTCATGAGAATTGTTGATTATAAATATGTACTATTTCATTCTGTGGTTTGTCTCTTTATCGATAAATACTCGTAAGTTTAATTGTTATATATAATCTAATAACGTTAAATATTGCTATCATTACTAATTTGCTACGGTATAAATGTAAGTATCGAATGTTCATTGACACTTTATTGTGATCATTGTGAAATCGTTCATGTA
The DNA here is from genome assembly GCA_905220595.1 of Spilosoma lubricipeda. Taxonomy (NCBI): domain Eukaryota; kingdom Metazoa; phylum Arthropoda; class Insecta; order Lepidoptera; family Erebidae; genus Spilosoma; species Spilosoma lubricipeda. The sequence goes on along the minus strand of HG992282.1, from coordinate 13,677,010 downwards.
TACCTAAACGGTAGACTGCTCTATTTGCAATTATTTGATTTTTATTTCGACACAGTATCTCACATATAAATATTTCCTATGTAGATTAGCAATGCAAACTATTTATGCATTTGTCTGGGTTGATATGATCAACTGCATCTGTATTTGTTCAGTCATTGTTTTAAGTTCACATGCGTATGGCATGTGGGCAAAACAGATGTACCACAATTGTTAGGTAATGGCTTTAGGAAGTCGTCTGTCACAGAGCCTGGTGAAATCAAAGAGCCCTAGCGCATGCCGTATTCATTCAGGAAACCACGTGGTTCAATTGATAATATAATGATAATCTTCCGTTGTTGGACAAAGGCTGACTCAAACTCGCTAACAATTGTACGTAACAAAACAATATCTACGTGTTATGAAATTGCAACGGAATTGTACAAACTAACTTTCTATTTCTGAATTGATATTTTGTACATTTTTGGAAGGTAACATATCAAAAATATCTATACATATAAAATTACTTACCTAAATCGCTAGAATTATAAACTTGAAATTTTGGTAGCTGATGTATTTATGTTGTAAGCGCCAAGAAAGGTTTTTGGCAATTCTAAAGCGGTAAAATAAAAGGTTTTATCTGTTGTGAATACGAAATAATCACTCGAGCAACTGCGATCAACTGCTGATTTAAGTAACAGGTTGATTTTAAATTACTTACTGTGACATCAGAAGTGGAGTTCCACGTTTATTGATTTCATGACATAAAAAAATGGTCAGAGGTTTTAAGGGTCGCTAATCTAGTTCAGCGTTCTTATCCGTGTAGTAACAGTTTAAGAATACAGAGTGTCACCACGCTTTTTCATCTCATCGGTGTCGCAAGAGGCGATTAAGGGAATGCGATGCAAAGACAAAGAGAAGTAAAATTTGACACAAATACCAACGTCAAGGTAGTAGAGCCACGCTGATTTCAGCACGAACGGGCCGGCTCGACCGGGGCGGTACTACCCTCGCACAGAAAATCAACGTAAAATGACAGCGATCATGCTGTCGTGTTTCGTTGGTGAGTGCGAGACCGGAGGCCCAATGATGCAGTAGCATCACTAGCCCGCCATGGTGTGGGTCGCCATGCTGCATTGTTGCATTGTCTGCATTCGCAGTATGGTGACCACCACTCTTGGATTCTACTCATGCTTTCCATCAGGCAGAGTAGAGTCATTTTGGCAGGGTCAAACATAAAAAAAAAAAAAAAAAACCCGCATGTTCAGCGTGCTATAGTAGGCCAAAACCTCCTTTCTAAGGAGGCCTATATCCGGCAGTGTATCTACTATTAGAAATTTATAATGAATCTGGTCCAGTATATTGATTCTCTTACAATTATGCAGGGTCTTCAATGTAACATCTTTTTTATTTTCATGGCTAGCCAGCCACGTAACGTAACACGTACGCTAGCCCGTCGGTTAGCATCCGTGTTACGTGTTTAAAATAATTTTCCTATATTCGATTCGGAATCATTTTCTATTCCCCGTTTCCTTTGTCCAATCTTGGATACGATAAATACCTTTAGGAGTAACTCAAAATTGAGAATTTAATTTAAAAAAGTAGATATTACGGTTGAGAAATATGCGTCTCCTCCCTTATTTGGGGTCTCCTTATTGTTCCTCCCTATTATTTATTGTATTAATAGGAACGAGTGGCATTTTATCTTGTCCTCTTTCGATGCCCAATGGAAAATCAAACTATTCGGATCTCCGGCTAAGCCGACTAAACTGTATATCACGGATGACGTTGTTGGTCACGATGAACTCCGAAATTATTGCTTTTTTAAATTTATTTTTTACTGGATAAGATAGGATATATAACGTCATGCTCAGACCAATAGAAGCCGAGCATGATTAAAAAATTTGGTTGCATGGGTCAGCTATTAAGACTAGAATATAGTCTATGTATATATTATATGTCTAGTATATATTATATTCCTACTTTCCTACTAATATTATAAATGCGAAAGTTTGTAAGGATGGATGGATGTTTGGATGTTTGTTACTCTTTCACGCAAAAACTACTGAACGGATTTGGATGAAACTTTACAGTAATATAGCTTATACATCAGAATAACACATAGGCTATCATTTGCCGCGATAACCGACATATACGCGGGCGGAGCCGCGGGCAACAACTAGTATTATATGAATCTACCGAATCATTTTAACAAAATAAGTCTACCAGTTTAACTTCTTTCTTTTGAAGATTAGCTACTATTTCCAATACGTAGGTGAATTCATCCTACTAATATTATAAACGTGAAAGATTTTATTTTTTAACAAAAAAACTAGTGAATGGATTCGGATAGAATAACACATAGGCTACTATTTTCTGCGATAACCGACATACACGCTGGAGCCGCGGGCAACAACTAGTAATTTCATATTTCTAGCAATATGTATTTGTGAATAACGGAGTATTCATAATATTTATGAGTGGGGACTTAGTCTTAAGCATGCTGAGAAAAGACACTTACCTAAAGATAAGATATTGAGATGTTTGGTGAGTAACTGAGATATACTTAATAATGCTGTAATTTCTAAAGACGTGTTTCTTTTGTAATATGAGTTACCTATATGTTATTGGAAATGAATCATAGATGATACCCAATAAATATATGTTTCCTGTAAGTTACTAATATAGTTTTTATCAAAAAGATAGAAAATAACATTTCAGGTTAATTTATACAACTGGAGCTAATTCAAAAAGATTATTTTAAAGACAGACACACGAAATCGTGTGCATAGTGTGGTCAATGGTTCGTTTAACTTATGAAAGGCAACACAAATGACCATTAGCAATTATTAACTATCGAAGTCCATCTCATACTCTGCCAGTTACTTAAGCCATAGTACTATAAAACAGAGATTCTGTTCTGTTAATAGACCTAGGTATAGCAACATCGCCGGTACTCACAAATTGGTTTGAGTGCTTCAGTCGCACGGTTGCCTTCTCATTAATATTTTCTAATCTCTTAATTTGCTCATTTGAATTTGAAATTTAAATAATTTGTACTTATTTTGTTGCAGGGATCATAGTTGGCGAGGAATTTGGATACGATGGAAATCTTGGTAAGAGCTCAAGTTTTCTACATCATCATTTCTGCAACACTACCTCACACCTAGTTAGAAGTTCCTGTTTACATCACGATCATCATTTCGAATCACCATTATCACCAACCTATCGGCTGAGACACTATCTTTCTCCACTGTTTATTGTTCTTCCTCTCAGCAGCAAGGCGACATGGTCAGACCAGTCGACTACACAGACAGCCCAGCTAGGTAATTTTCAAACCTTATTCTCTCTGACATTTTCTCGGTCTCTTTTGGGTCTTCAGAAGCCGCCAATCTAGCCAAAAAGTCTAATTAATCTAATTATATTTAAGTAAAATATAATTAGATTAATTAGACTTTTTATATTAAGTATCATTATTATTATATATGATACTAGCTTTTACACGCGGCTTCGCTCACGCAGACTTTCATCCCCTGATTTACCCCCTTAGAGGTGGAATTTCCAAAATTCCTTTCTTAGTGCTCACTTACGTTATATAAAGAACCTACATGCAAAATTTCAGGGTTCTAGGTTCAGCGGTTTGGGCTGTGCGTTGATCTCTGGGTATGTCAGTCAGTCACCTTACTCTTTTATATATATAGATTATCATTTAAGTAAAAACTTTACCTAAGTAGTAAATTTATTCATAACAAACCAATTTAAATATGAATACAGGGTGTAGTGGTTAAATGGCAAACAAAGGCGAACTACTTTTTTTTATTTTGTCTTTTTTAATAAAAACATGTACTTAAATTATTAACTATTAAATTAAACAATCTAGGTAATTATCATATTTCAATTTTAATTATGTGTGACCTTAAATAAGGTTAATTTATGATACAAAACTATGTTTTAACATCACAAATATGTATCTAATTGCGTTTTTTTATCACACGTACTGAATAACAAAGATTATTGCGCAGGTAACAAGTAGGTATTTGAAGTTAATATCCAAATCTAAACAATAGCTTCGTTTTTAGCAACAAGAATGGTCACATATACAGAAGGCTTCAGATATACCTCTAACCCACGGAAAAAAGGCTTAGACGAGTCACTGCATCGCGAAATTAAGTGTTTGACTTTGACCACTTCCCTGGAAGAGCTACGCTTCGAAATGAATCGGCTGGCTCGACCGGAATGATACCCCGGCCTCTCAGATAACTCGTGTAAAACAGTGCTTGCCCATACCCCAACCCTTCCTCCATCCCCTTCCCCATCCCCCAAAGGCCGGTAACGCCTTTGTGACGCCTCTAGTGTTGCGAGTGTCTATGGGCGGCGGTAATCGCTTACCATCAAGCGATACGTCTGCTGGTTTGCCCATTATTCCATAAAAAAAGAAACTTCTTAACTTTTGATACCCCTCACTGCCTCGGAGAGCACATTAAACTGTAGGTCTCGGTTTACAAATTAACATCTTTAACAATCGTTAGTATCGTTAGTAATCGGGTAGATGGAGCCCTAAAAAATCGACAACAGTCTTTGTACAGACACCAAATATAGAAGAAAAAAGCTTAGCAGAAGAAGAATCATCGCACACTCTACAGATATACACACTGTAACATATAAAAACACAGAGTTTTCAGCTGAGGAAAATTGTAGCCCGTTCTGTTACTCGCGTTTCGAGTGTCTTTATTACCTGGACCAAAAAGTGATTACCAATCTCGTAGCTCGGGCCGAGATTGATTGCCACCTATGTTATAAAAACAAATATTGAAGCCTGTGACATAAAATATACTGGTTATGTCAGGCTCTTTAAAGTAACTGTCTAGTTATTTCATAACGCAGTAGTTTTGCCGTGACATCAATCACTGAGTGTTTGAGGAAGCAGATAACTTTTTTACTAGTTACCATTACCTGAATAGACAGTAGGACTAGTCTAATTATGCGTTTATAATGTAGATTGTCGCTACTACTGGAGGATTGATTAATTGCGATAAATATATGCCAACAAGAGATTTATGCTTCCAAAGTTAATAGAATCCATAGAAGAAAAATCTGTAGCAACGTTTATTATGACTAGTCGACACAATTTTAAAACTGCTGTACCAATCTATGCAAATAAATAAAATTGGAGTGTCTGTTTGTCATCTTAAAAGAATTTTTATATATTTTTTTAATATATAAACGGTTCTTATACCAAAAAAAATATTACAATTTTTGTCTGTCTGTTTGTTCCGGGTAATCTCCAGAATGGCTGGACCGATTTTGATGGGACTTTCACTGATAGGTAGCTGATGATATAGGGAGTAACTTAGGCTACTTGTTTTAGATTAGCTTCGCCCCGCAGCGTCACCCACGGTAGGACAATAACCGCGGGTAACACCGCGGGATTCAGTTATAATTAATTTATTTGTAGGAATAAAAGGAAAAAGTTTCATAAATTATCCGACTACTTAATTTTTTTTTGATAAAATTTGTGTAGCCTATGTCACCTGAGCCATTTTAACTAATCCATCGGCAACTCATTTATTAAAATTAGTTCAGTACTTTAGGCGCTACTGTGAACACACAAACAAAGAAAAAATCATTTATTTACATGAACTTAGGTGTACATTCATGTGTTCATCTGAATGGTTTACTATCTCAGCATATAAACATACACAGACTGCTAAAACTATATATAACCGTTCCTTTTGGCGTTGCCGTTGTCTGGTAAAAAGCTATTAAAGTACTCCATTTAGTATCGGCATCTACTAAAATAACCTAATTAAGTATCGTCGACTCTATAACAATTACTTCAAGAACCAACGTCTCACATTATTGTAATAGAATGTACCTTTATGTCAAGGTTACACATATTTCGGTTACGGTTATAAGATAACCGAGTCAATACACAACGTAATATTATAAATACGAATGTGTGTTTGTTTGTCTGTTAGTATCGCTAATAAACAATAGTATAATTTACATATCCATTGTCAGGGACACAGAAAAGCTGTAGGGCTAAGTAGAAAAAAGAAACAATGTATTTATAAATAGTGTGACCACAAGTACGACACAAATCGAATCCGAAAGTAAACTACTTCTGATACTATCGGAAACGTTGTTTTTAGATCATTGAGGCTTTAATTAGTTCAGTACCATTGTTAGTATGTTTTTATTCTCTTACATGAAATATATTCAATTAGCTCCGTTCGTGGCTATCGTAATCGCGGTAAAGAGTAGCCAATGTCCTTCCTCAAAAATGAAAGTATTTCCATTCAAAATTTCATTGAAATTGGTGCAGCGGTTTATCTGTGAAAGTGTAATAGACAGACAGACAGAGTTACTTTCGAAGTTATAATATTACTAGCATAGCGCTACATGTCGGTTATCGCTGTATATAGTGGCCCATAGGCCCGTATTCATGATTGGTAGAAAATATGTGTGTAATAAAAATGTGAATTCGCGGTCCACACGTGTTTTCTACCAATCTTTGATCACCTGCACTACGCACTTGCTCTAGCACTCGCACTAATAAAAGTGAATACAGGCCATATCTCCTAGAATCAAAGGATCTCCACTGTTAATTAAGACGGTACCACGGTAAGACGGCTCTTATGTAATAACTAGCTAAACCCCGCGGTGTTCTACCGCGAGTAACGCCGCGGGGCGAAGTTAATCTAAAAAAAGCCTAAGCCTATGCCTAAGTTACTCCCTGGATCATCAGCTACCTGCCAGTGAAAGTCCCGTCAAAATCCGTCCAGCCGTTCCAGAGATTACCCGGAACAAACAGACAGACAGACAAACATTTTTTTAACTACATTTTTGGTATATGTACCGTGTATACATACATATGCATTTAGTAAAAATCGGTTATTTTAATATTACAAACAGACACTCCAATTTTATTTATTTGTATAGACTTCTTTGGACAACTGACTGACTAGGTGGTAAATATCGTATTAGGTGACGCAAAACAGAAGCATGAAAAAAGAGAGATTTTGATTTTGTTGTATTTTAAATTGTTTTGTTTGGTTATTATTGTATTTTTTATATTACTATTGTTATTGCTATTTTTTATACTTTTATTTGGATTGATTTCTTTTACTTTAATATGTTTATTTAATATTTTTTGTATAAGTTAGTTAGTAGGTTAGTTAGTAGGTAAGTTAGGTAGTTAGTGTATATGTGGAGGCTTGTCATAAGCAATTCATTTAGTTCATTTATATATTAACGTTAATAGTATTATTAGTATGTAAGCTTTCTGTAAAAGAAAGTAAATTAATTTATTCCACATCGGTTTAGCGGTTTAGTAGTGAAAGCGTAACAGACAGATAGATAAACAGTTACCTTCGAATTTATAATATTAGAATAGATAGTATGGAACACAGATCATAGAATCTGAGGTATGGAAGTATGGATCGTGTCTATCTGTGGTATGGTAATGACGTAGATAACTTGAACTATTGGTGTCACTAGGTAAAGAAATAGTCTCCCTATCGACGTGTTATATTCATATACATACGTAATTTCATCATCATTATTCCAACGACAGTATGTCTGCTCTGTAAGCATTCCATTTGCCTTATCTAGCTCAGCTTATCTGTACATAATTTTCTTTGAAAACCATGTAAAAGAAATGAGTTATCACTATAAGATTAACGTATGTGTATATTACATTATTTTGGGTAAGAAACGCACTTAGCACTTGAATCAAACAAAATCAGTAAAAAAAATATGTGAAGATACACCTTAAAAACAATTTCACAATTTGCTGCCTTCAGTCTGCCAAGTCGAGCCAAGCGAAGCGCAAGGGCACTACTTACCTTTTCTTGAAGTGTTCCGTCGTTTTTCAATAATAAGAGACTAATCAAACATACAAAGTTTTAATTGCATAGCTCTGATACTTTAGAATTTAGATTAATAGAAACAGATTTCGTCACTAACATACTGATGATTGTCAAAACTGTTAGGGTACTTCCTGAAGTGGTGGAAGTTTGATTAAGACTTTCACAAATTTTTATGCTAGAGGACTATTAGTTATTCTGTGCTAGAGGTTATATTTTTAGTATACGGACGTTTTTTTAGAAACAAGAAACCAACAAAAAAAAATAAGCAACTTTTTACCGTGGGAGAGCCACGCTTCGGCATGCATGTTATATATAAATAATAAATAAATATTTCGGACATCTAAACACACAACGCCATCTAGTCCCAAGATAAGCAGAGCTTGTGTTATGGGGTACTAGACAACTGATACAAATACATAATCATATACTTTTTTTTTTGTAAATACATACATATTATAGATAGAACACACCCAAACTCCGAAACAAAGATTTGTAGATCATACAAACATTTGGTCCCGGGAATCGAACCCGAGACCTCATGATCAGCAGTCGCTCACGCCAACCGCGAGACCAACGAGGCAGTCTATATATACCACGGCCTCTCAGAAAACTGGTGTAAAACAGTGCTTGCGCTGTGTTTCACCGAGTGAGTGAGGATACCGGAGGCCTATACGCCAACCCCTCCTCCTATCTCCCACCCTAACTTCACAAACTCCACATCTTAGTGAGAATTGTATGGCTTGGCTGTTTCGTTAGTTCAGAAACTAAATATTCGCATTTACACATTACTTCAGAAACTAGATATTTACAAACACAAAAGGTGTTCGTTTCGCCTTTTTGACGGTAGCGAAACGGCGAAGCCGCACATTTTTACTGAGGGCGTGTAGATTCAGAAGCATGGCTCTATATGAGATCTGATATCTTTTTCATGGGGTAAGCCATATGAAGTCGTCTTGACCACATTTTACATGGAAATGTTGTTGGTGGGATATATTTTTGTTACCTGTAAATATTTGCTATTAGTCCATTTGCATGCCATGAAAATAATAACAATTCGATAAATTTATAAAAATAACATGTTTACCATATTACTGAGATATTTAACACGGTAAATAACCCGTTTATAGTAAAGATCTTTTATGGTTATTCAAACTATCATGGTAATATTCACTTGATAAATGTGAAGTGAAAACTTATACAAACAAGACTGTATATGTATTGTAGCTACATTATTATCGCATTGATTTAAACTACTTTGGTCATTTGCACTTTATACTTAAACGGCAAGTGAAAATTACCATGGCAATACCACACGAAATAATCTATAGTATACAATGTATATAAATAAATATCTATGCAAATTAATAAACTTACGTGTCCGTTTGTCATTTCTAACTAACATCTTTTCACAAATTGGATGATAAAGTTTATATGGTATCTACCTACTTACATAAAAAACAGCTTTTAAAATGTTTCTGTCTGCTAAGGCTAATCTCTAGTCTGCTAGACCGATTTGACGGGATTTTCCCTGACAAACAGATAATGATATAAGGAGTAGTTTAGCTTACTTTTTGAGGGTAGCTTTGCCCCGCGGCTTCAATCGCGGTTGTTGTTGTAAAGGTAACAAGTACCGCGCGTAACACCACGGAGTCCAACTAGTGTGTTTTGTTTCAATAAATGAGTCTGAAAATGACTAACGTGGGGTAATAACAAATCTTTTTCTATGAATGTACTGGCGTTAAACTTTATCCTTAATTGAAATTGCTTCTCGTTTTATTAATAAATTATGAGTTATGTAGTGAATCATTTATTGTAGGGCGATTGGCTCGAATTTCTTTCTCTCGAAGCAATTTGAATACCTCGACAATGCAAAAACTATACAGGTATTCTATTACTCATACTAGCTTTCATAGTACAAGCTCTGCTTAGTTTGAAACTTGATAACGATGTGTATTAGATGTCTAGAAATGTTAATATTATTAATTCTTACGTGTTACAATATGAACAACAGGACCATCGCACTGGGGGGAGAGATACCGGGAATGCGCAGGCAAGCATCAAAGCCCGATCAACATCAACGTTCTGCACGTCAAACAAGTCACGCTACCGGACCTCGAGCTCATAGGCTTCGATGACTCCATAGATAACGTCCACGTCACCAACAATGGACACACAGGTATCTGCTTTGAACTGAATTAAATGATGCATGGCATTTATTCTTGTCGTTCATTTATATCCATACCGTTTGAGTAATCGATATCGTTTAGAATCATCTGTCGGCTTGTCATCATTATTTAGTATTAATCTATTGTAACGACAATACCAGCTGCAAGAAGATTTACCTATGTATATTAACTAAATTACACAGTGTTAAATGCTTCCTGCTCGATTAGATTTTCAAAACGATGCAATGGCTTTTGATGCTGTTTTTCACCAATATGATGAATGTTTATATCTATAAAAACAAATAAAATTGGAGTGTCTCTTTGTAATATTAAAATAACCGCTTTTTAATAAATGCATATGTATGTATACACGGTACATATACCAAAAATGTAGTTAAAAAATGTTTGTCTGTCTATCTGTCTGTCTGTCTGTCTGTTTGTTGCGGGTAATCTCTGGATCGGCTTAACCTATTTTGACGGGACTATCACTGGCAGTTAGCTGATGATCCAGGAAGTAACTTAGGCTACTTTAAATTAGACTAACTTTGTCCCGCGGCGTTACTCGCGGTAAGACAATAACTGCGGGTAACACTTTGGTGTTCAGCTAGTGTATAATAAATGCATATTATATAGTAAAGAAATAGAAATAGAGATTTTTTAAAGATTCCGTAAGTACCCGGACTGGTATACATCTATACAAATAAATAAAATTGGAGTGTCTGTTTGTAATATTAAAATAACAGCTTTTTAATCAATGCATATGTATGTATACACGATACATATACCAAATATGTGGTTATAAAATTTTTTGTCTGTCTGTCTGTCTGTTTGTTCCGGGTAATCTCTGAAACGGCTGGACGGATTTGGACGGGACTTTCACAGGTAGGTAGCTGATGATCTAGAGAGTAACTTAGGCTACTTTTTTTAGACTAACTTTGTCCCGCGGCGTTACTCGCGGTATAACCGCAGGTAACACCGCGGGGTTCAGCTAGTATAGGTATATAATAATGTAAAGTTGGCTTGTGTGCGCTTCAAAAACTCAAAAAATGTGCACTGAATGAGTTCCAATTTGTCACGATATACAAATTATTTCAAAGCTTATATATTCCATGTCAGTTTCATTCCTCATGTCATAACAATGTAACTACAGTGTACCATAGTGAAGCTTGCTAGGGTACAGTAGGCATAATTATAAAAAGTTTACTTATACTCAGCTTGGTTAATGACTCTTTCAGTTTTCTCTAGTTACAACAAATTATCTATACTAATATATAAAGCTGAAGAGTTTGTTTGTTTGTTTGAACACGCTAATCTCAGGAACCGCTGGTCCGATTTGAAAAATTATTTCAATGTTAGATAGCCCATCTATCCAAGAAGGCTATAGGCTATATATCATCACGCTAAGACCTATAGGAGCGGAGCAACAATGAAGAATATTACAAAAACGGGGGAAAATAATTACGCTACGGGCAATAGGAGAAGCAAACGAGGTTGCGTGGGTCAGCTAGGTCAGTTTATAAACAGGGATATAAAAACACGAGCACGTAGGAAAAGTCGTCGATGAGTTCGTTGACGTATTGTTTTACACATAATCCGATACTAGGGCCTCTTCTTTGTAATTGGATGCGGCTGAGTCTATAAGGTCTTTTATGTTTAGTGAATAAAACTAAAGTGACAAGCAAGAATATATTCCGTACAAGAGTACCTAAGCAGTTCCTGTTAATCAACAAAGCAGGGTCGTTAACCGTTTGCCCGTATTTCCCCATTTACAAGAGTCAAATTTCTTCTACACTTTGAAATAAAGTACTATTATTTAAGATGAATATAGAATCGATAGAAAACGATTCTCATTATTTTTATGTTTTTGTTTATAATTTTATACGTCGGCGTCGGTAGTATAAGTATTAGGTATACCATTAAAATATGACGTAAGTACTTACTTGCACTAATTTGTGTAATTGAAAGATGACTTAACGTTATGTTATTTATATATTTATATAAAAATGAATTACTGAAATGTATGTACGCGCATAACGTCCAATGGACTGCACCAAACTGAAGAATTCTTATTTTATGTGTTACTAGCTGAACCCCGCGGTGTTACCCGCGGTTAATGTTGTACCGCAAGTAACGCCACGGGACAAAATTAGTCTAAAAAAAGTAGCCTAAGTTACTCCCCGGATCATCAGCTACCTGCCAGTGAAAGTCCCGTCAAAATCCGTCCAGCCGTTCCAGAGATTACCCGGAACAAACAGACAGACAGACAGACAGATAAAATTTTTTTTAACTACATTTTTGGTATATGTATCGTGTATACATACATATGCATTGATTAAAAAGCTGTTATTTTAATATTACAAACAGACACTCCAATTTTATTTATTTGTATAGATTGTCATCAACAAATATTTTTACGGGAATTAACGCGATCACTTATTTAAAAAGGTATCACATACCTCTGATTTGCCTGACGTTTCGACCAGGTTGCACTGGCCGTGGTCACAGGCTGACTGACTGAGTATGTGATACCTTTTTAAATAAGTGATCGCGTTAATTCCCGTAAAAATATTTGTTAATATCATGGAACGCGAAAGTTTAAAAGTTAGTATAGATTGTCATCGGTACAAGGTTTGTACTTTAGAAAATTATGAGAAAACCGGAAGAGTAAATTTTTTTAGTCTACGACTATACTACCTGTAGAAAGGAAGAAGTGCCGGCCATAAAAGATAAAAACAAGAAGTTCGGCAATTTTAAGAAAAAAATCAGTAGAAATGGCGACAAAGTTCGTCGGGTCAGCTAGTGTTGCTATAAATTTTGTACATAATATACTTAATTGAGAAAATATGTCTCGACCCTCCTGATCTAGTAGAGAGTTCTTACGTTCTTAGGAATGCTTAAAAACCCGGTGCAAATAAAATTACCTATTCCTTTTTAAAATTAATGCATTCTTACAATGTTTATAATACAGACTGGAGCTGTAAAAATCGATTTTTTTCTCAAGTGTTAAGGATTTTACTCTCTGGAGTTTCAAAAAGTTACCGACAATTTTAAGTTTGATTAAAATATTATTTGTTTATTTTCAGTGTTAATAGAGGTGAAGAATGAACCACATCCGCGTGTAAGAGGCGGCCCTCTGGACGGCGATTACATCTTCAGTCAGATGCACTTCCATTGGGGTGATAATGACACCATTGGATCAGAAGACAAAATCAACCACCGAAGGTTAACATTCAAAATATAACAGTACCTAGAACTAAGGTTTTGATAAAAAAACTCGTGAAGACACAGTAATTCGTTCTATTATGATGTCGGACTATGAACCGGAATGCGAATGTATTATGCTTTGCTAGTAAAAGTTTTATAAAATCAAGTAGGTACATGAGGCAACAGAATACATGTTCATACTGTGTTCTTATCACTTCTTATATAGTTTTAGTTTATTTTATTCAAGTATTTAATTTTATTCTTTAATACACTTTCTTTAATACATTTACTTTTCTTCAATAGAAGTAGATTTTATATGGGTCGTGTCTTGTGGTACTAGTAGGTAAAAGAAACTAACTAAATGGGTAATTATGGCACGGATACATATAAACATATGTGTACCTACTAACAATTATTTCCAAGTAATTAGTTGTATTTGTGCACAACATGCTTATTCAACGATATATTGTTTTTATGGTGCATAGTAATATATTTTATAAATTTATAGATTAAACTGTACCATTGTGTTTGAACACTTAAAGGAAAATAATATTAAGAAATTATTTATTTCACACCAAGACATTTTGTGAGCAAAGTTAATTAAAAATTAGGTTATGGAATACACTTACCAATAATAAATTATGGTAGCAGGTAAGATGCTGGCGGATTACGGGACTGTTTATATCAATTCTTCCTGCAATAAATAGGTATAGGTAGATACGTACGTCTGTAAAACGCTTTATAATTTATACATCATAGGATAATATGGGCTATGGTCTGGTAAAGCACTGACAGAAAGCCTTGAATAGTCCAACTTAATCATTCAATTTTCTGCCCTACATTCCAGAAATAAAGGAACAAACTAAGTTTAAGATTCTTCAAGACAAAAATAAAAGAGTTGAAATATTATTCAGTGATAAAATTGAAGAATGAAATCAATTATTTAACCTTTTACAGCTAAATAGTCTATGTTTCATGTGAAAATCTACACTTGTGTGTTATCGTAAGGTTGGCAGTGAGAAATAACATGGACATTCGTAAGTTTGGGAAACTATAAGGTATTTCTTTCAAATGTTTTCATTTAAATTTCAGTTTTCCCATGGAACTGCACATGGTGTTCTTTAAAGAAGATTATAAAACACCTAGTGAAGCTGTGAAACACTCTGATGGCTTGACAGTCCTTGCTTTCTTCTATGAGGTGAGTTTTGAAATACATACCTAGGTTATTCCGAAAATTGATAGCTACAAAATAAACGTCCCGACGACCCGCGGGAAGCTTTTCGTTTTTCTATGATTATAAACGAGGGTCAAATTTCAATGAATCTCAAGTAAGTTTAGAAGCTGATTTTGGGGAGTCTGTTCCTGACCGGCCGACCACCAACTGCAGTAACCCATGAAAACGTCATCAGGGTAGAGTGGCTTTTGCGAGAGAATAGACATATTACAGATCGAGAGATACAGGCTGAACTAAACATTGGATCAGAGTTAGTTTCCACCATCCTGCATGAACTCCTTAAAGTTAGGAAGCTTGCTCCGCGATGGATACCTCATTCTCTTACCGATGAGCAAAAATGCCGTCGTGTTGATTCGTGCAAATTTATGTTAGAAAAGTTTGAAGGAGGAACTTTACAAAACGTATCCTACATTCTTACAACTGACGAATCGTCGATGTATAGCTAAGATCCCCTCACGAAGCAGCAATCCACAGAATAGGTGTTTGAAGAGGACGATTTGCCCACAAAAGTTGTTCGCGGTCGCCGGTCGGAGCGGTAATAAAAGAATGACAGCGGTTTTTTTTCGATACAGCGAACCTGTAGGAGTTTCTCAAAAACGGGAGAAAATGTTCACGCTACGGGCAATAGAAGACGCAAACGAGGTTGCGTGGGTCAGCTAGTACAAAGTAAAGGACGCAGAGAAGCAATCTATTTAATTATGGATTAAAAAAATACACCTGTCAATTGGGTAATTGAATAATGTAATGTTCTTATTCTCAAGCTGGAATACCAAATGGCATTAACGAGGCAACACGATGAAATGCACAACTGCTTATATCATTCTCGGGGAGATAGTTAGACACACATCAACAGCCTTTGATACTCCACTGCTGACCTGTAGGTCTCTCCTTGGCAAGGTGCTTTAAATATAAAATATTGTATGATAATTGGTTGATAACTTGGGCGACTTGCACAACGTTCGACTTAAGTAGCTACTAAACAAAATTAGTTAAAGGCAGTTAAGCGCATAAGCACGTTTAGCTTAAACAAATTAAAACATGAAAGAAAAACAATTATTTGCATTATAATATTGAACAAACGTAGTAGTTACAATAGACAACCCATGTCCCTGTTACCTTTACGAGTCAAGGAAAGTATCCCTACCTAATAATATTTAAATTAATTTTGTACTGACATTACCTTTTATGATTCCAGTTGGATCGTCACGAACATCCTGCTTACGATGACATCACATCAGCCCTTGTGAATGTAACAGAGCCACACACTAGTGTAGTAATGGATCACCCCTTCTCATTCCTTAATATACTGCCTTATGATCTTAAAAGATACTTCACTTACCGAGGCTCGCTGACCACGCCGCCCTGCTCCGAAGTAGTTATATGGCTGGATTTTGAACAGCCTATCAGGCTTGAACGAGAACAGGTAAGGCGGAATCACTGCTACTAATGACTAGTTTAGAATCCCTATTACATGTTTAAAACTAACAGTTACACAAGGTTAAAAAAAAACAAGCATTAACTGCTACACTACAGCCTAGAGTAATTGCGCTTTTTGATCTATTTAACTGATCTTGATCTTGAACTTGCGGGCTGGGTTTCCGCAACTCGACGACTTTGTTGCGCCTATTTTGCGAAATGGATCGGCACTATTTGTGCCAACCCAGCTCCTCCAGGAAGCCTAGCAGACAGATTATACTGATAATAGAGTTACGACCATTAAGATGCCTAACTCAAAAAAAATATATATATTACATTCAGTTTGTTACAAAAGCCTAAAAACGGTTGATCGACACTGAAAAGAACACACATAATAGGTAAATATAAATCTTTCACCTATCAGAATTCAAGAACGATATTCATTTACTTTTATCGTTTGGTAAAATTCTGCAGAACGATCGAAACAGCCACTTAAATTTCTAAAGCTATAGCTTTAGAAATTTAAGTTTGGTAAAGAGACTATTCATTGTTTTATTTCATTCACTTACTTATAACTTGACAATCCTATTCTAACGGTCTTTATTATCACATGTTATATTTCTAAGAAAACTTGTGTGAAACTGGGTCCACTAAAGCATACACTACCTATTTACCTTACCCTAATTTATCTACTTTGTTTGTCCCATGGCCCATCTACCTAATAAGAATTACATACATTCCCAAAGAGGGTTGACATCCTATAAAAGAAATCAATGAAACTCGACGCATGTTGCAAATCTACTTTCATATACATACTTTCCAAAATTCCATCTCAATCAAATCCCAAATAAATTTGAACTAATATATTTTTCATCCGATTAATTTATTGAACCTTAAAATAATGACATATTATTATCCTAGTTACATTATACCAATTGAAGTATTATATGAGGTTGATATGTATATTTATAATGTCTAGAGATCATATCGGTAGAAGTTATTGAATTTATTCTAACAACCGTGAACATTGATTCGGCCTCAGGGAAATCTGGCGTCCGGACGTTTCCCTGAGTGCTGGAGAAGAGGTAAGCTGGTCCTATTAAAGAAGCTGGGACGGCCTGCCGAATTGGTCACAGCCTATAGGCCCATCGTGTTGCTGGACGAGGCGGTCAACTGTTTAAGAGGATGCTCTCTGCCCACATCGTTCGGCACCTCTGCGAGGTGTGGCCCGACCTGTCCAATATTGACGCCCAATTTGGATTCCGAGAGGGGCGTTCGAAGGTCGATGCCTTGATGCGCCTTAGGGCCGTGACCGAAGAGGCAGCGAGCTGTGGCGGCGTTGTGTTGGCGGTGTCCCTGGATTTCGCCAACGCGTTCAATAGTCTGCCATTTAGCTGCATCATGGAAGCACTCCAGCACCAAGGGATGCCAGAGTATCTGAGGCGGCTAGTGGCAGACTATTTGGAGTAGCGTACTGACGTGTACGAGGACCGAGAGGGCCTTGAGACGGCGACCCATGTCGTGCAGCGTTCCGCGTCTGTCCTTGGACCACTCCAGTGGAATGTGTCCTCCCGTCTCAGATGCAGAGTGGCATACCGTGTGGTTTTAGTCAGTTCGATTCTAACACACCGCCTCGCGTAAACCCCGGTGGGGTGACTATTGTGCGCTTTCAGTACAACAACAGCAAAACGAATAGAATAACTAAATACTGATCGGTTGGTCTATTCTAATTCATAGACCCAGGCCAAAAAAAAATTATTCTTTATTGATCTGAGCTCATGGAGTTTGTGCTACTTTTAGGTATATTTGCTAAGTAAATCGTTTCTTCTTCTTTACTTATAAGCTGGTAGTTCGTACTTAACGTATATTTCTATTAATTTTAATTATGTATTAGCATAAGTTTCGAAATCAAATCAAATGTCCTCCGTTTAATTCGATTTCTCTCTTGATCTCACAATAAAGTTCCGCTTCGTTATTGTAGGTATTATTTGTTGGTTTTGTAATATTGATGTTTTCGCCACATTGAACACAAAGCAAAAAGTATAGAAGAGTAGTTGTTTCATCATCATCAGCCTATCGCAGTCCACTGCTGGACATGGCCTCTCCAATTGCACGCTACTTAATATGATCCTCGGCTATTCTTATTCGAGTAGTTATTTATATGCGCAATACTACAACCTTGTGTTTGTAATGTTTCAGATTGAAGCGTTCCGACAGATCAGATCAGCGCATGGCAAGATCACGCACAACTTCAGACCGATCCAGCCTATTGGAGATAGGGTTGTTTTCTACAATGTAGATAGTAATTATTATGTTTACAACGAGCTTGATGAAACCGAATGGACAACGACCCATAGTCCGTCTAAGAGAAAAAACCATGGCAATAGCGCTGTCACTGCTCTTCCATCGACTTTACATTCACTTAGTCTCATATTTGTCTTGTTTAACCTATTGTGATACAATTTTATTATTCTACGGCCTAACTTACAATTTTTTGCCTGAGAGTAATTTACCTGATGTTATAGTAACTTATAGGTACACAATACATGAGACGCGATTTTTAGGTAGGTATATTTTCAATTTGTCACTTAATACCTAGTTCTCTTTGGTTTTAAATAATAAGTTATATTTTTATTGGAAGAAAAAGCTGATGCCAAGTTTTGTAATTGTTTTTTTTACTTCGAAATAATAATGTCAACAAGGTGAACGGGACTTAGAAATATGTCAAACTGACTCGGCGGTTTTGTACCTATCATTTAGTTACCTCTTACTTTTAATTATGAAGATTGCTAACAAAATTACAACAGGAGCCAATTGTCTTTAATATGATTGTTATTTTATCTTCAACTGCTGTGTTATGTTAGACAACTTAGACATTACTACTTAATAAACGACAATATGTGTTAAGATAACATTGCGAACAATGTGGACATTAATATTTATATTATTTATGACATTTCAGAAGATTAGGAATTAGAATATCTATGAGAAGAAGCAACATTAAAATATTTTTTACTTTAGCTACCTACTTAATTCATTGTTCCCGGAAGAGAAATAGTTAAGATTTTTTTGTTTTCAATAGAATTGCTAATTGCATATAGCTATCTATTGAATTTGCGCGTGTTATTGATAATAATTAGGCACATAGAGAATTAGTTAATTTAAAGGTAAGTACTGATGTACTAAAAAATATTTATTCTGACTTAACAAACCACTATCAAACAATAGTACATAAAAGAAACATAAAAAATAGTATCTATCATTATTGGTAACCAGTCAGTTGCTCTTCTGTAAGAGACTGAAAAAATATTTGTGTTTAATATCTTCATTAACATTAAAACCACACGAGATCTATACTACGTCCACAAACTCCACTATTTGTGGCTGTTATAATATAATCGACTGCTATTTGAGCTAGCATTGTAAAACATAGTATAGCTATATACTTAGCGTATGTATAACTGGAGGACATATATATGCTCTAAGGCTATATACATAACATAATATTAAAACTATTGTTTACTATCCGTTAGGATACTTGATGATAATACTTGTTTTTTTATGTCTGATGATAAGAACCAGTCAGATATTATTTAATTTACACTATTAACATCCATGTTTATTAAACATCAATAAAAATATTTTGCATCAAAAACAATATTAATAATAGCGGTATAATTATAAAAAAGTGTGTTTGATAAAGTTTCGTTAGAGCATTTAGGTTACTTGTAGTACCTTAGCTTTTAAGAAAGAGAAAATGAAATGTTTCCAGCAAGAAAAAAAATAGATGGTAATAGTGTACACTATAAATGTGTTCTGTGATATTAAACTAATATTCTTCGTTGTTAAAACAAAATGACTGTGCAATAGATTTACTAATAAACAACAATCTCGTTTTATTTTTGAGACGTGATCCACCTGCTTCGCGATCCCATTACGCTTTCCTCCTTTCTAGCAAAGTGGCTATACCTACACTGGTGTAGGTATAGCCACTGTAGGTATAGCTACCTATAGAGTAAAAAAAGTGACCGGATTACAATATTTAAAAAAAGAAAAAACTTAGTCGATCAATACCAAATCGATACTTATTATAATGTCGATTAGTAGTGACAAGGGAGTGTCGAGATACTAATTAAAGAAATAGCATAACAAGTGACAACTATTTTCAGATTTGTCAGAATAGCCTGTTCCTGAAACTTTTTCTTTTAGTAGGGCTAAATTATATTTTTTACATGGTACAAAAATACTCTTGGTGCAATAAATCCTGACTTATATCCACCTTCAAGGTAATAGAGCCACGCTGGTTTCAGCACGAACAGGCCGGCTCGTCCGTCGACCAGGCAGTACTACCCTGTCAAGGAAGACCAACCTAAAATTATAGCATAAAAGCATCTAAATAGAATAATAGTGTGGGTCACCATGCTGCATTGTCTGCATTCACAATAAGTATGGTGACCACCACTCATGGATTCTGATCTTGCTATCAGTATGTTAGATATTAAGGTAAAAATAGAAACAGAAAATGTCTTAAACTTTTACTAGCTCAAAAACCTTTCAGCTTAAAAATAAAGTTCAGTACTCAGTCTATTATCATCTGGGAAAGGTCAGAAAGCCCTTCCCCGGATGATGATGTGATGATCCAAGTACATGAAGCTAAGACTGAACCTGAATTAGTCAATTACCGTGGGAGGCATGGATTATTTTTCTTTTTAGTGTTCAATCAAATAAATGTTTAGAGAGGACACAAGCTTACCAATTTTTTTTTATTAAACACAAAATTCAATTTTCCCACTTTTTTACTCAATACATACATGCCTATATTTTTAATTTCTATCAGTCGTCTTCTGTAGGTCTGTTCTCCGTCATAGAAACCATGGCCCCCAAGTTATCTTCGTTCCCTCGTTTCAATCTCTCCCATATCAATTCAGCAATAGCCTTCTGTGTTCTCCTCTCCAACTTCTCCAATTTCTTGGCTACATCTCTTTTTAGATCCCAGTCTGGTTTCCGTGGTGCTAAACTAGAAATGTCTAAATCTTGTAAGACTACCTGTAAAAATAAAAGAAATTAATGTAGATGAATTAAAACAACATTAGTAATATTGAGATAATGGCATCTGGCAGCTTAATTCTATTCAAAATATATAATTATATTATATCTATAATAAATAAAATAAATAATCGGGAATCGGAATTGAGAAAATCGGCAATCGAACCCGAGACCTCATGATCAGCAGTCGCACACGCCAATCGCAAGACCAATGAGCCAGTGTATCTATCTATTATGTGATCCACTAATTGTTGTTCTGAGTCTAGGTGTTTCTGTCAGTTTCATCCTCCATGTCCTCTGTGACATAAGATTTATTCCTAATGTAGTAGTAGTAGTTGCTTTTTAAAATAACCCCTACATATTCTTGTAAGAAAATTAATACAAGAATACAGTTATATTAGACATTTTTTACATATTTATTATATTTTTAAACTAGCTGAACTCAGCGGTTAATGTAGTACAGCGGTATTTGCCACTGAAAGTCCCGTCAAAATCAGTCCAGTTGTTCCAGAGATTACCCGGAACAAACAGACAGACAGACAACACATGTATTACACATGTATTATGTATACATACATATGCATTTATTAAAAAGCGGTTATTTTAATATTTGAAACAGACACTCCAATTTTATTTATTTGTATAAATGTTGCTTTGTTCATTGATTAGAAACATATTAAACAACCTTCTTTAATGAGAAGTTAGTAATAAACTGACTGACCTTTTCTTTACCAGCTTCAAGTAAATCTTTGACTTCATCCTCAACTGCAACAGGTTCTGCATCGGCTAATTTTGCTTCCTTAAGTTTTTCGTCTTGTGGTTTATAGCTACGAAATTTGGGCCTGCAACAATTAACCTCCTTTAATATAAATAATATACACACCCTATCATTCATCACATAGTTACTGTAAGAGCTAATTACGGAATCAAACTACACAGGAAAAAAGCACTACGAACAGAACGAAAACTTACCACTAGCCCTATTTCAACCTATCAGGCCAGATGGTCATAGTTAGTCATAGTAGTAGGCTAAAACCTCCTATCTACGGATAGGTCATGTCAAATAGTGGGCTATTAAAGACAAGCATAGCAACACAAGTCAATACATGAACAGTATGAGCATAACCAAAAAAAGCCCTTTAGATACTTACTTAGGAAGTTGAACTACTTCAGAAGGTTCATTATGTGATGTATCGTCACCAGGATTCTTACGTTTGAGGTTCTTTAATCTTTCTTTCCTTCTAAGAGCTTGTTCTTCCAAACTTCCAACACTTTCACTGGTGTCCATGATAACCATAACTTACTGTCAGACTACTAGAAGCTAAATGTATGACAGAACTTGTAAGGGAAACAGTGAAATATTCTTAAATTATTTATTAAATTTATGAAACTCAAAGAAAATACTAAATAAAATTGATCTCAAAATTAGAAGTGACACATTGTTTGTTATGACAAGATC
Source organism: Spilosoma lubricipeda (assembly GCA_905220595.1). Classification (NCBI taxonomy): domain Eukaryota; kingdom Metazoa; phylum Arthropoda; class Insecta; order Lepidoptera; family Erebidae; genus Spilosoma; species Spilosoma lubricipeda. The sequence continues at coordinate 13,654,639 of HG992282.1, read as the reverse complement.
AAGGATGATGACAAGAGACCATAAACTGCAATTCAAACTTTGATTTAGTTTTAATCTATGAAAACTAAAAAGAAGAAAGAAACAAATAACATTAATCATGAAAATTACACATTTTGGAAGTAAAGAAAATCCCTTTGTATTGAAAGAGAGACAAAACAGAAAGTAATAAAATGTGTGCTTTTATGTACTCCTTTAGATGCAAAACCACACTTGGCTGTCGTGTTGTATCGTGGCACAGACTTAATTAACGCTGATGGGATTGTATCGCAACACTACATACACAACAGGCAAATTGCGTCTGTTTGTAAGTGTAATTCAATGTCGTGAAAGCTGTTCCGTGAGCTTATTAAATCCCAAAATAAAAATCAGTATTACTATTAAGCTAACAAGACCGCTTCTATTTTGGATAATGTAACTGGATTATATACCTACGATACGTTTCTAAGGTATTAATTAGTATTCCACATACATATTTCAGTTTAGATTTTTTTTATATCTATACCTACTTATAATAAAAATGTAACAGGTCCAATTCTGTAAATTAAAGATATTTTGAAATTTTTTTTGGAGTGCTCTGTAATCGATGCTGAAGCAAAAACTGTATTTATTTTTCAATTTTGTCTGTTTGTCTGTATCTTGCCGCGCATCACGCTGAAACTACTGAATGGATTCGAATGAAACTTGGCATGATTTGACTACTACTTACTACGAGGTAGGATATAAAATACTTTTTATCCCAAAATTCAGCACGGTTTCCTGCAGAGAGGGGATGAAAGTAAAAATATGTACTTAGTTGTAATTCAATAACACATAGTCCGATTTCATTCACTCTTTTTTTTGCTAGAAAGCTATTACTTTGAATACTGTTGCGTGATCTATTTATACATTTATAAATCTGTAGACGTCGAGTTTGTCTGTTTTTGTTTCATGTGTGTTGCTCTATTTATCTAAAAACTAGCTGACACACGCAACCTTGTTTACGTCATCTATTGCCCGTAGCGTGATAATTTTTCCCCGTTTTTAAAACATTGTTTATTGGTGCTCCGCTCTTATTGATCTATATCCTTCCTCGATAAATGGGCTATCTAACACTGAAATAATTTTTCAAATCGGACCAGTAGTTCCTGAGATTAGCGCGTTCAAACAAACAAACTCTTCAGCTTTATACATTAGTATTAAGTATTATATTATAGAGTATAGATAGATTACCTCAAAGATATATAAAAATTGAACATTCTATTATTTTTCAAAGACAACTTCCTGCATTAGGAATAAATCCTAAACCGCGGGGACTTTACACAAAGAACACCTAAACTCAGAACAACATTTTGGGGACCACTCAGTGTTGTCACGTGTGGGGCTTGAACCCACAACACTCAGCGCAGTTCAAAACGGCGAGGTGACCGCTAAATAAAACTACTATGCCATCGCACTAGTGGTAGGTACGAGTAGGTAGTCATAATGTACCTATATTTTTTTAGTACCTAGAGTTTTTATCTTTTATTTCTTTTATGTATAGGTAATTCAGAATGTTTAGCTATCTACACCTAACACTTATTAATCAATGGTCATGAAATTTTATTTACAAAAAAAATATCCCCCTTTTTGTGCGGCAATTCCCTCGGATACCACCGACTGATGTCTATGTCGGACTCGAACCGACTAAAAACTGCACACCGTCTCGGGTACTAGAATACCCCTTAGGGGATAAAGAACGAGTTGCCCAAGTTGGTATAGTACGCCAAAGCCTTGACTACTTACTATTGATAGGCAATGATGATGAGTCCAGCAATGAACTGTTATAGGCTGTTCACTACGACTACCACGTTACATATTTGATAACGTAGCGTAAGTATGAAAAATGAGGTACACTATTTTGTGACAATAAGTTACTTTTTATTAAGTACCTTCGAACATTTTAGCAACTATATTATTGGTATTCTACCTATTTCTTTAAATGAATGTAAATACTATTTATAGTGACTGTTAATGACAATATGTACCTAATGAGAAAGCTCAAACAGTCGGTAAAGAGTTTGACGACATAGGCCTTATTAACGTAGAATTGTAGATGCGCCATGTCAGGCAGTTAATAAAACAGTGCTATGATGCATTTTCTATTGAGCAAAAATAAATAATAGTAATATAAACTACTAACTTTTGCGCACTCCTTCGTCCGCGTATTTGTCGGTTATCGCAGCCCAGAGTAACCTATGTATTTCCTCAAGAATCAAAGTATCTCCATGCCGAATTTTATTGAAATCCGTGAAAGCAGAACAGACAGACGGAGTTACTTTCGCATTTATAATATACTAGTTGTTGCTCGCGGCTCCGCCCGCGTATACGTCGGTTATCGCGGCAAATAGTAGCCTATGTTTCATTCTGATGTATAAGCTATATTACTGTAGAGTTTCATCCAAATCCATTCAGTAGTTTTTGCGTGAAAGAGTAACAAACATCCATCCATTCATCCATACTTACAATCTTTCGCGTTTATAATATTAGTGTAGAAGTATGTATAGTAGCAATAAAACTCTAAAATATTTGTTTGGAATATATTTACACGTTATAATTAAGAGGTACTTACAAGAATGTATGATTCTACTTATGAATTCTAATTTCAACAGAATGATACAAAATAAAAGGCTAAATGATTCCTTACTGGTTATAGTCGATTCTTAGGACTAATAAATTCACATACTTAAATACATTTTTCAAAATATATTTTGAGTATACAGTTTTATCTACTTGAATTCTATCGCAGAGTATTCCGGTATTATCAAATTCTAAGTAAATTTTGTTGTTGGAAGGCAATTTCACAGCTACTTAACAAATGTAAAATCTACAATAATGTATGATGGTTGGTTTGATGTAAATGAGCTATTGACTGGGCTTATTTGCTTATACCTGAAGCACACACTTAACAATAATTTATGACGAACCTTAAACACCTAGGTATATATTTGTTTTGTGATGCATACCTTTTTAAAATATATTTTAAAAGGCGTTACTCGAAAATTACTGAGTAGGTAAGTCTAGTGCAGTAAAAAATCTTTAAATTACATTTATTAAAGCATATTTAATAAAGCTGGTCACATATTAGGAAAAATGTAATGAAACGGGTATCAGATTTACTTTAATCAAGCATCTTATAGAAAAAAAATGAATAATATTTCTTTTACTTAATTATGATACAAAAAACAAATCACTTTATGAAATTGCTAGTAATTAGAAGTAATTAAATAATTTTCCGTGACCGGCTATATAATGAAATGAATGTTAATGAGGTTTTACATTTACGCCACCTTTGCCGGATGTCACCTAACTTAGTTTTGCCTCATCATCGTAATCTTACGTTACACTACTTATGGCAGTTCATAAACATTACAGTAAAATAAATAAATATTTAAATCTAATGCTATCGCATTTCGTAACATATGGAATATAACAAAGAGGGGATATTTATTTTCAATGGACAGGCATTTCTTTACTTCTTTGGTTATATAACATTTATCAGAATATTGTTTAAATATGTCGGTAATATTATTATGTTTACCTTGAAAGATATAAAGATGGTAGATTTGGTTGTCCCCTATAATGACTTGGTGTTTACAAGATAATAGTCGGATGAAACTTTAACATTCTGAATTATTTTTAACAATAAACGAAATAGTAATACATTTATTAGTTGTAAAACTAATGCTAAGTCTTATAAAAGTGGCCGTGTGTGTCTTCGGCTGTCAAAAGGCGCTCTGAGATTGGAAAGATGGTTATTTAACGAAACACCATGATTTAGTGACAAGACTTTTGATACGATATTTATATCTTCATGGTTTCTTCCGTTCAATCCGTTTTGTACCAACAACTGTTTTAATTCGGAATCCAAATTGTATGGATTTTGTACATTCTGCGGAAAGAAACGGTTTGCATGGATTGGGTTGAAAGTGTTAAAGGTGTTATAATTTTGATTATTGAGTCCAAAATTTCCTACACCATTTTCTTGCCGAAATACTCGGTGGTGTTGTTTTTGTTGTCCAAATTGTTCACTGACACCCCTTACTTGATTAAAGTTAATACCATGTTGGAAATTCAAGTTAGTGTTTGGCTGAAGGAAGTTACTTATTCCTTGTGGTAAGTGGTTATCTTGTAACGGGAACTGACCAGGTTGTTGACTACGTAAATGTATCAGGAAATCAACAGCCTCGCGATTGGGCAGCTGCTGGTTCGTTATTGTGCTACTTGCTTCAATTGGAAAGCTCGGTATAATCGATACCTGAGCATTATTGTTTCGAAAAGGTAAATTTTGCTGATTTGTGAATTGGTTCTGGGGCATACTTTTCTGAATTTGAAAATTATTTACAGAACTTTGACTTGGAAATTTAGATGCACTGGCAAGATATTGTTGCCTCTGTGCTTCTTTTTGTTGTAAAAGATATTGTTGTTTCAGTAGCAGCTCTTCTTGCTGTCTTTGTTGAAGTTGCAAAAAACGTAGTTGCTCTTCAAGAATTCGTTGTTTTTCTTCCAGTTGTCTTTGTAAAGCTAACTGTTGGTTAATAAACTCATTTTGAGATACTTGTTGATTTATACTTGCACTTGGAATTATTTGTCCGCCAGATAAAGAAGGTACAACTCTTAAGTTGTTTATCGCTGGTTTTTCGTGAGGGCGATTGAAGTTTTGAACTGTTGTTTGTTGATAGATAGGTATAACATTTTTCGGCAATCCTTGTGAGTCTTGTTGTACAGTAAAAGCTGCAACTAAGGGAGCTTGGAATACTTGAACGTCACCCTTACCTACTTCTTCTATATTTTCTCCATCCTCATTATGCGTAGGTTTTGGGGTAGTGGTAGTTGTAGTAGTGGTAGTAGTAGTCGTAGTGGTAGTAGGTAATGGCCTAAATGTAGTCTTCTTAGGACTGACACTATTATCATTACTGGACTTAACAGAACCCTGAATGCTTCTTGTCTGTGGGAAATTAGCTCCACTTTCTTTGGACTGAAATATTTCTGGGAAGGTTGCAGATGTTGGAAGTGTTGCTGTGACTTGATTTTCGACATTCCCTGCAGTGGTGCTTAGAATAGAAATATTGTTATCAATTAACGTAGGTGTATTACTAATGTTTTTAAAAGCAGATTGTCCATCAACTATGAATGAATGAATTTGAACTTCGTTTTTGTCCGTGTGGGGTCCATAATCATCACTAGCTGTTGTCAAAGAGTCCGAGTCATCACCAGTAGTATCTGTGAAGTCAGAACCTGTTGTAGCATTATCGCTTTCTTCGAGTTCGCTCAGAGCTTTAAGGAGCGCTTTTCTTATATACGGAGCCAGGCGTGCGGAGGGTGTAGAATCAATAGTATTTAACTGTTCATTGTATTTCTCAGTTGTTGTTACATCTTCAGCCAAGCTTGATGCGAATAGGCAAAGAACCACCAACGCCAACATCTGTAATGTAAAACAAAAATATTTAAATAAATGGTTTTTATTTTAATCAGTTAGTAGTTTGTTGTTATGACTACTTCTATAACCGTAGAAGATTATTATCGATTTTCATCAATCTGAAATTAAGTCTCAATTTATTCGATTAAAACGAAATTTTAACATCGAAAATATGATATATGATATTTGATCTACGCTCAAAATAATGTAGGAACTATTTATAGTAAGGGTACGTTAATGCAATTTAGATAGATAGATGTTAACACATCTCAGTCGTAGCTTATAATAATAAGGTCTCCTTACAAATATTGATAGTCCCATATCCTATCTCATGAGTAGACTATAGACAGTTTACGGTACAGGTACATATTGGGTAATTTAATTGTTTCTTGATTTCTATTGATTTATATTAAAGCATTATCATATGTGTCTATACTACAGGTTGTTTTGTTACTAAAAAGATCAGATTTGTGCTGATGCTTTACTGTTGCTAGTAAGAATTGGAAACATAGTTACGATAAGTACAATTAATAATACTTCCACGTTTCCATGTTTTTAAGTTTTTGCTCCTTCTTGGTTACATTGGTTGAACCACATAGAACAATAGATGTTTTCTTACATATCCGTTACATAACGTTAATGTTATCCCTAGTTGACAACATCACACAGTGAGTATGGCGGAACGGCATACAATTAAAGAATAGAAGAGGTGTCACTGTTACACTGCGTTCGGTACTGGTACATTTCAATAGCTCACGTCGTTGTCAACAGGCGATTAGATCATTCACGTTTTCGAAAAAATAACTAGGTAGAGATTTACACATAATATAAATATTAGGTAAATAAAACATATTAAAGCAAAACTTTTTAGAGTTGTACTTACTAAAACTATAAATAATAAATAAATATTTCGGTCATCTAACATACAACGCTGTCTAGTCCCAAGCTAAGCAGAACTTGTGTTATGGGTACTAGACAACTGATATATATACTTTATTTTCTCACACATCTCACACGCGGTCATCTGATTCTAACCTAGGCAGAGCCTGTACTACCAAACCAGTACACCCAGCTACGCTCTTGCCGTCTCCTCGCTGCGTCGCTAACGTTTACGACGCAATACGCTCCCATTTATCAGGCAGTTAGACTGCTCAACTCTCTGATTGCCGATTTATTTTATACTAAATTGAGTACATTTGTTATATTTTATATGCTTTTTTGAAACGATAAGTTTTAACATTGACGGACCTGTTGCTCTAGTGGTTAGTTAGTTAGTTTGTTCTGAATCTGGGAGTAATTTACCTATAATATATGTATTTGAAATGTGTTTGTCAGTGGTCTGGCTGCGTAGGTGCGGGCTTTGCCCGGCTTGGGATCGGACGACAGTGAATATTCGAAGACATTATAAAATTTATTATTAACAGCTATATTTGTTAAATCAATGTTGTAATGGCTCGCTACACGTGTTGGGTAACTGTAAGTGTATTGAACAGTTGATATAAATAAATAAAAAAATAAACAGATACACAACATAAAATCGCGCTCAAGACACGATTATTTCTTCAGGGTAGGAATTGAATCCACAACTTTTGGCTTATCAGTAAGGATCACTCATTAAACACTAAACCAAGTGGCCAGTTAAGCTTCTGAACGCTTTCATTAACATTCAACTTTCACAACATCACAATAAAATCTATTATCTCCATGGCAAGCCTTGGCATATGCTTGACCTATACCCATGGTATGTCAAACACAGTTGTTCTTAATACACACATCATTTATCAACATCAAGTAGTTTATCTTATTGTATTCTGATTTCTATAATGCCTCAAGTATGATTATTGCCCCATTCTATTGAAATGTTTAAATGTCTCTTTTCTAAATTATGGAATTGAGATTTCTGCTGAACACAGTAGGTTCTTACGGAACACATTTTTAGTATGATACCGAAAGCTTCGGCGTAGTGGATAATAATACAATCTATACTAATATATAAAGCTGAAGAGTTTGTTTGTTTGTTTGTTTGAACACGCTAATCTCAGGAACCGCTGGTCCGATTTGAAAAATTCTTTCGGTGTTGGATAGTCCATTTATCGAGGAAGGCTATAGCGTATATATCATTACGCTACTACTAATAGGAGCGGAGCAACAATGAAGAATGTTTCAAAAACGGGGGAAATTTTCACGCTACGGGCAATATAAGGCGCAAACGAGGTTGCGTCTGTCGGCTAGTGTACTTAAATAATGATAAGATGACATCTATTATAACTGTAGGCCATGTAATGTCAGATCCAGCGCTGTTTCTAAACGATTACGCCAGATTACTGTGTTTGTAAAGGCCTCCAGGGATGGTATTAGTGGTGAGTGAAATGATGCCGTTATTATAAGACCTTGAAGGGTCTCTAAAGAAATACTGATTTATTTAATCGGAAATCTCAACTGTGACGTGTTGACGACTTCAGGTTACATTTTCAGGATGTCGTAAGAGCCGACTAAGGGAGAAAAATATGCATGACAACAGCATTACAAAGAGAATTAAACTATTGAAAACTTAACATAAATCTGTAATAATTAGTCTGACGAGCGTGGTATAGAGGGCAAAACCGCCTTTCTAAGGAGAGGCCTGTGCCTAATAGTGGACTATTTAACGCTATTGGTGAACCAACTGTGCAAAAAATCATTGTGACTTGTGACAAAATTTTGATTCATGGAAGCAGACGACCACTTGTTGCAAAATTACACAATATGTTTTCCAAAAATCGCACTTTCACCAACCATAATTTAAAGAGTTTCTCGTCGAATCGAAAATCAATAGTGTGCCTTCCATTGACACACCCACAAACACGCGTGCGACGCACAATGACATAATCCTGTGACTCTGTGACCCAACGACACATGTTTATTGCGCACTCTTCACAAACTACTTTCATCTTGTATCGGAATGCGTGAACATTAGGCACATGAGGATTTCATTGGCTCTTGTTGAGCTGTATGGTAAATTTCATAAAAAATATTTATAATGTTAACTCGTATAAACACTAATTGGAAATGTCAGTTTTTTTATCGAAAACAATGATCGTATTATGTGAGTTTGATCTAAAACTTTTATGCAATAGGCAATTACGGTCAGCCAGTTTAGTGTAGTTAATCGAATTGCCTTCTAACTGATGTTATGTACCAGAAAAACAGTTTTTGATGTTTTTACGCATTTATTGTTATAATATATATGTAATAATTATGTTGATGTGTTAGTGTTGAAGTAAAGTGTAAGCACACTTACACTTTGTATACTGTAAAAACAAAAACTGGCTAAGAGATGTGTCTCTTAGCCAGTTTTTGTTCTGGTCATGCAATTGCGTATCAAAAATTATGTTTGGAAATCATATGGATATAGTTCCCCCAGTTCTCCTTTTTATAGCTTTTTTTTTAAAGAAACTATATTCCTCAAATTTACTTTTCAAGTATGATGAAAACAACTGCAGTATAGTCTAAATACAGATACACGCAATAGAAAGCTCACCATCGAGTGATAAAATTATTTGACTAATTGAGTACGTCTGTAACCTCATAAAAAGTTTTATACGTTTTGAAATATCGTGCAGAATGAAGCATTTTATGGCAATAGTACGACAGAGCACATGGATTAACGAACTTACACAAGATAACATATCAAATAATTGCTACAACTTTTGCAAATCTTGTTCGCAAAATTACTGAAAATGGGTTGTCGTGGGTGTAAGGCGATGTATGATAACGTTCAGAATTTAAACTTGCATAACAATAACAAAGCTTATTTTGATAAAATCATTTAATAATTTCATAATAAGACTCCCAAATAAACTAGAAAACATTCAAAATAAACATACAAAAACAACCGTCGGAGATGTTTAGAAAGTGATTTATTGTTATAGTAATGTGATTATGCGGTTATTCAATACCTACTGCTATTCTAGTGTCACACGTGTGCTTACCATTAAGTTTAAATAACAGCTTTTGTGTACTTTCCGATACCCATCAAAAAGCTAATTATAGGAATGGACCGGCTCGACCGGGGTGGTACTACCCTATCACAGAAGATCGATCTAAAATGACAGCATTCCTGGTGTCGTTGGTGAGTGCGAGATCGGAGGCTCATTGATGTTGAAGAATCTCAATAGGCCGCCATAGCGTGGGTCACCGTGCTACATTGCTGCTTTGTCTACTTTCGTAATGAATATGGTGACCACAACTTATAGTTTCCATCAGGCAGAGTAGAATCACTTTGGCAAGTCCATATATAAAATATATAATGTTCTGTAGAGTAAGGTTATTTAAGAAGACTTATGTAAAAATCAAGTTTTAAAGAAGATTGTAGTACATTTCGTAGGGCTACGAAAACTACATGTATTAAAAGCATACATTATTTTAATGTTATGTAATTTACCGGTTGTGTTAAATGTAATATTGATGTCACAGTGAAAACGTACATATTGGTAGAAACTGTTTAACCAACGAGTCTTGTATTTACACGTTACATATGTGAAAAAAAAATTCAACTTGTGTTGACAAAAACAAAACTACGGTAATATAGGTCGAGGGTGTCATTCCTAATAAATCATATCTGAATAACTACATAACAATTGTCATACTGTGTACAAGTATTTGCTTAATTACCCCACAATCATCCGGATGAGAATGAAGTCGGAAATGAGTTAAAAAATGACTCGATTCACACGCGTCTTATGTCTCTCTACAAACACAATAATGAAGGTGAACTGTTGTACAGTTTTATAGATGTAACTAATAGATAATAAAACTTCAGGGTTGTCACCCGTTTCGTATGTGTGACAGTGTGACAAAATTATAGAAAATCTTTATACTCAATATACTTCTTAATTATAAGACTTCTTAATCTTAATAATAACTTTAGAAGACCCTAATTTTTGCATGCTTTCGTAATTATAGGTTAGGTTAGATATTAGGTACTTTTTGCATATAAGATTTGTTTTTAAGAAAACAATATTTACCTACCAATAAATACTAATCCGTACTAATATTATTTAAAAGTAACTCTATCAGTTTCTTTGCCTGTCTGCCTGTTAAGCTGTCACGGCAAAATCACTGTAAGTACCGATTTCAATTAAATCTGGCATGGAGATACTTTGATTTTTGAGAAAGGATATAGCTACTCTGTACCGTGATAACCGCAAAAGCAAAAGCAGGTATGATATAGAAATAAATTGACTTAGAAAGGTCAGAGGTAAAGTCGTGGTCGTGCACATTTCACATGTCAAAACAGAGTCAATACATTTCTCTCGTGGCAGTCACGTATATAGCCATTACAACTAAGAATCCAAATTGAAATCAACAAGGTATTTATCTAAATGTAAGTGTTATTGAAAGGTTCATGGTTATGGGGTAACCGGTCAGGTTAAGTTAAAAGTAATTTTTGTCATTCCAAAGTTAACCAACTTAGACAGGTCAAATTATGGTTGGGTGACCATTTGTAACATATTGAGACCCCTTCATGTATCGCAGAGCACGCAAAGCCGACATGCATAGACCCTGGTAGTCGGTCGCTCTACATAAGAAATATAAGTTCTGCTATTTCACAGTAGACTTGGCGTCGATACCACTTGTCTGAGAAAAATGCTCAGAATTTTTTTTATTAAAGGACTTGAGATTGTTAATTTTCTTTAATGATAATAATAAATATTTAAGTTTGAAGTTGTCTAATATTGTGGAAGTCACAGGCTTATTATACAACTATCTAAGTACGTAAGGCAATATCGGAGAAACAAGCTATCTTTTGTTTAACTTGAAATTGTATATTTCAGCCGCCATTGTGCTCTTACTCGCAAATGCTACCGATGAGTAACTTAAGATACTAATATATATCATGCTAAATTTTATATTGTTATCATACTAATTCTTCCGCACTACTTTATTGGCTTTATTGAAATATTGAGGTAAGAAAAAATACCCTATAACTCGTCAGGTCGTTAAGAAACAAAATTCGTATATGCACTTAAATGTTATAAAAATAAAACTATGTGAACAAAATAAAATGTTTTAATCAATACAAAACTCAATAGTACTGTATGATGCATACTTTGCCTTATTTAAGAATTTTTTATCCATCTAGTGAAATCGGCCATTTTTTTTTTCGTTCATATTTTTCCCTCCATTTTCAAATAAGAGAATGTCGTCAAAGTGCCAAAATAACAAAACATAACTCTAAACCGGTTGATGAACAGAGGAGAAATTGGTACTATACTTTAGTATATTTCACTATTTATTAATTTTATGTTGATTATTCGAGGTCATTGACATTCCATAAATAAATAAACAAATATGTGTGCAACGAATGTGAGTGACCGGTCCACGACAGTCGTTTGTTTTTGTCGCATTTCCTCCTACGTGATGCACTTAAACGCGTGTGGGAACTGACACACCAAAGCCGGTTCCAACGTCCAGAAATAGGTTTATTTTCATCGCGTCTATAGCCCATGTCAACAACACACGAAGCGAAATGTCACATATCACCTCGACAACTTTTAGTACTCTATTGCAGAGCATAAGCATCTCCTTCGAAATAAGGTTTTGGCTGGCCACACGTGTTGGTAAAGGATTAGTCGTCTCTTATGACACCCATGGGATAAACTCTGCATTTTTAATACGTTACCACACGAAATTGTCACAAAATTACGTAATGAACATCAACAGATATGAAATTTAGCTTTCTACAGTTGGCAGAGATTATTTTGTTGCGTCAAGGATTTGGTATTCATCGTGCACGTATCGATCGTTATCTATTGACACCGCATTCATCTCATTGACGCCATGAATACAATATCTGTTAAACTGTTGAATAGATCGGACTGGATTAACTATCAACGACGTGTAAATAGACACCTATCATTAGTTATACGATTTTGTAATAGGCACGTCAACATAAACTGGGTTATAAAGGTCTTTATTTGTGTTTTTAGGGTTCCGTGTCAAAGGCAAAAAAACGGAACCCTTATAGATTCGTTATGTCTGTCTGTCTGTCCGTCTGTCTGTCCATTCGTATGTCACAGCCACTTTTTTCCGAAACTATAAGAACTATAATGTTGAAACTTGGTAAGTAGATGGTATTCTGTGAACCGCATATTGAGGTTTCTCATTTTTTTTTTGTAAACTGTATAGTTTGCCTCGCGCAAACTATTCAGTTTCAGACACTTCTAAAGTGGTAAAATGTGTGAGTGTGTCCCCTGTAACTTCTAAAATAAAAGAATGATTAAACTTAAAAAAATATATGCAAACTTCCACCGAAAATTAGTGTGAACGAAATCTAGTAAGTAGTTTCTTTTTTAATCCGTCATAAATCGTAAACAGCAATTTACCTTACATTTAATCAACAGAAATATAAAAATAAAATAAAATAAATAATTTTATGTTACTTGCTGCTGCGGAACCCATCATGAGCGAATCCGATTCGAACTTGGCCGCTTTTTTGTTATTTGAACTTGTATTCACTAGATGTAAACGAAACTAATGCGTGTTTAAAATGTGACGATATTTTTTTTGTCTACTCGTAATCAATTTTAACAATGACTTTAAACGTCATTACTCAGTGTTCTGCGGAACCCACAGGTCCTCTTAATTTTACGTACATACAGACCTATATTTCTTTTGTACAGGAATCATAAAATCATCATCAGGCATTATTTCAGAAATCTTTTTAATTATAGGTACTGTAAAGCAAGTCAAGGTTGACTGGTAGATGACGCCATGTAGTATTAAGTTCGCCTCGTGCAATTGTAATACAGGAGGTATAAACAAATAAAAAACTAAACCATTTCTAAAAAAAGTAATAATAAAATTTCAAGTGATACTAATATCATTACGTTGCTTTTTACTAGAGTTGATGTCAGCATCTTTAAGTTACTATTTAAATGTAAAAAAACAGTATTCATTTCATTTTTTTGTTTGATTCACAAAAGTTGAGTCGTGGACGAAATCTAATACATAATTATTTCTTGATGATTAATGATTCTCATTTTCAGAAACTTTCTTGGGTATTCTAACTATTATGTAAGGCATGACACGACAGATTTGTGTAGCGTTTTGATAAGATAAAATTTTTACTTTCATTAACAACTTTATAGTGGAAAAAGCATTTTTTCCAAATGCAATACTACTTACTTTGACATTTGGTTACCAATACTGATTAGGTCTAAGGTAAATTATAGGTAATTGTTGTATAATCAATAAACTGGACAAATTTTGTCAAATTTATCTGTAACAAATCAAGATAAGTGCCTGAAAGTGTTCTGAATCTCCGACGAATAATGTCAGGTTTTTGTAGACAAGTAGCGTCTTTTTCTGTCTCTCTCAATAGATAGGTATTAAGTGTTCCCTGTGTTGGTAAACGTTTATGTTATAACCAACTTAGTTATTAAAACAAAGTCTAAATCTAAATGAGATGACTTAACAATTTTGTTACAAAATCTTACTGCGAAGCACATTATTATCTCAACATGTTAAAAATGGGTAGGTACTACTGGAAACCTCTAGTTTGCATAGACGAAGAGTTGTGATAGAAAATAGTCGATTCTGATGTAAGTGTTTGCACGTAGCTGCGTGATGCGAATGTGGAGATAATTATATGATGTGAATGCGAACATTTAAATAATCAATTATTTATTTGTAAAGAACATTTATAGTCGTTTAAACTGACGAAACGTAGTGCGGAAGTTAAAATGTTTGATACAATTGAAATTAAAAAAAAGTTTTAAAATAGACAATGATACGTCAGAGAGTAAGAGAGGAGTATCGATGAAAAATGTTGCAAAAATGGGAAAAAGTTATTCTTCTTGAGAGCTTCCATTGCATGCATTGCATCATCCATTACATGCTTTTAGTTTCGTACAAATAGTGTATGAAAGAATCATTATCCTTTAAGAGTTTTAAATAGTGCTCGTGTACATTTATAACACGGTAACACCGAGGGGCGCAGGTAGTCGTTTAATTCACGCTGCTATAATAACACAATCAAGCTAGCATCCAACAAAAGGGTAGTTAACACCTTAGTCAAATCAGTTACTCTTTATCATCTGTCAAAACGATAACTTTGTATGAAAAATGTACTAAAAAATGATTTGTGACGTCACTGTTTTAGACTACTCAATTGAGCAATATATTTCAATGTTTGTTTTGTAATATTCGTTTTAATGAAGGAGACATTGGTATTTATTTGGGATACAGTTAACTACCCTATTTTTATTCTGAAATATTTTTCTAGTTATAAAAATAAAGTGCATTTGATTTAAATGAATATTTTTTTATATATTTTTGTAAACCATCACATAGTATTAAAATTCGCGTATCTCAAAATTTTGATGTTGTTTTTCTAGGGAAAAATCAACGCGCTACCTTTATTTACAGATGTAAGAACTAACAACAACACTCTCATAACATAACATCACACAATAACAATCATATTACACAGAGATGACGTTGCAATATCCAAATAATAAGACACCTACACAAGCGTACAATCAAAGTGATGAGCGTAGGCTATATTACAGTTATCGATTACACGGAAACGACCTGCGGCTTACACCAATTACTCTTTAGGCGTCGTCGCCGTCTATTGTGCAAGCAAATCATAAGACCGAAGATCCGGCGCGGCAATTGCTTGTGATAATTACCATAAGAGCAGTGACCGCCCCAAGCTCTGCGTGACACCCGCCTTCGATGCTATTATCTCCGAAACCAGAACAATTATACTTTATTACTATAACGGCATAACTTGATTTATCATTGTGCAACAAAACATACATGTCGTGTATTGTTCACGCACAATTCCTTACATATTAAACACTAATTGCTTCAAATGCTACTTGTTTTTCTTTTGTCTTACAATGCTGTGAAAGTAATAGATATGTTTTGTTTTACAACAGCAACAAGGAATGTTTGTAAAACAAGGTTTTCTGCGAGACAGTAAGTTAAATTTATGTCATTGAGCTAAGTGGGACATAATGTGACATTTCTAATGTCAAAATTTACATATCAAAGGTTTAAAAAATCAGGCAATAAGTAGTCACGGCCGCTCACTTTCTGTAAAAAAACTTTAGATATATATTTTTACACTTGTAGTGTTGCAAATATATTTTTAAAATTTTCTTTGTCATACAATATCATCTTAGTGTCGTGTAGTGCTCAAATTGGCAAAGTTAGAAGTTATAAATGTGCTTGAGTCCTTCGCAACTTATTCAGCACTAGTATTTCCATACTTTACAAATATTGAAAGTACTTTGTTAATTAATTTTGCTTTGAAAGTTACAATATTAAAGGAAAATATATAATTTCTAATTCACACACATTTTAGTTTTAAATGACACGATGGTAAATCTTTTATGGGTAAACTTTAATAAATTTGTGAAAAAAACCATTTGAAGAACTTCACAAAACATCAATTAATGTGTTACCCAATTTACAAGTTGTAGTTTTTAATAAAATAAAAATGTACAAAGCATTTATGACTTGTGTGCTTCAATAGTGAAATTTTAGCAGGTACGTAGTAGCTACAACAACATCATTCAAAATTTTCTAAAACCATCATGAGCAATGGCACGAGTCGTTAGAAACTTAACCACATAACAAGAAATGAAATGTTTTCCTATTCATATATGCTTTCGAAGCTTTATGACGTGCGATAAAATAAATGTTCCGCAAAGAACAAACGGTTAGGTAAGAGAACAACACAGCATATCTGATATTGGCGGACATAATGTAAACTGGTTTTTTTTCTATTCTATTCTATTAAATATTCTTTGAAACCTTCTAAAACCCTAAAACAATAACTAGATTAAGTAGATTTACGACAAAACGGTGTATGTCGTTAAGGCCCGACAGTAAACTTCGGCGCCACACCAAAAACTTTTAATTTAACTGATGTAGGTAATAAGTTTCCTCTTTATTTTCTTTTTACGTCACTTTTACAAAGTAGCTATTTAAAAAATTAAGTGTTGGGCATTAATCATTACAAAACACTTTCAACAGTCTGTGGTCCACCACAAAGTATTCAATCGTCACTTCACCACAAGAAGTCTCGGATTTCCTTGTCAACTGAATTCCTGTATGATACTTCGATTTTGAAAAGGCTAGATCCTTTTTATTTTCAGACGTGTAGTATACCTCAATGAAAGCTTCTACTGAAAGTGGATTAACGATTCAGTTTGCTACGCTATTGTAAACCCGAAGAGCAAAATTTGCAAGTTTGATTGAACCTTGTTTTGCTTGATGATAAAAACGGTATACTGAAGCTAGTATAGCTATGCTGAATCATGAATGTTTGCACTAAGCTGTAGCTTGCATAAATACAACCCTTTCGTTTTTATAATGGTAGTGACCATCATGGTTTTTGTGAAATATGTCACGTTATTATTACCAAATAAAATGTTTCGTATTCAATTATTAATTCAAGCTTTAGTTCAACATATTACTTATCTTATTTCACAAACTTATGCAAAGTCTTATGCAATTGCATCTAGATTTAGATTTTATGTTAAATTTAATTTTTTTTGCATAAAATACTTTTATTTTTGACCTTGACAGATATCGATGTGTAACTTTAAATTTGTAATTACGTATATTTTCTTTAAAGCTTCAGCACTATCCCACTTATTGGTTTAAGCAACAATGTTCAGCTATTTTCCTGCTTTTACTGAAAGCAAAAAGAAAAATTATGACACCACATATACTCATTCATAGTTATTTTGCTTGTGATAATAATAGTTACAAACTGTAAATACACAATTGATAGCTCCATTAATAAACTCTTGACTTCATTAATGAAACCGTTTTTATCATACCTGTGTTTAGTCTGTATGATGCTCTTGTGACGTAGTTGTCTACTACGAAAATATAACCAATTTTAACGTTTTTTCTTTAAATGTGTTTTGTTGGCGTGTATATATCTATAATATTTTTCAACGCACGTAGAAGCCGAGTAGGCGAGCATGAATAAAATGAGGAACGCAGGATAAGCTGCGTGGATAGTATTATATTACTATATGATATAGAGCTAGTATAATATATCATATTATATATGGGAACTTTCCCCTTTCACTTAGAAATAAAGACACTTTGAAACGTTATCCAAATTACAAGGAAAACCTGAACGTTCTCGTGTTAAGGTGAAAGAACGTATCCGCAAGTCCGTCATGAATTAAGTATAATACTAAACATTTTTGCTAATTAGAATAATGATGCGAAAATCAACGCCTTTAATAGTTCACTGCTGGATCTAAGGCTCTCAGTAGAAAAGAGGTTTTGGCCTACTAAAATAACACTGGCCAGAATATTAGGTAAGTATAGAGTTTATTTCTTTTCTTTCTCCCTTCTCTATGCCATGTTGTTGTCCTAATTTGTTTCTTTATAGTCATACTAGCTGTCCTGGCAAACGTCGTTTTGCCATAACTACTAATAAACTAAAAATTAATTTAAAAAACATTGTCCAGCAGACAAAATTGTGAATCTAAACCATTCCCAGATCCCCTTGAACTCACACAAAAAATTTCATCAAAATCGGTCCAGTCGTTTGAGAGTAGTTCAGTGACATACACACTCACAGAAGAATTATATATATAAAGATGTCTCTAAGTAGTCATCATCATTCCTAGCCTTTATTATTCCCAAGAATTGGGGTCGGCTACTAGTTCAACCGGTTTTACGTGAATATCAGTTTTTCTACGGAGCGACTGGCATCGGATCTTCATAACCCTGAGGGTGAACTGAATTCGAAGGTTGAACTAGAGTTGCCAGTATATTTGACAGTAATGACTTCCCAATAACGATTATCATAGGTGTTCATGTCAACCGGAACCGTCGGCTTAACATGATCTCCGAGGCACAGGCGAGAATCACCGCTATATTCCCTACTCCGGGTTGCTGTTAAGAATTTCTTGTAAGAAAACCCCAACAGCAGTCTGACCCAGGAATCGAACCCGGGACCTCTTGATTGACAGTCGCTTCCTCTAACCGCTAGACCAACGAGGCAGTCGCGTATCTCCCTAAGTACTATGATGCCCAAATATTTACAAAAATAATAGCTTCACACATCTCAAACATGGCCGTCTGATCCAAAACTAGGCAAAGCTTGTACTATAGTTACCACTCTGATAAACATACTTAAATACGAGTAATGTAGATAAATTACACCTACACACGGAATAATTAAATAATTGATTTAGAATCTTATAATCTCTATTATAAGATTCTAAGTCTAGAATCTATAATCTACACACGTACTTATAATTTTATTTTCTGATGTTGACATGTGGAAAAGCAGTTTTTAGCAATAAATTTGGTGCCCATTTAATAAAGGTCAAAACAGATAACTTACTTTACTTAATTGGCTGCCACTCAGCCGGCCAACTCAGTATGGGTTTCTCTTTCTTCGTAACTTATTGTAAATTAACATAAATCATAATTAATAGATGTGCCGCTGGCAACGTGCTTTATGCTTGTTTACGAAATTTCTTGCGAAATAGATTATACAAGAATTTTCTAATCAAATTTCTTGTTACGGAACTATTAAAATTACGTAGGAAAAAATATTCTTGAAAACATAGCTTAAGATGAACAAAGGCGTATTGTTCGTGCAATATTACCATATTCTATAAAGAAAGTGAACTTCGCATGGATTGTAACTCACGTCCAAGTAGGTATACTAGCGGTGACATCGTCTTTTGTTTTCATAACGTTTAGTCATATGTAGATATGCAGCGTACGTACATATCTCTTGGTAGAAATTCGTGAGTACTCTCGCTGCGTGACTTGCATTCGCTGTGACTGCACTGAAAGATGACTCGAGGTATTCCAAACCTGATATGCATCCATCTAACAACACGACTGTACAACAACTGATTCGTAATATAATCTGTGGGAATTTTAGCTGAGAACGTATCCACAAGTCAATTTTCCATGCTAAATGAGCGGGTTAGGCAATTACATACAAAACTTGAATTTTATTGCGTTTTATCATGTAATCCGTTTGTTTTTGTGCACAGTACACTATCTAAATCTAACGAGTAATAGGTACAACTATTGTGTTCATGTTAGGTATGATCACAACTTGCTGGATAAATTTCAGAGTCTTTCTAAAAGAATGTTTTTGCACATATACAAAATCGAAAACTCATTAAAAATTGGCGGTGAAGGGGCAATTTGGGTCGAGATAGGGGAGGACGTTTCAGATATATGTCGAAAAAGATTCAAGAATAGTCAAGGCAAGGCCAGGGAACGTGTCGCGTTAACGATCTGCGAGTACTAAAAGCATACTTCTCACATTTTAGTTGTTTAACTATTCTACTAGCATATAGAGAGTAAAAGTGAAATGGTAAGTTAGGTTAGTTTCGCGACCAACAACGAACCGAATCATGCAAATAAAAAAACGTGTAAATACACGGCTACGTAAAAAGGAGTCTAAAAAGGACGAAACATGATCTTTTTTGCTAGCAATCCAGAAATACATATGTACAAAAGTGATCAAGGTAGAGCCGTAGCCGCACTCACTGAATACCTACTCATGATCATAGGAGGTTTACAACCTTAATTTAAATTAAGCAGCAGTTTGCACTTGCAAGAAAAAGAAAAGAAAAAAAAACAGTCTTACCCTGGTTTATTACTACTAATGAAATAGCCCCTAATCAGAACAGTGAACCACCACCGCAAGGGACTCAACTCATCGAGTAACGTTCAACCTATGAATGAGCTCTACCACCTTTGAGGACCGTGTGTAAATTGCAAGAAAATTAAACAAGACATTTGTTGTGCAACGAATGTAATACATTGTAAGGTAATAAAAGAAATTGCTTTCAATTCAATCACCTGTTAGTTCAATAATATGGGAGTATAATACACCCTGTTATTTTAGCAACAGCAACATTGCGGTCGTGCTGTGCATGAGGAAGTGGAGTCAATAAAATTATTAAAATTGCCATAAAAATGCAGCACATGGTCGAACTTTGATCGATATATTACATGTTATTTCTCCATTACACGCATTACACGGATGTAATGTTCGCATTACAAGACATCACTTAAGATCTAACTGAACTATAGTACTATATTTACGTACCTAAACTAAGTTTGGAGGAATTAATTATGTACCTAGCTATAATGCTTGAAACTAAATTGAGGATTTGCTACTGTGTCAGTAGTAAAACTTAATTATGTGAAGTTAAGTAACTAGAATTTTGCTGATTGTATTTTATGGAACCTTAATTTGTTAATTAAACATAATGATGATGTCTTTACATCATCAATATTTATTAAATTTACGAATATCCGTTGAGATCTTGTAACCAAATATTTATATTAGAGTAATAAGTCTAACTTATGTTATTTTTTGAACCACGGTTATTTTACGAAAAATTTAAATATTATATAATTATATTTTTAAGTCATTTTATTATTAACATCTGTTTTAATTCGTCGCTTTCTAAGAAACGATTAATTTATGTTTATAAAGTAATAGTGTAATTAATTAAATTTAATCTATATTTAGTTTAGTAACGTGTTACTGATTTTATTTAGATTTTAAATGTAATGGTAGGTACTCAAAACTTTCAATATTTTACAAACAATATTGAAAGTTTGAAGAAAATTCGAAATGAATTCCCCAGGGGATCTAAGCAGGGGATCCTAGTGGACGGAGCCACTTTTCGATATGACTGAAATACTTCAATTTATGAATTCAAAAGGTCAAAACGAGAAATAAACATTTACTTACAGACTTTCCTATAAAATAAATCTTCACACAGTTGACAAACTAACGTCATTAGTTCGCAGAGAAAGTTTACGTCATCACAACTCGCAGAATTCGCGTAAATTACCTCTCGTACTTACAGTGTTAAATGTTCATATACGACCCGTACCACCAAGGGAATGATTAGAATGACGGTAATGTTCGAACTCACTTAAGTACCGCTTTAAGTAAACACTTTGAATAGGTAGTACTTAAGGGAAATTATGTTGTATGAAGAATAATTGAATGAGATGAACGCACTGGTTGTGTAACAGTTGAGCAGCCACAATTCGTTAACCACCACTTAGCATTTAATAGAATTTAATAAGTATTACGGTATTTACCTAACATCACACATCAACAATCCACTTAAAGAACATGGAATGGCTGGCTGGACACGCCAAAACTGCCTTCGAAACGAGGTTTTTGCCTACTTTACCACCCTGGACAGATGGGTTGGTATACGGTTTTGTTCAAGGTTTCCTTCTCCTTGCAATGGACAACATCACGTGGGTGGTTTTGCTCTGTTAGTCACATCTATATAAGTAGTTCAAGTTTAAAAAAAAATATTCAATCTGCAAAACAATTAGGTTTGTGCAATTATTAATTGTTAAGCAATTTTAAGAATTGTGTATGTTTCTCTACACGTGAAATAAAATTTGCATACTCAACTTTTATATTATGTAATTTTA
The DNA here is from genome assembly GCA_905220595.1 of Spilosoma lubricipeda. NCBI lineage: Eukaryota > Metazoa > Arthropoda > Insecta > Lepidoptera > Erebidae > Spilosoma > Spilosoma lubricipeda. The sequence goes on along the minus strand of HG992282.1, from coordinate 13,632,732 downwards.
GTTTCAATACATATAATAGTTAAGACTTAGTTAGTGAATTTGTATTGATATTCTTTACAATGATAAAGGTAAATAATACGTACGTTGTCAATTCTCATTTAAATAAAATGTTGAACACTGCATTTAAATGAGACAACACATCAACTATTAAAATACCTGGGAAGTCAACAATTGTATAATGAGTGCATGCCGCCTTTCTTCACCGAATGCCGCCTAAGTTAGTTTCCTACTGCACGTAGTTCTTGCAAATTATCATATAAGTACTCAGACGCATAATAAATGAATATGTAAAATGTTTCGAAAAACATTTTGCGGTAACATAAGAGAAATTTGATTAAAAGTCGCATCATGACTCCATAAATAATGCAATGCCCTTTATGAATGCATCTTGCATCTCATCATGCAATACCGGAGTGTACACGACAGAAAATACAATTAATTTTGATAAATTATTATCAACTTTATTTATGAGAACACAAAAGATGTAGTGATTCATTATACTAGAAAACTTTCTCAATATAAAACTTGCCGTACCGTTTTTATCGTAAATACCGGTCTTTGATTTCGGCAATTATATAAGTAAGTTTTCGTAATAATTCAGTGTGCGAGAGCCAAAATGCCTTCTGTCTGGTTTAACAGTGAAAACGAAAGCTCCTTTACCCATTGAGAAGTCGTTGTCTGCCACTTTGATTACTGACGATTTGCTTTGTAATCGATTCATTAACAAATCGGCATACCGCGTAAGGTGCACAATTCACGTCAATCATTTCAGTAGAGGTTGTAACCTCGTGTGGGAATTAATAGCGGAGTAAAATACGGTACAAATTGGATTAACGTCAACAGATACTGATACACCTTGCACCATCTCATTAAATAAGGCCTAGTTGTGAATAAGCATTGTTTTGCGACCTACAATTACTAACAATGTTCTTATTACTCGGTATCTCGTAAGATATGCAATATTTTATGAGTACGCACTTGCAGATCACAGATTTACTCATTGTCTCCCGAGGCCTAATTAATCTCGATATGACGATAATAAAAGACAAAGATATATTAAGAATTAAAAAACAATGATAGTGGTCTGCATAAATTACAGTGTGAACTATTCATTAATAAAAAACACAACGAATCACTTAAACTTAAGTCATGTACGCTTTATTTGAGTTATAATCGCTGATTTTAATCAAGTTTCTTAGTTTTATTACCTTTATTATGGAAAGAGTCTTGGAGGGTGATGACTAAAATGTGGTATTAGATCTACTAACGTTAACACCTTTTTTTAAGCATGGGCCTGTTAAAGTGGCTCTACTCTGCCTGATGGAAAGCATGAGTAGATACCAAGAGTCGCCATACTCATTACGAATGCAGACATTGCAACAATGCAGCATGGTGACCCACTCTATAGCAGGCTATTATGACGCATCTGCATCATTGGACCTCCAGTCTCGCACTCACTCACTTACTTACGAAAGACGACAGCACAAAGGCTGTCATTTTAGGTTCGTCTTCTGTGAAAGTGTCGTGTAGTGGGTAGTACCGCCCCGGTCGAGCCGGTCCGTTCGTGCTGGTATCAGAGTGGCTCTACTACCTTGAAAATCTAGGTAGTATCACATAGAAACAAATGAATGCATGTTTAAAAAACTTCAATTTTATCATAATAGATTACGAAAACATACATAACAACCATTTCACATGTAAATTCTGCACAATTACTAACCGGAGTTAGCAAGATAAAGATTTAAAGACTTAGGTATTATAATGTGAACAAAACAAGCTATTTGAATCTGTTTACCAAAACTCTTCTCGAGAGTTGTAAAACAAATGAGAAGCAATTGTGAACACACCTATTTTAGTTGTTTAAATTGAAAGAATAGATAGGAAATACTCCGCACAAATGGTTATTTTTCACTGTACTTCGAAAATGATACTTTCTAAATAAAAGATACCCCAAGTTCTGAATAGTATGTGAACTTTAATTGAATTGTAGCTATCAAGTATGTATTTTTTTTTGATAATCTTATGTATGAGTAGTTAAAGCATGAAAATAGGACAAACAAACAAATCGCACTTATATTTATGATATTAAAAATTAACTTTTGAAAAGTTAATCGGAACCAAAGATCTATCTTTTTAATTCAAACGTGTCCGTTCCAAACATTCTGAATTCAAAATGATTAATAAACCGACATTAATCAACGTGCTGGTTTCTGCTAAACTTCTCAATAAACAAGAAATTTATAGCACTTTAATTTTATTAACAGAAAATTCCTTCCAAAAGAAAAGATGAGTCTGAAATAAAAGGTATGCAATACCAGATGATCAATTGTTTCTATCCTAATGCTATCACGATTTGTGTACAGGTTATTCTTAGCACAGAGTACGCGTAACTTGCTTTGCATAGTTAAGTACACATGCAAGTCAGATCACATCCCAAGCCTCTGGTCATCAATCAATTTGCGTAATTACTCAAGATGACACACTGTCATTCCGTGAGGTAGTCTCATTGTCCATTTATTTGAAATTTCACGGCACTCATAAATATTAAAAGAAGTTAGACTAACTATAGAAAGTTTTTGCATACAATTTTATCATGTCTGTTTCATCTTTAAAGAATTAAAAGCTCTTAACGTATTCCCACAGTAATCACAACTATTTAATATTCGAATAAAAACCATGAACTATTTCACCATATTCATTTAAAGTTAATTGTGCTTTGTCGAAAACTTCTTAATTTTCCGCTGCGCAACGGTTATTTCGTGACAATTTAATTAGTTCATTGTCACATAAACAACATTATTCGTGATCATAACACGAATAGGCCCAAAAAAACTCTAGGCTTATGAAATACAGAAACAATATTTAATTTGTAAATGCGAAAATCATCTTACCTACGAGAAAATGTGAAACAAACTAAAAAAGTCGTGTGGTGTCGTGGGACACTAAATAGGAACGAAATTCCTTAAAAATAATACATAATATAATAATATACAGACGTCACTTTCAGATTTGAAACCACTGTGTATTAATTTCACATTAAATTATGTGCACTATATAAAGAGCTAAAAAGGACTTATCTATTTACACTAGTGGACGTCAAGCAGCGCAAAATCGACCTTAATTCTTTTGATTTCTTTGTTTGAATTCTGTTAGGTCTCTTTTGTCAAGGCCACATTTGCATTCAGTAAGACTGTAGACAAATAATAATCATCTTTTCAGTTTGACTGAGACATATATTCATTTGTGTATGTGTGTCAAATACATGGTAGTGAGTGTAGTGTAGTAATGTTTTATTATTGATTTAATGTATTTTTATATGCGTAATTAAAAAAAAATGCATTCTGCACTCGTTTTTTGTATAAACTAAGTGTGTGAAACTTTGTACACCTCTGTCTACACATTTTCGTAAAAGAGGTACAAAATTATTGCTCCACGTATATAGATTCTTCACTGTGTGTTTATCACAGAACGAACAATATTAGTGTCAGTTTCAAGCATCTAATTTGAAAAGAATTATTTAAGCAACATTTGGGATGTGGGATGCAAAGTACCGTAAATTCGCAGTTCAACATCTAAATATTCTAAAAAACAAATGAGTGTTGCTAAAGCTCATTCGCCACGCTTACTGGTTCGCGTGTTTGAAATCACAAGTGGAATGATGTCACGTTTATCGTCTTAGTATTATCTAAGCCAAAGAGATCACACAATCTTTCACTTCCTCATGGCTATCGACTATAAATGGCACTATTTAAATATACGACGTGGCGTTGCAGCAAGTACAATTAGCCCTCGTCGCATAACAGCCATGTTTTAACATAAACCTATTACCCTTCGACTTAGAAGATCGAGAAGTAACTCTCCTAATTGGTATATTTACGGCTGAATTGTTATGTAACCATAAATCATACAGTGCTTGAGGAATTCAAACCTGATCTAAATTTCACCGCAGCATTATAGCCTACAGCACAAACATAACGGATTTACGGTTCGCCACAAAGGTCAAGCTTCAAGCTTCGTAATCAAAGGAACCATTTCAAGGAGGCGGCAGCGTACTATATGAAAGATCATTTATATTATATCAAAAGAAGTTGATTGCCATTGTACTTGTTCATTATCTGCAATAAATCAATAGGACACCACGCAATGTGTCACTCTTATGCTATCTAATTTACAAAAGATCATCACCTTTAATCATTTGTTTATCGACATGGAAAGATTTAATTTTTAAAGAATTTTAAGGTTGGTTTCGTTGGAAGGCAACTTGTTAACAAGTATAATTTTAACAAAAATAAAACCGACTTCAAGGTTTGACTCTATTTCTCTTCGACGTCATCATCAGATTTTAGTGTCCTTATCATGGTACCACCGTTGGGATATCTCCTTTCCATTAAAAAAAGAATCATTAAAATCGGTTCATAAATGACAAATTTATCCGCGAATACACATAAAAAAAAAAAAAAGTATATATACGGTCGAATTGAGAAACCTCCTCCTTTTTTTGAAGTCGGTTAAAAATAATGGCAAAGCAAAAATTACATATATTTATTCCGTGGGTGTCGCTGACTAAGGGAATGAAATACCCAGGGCAACTGTAGGGTAAAGAGAAGAATTTCTCTGGTCAGCGAGTTATAATAGGCCAAAACCGCCTTTCTACGGAGAGGCCTATTAATAATAGGCTATATATAGGCTGTTAACAATAATAATGGAAAATTAAAGAATTGAAGATTCAAGGTAGTACAGCACGAATGGGCCGGCTCGACCGGGGCGGTACTACCCTCGCACAGAAAATCAACGTAAAATGACAGCGATCATGCTGTCGTGTTTCGTTGGTGAGTGCGAGACCGGAGGCCCAACGATGCAGAAGCATCACTAGCCCGCCATGGTGATGGTCACCATGCTGCACTGTAGCATTGTCTGCATTCACAGTATGGTGACCACCACTCTTGGATTCTGCTTATGTTTTCCATCAGGCAGAGTAGAGTCATTTTGGCAGGGCAAAATATAAAAAAAAGACCTAGAGTTAATGCAATAGTCCTGCTGAGTACAGGGGTCGCGTAATGTGGTACTTATTATATCTGTTTTGTTAGAAAGCAGTTTATATTCAGTAATCGGTTGTTTTCAACAGTGAGTGTTATATTCTATTTTATATCTATTATTGCTTACTTATCTGTATATAAAAAGAAAGGTAATAGTAGAAAAGGGGGTGACTAATGAGTGTAATAGAATAATATTTAGCGATCTTTATAATATCTTTGACTGCCTCGTTGGTCTCACGGTTGCCGTGTGCGACTGCTGATCGTGAGGTCTCGGGTTCGATTCCCGGGTCGGACCAAATGTTTGTATGATCTACAAATATTTGTTTCGGAGTTTGGGTGTTTTCTATGTATAATATGTATGTATTTACAAAAAAAAAGTATATATGTATTAGTATCAGTTATCTAGTACCCATAACACAAGCTCTGCTTAGCTTGGGACTAAATGGCGTTGTGTAATATGTGTCCGATTTTTTTTTATCTGTCTATTTCTGTTTGCTCACATATGGTCTATAAATCAGATGTCGGTAAAGTTTTTTCAAATGTATTTTAAGAATTTAATAAGAATTACATAGCGTATTTTATACATTAATATGTAATAGTACCTCTTTAACTAGAATGCCAATGGTATTTAATGGGTACAGTATGTATACGTATATAGTCTGAATTATTTGTTTATTAATTTATGTATTATGTTGTGGACGTTTTAATTTAGGTGGTTAGTAAAGTTACCAATGTGCTCCTACCTCACACGATTTCTAAATCGCCCAAAGGTTGATTAGAAGGCTGTGCCTTGGGCATTAAGTCCACTGAAGTACAAGAATGTAAAAAGTTATATAAACAAAATATTAATACTACCAGCTATGCCCGCGGCTCCATCCGCGTGTTTGTCGGTTATCGCAGCAAAGAGTAGCATATGTCCTTTCTCAAGAATCAAAGTATCTACATGCAAAATTTCATTGAAATCGGTGCAGTGATTTAGCCGTGTAAGCAGGACAGACAGAGTTACTTTCGTCTATATCTATATCTATATACTTATAATAAAACTGTAGAGAGGTCAATTCTGTACATTGAATATATATTAAAAATTATTATTGGGGGATGAATGGTTATCGATACTGATGCCAAAAATGTAATCAGTAAGTTTTTTGTCTGTCTGTCTGTCTGTCTGTCTGTCTGTCTGTCTGTCTGTCTGTCTGTATGTGCACGCATGGATCAAAAACTACTGAAGGGATTTTAACCAAACTTGGTACGATTATAGTCCATACTCCTGGGCAGGTTATAGGCTATATAACATAACGCTAAGATGCATAGGAGCTGAGCAGTGACGATAAATTTGAAGCAAGTCGGATGAAAATTTTCGCTTTCGAGCTCTTATCCTCGCATACGTTGATCATACACCAAAAATATGTATTACAAAAATGATGGTCTTTAAAAGATCTACAAAAAAGTCCTGAATAGTATATTTCTATCTTTTATAAATTAGCCACAATAACATGTTTAAGCGTTAGGCATTTTTTCAAGGTGTATTCAATACTTAAATATATTGTATTTCACATGGATATATCCTTATCACTATACACTTTAATATCTTTTTTAATAAAATATAGAATTATAAAATTATAATTAATAAACACACAAGATATAGATGAAATAAAACTTCCAAATCTCGCTGCACCATGGTTGCCTGTAAGATATTGCCTTGGAGCGATAAGGCCGCCACTTGTACATACTTTATAATAGTTTTAAGTTTATCATATATTTTTTTATACGGTGTACAATAAAGAGATTTATTATTATTATTATTATTATTATTATAAGCACGATATTACGGTTGATTTTTCTTTAACACGCGAAACGGCCATCCAAAAACGGCCAAAAAGGCGGGAGCGCTCACGCCGCTCACGCGCTGACTTCACTCGAATTGTCACTGTCATATCAGTTTAAAGTAGGTATTAGATAATAATATAATTAGTTTGTTTAGTGTTTTTGTTTGTTTCTCCTTCTTTCCTTTATATTTGTAGTTGTAAAATTAATAAGTATAATTTCAAATAAGTAAATTTATGCAATGACAATTAATAAATCTCATCGTCAGACTTTCCGTGTTGCTGGAGTAGATCTTAGTCTCAGATGTTTTTCACATGGGCAGTTGTACGTCGCTTTTTCCTGGGTCAGTAGTTCCACGAATCTTTATGCATACGTACCGGAAGCGTCCACTTTGAACAAATGTAAACAACAACTCTTTAGTGACGATGCAAAACAAAAATTACTCTTCGGTCTTAAATAGATTTTTAAAAGGCAGCGTCATATTTATTTATTATAAATATTGCTTCATTCATCGGGTGGTGAAACGACTACTTACCGAAACAATTTTTTGCAGAATTTCTACTGTATTATGATTAATTATGAATTTCAATTTAAGATAAAGTTCAAGCTTGACAACCAAAAACGATATTTCTGTAATGGCGCTGGTCACATGAGACGCGTGACGTCACACTCTAGCCACAACAAAACAAAACAGCGCGGTTTAAGTTAATTTTATCAGTTTTCTCCAATTTTATATTAATTAAAATGTCGAATAAATGGTTTGTCACTACAAACCATTTATTCGACATTTTGTGGCACTCCACAGTGAACAAATCTATACATCTATAGGTACAAATAAATAAAATTGGAGTGTCTCTTTGTAATATCAAATTAACCGCTTTTTACTAAATGCATATGTATGTATACACGGTACATATACCAAAAATGTAGTAAAAAAAATTTTTCTCAGTCTGTCTGTCTGTTTGTCTGTTTGTTCCGGGTATTCTCTGGAACGGCTGGACCGATTTTGACGGGACTTTCACTGGCAGGTAGCTGATGATCCAGGGAGTAACTTAGGCCACTTTATTTAGACTAACTTTGTCCAGCGGCTTTACGCCGAAATGTATGTATGCGCGTAACTTTCGATCGGCTACACCAAATTATATATTTTTTTAATGTGTTAGTTATTCTTAGGACAAGGTTTGTACAAGAAAAAATAAAAAATAAAGGAAAAAGTTTTTTTTGTCCGTGACTACACCCTACTCATGGGCAGCTGGTAACGAAAGAAAAATATGGTGGTACGAAGTTCGTCGGGTCAGATAACATCTTTAAATACCACGCTTTGTACTATTTCAAAATGTAACCTAAAAGCATTGTGATATACCTACCTACATAAAGTAAATTAGATTTTACAAAAATAATGAATGAATTTTTCTAGAGGTTATTACAGAAACAATTTTCATGTTGCACTTATGCAAGTGCAACATAGCTGCTTTAACATTTTTCAGTTCTGCAGCATAGTTATCAATGTTATTATTATGTACTAGCTGAACCCCGCGGTGTTACCCGCAGTTATTGTTGTACCACGAGTAACGCTGCGGGACAAAGTTAGTCTAAAAAAAGTAGCCTAAGTTACTTCCTGGATCATCAGCTACCTGCCAGTGAAAGTTCCGTCAAAATCCGTCCAGCCGTTCCAGAGATTACCCGGTAGAAACAAACATACAGACAAAAACATTTTTAACTACATTTTTGGTATATGTACCGTGTATATATATACATAGGCATTTAGTAAAAAGCGGTTATTTTAATATTCAAACACACTCCAATTTTATTTATTTGTATAGATAGAAAAGTGCAACCATAAAAGCGTCTATCTCATGTAGGTTGCTGTTATCGACACGCACAAAATTTGGTTCCTTTTTGTTTCGAACCACTTATTAAATAGTTTATTAAAAAAAGTCCTGCAGAAATAGCTCACAGATCGATTATTACCACTCCAAAAACATAAAACGCAAACAATATTCAATAGAGGAATCTTTCGTTTATTAGCATGTGACGTCACCAGAGTTGCAACCAATCACAAGACGTTTATGTCGAAGACAAAATTTCAAAAAAATTGTTAGTTTTATTTCGTGCAATCTGCGAGAAACTTAAATTATTTTGTTTGATTTATAGTGAAATATGCCTTTTTAGACTATTATCTTAAAGGATGACCCCAATCCATAGTTTATTTTCCTTTCCGCTTCAAACGCGTGCAGTTTTTGGTGAGTCTGTGAGTCTATGCTTTGCGATGACGATAAACAAGACATAAGGTCAGACGTTGCGCACCGCAGGCATAGACGAACTGTTTCAGCAACGGAAAGCTCTATGTGGCTCTGTCGAGGCTGAGCGACAATGCTAATATGTTCGTATATTGTTCCAATGGCATTACACATAACATAGTATACAGCGAAGCTCTTTAAATAAAGGTAACACTGTCACAATATGTGGACATATCAGTGAAATTGCACGCAAAAACTACTGAACGGATTTGAATGACACTACAGGAATTTAACTTATACATCAGAATAACACATAGGCTACAAATAATAAAGATATTGTGTGAATTCTCTAAAATATGACGATAAGTGTCAAGTAAGTAGTAGAAAAAATCTACCATCTATACTGAGCTATACTGGCGTGCGCCGCCAAAATCGCTAAAGTTTTACATATGTAATGTTTGATGAAAATGTTTATCTTAAAAGCTGTTATAGTTAAAATGTGTAAGCCATTAAAGCCAACATAGTGAACCATAACTACAATAAAAATTAATGATTTATTTCAAATGCACATTTGGTATGGTAGTATTAAGTTGATTCCTAAATGAAAATGGACACATTTATCGCTTCTGGTATTTAAAGTAGATAAAATATATCTTTTACGCTACATCATTTGGACAAATAAATATTTATGCAAATAAATATTTATACAAATAAATAAATATTAAAATTAATAGTTGCGATAATGACAAACCGAGTGCACGATATTACGATGGCGCATGGCGGTTGGCGCGGGGAATAGATTGCTCATCGCTGAGTGTACGACCCACGGAGCAAATACAAAGAGGAGATGGCATAAGCGCATCACCCCCGTGACAAAATACTCACCCCGACGTCATCGCAGTTGACGCAACTTGCAAATTATACTATTAACGTCAATGTTCTAGAACTGCATCGAAAAATCGTAATACTTGAATGTTCTCGGTACAATCAAGTAAAAAGATGAAGTGTTGTGTTTTATCTTGTACAAATAACTCAGATAGACGTTCTGGTACCATGAGTGGCATCATATTTCTTTTATAAGTAATTTTATAGCTAATTTTTTTAAAAGTTCTAGAAAAATCTCTTGGTGTTTTATTGAAATGTTATTATATTTACTCGCCACTAGATGGCGAAACTTTGTGTTACTGGAAATAAAGATACAATGGTACGTTGAGCTGAATATTAATAAAACATACCATAAGAAGATACCGAAATGAGTTCTACATTCTTACCTAATGAATTTTTACTCATCATGGTATTTTTTTTTGTATTTTTCTTAATTATATTGTGAACAGACTGACATCTATCGACATCTATTCTAAAATAAAAAGACAGGGTCGTATTTAGAATCCAAATATTTTATCAAGTTACGACTATTTTAATCTTGCATTGAAAGTTGTTACTTCAAATATTGAAAAAAAAAGAAATTTTACTTATGCTGATGATTTGACGGGTTTTTTTTAAATTCATTAAAATAATACAATGTACCAGTATACAGGTAATGTTCTAAATTTTCATCTAAAGATAGTATTGAAGAGCAATTGATCAAAAAAATAATAGGCAAAACTGGACTCCTACAAAATACACCAATATTTGTTCTTCCCGTTGTTATGATAGTGATTCATTTCAAGGAAAAATCATAAAAAATCGAAAAAGGAACTTATTATCTAAACCCAAATTAGGCAAGATTAAAAGTGATTAGATGTGGATATTAGAGACAACATTGGTATGACCATTCAATTCAGATTTAGATTAGTTGATTTTCTGAGATTGGCGTTATTTAAGCATTCCAATTCCGAAGTGAAATAAAATATAAATTTATTTATTTTTTAAATAAAATGATTTGCACTACATATATTAATTTTTGTTCTACATAATACACGTGTAAACCAAGCATATTGAACAATGTTTTATTTAGGGTTATTTATTAGAAAAAAAAAGTTCACTTTTGCAAAATTATTTACGTTATTAATGATGTTTTTTGTTCAAGATGCTTACAAAATCGACCTTGAAAAAACTACTTGAAATTCTGAGTACGTCCACACTAGTGTCAGCTAGCTAAACTACATAGCAATATACTCGTACAACGATGCAAGTAGTTTTGCTATTGTCTGGTAGATGGAAAAGTGTAAACTAACACCCCCTCACCCCCGCAAATTGTCACGCATTGCTTCATACAAAAATCTCATTAGGGCATCTCCTCTTTGTATTTGCTCCGTGGTACGACCCGAACGAGGGTAGGTAGGTAGACGCATGAGGGCAGACGTCGATGATGGTTGTTTCCGTTTTGCGAATTTTCAAGACATTTACCATTAGCTAAAAACGCATTTTACTTAAAATAATATAGGACTAAGGTTAAGTATTGACAGTTTTTTTAGAAGTTACACGTACAAAATTCCACGTACAAACTTCATTTTTATTTTAATTAATATAGATTACGTAGCTGTAATAATACCGAATTACTTCGTTTTTATTTTAATTACATTACATAGGTTATAGGTTGGTAAGTTGTCATTGTCAGGCTGTTATATTTTTCAAATGCGACTAGCACCAAATATATTATATGTTAAATTATACATGGTATTGTTTTTGTTTGTTTAACCGTTTTTATCATCAATTACACTAACATTATAAGGGTGAAAGTTTGTAAGTGTGTATGTTAGTTACTCTTTCACGCAAAAACTACTAAACGGACTTGGATGAAACTTTACAGTGAAATAGCTTATACATCAGAATAACACATAGACTACTATTTGCCACGATAACTGACATACACGCGGGCGGAGCCGCGGGCAGCAGCTAGTATTTATAATATAAGTATGGATTATTGACAAGAAGGAAAACTTGAAACGAACCATACATGTTATAGCAACCCGTCTAAAAAGTGTGGTTTAGTAGACCAAAACCTACCTTCTGAGGAGAGGCCTGTGTCCAGAACTGGACTATTAAAAGCTATTGATGACTGACTATTACTTAAAATTGTTCCTAATACAAATATGTTTACTTAACGTATGTAATTCTATATAGGTACAATTGCTTTCAACAACAACATACTTTAGAAGAATAAATCAATCTATACAAATAAATAAAATTGGAGTGTCTGTTTGTAATATTAAAATCACCACTTTTTAATAAATGCATATGTATATATGCACTATACATGTATCAAAATAACATTTTTTACAATTCTTGTTTGTTTGTCTGTCTGTTTGTTTGTTCCGGGTAATCTCTGGAACGGCTAGACCCATTTTGACGGGACTTTCACTGGCAGATAGCTGATAATATATGGAGTAACTAAGGCTACTTTTTTTAGAGAAACTTTGTCCCGCGGCGTTATGACAATAACCGCGAGTAACACCGCGGGGTTCAGCTAGTTAAATCATAAAAACTTTAAAGTTATGAGATAATAGCAGTTAACAAGCAACAAATTCAAGTTACACGTAACTCGCATCTATATGCACAGAACTCAATACTTCAGGTTTTACTTAAGTCGGAACTCCTATTTGAATCTACATTTTTTATGTTACGAAATGGTTATCATACTTTTACAAGATACATTGTAATCTACACAAAATTCTTCAAACAATGACTAATTAAACAAATCGTGTAAAATTATATTTAGAAGTATATAGTAGGGTTTTGTGAGTAAAAGTTCATGTGAAATATTGTTCAAAGCTGTAGCGCATCTTCAGCTTTCACTGTCTCACGGACTAAACTAGACGGTAAACAACAAAATAGCTTTTACTATGATGATTCAGCTTATCAAATGAATCTCTACCGACGCTGCCTTGATACCAATCCCACATATAACCAGTCAACCACGATCGTAACAGTTGTACAATATACATACCTAGAATGTAATATATACACTGGTGGATGAAGAATGTAAAAAGTATTTTTATGTAACCTATAGGTATATTACATAAAAACTCTATACTTGAAAGATGTGAGATCCTCTAAATTTTAGAAATTGTTTTGTGCGCTATAACGAAATCAAATGCATGTTACATGTATTTCTTTTATTGTCATAACGATATCAATCATCGTCATCTCATTTTTCGGACCTACAATGATCTTCATTCAGACTCCATCTTAGATTTATTTTCGAAATGTTATTATGGAAATTATCTAGCCTTGGGACAAAAAGCGTAATCAATCTATACAAATAAATAAAATTGGAGTGTCTGTTTGTATTAAAATAACCGCTTTTTATATACGGTTTAATATAATAATATAATAATAATAATATATCGCTTTATTGTACACCAGATAATGCTATGCTAGGTCAGTACAATTGGCGGCCTTATCGCCAAAAGGGCAATCTCTTCCAGGCAACCATGGGATGGAAATAAATTCAGGATGTATAGGGTAGTGTCTGGTGTATTATAGAGTAGTTTGGAAAAAGATAAATAAAGTAGTGGAAATATGTATAACTAAAAATATAAAATAAAAAGAAGAAAAAAAAGAAAGGAGAGTGACACATAGTGTTGATGAGAAATAAATACAAATATATATGCAAATAATATTATAAGCGAATTTCATAGATGTTACACACATACTTTACCTACTAGATAATTTAAATATTGTGACCTAATTGACTGTAATAACAGTTAATTATGGATGGATGTCTCCCAAGTAGTGCTCCTTTACCAGCCTCTTAAAGGCTGTAAGTGTTTGTGCACATCTGATTACTACTGGTAGGGCGTTCCACAATCGCACCGCTTGCACAGAAAAGGAATGGTCTAAGAATTTCGTAGAGTGTCCTGGCATTTTCAGTTTCAGGTTTTCTGACGATCTCAACGATTTGGTATGTGAATCATGTAGAAAGGTAAACCGCAATTTAAGGTAAAGTGGAGTAGAAGGAATAAAAAGAATATTATATAGAAGAGAAAGAATATGAGCATTCCGGCGAAGTGGGATGGGCAACCACTTAAGCTGTTTACGATATTCGGAGACATGGTCATATTTGCGTAATCCAAATATGAATCTAATACAAAGGTTTTGGAGTCTTTCAAGCTTATTCAGTTGGTCTTGAGTGAGATCTAGATAACTGGCATCAGCATAATCAAGTATGGGGAAAAGAAGAGATTGTGTGAGAGCAATCTTGGTTGGTATAGGAAGAAAATTGCGGAGTCTGCGCAAAGACCCTGCAGCGGCAAACATTTTACGGCTCAGCTCTTGTAGCTGATAACCCCAGGATAAGGTACTGTCAATGTAAATCCCTAAGTTTTTTACCTTGTCACTGAACGGAACGATTGTGTTATTGCAAGTGATCTGCGGTAAGTTTGTGAAGTCAATTTTGGTGATCATTCGCGAGCTTCCAACAACAATGACTTGGGTCTTATATGGGTTAATTTTCAGACCATAGGAGTTGCTCCACTTACATATTCTATCCAGGTCAGCATTAATGGTATTAACAGCATCAGCCAGATTAACTGGTGATGCCTTGGTATAAATTTGGAGATCATCCGCGTATAGGTGGTAGGAGGAAGACAGATTATATGTGATTGAGTTTATAAAAACAGAGAAAAGTAGGGGAGAGAGCACGCCGCCCTGTGGTACGCCAGTTGTAGTACTACACCAAGAAGAAACAGTGTTTTCGATATTTATACGTTGCCGGCGTCCAGACAGGTAGTTGTGAAACCAGTCAATTGCGGTTGGAGATATGTTAAGAGAGCGCAGCACACACAGCAGAACGTCAAAGTCAACGGTGTTGAAGGCATTGCTAAAATCCAGGAGAGTTAATACAGTGACTTCACCGTTCTCCATAGCAGATCTGAGGTCAGAATATACGATACATATATCAAAAATATTTTTTTTACAATTTTTGTCTGTCTGTCTGTCTATCAGTCTGTCTGTCTGTTTGTTCCGACTAATCTCCAGAACGGCTTGACCGATTTTTGACGGGACTTTCACTGATAGGTAGCTGATGATATAAGGAGTAACTTAGGGAACTTTTTTAGACTAGCTTCGCCCTGTGGCGTTACCGACAATAACCGCGGATAACACCGCGGGGTTCAGCTAGTTGTCAATAAATGGCTTTCATGGTCGTTGTCAAACGTAACAAAGGGTTTTTCAATTTTAAAATTATATTTTTTACATGTGCAATAATTATGGTGTAAATTAAAAGAATAGACTATGAAATGCACTGTTTTCTTGTTGCAATTTATTTATGAGATATTTAGATGTAAATTACATTACATTTATTATTTAGATGTAAATTAGATGCACTAACTCATACGTGTATTATAATCTTCAGTACTGTGACGTTCCATTCACTATTGTAATATAATAAGCGTAATAGTAGGGGAGCCCAAGCGGGGATTTCGGGATTTACTAAAGCGCGGCAGATTAATATACAGGGGGATACCTTGTACCCGGTTAAGTACCTCCACAAAACATGAGGCCCATATATAAGGCCGCCCGTGAAGGATACAGGATCAGATTAGTAAAAAAAAATTGACCATCAGAAATTCTCGAGCGCGTCAGATTAAGGTAGGGTGAGTTAATTACATCCTAAAAAGTGTATATTCCACTAATCTGACAATTTGAGAGTGACGTAAAAAAAGGGGAGGGCAACAAAGTTGTAAAAAAAAACTTCATCTCGACATTCTCGAGCGTAGCTAATTTTTTTTTTATTTTGAAGGAAATAATTCAAGAATAATGAAAAATATATAATCTGACGATTTCCGCAAACCGAAATAACAAAAATTCGTCGATAAAGTTAAATTCGTGCAGCTGCGTGATGCCTACATTTCCTTCTCCGCGTTTCTATTCCTCTCTCACTCTTTCTCTATCTATTACTCTCTCACTCCGTCCCCACTCTGGTTTCTGTTGCCATGTTCCAGAAGAGGAAGATGATTCTACAGATGAAGATGATGATTAATTAATCTATTAATTATAAAACATTCAATTGTTTTAAGCTTTTTTTTAAGTATTTTTTTTATAAATACATGTAATCAACTAAAAAAGCATACACTTATTTATTTGCATGCTATTTCCTGAGCTTTTTAATTAATTAAGTTCAATGATTTAAAAAAATAAGAATTTTTTTTTTTTGAAAGTGGTTTTTTTGGAATAACTTTTAACCGGCTTTATCGATTAACTTCAAAAACTAATCCGCCTTTGAGCTTAAAAAACCACATCGATCGCCACCAAGCTGGTCAAAATCGGTTGATTCGTTCGAGAGATATCATGAACGAAAGAAACCAGAAAAAGTGTTTTTTGGGATTACTCCGAAATTTGTGGTTCGAACAATTAAAATTGCAAAATTACTTATGAGGATGATAAAACTGCGTCGAATGGTGCCAACCGCGTGAAACTTGGTTGATCCATTCAAAAGTTATTGCGGTTTGGAAATTCCAAAAATTGTGTTCCATGAAACTTTTATCAGACTTTCGAGCTGGGAGAGCTCAAATGCATAGAAATATTATTTCTTTGAACTCAGCGAGCTCAAAATATCACATAAATTATATTTTGAGCTCAAAAATGTCATAAGTACAATTTCAAGCGCCCAGGATTGGAATTAGCGGGAAGTTGCAGGGATGGCCTTTAAAGTGAACCGTTTTTCTAATTTTTTTTTGTCAGATCAGGCGAATCCCTCTAGATAATCGTCAGATTATGAGACAGTACGTTTAGAACATAAAGATGAACCATATATATCTTAATCTGACGCGCTTGAGTATTTCAAAATGGCGATTTTTTTTTTGCACATTATGAAAATGGCTGCGAGTTTGCGTCCCATCGAAATCGTCAGATTAGTGAATGAGAGCTTTTTTTTGGTGTACTTAACACTTCCTTAGAAAATCTGACGCGCTCGATTAAATTTTTTTTTTTTTCATTTTCAACCCTTAAATACAACCACCCGCATCATGCAAACGAGCAGATTAACATACGTACATTATTAAAAATACGTAGGGCATTGATGCTATCAATATCTGATGCGCTCGAGGATGTCCATGCAACAGTTTTTTTTTACATATTTAAAAATCTATAGCCGCTTCCCCCACCGATGTAAAGGTATATATCAGATAACATTTTTTTCTTCTTATCATCTAAGCTTTGCATCCCAATAGGTCTCTACGACGCTCGAGTAAATCCCCATTTAGCATCGTGGGCTCCCCTACTATAAGACAAGATTTGTTCCAACGTTGGTAATAAAATTGTAAGTGGCTACTTGAAGTGCTATGAATTATATTTATAGTGTAATCTTATGTCGTAAATGTCACTAATACCAACACTATTTTACTACGACTTTTACACCAACTTAATCAAGTGATCAGTTTCATAAATAAAAATAAGTAAAAGATTTGAATTTCAAATATAAAACTTTTGTGAATTTTTGGTTGTTTTTGTATAGAAATTCTCATAGGGTTACCGTCACATCCGTTCGATGTACTTTCTTGAAAAGACATATCAGACTCTAGTCCGATATGTGTTTTCAACGAACTTCTAACGAACTAAAACTGTACTGCCTTAATTTACCATGTTTTCACAGAAAAGGCCTACGTTTTCGAACTACGTTTCTTTTGTTATTGTTATTATTTATAAATAATTAATTTATAATGAACAGGCAGAAATTTTACATCCATCCACTTCTACACTAAAACCAGTAACAAAATACATATTTTTGCAATAAATTACACCCTTGATCTCTTGATAAAAGTTTAAATTATATAAGCTAAGTTGGAAACTATCTACCAACGTATAGGTCTGATATGCGTTTAAATGCTTATGTTTCGTAATCGATTGAATAAAAATCAAACTGAGGCAAATAATTTAAATCAGCAGATAGTTTTTTAAGCATATTAAAACTATAAATGTGTAACAATCTCTTTTGAATATTAATGTTGGAGAATATGGCTGTCTTCATAGTGGTGAGAATATTATTTATTAGTCAACCGTTTATCACAAAAAAAAGTTTTGTTTATCGTGTTTATAGGAAATATAGTGTTTTTAACATTTTTACAGTAGTTACAGTTGTATTATTATAATATTAATTTCGATCCCCTTTGTAACGAGGCAGAGCTTACACGTATCGCGATCATAATTTTATACTATACCTATTTAAGTTTAGTCGTTGGATTTGGATTAACCGCCAATCAGGGGTATCCTTAACTGTAGGGCATACGGTGCACTCGAGCTCAGCAATGCTAGGGGCACCGGACTTCTAATGAATCTGCGCACTTGCTAAAGGGCGCTACGCTTACTAAAGGACGCGAGATTGCACACGGGCGCTTCACGAGCTTGAAACGCCACTGCCACTAATAATTTTATGCGTGACATAGTAAGCCGCAACCTTTTTTATAGGCCTATATCCAGCTGTGGACTAATAAAGGTTGGAATCGAATCCACAACCTCTGGCTTAGATAAACATACAACTAAATTTAGAATTTAATAGAAGTTAGAAAGAAAACGGTTGTTTGAAGACAAGCAATAGCTGGTATGAAAAAGTTCGCTAGCAATCAGATTTTAGATTTGATGCCCTTCAAGTTTGTAAGCATATTGTGTAGTGGAAGCAATTTTCCGGTTTTGAGCCTACACAGCTTTGAGACGGCTTCGAATTTATAACTTCGCATAGTAAAAGCCAGGGAATGAACCGATCTTTCAATTTAGTATTTCGAATTGTAAAGTAGACATAATTTTCAATTGTATTCCAACATACATTTTTCGTAGCAATTTTTCGGTATAATATTATTTGCTTGACTTGTAGTATTAACGAACAATACATAACATGTTGGCCATAATGCCTTTCTGACAACTTGAACGGGTTTGCCCTTCAAAAGGACAGCATCTTAAACAAAAATCATCTAAGCCATATACTTAATGAGAGGAGATGAGAGTAATGGAATGCATTATCAAAACCCTTTACTACATCTCGACACATTATTCACACGGCATCGGTGCTCTGTCTAGTGTAGTCTGTTTATCAGGAGACTAATTACTATAGCATGCTATGCACGTCACACAATTATTTGTTATAGGTGGAAATTGGACACACTTAGCGATCAGGATCACAAACTAGTTTACCCACTAACCAACCGACAAGTCAACAATTAACAACGAGGATGACGAAATTTTAAATCATTCTTATTAGGAGTAATGTTTAAGTGTAAGTATATAAAGAAGCGGAAATGGACAGGACATAATACGTCAAGGGGGATAAACAAGAAATGGACTAAAATGGTAACAGAGTGGTACCCCAGAGATGACAAAAGAAGTAGAGGAGTGCAAATTAAATGTTGGGAAGATGACCTTAAAAAGGGGCTGGCCCAGAGTGGATGAAAATGGCTAGAGAAAGAGATATATGGAAAACTCTAGAGATCTAACCGATCGTCTATGGTATTTAACTTATTATACTTAGTCTGTAAATTTAAAACAGCGATAAAGGCTTATTTATTTACTATATAAAGAAGCATTTTTTAAATAACTTAAAAACTATAAATGATTCGTCCAAACAGAATACAGAGGGGTACCAAGGAGACAGCTGTTCTCTGAGGACGGCAGTCAGGTAGTCTGCTGCGGCGTCGCTATTTAACGATAAGATATGAAAGTCTTCGATAAACAGTAATGATATTTCCAGTGTATAAAAAATTTAAAAGACACAGAGAGTTTTGTACATACATCATAATAATACTACTTAGGCGATAAAGTTGAAAGTTTAAAATGAACAGCAATGAGCAAGGTGCAGCCGTTCTACGTTTCGCTCACACACGATCCAACATGAAAACTTGAAATGTAATGAAATGTTTCAAAATTTCACCAATATTAGTTGCGTTGGAACGTGTATTCTTTTTCCCAGCCTTTAGTATTCCCACTTTAATTTGGGGTCGGCTACTAGCTCAACTGATTTTATCTGAATATGAGTTTTTTCACGTAGCAACTGGCAACGGACCTCAGCAATCCTGTGGGTGAACTGAACTCGAAGGTAGGCTAGTTGTCGGTAAATTAAAGGGCTCACACTGACTTCCCAATACCAATTGCTATGGATGTTCATGACAATCGGAACCCGCGGTGCTTTCCTAGGCAGGGCGTGAAACACTGCCAACTTATACCCTCGAAATGTATTCGCTCGCGACTCTTAATAAGTCCTTAAAAACATCATCTCTTCTGACTATTCATTTCGATCTTCGCATCACCAGGCCCCAGTTGCGTCACTTAGGGAAAGTGTATTGATAAATTTATCGTTTTCACATTATGTTTAAATAAATTCAAACGAATATTTAAGACACAGTGCGAGACATTAATAAAACGTTATTATTAATTTTCTAATTATATGATCGAGAATCATATGGGAAATTGTATTTAATTTTTAATTACAAAACTCATAAAAATTATTACAGGCTACTTGAAAAATTTATACTAATACATTGAATATATATTAATATGACACGTGCCTTGTGTAATGCCGATTAAATGTAAAGCTACTTGTTTACGTTCTAAGGGTGAATAATTATTGAAGGACTTTAAAGAGGAGAAGTCTCAATGTTCCATTGTACGCATTGTTTTTTAAAAATTTAAATTGTCCAACGACTTTGTCAATTGTGGCCCAATGAAGACAATTGTTTTTGGATTTGTTTGTTGTGTTAATACGCACACATTTTTATGTAAAACATATTACTGTATTTCTTTAACTTGATATGAAAAATATTGTGTGCTCGTAAGATTGTGGACAAGTTTTGTACACATGGTGAAAGGTTGTAAATAAATACGAACAGCGTTCGTTATGGCAATCTTCGGTATGTTTATCATGTCTAACAGAAAACAATCTCGGAATAACGTACAAAGTTATGTAACAAATCTACTTTATAAACTAGAAAAGAAACTTCTTTAAAAAGTTGAATTTTATGTTTTTCGGAGTACAAACTAATAAGGAGACCTTACTTATGATAATATGGGTTTACTTAAAAAAAAATACACTTTAAGTTTTCAAATTATAGGAGCTCTGTTCTATTTTTTATTATATTTATCCCACATAAAGTACTATCACTGAACAGCTTCTAAATAAATGTAATAAACAAAAAATAAATAGCCGGCAAAAACTCATTCAAAACTCGTAACTCATCTCCCTCGTTATGATAATCACGCACAAACCAGTTAAAATCACTGTAATGAATATGTCACTGGTACTCACTGGGCGCATCGTGCCGGCTCTCAGGGGTCACTTGTAGCACTATCTTACAGCAAGAGAAAACTATAGGTGACAATTGAAGTCGCGCGCGTGTGTACTGGGCCCGGTATCTGCATGTACTGCGCCTGCGTGAGAATTTGAGAAGCGTTCGCGCCCTGCCTACATGCGCCCGCGCAATGTCGCCCAAACAGCCACTGATTGTGTACAAGTTTTTTATTTGACAACAACAGATATATCACATAAATGTTAGCCAATAATAGAATTAAGTACCGGTTTTATGGTATTTCATCGACTTATAATAAATTTTGAAAATTAATGTAAGGTCAATTAACTTGCTTGAGTATGAGTTGGTACAATTATTATATTTCCAGGCCAATTTACCATAAATATGTGTAGGAATATGGAATACGCATTACTGTAATAAGATACTCTCAAGTCTCTAAGCCTACTCCATATATAGTTAATAGCATTATCATTCATTACCGTACTTGACCAAAGCATACAGACGTTCCTATTATTTTATGTTATTCTATTAATAAAATATACTAATGTTGCATGTTGTTTTCTTTACAAGTGACTAAGTTTAATATTTAAGGATAATTATTCTGGCTACAATATTAGAGCTTTATGAAAAAATGTTCTAGAGTAGTTTATTTAATAAGATTATTTTAAATAGGAATTATAAGATTTCAAATCTCTTTGAAAATTTTCGGTGAGCTTTATAAAGCAATTTAATATTGTCGTGAACTAAATGTCTTTTTCGGAAAATACGCTCCCTTTCGTATTTATAACATTACTAATACGTTTTATATCCTTAGTGTCTTTAAATATTTTTTACATCCTAGTGTCTTACTACATCTATTGTCAAACTACACCTGAGCTAGGAAGAAAATGATGTTAGTAACAAATCACTACATATCGTGTACTCCCAGTTATTAAGTAGTTGTAATATTCAATTAAATAAAAATAAGATGATAATTGTTTGTGCTATAAACGTAAGATATGATTTCTGTAGACGATAATTACGCATGAATAAGCAATAATATTTCTTATGCATACTATGAAGTATGTATTATTTTTTCTTTGTATGTGAGTGTGTAGACGAGCCGACGGACGATCACCTTATTTATGGTAAGTAAATACCGCCGTCAATGGACATCTGTAACTCACACTCATCACAAGTGTATTGCTGTCCTTAGAGTTCTTCACCTCTCGGGATTAAAGGGGGTTTCGTCGCGTTCGTTTTTGGGCGGTTTGAGTCAAATCATCGCTGCACTGAAGGGTGGTATCAAAAAGGGGGTTGGTGAAAAGCCACAAATGAATTACTTAACACCGGTTTTCTATGAGGCCATTGTATCCAAGCCTCCCCATTTGTGCTAAAGCAAGTCTCTATTACGGCAATGTGGGTCTCATTTTAACTACCACAGTTTTAAAAAATGACGTCATTTGAAAAGTAATTCTATTATTCAAAAGACAGACAAATCCTTAATCGTTTTTCAATCGTAATTGAAAAACGCACCTAATAATCTACATCCTTTTAAATATATAAACAGTCTTTACCATAATTATTGTTTTTAAACTTTCGCGACTATACATATTATTTGACTGTAAATCGAGACTTAATCGCGATAATATCTACAAGGTACAATACCTTTTTTGGTTGCCCGCCGTTTCGATCGAATTGCACCGATCGTGGTCACGGGTAGACCCTACGGTGATACCTTCTTGTTTGTTTGTTTCTTCCAATTTCTTTCTTCTTTTTTTATTTCTTTTTTCTGTTTAACGATTTCGTTTTTTTTTAAAGTATTGTTGATACATTTTGATAACAAATAATGTCGACTTTGTCCTACAGAAAACACATGCACAATATCATTCGTCTCAATTTGAAACACGAATAAAAAAAGTAAGGTACTATACCAATTCAACTAAGCGTAACATCGTTGAATCGAGACCTCATACTTACCGACATATCAATTCTTGCGGTCACGTTTTTTTACAAGTAAGCGTTGGAACTAACGCGTCGAAATATGTAAAAAGCAACCGATGCAACCACGTGCAACTGACACAAAAATGATGATAGGTAGCGCCACCTGCCATGTTGGTGCGACATGAACATGTTAAAATATATCTATTCATCATGATGATTGACACTTACAAATATTTCTTTACGCCTATTATTCATGGTTTTGAATAATAGGCTTAAAGAAATATATACTGTCTCATAAAGGAAATCTTTAATATATTCTAAGAAGTATTTCTTTGAGTTTACTGTGAAACTGTATGGTTTACGTTTAAGATATGTTGTAAAATCTCATCTTTTGTCTGTGTCTAGACATTGGACAAGCTACATCAAGCTTCCTTACACAAACCAAAGTGTAAAAGTGTATAAAAATATATATTCAACGAAGTAAATTCGTTTATCGTTTATTTCTCAGTAAATTTTTTTCTTCATATTTTCTATAATAAATTTATGAACTTACGTATCTATACTAACATATAAAGCAGAAGAGTTTGTTTGTTTAAACACGCTAATAAACCGCTGGTCCGATTTGAAAAATGATTTCAGTGTTGAATAGTACATTTATCAAGGAATGCTATAAGTCATCACGCTAAAACCAATAGGAGCGGAACACCAATGAAAAATATTTCAAAAACGGGGTAAAACTATCACACTACGGGCAATAGGAGACGCAAACGAGGTTGCGTGGGTCTGCTAGTATAAAATAAAGCCAAAGTTTGCAGTTTACCTGCTTCTGTTCATTTATACTTATGTATATATAGATCTATTCAGGACTCCGAAATAAGCACAACTAAAAATATTTTGAAGTTAATCTTATCTATACAAATAAATAAAATTGGAGTGTCTGTTTGCAATATTAAAATAACCGCTTTTACTAAATGCATACGTATGTATACACGGTACATATACCAAAAATTTAGTTTAAAAATTTTTGTCTGTCTGTCAGTTTGTTCCGGGTAATCTCTGGAACGGCTGGTCCAATTTTGACGGGACTTTCACTAGCAGGTAGCTGATGATCCAGGGAGTAACTTAGGCTACTTTTATTAGACTAGCTTTGTCCCGCGGCGTTACCCGCGGTAAAACAATAAACGCGGGTAACACCACGGGGTTCAGCTAGTTGTTTATAAAGTATACCAGAGCCTACTCACACCTTTTCGTGCAATGCGAATGAACAATTTTTTTAAAGAATATTTACCGAAATTGGAACTAAATTTCTCATCAAACTTTCTTAAAGTAAACACAACATCATCCACTAAAACAAAACCATCCAAGTATTATTAGATTGATCCCAACATTATACAAGTATTTGCTAATAAACAGGTTAGTGTAGAATCTTCACACGGCACTTTGACTCTGTTTTGTTTCTGACGACACTTTATATCTGAGAGTTTTGTGATTGTGAAACAGGAAATGGCCTTAAGAAAGTGTTGCTATTTGGAAGAAAAAGCTGTATTTATATCTTAAATTCCATCTTATCACACTTCATTTAAATCCTCCTACGCACATTAAATCATCAAATTTCACTATGACTTTTCATACTTTGGCTTTTTAATGTATCATGAAGAAAGAATAATCATAAAACATTTTTAATGAACAATACATCTGTTAGACTTTAGATTTAGTCTTTCATTTGCTACAAACCAAACCAAATCAACTGTATAAAAAAACTAGCTGAACCCCGCGGTGTTACCCGCGCTTATTGTTGTACCGCGAGTAATGCCGCGGGACAAAGTTAGTCTAAAAAAAGTAGCCTAAGTTACTCCCCGGGTCATCAGCTACCTGACAGTGAAACTCCCGTCAAAATCCGTCCAGCCGTTCCAGAGATTACCCGGAACAAACAGACAGACAGACAGACAAAAAAATTTTTAACTACATTTTTGGTATATGTATCGTGTATACATACATATGCATTAAGTAAAAAGCGGTTATTTTAATATTACAAACAGACACTCCAATTTTATTTATTTGTATAGATATACAGCAGTTTGTGACTTACTTGAATACATGAATGACCGTAAAATTTAGAATAGCCTTTTCACTTAGTGCTATTAGTAGGTATTTAGTATTAACTTACGTGAACTGGGCATAACTTACAGCAATGTGATTATTGCTGCCGCGAACAGCTTGTAGATACTTAAGTGTTCAGTGCCAACGAATGTGCAAATATTCTCAAAGCTTGTAACTAGGATTAGGTATGGCTATGTAACATAGTTTCTCGTGTATTGTGGTCATATATTGTAATAACATCGTGTTAAAAAGCTGTGACTAATGTAAAATAATGAGAATGAAACTAAGCGATGTAATAAATAGTGTTTGTTCGTTTTGTTTAAATAGTCAACGTTTGTTCCATTTATTGTGTAATTCATGTACCAATTTTTGAAAGTAAAATAATTCCTGTTAATTTATTGTAAGTTTTTTTTAATATTATGTATTGTATAACTCTTTCACATGTGTTTCTCCTTCTAATATTAATGATGCGAAGGAAAGAGATTCCTAATTCCTAATTCCATAAAAGGAGGACTTCAACATTACAACTTCGAACACTAAAGTTTAAAAGTCAAACAAAATATTCAGTACCTTTTAGCTATAGCCAGCGAGTTCTCATTATCCGGTTATTTAATTTCAGTTTCTCTTCATATATAACATATTCGGATAGTCACACTCATAACTTTAGTTTCCCGTTAGCCTTTTAACTCACTTAAAGTGTAATTTTAAGGCCATCTTTTTCACATATTGAGACGAAATACAAGATTGTGAAAACTAGTTTGGTGACATAAAGTATGGCATATTGGGATGTTTAAAAATCAGTTAGGTTCGATCACAGAGACTCTATGCTACCAGGTGAATCATCTAGGTGGTCGGGCACAACGAAACGGTGAGCTTACGGGTAGCGATATGGCTCTAGGAGAGGTCCGGATGAGTTAATGAAGACTGTTTTAAGTTGATTGTTTAAGATCAGTATTATGTGTGTTTTTTGTTATTAAAGTGTGCTTTGTGGCATAAAAACAAAATTATTCAAAGTGAAGATGTAACATGCAAGATATATTACGCGAAGCAGAATTGCAAGTTACGAAGTAGGACGGCGCGCTTTCGTTACAAGTCGCTGTCTACGATCACATATTTCTCCGCCAGACCATCGCCGCGCTGTCTACCTAGAATTCATTGAACCACATCTTATTTAAATGTTAATTTATATAGCATTCATTAATTAGTTTGCAAAAGACAAATTAGTTTATACATTCGTAGAATCAAAACGGCTTTCTCCGCAGCACGGCAAATTTATATGCCTATTAACAAAAATGAAGCACGGTTAAGAAACTTTAGTGTCTAGAATGACGTTTCATTTGCTTAAGTAGTCAAATAAAACTGTACGGTGGTAGATGTTATGTTATGTCTTCAGGTCAAATCGCGATGACCGCGAGGGGCGCGGCACGTCGCTAGTCCACAGACTCTCCGCGATGTATGGACTTTCTTTTCCGTAACCTTAAAGCGAGTCCACAGTGCACAGGCGTGGCGAGAGCGGATCTTTACTCGACTAGAAAGATTTATTTGAAAGTTCTAACAGTACGAAAGGATTTCATATCTATCTAAAGCGGATATGATTCCGGTACCACCCGCTCTTATTTGCATTTCTTACTGACCGACCGAACTGACTGGTTTTGACCTATGACAGAGGATGTAACGTAAATCTATACTAGTATAATAAAGAGTTTGAGAGTTTGTGAGGTTGTAGGTGTAATCTCTGGAACTACTGGACCGATTTTTAATATTCTTTTACCAACAGTAGAAAGCGACATTATTTTATATTTATTGACCCATTTAATAACCCGAAAATGATTTCCTGATCCTTTGATGATACATGCGGGTCACGGGCAAAATCTACACTTAAATATAAAATCAACTGCTGTTCGTTTGTCTCGTTAAAACTCGAGAACTACTAGACCGATTTAGGTGGTTTTGGTTTTGAATTGTTTGTCGTAGTACAGGGAAGGTTCGGTTAAAATGAAAACTTGAAAATCCAAATGTCACGTGTATGATGTAGCGGGCACAGCTATTTTTCTATAACATTATAAAATCATGGATTTGTGTACTATTTTTTTTCCTGGATACGATATTGTGATATGAACATTTAGGTATCATAAACAACAGTACCTTAATAGGTAAATTTTAAAGTTAATTTTTATACCATGAACATTATGTCAACTTTACGTTACTAACTCAAAATTAGTCATAATCTCTTTAAATAAGTCTGAAATACCAAGGGAGAATATGGAGCGTCCCCAACCATGTTTAATCTGTGGATCTCCAAAGTAGAGCAATCTACGCAAGACAACAGCACTGCATAGGGAATGAGAACTTGAATCAGCACCAACCTGTCTAGCCACGGTGACCGAAGGCCAAAGCATCCTTTATCCAGCAATGAACTATTTAAAGCTGTTTATTTATATCAAACAGTTTTAAATAGTTTTGTTTGTACGAATTACTAACATTAGTTAACATGGTTTTCATACTCGATCTGAAAGTTGTTAATTTAGGTTGAACTATCCAGAAAAAATAATAAAAAGTTCTATCACGTCTGGTTTAAGAAATATCTGTTTACTAGACTCAATTAGGGTACTTATACAAAAAAAATAAAATTACTTATTTTTGCTGTTTTTTTATAGTATTCTGAATCAATTTCTATTATAATGAAGCAATTGTAATTCCCTAGGGTAACATATTTTCATCCAAAAGTCCCTGATGTCGTTTTTCAAAAAGTTTTTTGTTGGAAACGTTCCTCTCGTACGTCATTCATATTTCCTAAGTTTTCAAGGAAACAACTCTGATACAAGTGCAGAAAATGAATTGTTAATGGCATGTTTACTTCTATTTAATGTTCTTTTTATAAATCGAAAACATTTCCTTTGTAATTTTCAATTATTTACTTCTCAAACATTCAAAGTGTAATTAATACCCGTTTCTTGAAGTTTCAGTTGCTTTTTCGGTCATTCTAGCTGGTATTACTGGTGTTACACAACATGTAAAATTTCTACACTATACTCTAACTAAAAAAATAAGGTATTCGTATCAGCTTAATACCTCCAGAGATTGGGTTGTTTAGACAACAAAAAAATTCCCCAACTTAATTGAAATAAATGAGATAACATATGAGTATATATTTTGTTTATTAAAACTTATTGCGAACTATTAAGCTTAATTCCGTCTAACAGTGCTTAGCTCCATATCTGTCAATGTATCACACTACGTGAAACTACAGTGAAATTACCACTAGTCTTGATAATAAATTGTCTAAATATTACAATTTAAAAAATAAACTTGTTACGATACGAATACGACAGGTTGCCTTCAAAGTTTCAAGATTATTGAGGTGTATGTACTTTTGTTTGTAAATTATATAGTAGTTTATTACGCATTCTCGTTATTTGTGCCTGCCTACTAGTGCCTTTTACTTCACTTGTACTAAGAAAAACTTATTATACCTACTTAAGTACCTAGTACCTATATTAAGTTTTTCATTAGTTGCACGGCTCTTGATCACAATAAGGCATATTGTTTCATATCTTTTTGAAATTTGATTTAACATAAGTTTTAAATTTTAAATTTTTTAATTTAAAGAATTAAATCTTGAAAGAGTTACTTATTCTTATGTTTTATTTTAAACCTGACATTACATTAAAAACCGATAACAATGTATATGTATCTAGTGGTGTTGTAAGTTGGAACGTGTTTATCATTTAAACCTCAATCGTCTATTTGCGTTTAAATTGAAACTAGCGACCTGGCACAGCTTCACACGAAAGTCTTTAGTATCTCAGATTTCCTCTGCAATAATATGCACGTATTCCATATATAAACCATCCTCTTGAATTATTATATATATTGCTGAAATCTGCATTAAGATCTTATGAGTAAGTTAAAAGATCTAAGCAAACAGCGGCAGACACTTCATTTTATACTATACAAAGATAAGTTAGCTGCGTCTGTTAGATAATGTACATTCATAAAGCGATATTAATTTATTAATGTGTTAACAAAGTTACTCATCAAATATGACTTTCTTGTTCAAAAATAAGAGAAAGTTCATTAAAGTTAAGAAAGTGTTCCTTAGCGAGAAATACTAATCAAATTACAACGAAATGACAAATTGAAAACCTCTTTTATGGTTAATATGTCTATTGATAGATATTATATAACAATTGATCACTTTTTAGTATCATCTTAATATGCCAGTTATTCTAACAATGCAAAGTACCTATTCTGGAAGGAATCGAACTATTGTAGTTTAAAACTAAAACGAATTGAAAACAAGACTAAGTATTCATAAAATCATGCATTACATTTTGTTGCAGACGTTTAAATAATTGTGTGATTATTGTTTGTGAAATGATTGTGTGACTCTTGAGGATCATCACCTCTCCCGCGCTCAAGTGCATCAAGCGCATTAGGAAATCAGTCATCAAAACAACTTTAGCAAGAAAAACGAATGTTTTAAGCAAACCTTTATGTCCATCATTCAATTTAGTTTATTAATGTGACATCAATATCAGCCTAAGACCATTCCACAAACGCCTCCCTCAAGAAGCACTAATTAATACTTTAAGCCAGACAAAGTCGCTGGTATCTGGTTGGTATATATCTAGTAACAGATATTTATACATTGCTTTTAGATACCAATATCAAATAAAACCTATACTAAATACACAAGAAGTTAGCAATAAATAAATAGGTTTTTTAAAATAAAAATTCTTGACTAGATTCACAAGTTTATCGTACTTATTTTATAGTATCACCAGAATTAACCCCCTTAGCGTATCGCATAACTTATATATTTAAAACATTTAAATATAACAATTAATATTTTGAACATCTGACACAACACCTTCTAGTTTCAAACTAAGCAGAGCTTGTACTATGAAATCTAGATTGACTGATAGAATACCTACCTATATGTATACTTTCTTATCGTTAGTGATCCAACCCGAGACCTCAGCAGCGTGTCACCGAACTGCAATATACATATACATGATTTTCGAATAGGTATATACATACTTTTGAAAGAAGGTTAGATATGTAATTGAATTATTTATTACATATATTGAAAAATTCTGTCAGTAGAAGCCAAATTCAGGTTTCTTTAACAATTCTGAGTGGACCTTTGGAGGCCGCATGACCGCGGCGACGTGCGACGGCTTAAAGAAAGTGATGTATAATAATATAACATTATACTTAAATGTATTTATAAAGAAATTCATTGACTCATTAAATTAGAATTTATACATAGATTTTATAAATTACTCTTTTAAACTTATATTGCTTTGTCTAATAACTGCATTAGTTACTTTTTTCATTAGAGTTTCTAACGAATGTTTAACAAAACTTCCAGTAAAGATCTATTTCCTAAAAACTTCAATCGTTTATAATTAAGTTCATTTATGATTTAATGCAATACATTTACACAGAACATGTTTAAAATTGGCCAGCGTTTTCTAGACCCAAATATTTACATCTTGAGTTAAGAGGGCCGGTATTCACGTAATATTTATTATTTAAATGTAAGTCATCGATACGAAATACAGATATACAGAAATACCTCCACTAATGCAAATACACACAATCTCAATGTTTTTCATGCGATATTGAATCCTTGAAATGAATAGATACTAGAAATATGTGTTACCTAACTTTTACTCGTGGTTTCACCTGCGTATATATCGGTTATCGCGGTAAATAGTAGCCTATGTATTATTCTGATGTACTACATAAGCTATATTACTTCATCCAAATCAGTAGTTTTACGTGAAAAAGAAACAATCATACATCTTTAAAAACTTTTGCACAAATCAATTATTAGGATGGAAACTTAATAAAGTAAACAAAAGGCCATTTAGTGCAACAGAATAGGGACTAAAAAACAAACGTGAATTAGAATATTATTAGGACGGCAGCTAGTACTAGTAGAGCCACGCTAATTTCAGCACAAACGGTCCAGCTCGACCTTGGTGGTATTATCCTCGCATAGAAGATCAACCTAAAATGACAGCATTCGTGCTGTCATGTTACATGTGTGAGTGAGACACCGGAGGCCCAATGATGCAGAAGCATAACCAGGCCGTCATAGTGTGGGTCATACTACCGTCACGAAGGCGAACCAAACGCCTTTTATGTTTTCAAATATCTAGTTTCTGAAGTAATGTGTTATGCGAATACTTAGTTTCTGATGTAACGAAACAGCCAAGCCATATATTTTTACTGAGATATCGAGTTTGTGAAGTTAGGGTTGGTAGAGTTAGGGCGTATAGATTCAGAAGCCTGGCTCTACATGAGATCTGATATCTTCTTCGCAGGGTAAGCCATGCAGTCGACTTGGCAACATTTTACATGAAAATGTTTTTGGTGGGATTTCATTTTATTTCTGTAAGTTGCGTATGGCACTATTTCTTATTGTTTTTTTTTTGGGATGTATTTATTGTACTTCAGCAGTGCCAGCTGTCAAAAGTCCCGTGTAAACTTTTATATCCTAATACAAGCTTCACCCTCTTTTTTTAAAGGGTTAGGAGGCGATTTTGTAAATATCCTTATAAACGTATTTTTTTGTTTCTAATTAAAAGTCCGTTTACCAAAAATTAAATAGCTCTGGCATAAAATTAATGAAACTCCTACAAACTTGCACCTACCAATTTTGGGGGTTAAGGGGGAAAAGTAATAGATTTATGATTTTTTTGCTATCTGTATACTAAACTTAGTTTACATACCAAATTTAAGCTACCTAGCATTTCAGGAAGTACCGTAACATTTTGATGATCATCAGTGTGTTAGTGACGAAATCGGTGTATTTTAGATATGAATAAAATCCAAAGTATCTGAGCTAAGCAATTGATACTTTATAAGTTTGATTAGTCTATTGTTAATATGATATCCTGAGAATTTGAACAGATAGGTAGTAGAGCCACGCTGATTTCAGCACGAACGGGCCGGCTCGACTGGGGGCGGTACTACCCTTGCACAGAAGATCAATTTAAAATGACAGCATTCGTGTTGTCGTGTTTCGTTGGTTAGTGCGAGACCGGAGACCCAATGATGCAGTAGTATCACTAGCCTGCCATAGTGTTGGTCATAATGCTGCATTGTAGCATTCGCAATGAGTATGGTGACCACCACTCTTGGATTTTGCTTATGCTTTCCATCAGGCATAGTAGAGTCATTTTGGCAGGCCCATACAAAAAAAAACTGGTATATCGGAAATCAAAGTTATGAGGATTTAAAAAAAGCAACGAAGCACTTCGAGAAAAAGTTAGTAGTGCCCTTGCGCATCGCTTGGCTCGTCTGGTTGTAATAGAAAATAAGTAACCCAACAATAAAAGAATTTGAATAAATAAAGAATAGAAGAAATTGTTATTTCTCGTACATGCAACCCTAGTTTTTGACAGGTAACCATTTTTAACATATTGGCAATCGACGACGGGTAATCGGAGCTATCTTTCTCCTTTCTACATAACTTCAATATCATTAACCTACAACTTGAGTTGTGAAGATCTGACGGCAGTCACAGCCCGTAAAAGTATAAGTTCAGTTCGTATCACACAGTAGACTTAAAGTCGAGTCTTTTCTTTTTTTTTTTAACGTGTGGAAAGTCTATTATTCTTTTTGCAAAATATGTCGTTATTTCCTCACTTCAGCTTTCTCTTGTCGTATCACTTACATGCCTACATAGAGGCACTTCTGTTTACTTTACGGATTTCATCATACAATGCGTGTCGCATACCCACGCAATGAACGACCTCGAGGGCTTTAGGACAATTAGATAGCAATGTATTGTTTAAACAAATTTAATAGTCAATCGAAGATTATGCAATTAGTAAGTAGTTATTGGATTTCTAAGCGTTTGCTTAAGTACGTAACTTTGGATTATCATTTGAGTTAGTTACTTGTAGATAATCTTAGAAGTGATTTGTATTAATAAATGACTTGTAACAATTAATTATTTACTTTTAAAGCGTATATTGACAGAAATTATGATTTAATGAAGTAACAGGTATTTATGTTTATAAGAAAACTAAGAACGCTGGCTTAAAGAAGTGATGTACATCACACATAAGCCTCTTACAGACGGGGCACACTTCATATTTTTTTTTTTTGCAACTTGCGAAAGTTATATAAAATACCTTTAAGTCAATTGAACAATAATTCTCACTTGTTTTAATAATAAACCTGTTACACACAGCTCTGCACCACCCAAAGGTCGACTGGAAGATTAGCAACGTAATTTTCCTGCAATTACGTTGCTAAGCTTAAAAATAAAATAAAAATAAATTATTTCATAGCTAAAACAGTGTTTTCTTTTATCTAACTTCTATAACTTATTTTTACTAGTAAATTACTCTTTATATGTACTTACACTACACTTAGAGCATGATAATTTATAATAATTCTTCATTAATTTGTCATGCTCAAGTAGATGAATCTTTTGGAATTCAGATAGGATTAAATTAAATTTATATTGGGGGGTCTCAATGGAGATCTTCCTTCCTCTCCGTCGGCTTCTTCTGCAAAATCCTCGCAAGAAATTGTCGTGTTTCGTTGGTGAGTGCGAGACCGGAGGCCCAATGATGCAGAAGCATCACTAGGCCGCCATAGTGTGGGTCACCATGCTGCATTGTTGCATTTGCAATGACTATGGTGACCACCACTCTTGGATTCTGCTTATGCTTTCCATCAGGCAGAGTAGAGTCATTCTGGCAGGCTCATACATAAAAAAAAAATAATCTGCAAATATTTGTTTCGAAGTTTGGGTGTATGTACAATATGTATTTATATATCAGTTGTTTAGTACCCATACCAAAAGCTCTGCTTAGCTTGGATCTAGGTGGCGTTGTCCGAAATATTTATTTATTGACATCCAGTAGAAAATAGGACTACAGTCTTTTAAATGTAGCTTGATCTCTGTGCGAGATGACCATGAAACCAACGTACTAACTTTGAACAAGCTTTTATAAAATGCAATTCGTTATAAATTTAAAAATACAAAAAATAAAAACAAAAGTACTCACCTAAACTGTACCTCGCAAATTCCAAAATAAAACTAGATCCAACTGTCGAGATCAAGCTATATTTTAAGGACTGTAATGGCCCAACTTTTAAAGTCTGTAGGTAATGGACTAATTTTAAAGGTAGAAAAAAACAACAGCGATGATTTACTTAAGTATCAGGAGACTTACAACACATTTTTCACTCTCATTGTTGATGGTTTTACTACTTTATGCTTGTAATAATCATCTATTACAGCGTTCTTGAGTAATTTACCTACTTACTTAAATTATGCGTAAAGTTGTAACAATATTAGGAATTAACTATGCAATAACAATTCACCTACATAAGTAAAGTGATAAAACAAGAGATGCTGAAGAATGGAATCACAACGGAATAAAATGTTTCGTTACAAAAGTACATCATGTGTATCAATCTGAAACTGTACTGCAATATAATTATGTATTACAAATATAACAGTACCTATTGAAGTTAATTTAACTTCTCAAAAATAACTTCTTGCATATGTAGTGCGTTCGTTGGTAAATCCCACAATCAATTCAAGTGGAGTTGAGGTAATAAGGACAGCCAGGTAAAGAAAGGGACATTGCTAATACTGATAGTAAGTGTATGTCAGGGTTGTTTACCTGTAATTTAAAGTGGTTCTTGTAAGTCTGGACTCTGGACCCACTAACCTAACTTAGACACTAAAGTCTTTAATTACTCAATTGTTATGACATGGGCTTAAGTGTGATTTTTGTAAAATCATGTCGATCAAGAAATCACACGGGAGTTTTGTCCATGTCATAATAATATTAAATAGAAATATACAGAATATTTGTGTTTATAATCGCGCTCAGTGCCAGACCTATTAAAAAAAATTGCATGAAATACATTGGTAGATGCACATTATTTATGTAGTGGAAAGAACCAGGTTTATGATTTTGCAAGCTAAACAGCAGAGTATTACCATTTATTGCAATTCCTGGTCAATTATTTACGTTATAGTGGCTTCGTATTTATTTCAACTGAAACTCGAAATAATACTTTCTAAAATTTTTGGAAACATAACTATTTACTATTAAATATATACTATACAAAAACTATCATAGTACATCAATTAATATAAACCTTAACTTTAGTCAGATTATAATAAATTATGTTTTGTTTAAATATCGACACAGATGCCAGCAAATTCTTGGTTAACCTGTTCCTCGTGGAAAGTTCATTAGAAGACAATCGATGCGTCTTCACGCTGGTATTGCGCAACCATTGCTCGATGGGTGGCCAAATGCATTGTGTAATATTTATACCGTAGCTTGCTTAGATCTAAATGAACTATAATCTCTCAGTTCAAGGACGATTTAAGAATAAAATCTATGTCATAAAGATTATTATATTACGTTTTTTAACCACGTGTGTTGAACTATTTATGAGGAGAGTACTGAACATCGTAAATTCAAGTACCTACGCTATCAAAATCAAACTGACGACATTCCAGGTTTGTTCCACGTGGTGAAAACCAGTTACGACCAGATATATATCTTTGTCATTGTCATTGTAGCAGCCATAGAGAACCTCATAAAGGTCGATGAAGGCGTTTAGAAGGGACTAATAATTCAATTATAATGGAATTCAATTATAAAAAACAGACTTTCGTATTTTTTTTAGAAATTATATAAAGCTGTATATAGAAGCGTCTCTCAAAGTGTAGATTTTCCGGCTTTCTTCATTTCATTCATCTCATTCACTACACATTATAATTTCACTAATAAAAAAATAATTTCTGTGCATAATTACTATTGAAATAAAGGGATTAGTACAAACAAAATTAAACAATAATAATGAAGAATGAGTAATGCAATCTTTTTAAGTTTTGTTTCTAACCTCAAAATATATTTAAAACCACTATTTGTTGCGGAAAAATTTTACTCGTCGCAGACCTTTGCTAAACGAGTTCAATTTTTCTGTGTGTGTGAGCTAATACTGCCAGTGACATTACATGCTCTCAGTAAAGTAATAGATAACAATAAAAGAGACGAATAATACTGAATTACACACACTGCAGATCAGTTAAAAAAATACCTGGATATATAATTATGAATCGCGTGGGAGCTAACTTTGTTCTCAAAAAACTTAGCAGCGGATGTCATTAAAAAATATTTACTGAGCTAACATCAACAACAGTCTCAGTTTTACTGGAAGTTTCTGTATGCTAAGTAAACAGATTACTCAATGCCCAGGAAGTTTGAATCGTTTGCATGTTTCGTTGCTCACTGCAGTAGCATTTGATTGCAGACTTAGAATTAAAGATAACAGTATTAGCAGTACGCGAGTACGTGTTGTATAAGTTCCAGCTTCTATTTTTGAAGTGACATGTAAAAAAAATATACCTTTAAGTAAATCATCATCATCAAGAGTTATTACTCTGAACTATTGTTCACCGACGGACATAGGCCTCACCTTAGAAAGAAGGGTTTACTTAATCTACCGAAATGCCAACTCCTCTGACCAAGTTACTAGCAGTAAGAGAAATGAGAATGAAATGAAACAAATGACATCTTTCGTACAAATATTTTATTTATATATCCCTCAATAGACGGATTACAACATTGTACCACGCAGTACCACGTTTTCCTAGCCCCACCTCGGTTACATGTGGACCATGTGGTACTAGATGTACAAAGGTCTGACAATACAATGATGTTAATTCTTTTTCTCGTCTCATTTACTCGCAATAATGTAACAACGGTTACTTAATCTGATACACGTTATGTATATCACCCTAATGTAACAATTTTTGACCTAATGATCATTTCGCCACCGGGTGTACTGACCTTTCCTTAAATAATAATATAATTGATATAATCACTGCGAGGCATGATACGCTATGGAGTTTATAAATGAAATTAAGTGCTTTGATACTTTAATAGCCTTTGGTCTTGGTGAAGCCGTTAAATATATTTTATGTAATTTCGTGTGGGATGTTGACAGTTAATTATTGTAACGGTCTTAGTAAATCAACGATTGGAGAAATTCACGTGCTTAAGTAAATACTCAAGTTAACAGTTATCTGTTAGTTAGTGTTATATGTATATAATACAAATAAATAAAATTGGAGTGTCTGTAATATTAAAATAACCGTTTTTTACTAAATGCATATATATGTATGTATACACGGTACATATACCAAAAATGTAGTTAAAAAATTTTTGTCTGTCTGTCAGTTTGTTCCGGGTAACCTCTGGAACGGCTGGAGCGATTTTGACGGCACTTTCACTGGCAGGTAGCTGATGATCCAGGGAGTAACTTAGGCTACATTTTTTAGACTAACTTTGTCACGCGGCGTTACTCGCGGTACAACAATAACCGCGGGTAACATCGAGGGGTTCAGCTAGTCTATACATAAAAGAGGAAGGTGACTGACATACCCAGAGATAATCTTTAAGCTTTGTATATTTTATATTTGCATTTTTTGTAGTTGCTACATTGTTTTATATTTAGTTTTCTTTTCTTATATTAAAATTGTTAAATTCGTAATGTTTTTAATTATATAATGATGTCTAGTTCCTGTATACATGACGTGAAACTCTCTAATTGGCTTTAGAATCTTTATTACATGGAAATATGTCATGATTACTGTAAGAAAGCTGTTGAGTTTCCTTTTAATAAATAAATAAATCAACGCACAGCCCAAACCGCTGAACCTAGAATCCTGAAATTTTGCATGTCGGTTTTTTTAATAACGTAAGCGAGCACTATGAAAGGATTTTTTAAAATACCACCCTTAAGAGGGTAAATCAGGGGATGAAAGTCTGCGTTAGCGAAGCCACGTACAAAGGCTAGTTACTTATACACGGATTCTATATGGAAGGGAAATGAATTAAAGCTGATTTCGTATTTTTTTTTATAGTACGAGTAAAGGCAAAGTATGAAGCGAATGACTTATTGTAAGTGATAACCGCCGCTCATGAACAACTGTAACCCAGGACACTCCTCACTCCCCGTACTCATCTCTTTATTGTACACGAGCTTATGAAATTATAAAGTAAACTTAAAACTATTATGAAGTATGTACAAGTGGCGGCCTTATCGCTCCAAGGCAATATCTCACAGGCCACCCTGGTCATTCGGGTGGGTGGAGTGTTAGTTTCAAGTTGTTATCTTCTTTGCAGAGATGTTGTGCTTCGTAGTCTTCAACCATTTGATGATTAGGGGTGACACTCGCTATTCTTAATTTGTCATCAAATGGACATTTAATTGTAGCCGGTACTGACCGGCAGGAATTATGTTACCTGGTACTGACCAGGTAACATAATTCCTGCGGTTGGGTCTCCGATGATGATACTCCGAAAAAAAGTAAAAAAGAATAAATTTATATTAGTTTTCTATGAAGTCGTAGTAGTGGTTGGTCAAGCCGTACCCGTAAGGTATCCTAGATAGGAAGAAACTCGTTTCACATACATTCCAAAAAGCAATAAAAAATGCTTACCTTTGAATCTCACTTCCCTCTGTTGGAAATAATTCAGTAATATCTTCATGTGTATACAATATTTACCGTTACAAATAATCTATACAAATAAATAAAATCATAGTGTCTGATTGTAATATTAACATAACCGCTTCTTACTAAATGCACACGGTACATATAGCAAAATAATATTTTTTAATTATTTTATCTGTCTATATGTCTGTTCGTTCCACCTAATCTCTGAAATGGCTGGACAGATTTTGACGAGAATTTCACTGGCAGATGATGATATAAAGAGTAACTTAGGCTACTTTTACCTCTGGTTGATGTTATATCGCGGGAAACATCGCGGGGCTTCGTTAGGGTTTTATATGGATTATGAATATACACTTCTATAATACGGGAAAGGAAATTATAAATTAAATCATCATGTCACACACAACCGCTTTATTTGATAAATACATTTAATTATTATGCCACTCTATTTTAAACTAATTACAGTGTAATACTTATTATTTTCAAGACATTTACAAATACATTACATTCAACTACATACATGAACTGTATATTACTATAAAGATCTGAGTATTAAAGAAAGCCGACGTTAATGTTGAACAAAATGGCCTGTACCATCAGAAAAAATCTGATAAAATACTGAACATCTCAATCCAAGACGCAATTAACGGTCATCTGGCATACCGTAGACAGTTAATATAATCAAGATGGTAGATTCCATAATTTGTTGTATGAATGTTGGTAATATATTTATTTAAGTACCTTAACAGATTATGATACCGGTTTCAAAAGTTTTAATCCATGAATTAAAAGTTATACACAGACTTCCCCTTGTTAACCGCCTTAAAACTGGAACCATGAAAAAATTGATCATTAGGTATTCATCATTTATCATCACCAGCCATTGCTTAGTAGATGTCTGAAATATTTATTTATTAGTTCCGAAAAAGAATATTTTTGGAAGTAGTTACTATTAAAACTCCCAAAAGTAAAAGAACCTACTGAAACAGAAAATATTTCTGAACTTGTTAATAAAGAAGTTTGTTGCTTTAGTTTAATTATTTGTGAGAAATACATATAATGATATAACCCTATACGTTAAAACTTTTGATAAAAAATGTATGGCCTATCTAATCCGGCGGGTTGGCTACTAGTTCAATCGGTTTACCCGAATATCAGTATTTCCACCGAGCGATTGGCGTCAGTCTTTCGTAACACTGAGGGTGACCTGAATTCAAAAGTTGAGCTAGCTGTTAGTATATTTGAGGGCACTGACTTCCCAGTATCGATTATCATAGATGTTCATGACAACCGGGACCACCTCCTTAACGTGCTCTCCATGTCACGGGCGTGAAACACCACCAAGCTTCCATACTTCAAGCTGTTAGAATTTCTTGTAAGAAAAACCCAATAACACTTTTGGCCCGACCCGGTAATCGAACCCGAGACCTTTTGAAGCGGTAGACCAACCAGGCAGTCTAATAACTTGCTCTTAAGAAAACTTGCTCGCGTTTGAGAAAACATTATGAACTCTTACAAACCCATGTCAAGAATTTTACTAAAGGTACGATTTTTCTTTTCTCTGTAACGGTTAAGAAATAATTTATCCGGTTCTTATTCCTCAGACATTGCAACTTTATATTGCTTAACGACAGTGACAAACAGCAATTTGACATTGCTGTATGCATTATATTTCATTAAACAGCAATAATTGTCTTACAACAAAATTAACGTGTCTAAACTTATCAAGATATGAATTCTTGTGTGATGGATTGGTAGAATCTGTTGTGCAAAGGTTATAGGTTGACAAACGACACAGGTAAATTATACTTTCTAATCGACATTATGAAGTTTTTGACAAAAGGTACTTTTAAAGTAGAAATATTTTTATATGAAATCTTAAGGACGGTTCAAGATATTTAGAAAATATTGTTAAACTAGTTGTTGCCCGCGGCTCCACCCGCGTATATGTCGGTTATCGCGGCAAATAGTAGCCTATGTGTTATTCTGATGTATAAGCTATATTACTGTAAAGTTTCATCAAAATCCGTACAGTAGTTTTTGCGTGAAAGAGTAACAAACATCCATCCATCTTTACAAACTTTCGCATTTATAATATTAGTAGGATAGAAGTAAATCATTATGAAGTTTATAACAACTATAATAAGGTTACTGTATATAAGTTAAGTACTTTGAATTTATTTAATTGTGTTAATTAGTGAATACATTATAGTTATACACATCATACACACACATCAGTGTGAAATGCTTA
Organism: Spilosoma lubricipeda; assembly: GCA_905220595.1. Classification (NCBI taxonomy): domain Eukaryota; kingdom Metazoa; phylum Arthropoda; class Insecta; order Lepidoptera; family Erebidae; genus Spilosoma; species Spilosoma lubricipeda. The sequence goes on along the minus strand of HG992282.1, from coordinate 13,591,660 downwards.
GATTCAATTCTATGGATAGGTTCCTTATAATGAATTTCTACTTAAAAGTAGGTAGCAAGCATACATTCACATTCAAGCTCGGAATTAATTATAATACATATTATTAATACCTAATAATAATGTTGTAGTATTCCAATCCACACTACACTATAGTAATGTAGTAAATATTATTTTTTATTTTTTGTTTGTTTCAACACACTACCTTCCGAAAGTAAAACACAAAAATTTATTTTGTTTTTCATCGAATTTCAAATAAGTTAATGGTATCCACAAAGTCAACAATACAATCCTTTTTAACCACTAACGAAATAATAAAATATTGTGCCTGTTTCTTAATTATTTTTTTTAAGTACTATATGAAAAAAAACTATGAAATGATTAGATCTCATTCAGGCAACAAAGCTAAAAATTAAAATTATATCTAAATTTACACAGCTAGAACTTTTTACCTACATTATTAATATGTCCTACTAGGTACCTTGGAGTACAGTACATTAAATCTTTTGAGCATTGGTCAGAGGCGCCACGTAGAGTAGTTGAGCGAGATTGTTCCTTGCGTACCTGCCTCGCAGTGGAGCACCATGCCCCTGTCTCCCCCACAAAGACTCCCAGGTTTCATGATGACGCTTCACACTCTCCGCAGAATCTAGACGTTTGGCCTACAAATAGAATTAAATATAATTTATTAATTTAATATAGAAATTGTTAGGGCACTAATATTAATATTAGCATCACTTTGGCACAAGGATTTAATAAAGATTATTGAACTATTAAGAAAATGTTAATATACCTACCGAACATATTGTAATCACTAAATAGGAATATTAACTAAGCTAACCTGCAAACTTATTTTATTTATTACTAGAATATTTGATGTATTCTTCGTGTATTCTCCTTGTGGTAACAGATTTATAAAACAGCGTATCACTACCCATATTCGTCCTATGGACTCTTTCTAAGTGGACTTTTGATGTGATGATGTATTTTTATAGTGTAAATGGAACAAACAAGGATATCTACAACAACTGCAATTTAAGAAACACTAATGTTTTCTCGGCCTTTGAGTGTCTCTCCCCATACTCATTGCGAATGCAGACAATGCAGCATGGTGACCCACACCACGACGGCGTAGTGATGATAGATGCATCATTGGGCCTCCGGTCTTGCACTCACCAACGAAACACGACAAGCACACATGCTGTCATTTTACGTTGATCTTTTGTGCTGAAATGCGTGGGTCTACTACCTCTAGGATAAAGATATATAGTATAGATGTATAGTAATAAAAGAATTACTTCAAACTGATCTTCTGAAAGACAGTGACATTACAGCGTTTGAGTCAAATGTGTCAAAGCCTCTCCAAAAAACAAACAAACAAATCATACATCTGGTAGATTGAAATTTTTTGTGAGTAAATTTACATTGCACAACCATTTTTCTTTGAACTAAGTGACATACTCGATAAATATTAAGATTACACCTAAATGCCAATGTCGAATATATCAAATAAATTAAAACTAAACTAAATAGTTACATTGAGATAGAGATTGTAAAAGGAACGAATGATAAATTGATTATCGCTGCTTATGTTACAAAAATGGTAATTATTATTACTTTCCTTAATGTTTTTTTTATTAAAATGACTCTTGGAACAAATACTGCCATCAACAAAGTCGAAGAAAGAACAAGTAATGATGCAGAAGAATCACTAGGCCGCCATGGTGTGGGTCACCATGTTACTTAGTTGCATTGTCTGCATTCGCGTATGGTAAACACCACTCTTGGATTCTACTTATGCTTTCCATCAGGCAGAGTAGACTCATTTGGCAGGACCATACAAAAAAAAAGTTACTATCATCAAGATATAAATATATAAACGTCTTACCTCTTTTTCAATACATTTCACCTGCATTTGATTTTTTAGCTCTTTCAAATAATCCATGTTGAGCATCTCCCGCCATCTGTACAATTATAAAACAACATCTACATAACAACACAACGGACAGAACAGAAAGATTAAGGTATTTATCTTCTTAAAAATGTGCTCAGCTATGCTACAGATAGGAGGTACATACCTATTATGAATATTAGAATACCAACCAAGTAACGCATGTTAATAATCATAATAATATGCTTTTTTCATTCAATAAGGAACCTCTTGCTTAGTAACATTTTAATCTACTTACTTACTGTTTTATCTTTAACATATTTTAGTAGAATTGAAATAGGTACAATTTTATTTTATTTTCTTATCTGTCCCATTCCCACCTAATACTTTATTCTCGCGCAATCTATTTTCTAAACGACTTCAAAAAAGGAGGAGGTTATATTGTATGTATATGTGTTCTATATTGAAGACTTGCGTTAATCGTTAACAATTAAACCAAGCAACAACAATTAAAACAATTAAAAATTGTTAATATATCATGGAACGCGAAAGTTTAAAAGTTAGAATTAAACCAAGCATTAAACCAAAAATCTAAAATTTACAGTCGTGAGGACTGCCGATAGAAATGAAAACTTATAACTTAGAATGTTAATTGTAAAATTAATGTGTAAAATTTGATATTTCTTAATTTTTAAATTAAAATTATCAACATCAAACATTAGCATGTCGGTGTAGCGAACCCATAAGATTTTCCTCGACCAAAAAGTGCGCAACTCGTCAAAACAAGTTTTCACTTCAAAAAGTATGATAGTCAGAACTTGATAACTAGATACCCGATCCTTCTCATTATTGTTCAAGTTTCCGTTGGTTTTTCTAAGATCTACTTGCACAATATAATCTTTCTAACAAAAAAATATCATAATATATGTTAATGTCGTTATACAAGGTTACAATTTGAAGGCAATAGTGACTAAATCACTATTTATCATCAGAATTACACACTCTACGATAGTCATTGCCATCTGTCAACGATCTTCACCCGACAAGTGCTAGTCATGGGGCGCGCGTCGTTGTGGTTCTAATGAAAAGCATTCTGGGTCGTGTCATATTGCCGCCGACCGCTAGAAAGCCGTGACGCAATCAAATATACCTAACCATACCGGATTGCTGGACAAACATTATCCACCGTTAAAATTTGAGATACCCGATGCATATTCTTAGTTCCTTGTATTTTTAACTCTAATTTGAAATAGATACATCATTTTAGATAGTATATAAAAACTATAGCATTATTATTATATTAGATAGTAAATAAATAGTAAAAAACAAACGTTTTCAATAACTGGACCAAATTGAAATGGGAAGCACCAGCATTCAAACAAAAAAAATAAATCATCAAAATCGGTTAATTCAGTCGAAAGTTCAACTCAATTCAATATATCTTTATTGTTCTGAGTTCTGAGGTACATAAACAAAAAAAATAAAGTCGAATTGAGAAACACCCCCTTTTTTTAAGGTTAAAAACAATCTTAGTATATTTATAAAAGAATAAACAAAGTTATCTGCAAAAAATCGCAATTAGCGAAACGATAATTTTTTAGGGTGCCGTACCCAAAGGGTAAACCGGGACCCTATTACTAAGACTTCACTGTCGATCTGTCTGTCTGTCCGACTGTCACCAGGCTTTATCTCATGAATCGTGATAGTTAGATAGTTGAAAATTTCAAAGATGATGAATATTTGTTACGGTCATAACAAGCAATACTAAAAAACTATCTAAAATATTTTATTTGAATTATTTAGAAAAAAAAACGTGATTTCTTGCTCGATATCGTTTTTATAGATAATATTTAATATAATACGGAACACTACGAGTGCGAGTGCGACTCGCACTTGGCCGGTTTTTTATATATTTTTTACGGTGTACAATAAAGAATATTGTACTTTAAACAAGCTTTTCTCGAGTATCTATTTAAAAATTAATTTGTATTTCCAGTTACCGTATAAATACTTAAAAAATTTAAATATTTAATAAGGAAATTCACTATACTGGGTCAAAATTCTCGCGAAAAGCGGAAGTATAATGGACTACGTGGCTTAATCAACAATAATAGAATTAATTAGTATGAGCTCATAACATTAATGAGTTTTGCGTAACATTTCTTACGTGTCTTCGAATACGGTTAATAGTTCAACTTTAAGCATTAATTGAATACTTAAACGTATAAAACATGTGTTACTAGAAACGCATCCTCCTTAAAACTCTACAAATTTAAAATGGAAGCGTCTGTTTGTAATCTCAAATTAACAGATTTTCATTAAAAGCAGCATTCTACAGTATCGTCAAAAAATAATAATTTTATTCCGTTCAAATTAATAATTTCGATCACACATCCAAATATAGTGTTAATACGTACTGGCACGACTGGTCCGGTGGTCTTGTGACATCGCTAGATGGAAGAGTTCGAGCACCAACGCGTCTCCGTCTAGCTAGAAGTGGTACCAACTCTACACCTCCTGTGACGTGCAAAATGGCATTCTCCGGAGTAGGCTTCTTCTCAACTACTATAACCTCTCCCGTGTCATAGTCATCATCCAGTACAACCTTTCTTACTTTATCCCCATTAGTCAATCTTTTTACAAATTTAGTACCCTTCGGACTCCGTCTAATTTCTCCATTACCCTTTTTATCTTTTTTCAGTTTAACCTCAACGCTGTATCTTCGTGTCTCTGCAATTTTCACCTTTGGACTGCTGACATGGTTAATTTCCGGTAATTTATCAACTCGGGATGGTTTAATATTTTCTTTATTAGGCAAATTCTCTCCTATATCATCGTCTCCCTTTACTTTAGGTAAAGCTAGCGAAGATCCTCTATAGCGCCCATGGTCCCCTTTTAATTTTGTAAAAATTTCATTGTCTGTCCAACCCTAAGCCAAAAATATGTACATTAAATAATTTAGAAAAAAAAAGTCAATTGTCTGTTGCTTTACTAACCATAGACTTTGAGAAATTTAGCCCAATATCTCGAGGGTTCCTCCATATAGTACCACCAGGTCCAGGTTTACCCCAAGGACCGTCCATAGCGTTCTGAAAATATCAAAACTCACGGTAGTCATTAAGTGATAGTACTAAGTAATCAAATGAGTATTTAACATTACCATTTTCCGCTCATATTCCAAATTTTGCTTCCTCTCTTCTTTTGCTGCTTTTTTCTTTTTTATTACCATTTCGTCTAAAATAAAAATAAGTTTTTCAGTTAGATAAACTGGAATACAACTTTGATTAGTTGTTAAATTGGCCTGATGTCGATAAAGTATACAGAACTTTTTCTTTTCAAACTCATTTGTAATTTCATAGCTTATTATTATATACCGCTCGAAAAAGTAAGAGAAAGTCGTCACTATGTGAATAAAATATTTGATGAGTAAACCCTAACTCAAATAATATATACCTTGTTTATCATTCCCAAAGCTCACGCATATAAAACTAAAGATAAGTTACTCGATAGAGGTGGACAACGATTGCATAACACATGTCGTGAATGAAACCTGTCTCCATAAACGCTGTGAAATATCACACTGTTTTATGCGGTTGTCTTAAAATTCTTCACTAATGATGCTTGTCCCTAATAAAATGATAGTAATAACTCAGCGGGTTACGGTTATACGGGATATGCAAAGTATAGTCTACATATATTTTTTTACTTTAAAAGATTTGCGTTAACTTGGGCGATCCAGTTGGCTAACATCATCATCCTTATCAATAAAAGTTCACTACTCGACATACACTTTGCCTTAGTAAGTAGGCTTTGGCTTACTATACATCACTGGCTTGATTGGTATAGGATGTGTTAAGTATGCTGGGAGCGGTCCGGAGGTCTTAACAACAGCAGTTCCCGGATCTCTCCCTTCTCAGGCACAGAGTTGGCACACCGTGTGGTTTTAGTCGGTTCGATTCCGACACACCGCCCCGCAGCAAACCCCGGCGGGGTGACGGCCCGAGGGGGTTTCCACACGTAAAAAAAAAGAAATAAGAAATAGGATGTGTTTGTTTGCTTCCTTTATCAACTCTTACGATAGCTACAGAATGAACAGAAGTGGTAACATTCCGTGTTCGTTATGCGTCAACACACAGGCTAAGATCCCCTTTTTCCTTTAGGTATGTACATGTATAGCTAGTATAGCTATAGCTGTAAGGCTTCATTATTACATGGCACATTTACAAAATAAGTGTTTAGTCCCTCACATAAAATTTTCTGACGAGTATACATTATAGAGACGAGTAACGCCTATGTTCAGCAGTGGGCTGTTAAAGTCCATTGATGAAATGTCACGATATAATAAACACAAGATGTAAAACACTCACCCACTCAAAACACTAAATCATATCTATTTTTTCTGGTAGTTCTTTTTTATGTATTGGCCTTCCAAAATGAATACTTTGCCCGATGAAAAGCATAAGCAGAATCCAAGAGTGGTGGTCACCATACTCATTACGAATGCAGGCAATGCAGCATGGTGACCCACATTATGGCAGCCTATGATGCCTCTTCATCAGTGGGCCTTCGGTCTTGCACTCACCAACGAAACACGACAGCACAAACGCTGTCATTTTACGTTGATCTTCTGTGCGAGGGTAGCACCGCCCCGGTCGAGCCTTTATTTCTTCTTCCTTCTGGTTTTAGCTTTATATAAGTATAAATATATAAAATTAAGTTGAGTTCACATACCTAATATATGTTTGTAATGTTTTTGTTCATCAGGCGTTTGTCTATACCGTATATCGTTGTCCACGCTTTGTTTCAGTGGATCTGCATAACATATCTGTGGGTCTTCTCGTAACTTCACAGGAGTCTGGCGTTGGCGACGCGGCGTAGATGACCACTGCTTGAAAGCTTCGTGTAAAGATACACCCTGTGTAAATTTAAAAATATATATCGTGGAGTTAAATACTAGGTACATATGTGAACTCTATAAATATTTTAACAAGTTTTTGCTCGCGGCTCCGCCCGCGTGTATCTTGGTTATCGCTGTAAATAGTAGCCCATATGTGTGTGATTTATAAGCTATATTACTGTAAATTTTCATCTAAATCCGTTCTGTAGTTTTTTGCGTGAAAGAGTAACAAACATATTAAGTTTTAAACTTTCGCGTGCCATGATATATTAACAATTATTTTTACGGGAATTAATTAATTCCCGTAAAAATAATGTTAGTAACAAACATCCCTCCATCCATCCATCCATACTTACAAACTTTCGGGTTTATAATATTAGTAGGATTAAGAATGTTTTAATTTCACTCAGAGATTTCGACTCTGAAATTGGGTGCCGTGCGTTTCGACCCGTGAAGAATTGCGAAGAGCAATTTTATCATGTTGAAGGCATTTACATTTTCTTAAGCTAAAGATTTCTGTAGACTCTGATGACTCTCTACTTATATAGGCGGCATAGTTCAGTCCGATTTAAGAAACAATTTCTATATTTCAGATGTTACTTCCTTATATAAACTAAATAATTAAATTGCTTGTTCCACATGCGTAGGCGCTTTGATTCATAGTATTTTCAACTGTTACAAATTAAAGACAAGGTTAGTCTTTTGCTCTGAAATAAAAGCTCTCAAAGTCCTCTCGCAAACATAAAGGACTATTACAAATTAAAATACCTTAGTGACACATAGAAAATTATCTTTTATGATGTCCTACAAAAGCATATCGAACAGGTAAACAGATTAGCAACTGCTTGCTTACTTTTATTTTGATCACATATTCATCGTGAAGAATACATCTTAGTGGTCAAGACGGCGAAGGGCTAGAAAGCGACCGTACTCCTTTTGTGTAAAAAGGACTTTTTTGACAAAAGACCCTTATGCTTTCGTAAGAGATTTAAGCAGGTCGTAGTTTAAAAAAGAATAATGTAATAGTTCTAGAAGTTGTATACATATTATACTGTACCTGTTTTTACCTCTTATATCTATAATATTACAATATTATAAAGCTGAAGAGTTTGTTTGAACGCGCTAATCTCAGGAACTACTGGTCCAATTTGAAAAATTATTTTAGTGTTAAATAGCCATTTTATCGAGGAAGGCTACAGGCTATATATCATCACGCTAAGATCAATAAGAGCGGAGCGGCGGGCGGCGGGCAATAAGAGACGCAAACGAGGTGAGTCAACTGGTCTATTATACGTATCTTACTTGAGAAAGAAATCATGTTCAAGGATAGTGTCAATTGCATTTATGGTTTTGGACAGTTCTTTAGTGTTGAAATAAGAAAAAGTCCTCAAAAAGGTCTTTTACTGGCGTTAAAATAATAAAAACAAACAATATTCACCATTCCAAACATTTTACGGAAAGAATACTCGGGACTTTTTTTTTTTTTTTTTTTTTTTTTATGTTTAAATATATGTTTAAATATGTATAAAATATAAAAAATATATGTTTAAAATAAATCTAATTTTGAAGTGTTTGGTTTATTTAATGAGAATCAATATAAAGTCATAAACCTTTTATTGTTTTATTGATCTTTTTACAGAAAACTTCACTAAAATAAAACAACGAAAACTTTAAAGTAATCCAATCGCAATTAGAACTACTTTTCAAATTTTCAGCTTCCAACAATAAAAGACGTTAAAAGATAGGAATGTAGAATGTCACATACCTTTATACTTAATTACTAAGTGCTTATTCTTTAGAGCTATGTGCGTATATTTACATAATTGAAGGCAGTGTTGTGTAAAAGTCGTTTCTTAATGAAAATTGCCTATCACCGAATTGGTTATAGGTATGTCAATTAGTTAACAACTAATCACCGAGAACAAAGGTAATCAAAGCAATTTTCTCATAGAAAATTTATGTAAACTGCGTCAGAGCTTACATTCTTGATACCATAATATTCATAGCGTTAACTTTGATTTCGTAACAAAACGATGTCACATAATTACAGCAATTATATTAAAGGAATATGGACAACTTTTAAAAGAGGAAATTACCGATGACGAAAATATAAAATACTTTAAATGTATGTCAACAAAGTTCATATCCTCAATACGGCAAAAGGTAGTCCATTTACACATTTTTTATTCATCACCGTTTCGTAACGCAACAGTGTGGTCCCGCCTTAATGACATTCAGATAGCGAATGACCCTTTACCTTATACAGATGTATACCATATGTAACCATCTGTCAATCGCTGCCCGCGGGACGCAACTACTTGTATATAACAATTAATTAAAAAGTTACTAAAGAGTAAGCGCTCTTACTGAGATTTCAAACCATGATAGTAGTCAAAGTGTAATTGAAAAATGGGTTTAATAAGATCGACTTATGTTCTTATGGTATACGATTGGTTTCTCCTTGCACTAGAGCTAAGCATTATCATTCAATTCGTAAGTGTTGGCAGGTTTCTGGGGACGATATCAGTTGTCAGTTATCTGAGTATACAGTTATTGTTTCTTTAGACACCTGTATTTTTTAGTGACGATAATTTTAAATTAAATTGAATACATACTTTCTATGGTATATGGGGCAAACGAGCAGACGCATCGCCTGATCATCACCCATGAACACCCGCAACTCCAGAAGCTACACAAGTGCGTTGCCTGTCTTTTAAGAAGGAGTAGCTCTTTTCTTGAAGGTTTTAAGGTCGTATTGGTCCGGGAATATCGTAGGCGCTTGTTCATTCGAAAGTTTTGTTGTGCGAGGCAGAAAGTTTCTGGAAAAGCGCACAGTTGTGGACTGCCAACCACCTAGATGATGGGGATGAAACTCCTATATATAGTAGGACGTCATAATACTTCGGAGCACCCCCATAGTAAATGCGGTTGAAGATACAGAGCGAGGCCACATCTCTACGCAGCGCCAAAGGATCCAGGCGATTAGAAACATCATGGCAATCGACAATTTGAGTCGCTCTCTGTTGGATGCGGTTTAGAGGAAAGGGCTGATACTGGGGTGCCCCTGCCCAAAGATGAGAACAGTTCTCTACATACAGCCGAAACTGCACCTTATCAACTAGTGAGTCCGGCCCACCGCCTTGAAATACCGTCTCAATCTATTGAGCACGCTAAACTTCTTCGAGGAGGACAATTTAGCCTCTACATGGCCACAAAACCAAACGTCACTCGATATGTTGACACCAAGTATTCCAATACTGCCTTAAGCAGATAGGGGAGTGTCTTCAAAACGAGGACATACGACCAATGGCAGTTTTTTTGCGGTAAGTGACGCACACCGCAAAATTTGTGTCTTTGTGGGGTTAAATCGGACTAAATAAAGTCTACCCTAATCTGAGACCTTTTCCAAATAGGTATCAATTTCAGACACAAGCTTATTTCGACTCTCAATTATGTTTTCCCGAGAAATACACTTCTCATCTAAAAATTGGAAACAACATAATTAAACATAAAAAGTTTTTTTTTTCCTGCCGAAACTGTTTAAAAAAAAACCATTTTGATTTTTTTGATTTGAAGTATATTTACGCGGACGGTGTACAGAACATCACCTGTATTGACATCCGCATAGCAATCAATGCCACTAATTTGCAGCATGTCATTGATATGGAAGAGGAACAAAGTAGACGACAGCATACAGCCTTGCGGGACACCAGATAAGGAGTCAAAGCACTCACCGTCGACTACGACCTTTATGCTTCTATCTGCTTAAAAGCTAGTGACCCAATCGCATAATTTCGCGGGTAGCCCATAGGAAGAGAACTTCGAAAGATGCGCTTTTTGCCAGAAACGATCGAAGGCCTTCGAAATATCCAAACTAACTGACAAGGCTTCTCCCTTAGTCTTAATCGCCTGTTCAAATCCCAGAACAGGCTAGCTTAGTTCTCAGAAAATAAGGAAGAAATACAAATAAGAGTCAAGCGAATCGATACAGTGTTAGCATCAACCAGCGTCTGGTGTACGAGTGATGGCGCATTAATGTTTTATCTATTTATTTAAGGCTGTAAAAGTTAACATTAAGTTTGCACATGTAACAATGAGATATTACTTACGGAACCCTTTATAATATATTGCATGTTACATATTGTAAATGCAGCCCGTATAAAACAATTTCTTCATCTGTAAAATTACATAATTGTATATGATTATATATACTCTATATTATTACCTTATTTTCATAAAAGACATATTTATTGCGTTAATTATAAGCTTCCAAACACGCAACCGATGATGTTTTTAATTGAGTGACACACACAAATTATGCAATCTTTGAATACAGATCTCATAATCGTTAATAGATTTGGATTACATGGTTGTTTTAATCATCGATGCGTGCAACTACAATGGCCGATGTTGAAATTTACCGCTATTAGGCAGTTCTTGTTTCAAGCTTTCTCGATAAAAAGTAATGAAGTAAATAAGTGTCTATCAAAATTACCACACATACGGTGTTTTTATTTTTTTCGTAAATCATATAAACAGGTTTAAACTTGGCCGTAACTAGCGCCCCCAATTATCGAATTAACGTGTCTAATAGAAATCTACAATCCTACATCTGCATTTAAGAGCAGTTTTAGTTTCGTTGACTTAAGTATCTGGATGAGTTTTTGATAAATTTTCTAGAAAAACGCCCCCGACACACCCTTCACACTAAATTTCATCAAAATCATCGGAGCCGTTTCCGAGATAAGATTATATACGAGTATGATACCTATAGAAGAATTGCTCGTTTCACACGATAGATAGATAGATAGGTATGGTTGTTAGAAATAAATGCATTAATAAGTAGTATGAAGTAGCCGTAACTGCTAATACTTTAATCAATATCTCGTATAGGTATGTAATACCAAGAAACATTGTTTCATCGTTGATCTATAATACAAAGAAATTCCCTCGGGCCACCAAATATGTTTATTCAGTTCAAAATAGACATTTGAGACATAGTAGTATAATAACATATGACAAGAGAATAGTAGGAAAAATGGACAAGACTAATAACAGAATGGTACCTGCTAGACTGCAAAAGGAACAGAGGAAGACAAACTAAGAGATGGGAAGATGATATCAGGAAAATAGCGGGTCCAACATGGATTCGAACGGCAAGGGATAGAATTGAATGGTAATCTTAAAGGAGGCCTTTGTCGGAAGACAAGTTGAGGAGTAAATACCGTCTGCCGAATTATAATCAGTGAAACTTTAACCAAATACTATTATAGTTTATCTATATTTATAAACTAGCCAACCCACGCAACTTCGCTTGCGTCTCCTATTGCTCGTATCGTTATAATTTTCCCCCGTTTTGTAACATTCTTCATTGTGCTCCGCTCCTGTAGGTCTTAGCGTGATGATATATAGCCTATAGCCTTCCTCGATAAATGGACTATTTAACACTGAAAGAATTTTTCAAATCGTAAAACAAACTCTTCAGCTTTATATATTAGTATAGGAGAGAAAGATGCCGAACATACCCAGAGATCAACGCACAGCCCAAACCGCTGAACCTAAGTGAGTACTAAGAACGGAATTTTTGAAAATCAACCCCCAGGGGATAAAATCATGCGATAAAAGTTTGCGTGACCGAAGCCGCGTACAAAAGCTAGTATAGTATATAAATAAATTTTGATAGTAGAATTAACTTTTTTGGCACACTTACAAAAATTTTGTTATTTAAACTAAGATCAACAAAAAAGGTTTTTTTTTTTAATTTATTTTATTTATTAGTGTAATAACTGTATTTACCCTTAGTTCGTCTTCAGGAAAGATTCCTTTGTCACGGATCTTCGTGAACCGTATACCTCGAGCATTTGGCGCGCCACCGCCAGCGCGGCCCCACGGCTGATATGACGCCAGATCTTCACGAACCTGTTTAATAACAGAAAAACAAAGACATCATTATAATGATAAATTCAATAGGAAAGCAGATAAAATATCACATCTTAGTTTTTTAGTTTCCGACCAAATAAAATGGGGTGAAGAAAGGGAGGAGGGTAAATGTTATTTAAATTATTAAACTTGTTTTTTTATTGTTTTAACTATTGACCTGATGACTGTGATATTTGTTTGTTAAACTAGAAATATAATTTAACACAGTTGTTTAGCGACAATAATTACGATAAATAATTCTTATTTTGTTTGATTTGTTTCTTGTACTGAAGAAAAAATATATAAGTAGGTACACTGAACAAGACATGAAATTAGGATCCTGAAATATCACCGAACGAACATATGAGAACTCAAATCTAGCCCTAGAGATACTTTAAGTTAATAAAGTTACAGTTCGTAACTCATTTGTATTTCATCTGATGAAACCGATTTTATATGCCTATGACTGATCATTGGGCAGGTGAGCGACCATCTACCTAGATATCGCGACCTCGTTCATTAAAACTTGCGAAAATTCTATAAAGCACCATAACCTTTCAATAAAGCACCATAGCCGCAGGGTCATTGTTGCTAAATTCGTAATATAAAGTTTAAACACCATAATTAATTCTTAGGTGAGTCGCACCGCGCCTTGTATTTCATCAGTATGGCTAAAATCCGTGGGAGGAATGTGATGGTAATCTCTTAGGCAGGTAAACAGTATTATCTTATTATATAAGAAAGTGTGACAAGGAAACAAAACTTGAGAGGTGTCAAGGGACACACGGATGGAACGAAGTTCACTGTCAGGATTCATTATTTTTTATTATGTACAAAAAACCTGTATATACTCAACAAAAATAATCGTCGCGACACCACACTGTTCAATGCGAAATAGAAATGAAAATGTCTGGCTTGCTTTCTGTAAGAGAGAGAGACAGAGAAACATGCGCACGCCGCACGGCTTACAATCGCTTACTGTAGCAAAAAGTGTCGTGACAACTTTTTGTAAGATCTTTTGTGTCGTGCCAACATTTCGTAAGAGTTTTTGTGTCGTGACAACTTTTCGTAAGATTTTTTTCCGTCTAGCCCCCTTTCACAACGCGCTATAAGGAACTTCGTTCCAATAAATCAATGCCTTACAATTGTTACTAAAATATAAAACAGCTAATTTAAGAATTTTGATAATAAAATAAAGAAACAGCCTCGTTGGTCTAGCTGTTAGTGTATGCGACTGCCGATCAAGAGGTCTCAAGTCCGATTCCCGGGTCGGGCCAATAAGTTTTGTTGGCTTTTTCTTACAAGAAATGTCATAACATGTCTTTTTCTTCTTTGATGAAGTGGCAACCAGCCGGATCTTTAGGATCAGCTATTTCTGCCAATGTCAAGTGTTTATAGTCTTCAAATCATAAGTCTTCAAGTCTTTGTCGTGATGAAATTAATGTTAAAACAAATACAAAATATGGATAAGATGAAATGGGGACCGCCTTTCAAAAAAACAAAAAATGATCCTGGTCATAACATGTCATTAACATCTGGCAATCGGTATTGGAAAGTCGGTGTCCTCAAATACACTGATAACTAATTCAATCTTCTAATTCAGTTCGCCAACAGGGTTGTGGAGAGCCGATGCCAGTTCGATGCTAGTTTCAGGTAAATCCGGTTCAACCAGTAGCCGCAGATAACCTTGGAAATAAATAACAAAGGCTAGGAAGCAGAAGAAAATAAAATAAAGTACCTAATTCAAATTGTTAATTGCCGGAGATAGATACAAATAATGTAAAGTTTTTATCTTCGATAAAGAATTCTTACCACTGACATTTAGGAGTAAGTATATAAATAAAACCAGATCAGCTTCTCTTTCACATGTCATTTGTTTTGAATAAATTGTTACATATATCTCATATGACAGCTGTTATCAGTTAGATATGTAGCCTGCTTATGCTATGTAAATTCAGTATACCGATGCATTTATAGAAATGAAAGGATTATTTAAAAGTGATATATGTATATAGCACAACGAATTAGTCAAAAAATATTTAAATGTTATTTATTTTTAACTAGCTTTGCCTCGCGTCTATGTCGGTAATTTCGATAAAAGTAGCAAATATCCTTTTCCAAGATTGAATATATCTCTATACCGAAAGTCATCCAAATCGATTCAGCTGTTTAGCCATGAAAACGTAAGAGACAGACAGAGTTTCTTCGGAACCTAAAATATTTTATACAACAATATTCATAAAAAATCTGAATATCGTTATTACATTTCATACGAAAAAGGTAAAGCACGAACGATAATAATTTTTGCGAAAGAAATAAAATATAACGATTATATCGAAAACCCTTTTAATTCGAATGGAATAATGACACGCATAGACATACTTGTGTAAAAGATGAAGGTACGAATGAAATACCGGATATTTGTGTTAAAAGCTTATTTAGACCAATATTATAAAGCTCAAGAGCTTTTAACTGTTTAGTTGAACGCTGTAATCTCAGGAAATACTGGTCCAATTTCAAAAACAGTCTTAGATAGCCTACTTATTGAGGAAGACTATATATCATCACGCTACGACTAAAACAAGGAGAGTATCAATGAAAAGCGTTGCAAGAACGGGAAAAAAGTTATTACTCTTGAGAGTTTTCACTGCGTGTATATAGTTAAAGTTTCCCAAAAATAATGTACTAAAGAATTATTCTTCATAAAAGTTGTAAAGGATCGAACTAAGTGGCGTACAATTGGAGACGCCTATGTCCAGCAGTGGACTGCGATAGGCTGATGATGAAAAGTTCTAAAAAGAAATCCGCAACACCATTATGGCATTTTAAGGTTGGCTCATTATACCTAACCTTTTTGTGTTAAACAAATTTGTTCACGCTGTTATAATATCACGCTATGAGTAATAGGAGACGCAGGCGAGGTTGCGTGGGTCAGCTAGATCTCTTATAATAATGAAATTATACTCTGGATCAAATTACACGTTACTAGTTAGACTCCAACCAAGCAGAGTCTACTGCTGCACATAAGCTACTCCAATTGCCCGCCAGTTGGTTTGATCAATCTAGAAATCACTTTACTTAGTCCAATATTTTATTTATTCCTCAATTACCTTCCTTTGTTGTTCAAGTTTCTCTTTGGCTCGGAGTTCACGCTTCTCCCGAGCTATGCGCTCTCCGTCAGCTCGCGTCTGTTGCGCGCGCTTACGCTCCCGCGCACGGCGACGTAATGAGCCTGACGTCGGAGCACTCAGCCTCCTGTGGAGTATATCATTATTGGGATACATTTTTAATGGAATAATTTCATGACTAGCCTCATTCCCATGAGAACCGATTAAAGCATTCATAGCTAACACTCGCACTAATAATAAATAAATTATCAAGAGTAATATTTTTTTTAAGTTGCACAATTTAATATCATATAAACAACGTAGGTATATCGTATTTGAGCAGGCTAAGTTCCAAACTTATTTGAATCTTATAAATAACGACAGTTCTAGTTGATTTTGGAGTTTCTTCTTTAAGAACACTGACGCTTATCTCACTGAGACAATCACAGAACAGAGAAGTCAATCGACTTGTACCGAACCAAGTTAGTTTAAAAATTATATTTACTCTTTTTATCCTCGTATACCTAAAGATTACAACTTACAACTTAGAAACTAATATTCTCACAGTTAAAAGTTGTGGCGGAGGTCTTAACAACTATCCAGTTTATGAACACGTAGAACACCTAAATGGCTTAGAGCTGCTATTTCGCATATAGTCCATAACACACCACAGCGTATGTGAGATCGTATTGAAACTTAGAACAAATTTTAGTTTATGTTTATATATAATTTTAGAACTATGTTTTCTTCATAAAGTAGTCAATAACCGTATCCAGTGCAATAGTCTAATGGAAAAGATATATTTCAAAGTTCCCTACTGTTATCCCAGACATCAAATTGTTAAAATATTCTACACGCAAGTTTCAAGAACTAATTTGGGTCATCAGTCACCCATAAATAGAAACCTTAATCAATATAATCATATCCAAACTCAGAATCCAGACATTGACATCTTTGGTCAGTCGTAGGATGTATTTAAAGCCGATATAACAAAAATATTCTATGTACAGTCATATAAAGAATAGTAGTAGTAAATTTAGTTAATTAGTTATTATTATATAGTTATTTTTATATTTGAGTAGATCGCTGTTGTCATATTACAGTAAATGCTATGTACACCATAATTGTCTACATATCAGATACAATCCCACATGTTATTATAATTAGCTGTAAGTTTAATATGTATGATGTGGCAGTACTTTATACAAATAAATAAATAAATAAAACCTTAATGTGTATAAAATTTTACTGTCCAACAATTGTTTACGACGTGTTTCATTTTTGTTTATAATAACATCTTGCTCCAACAAATAACAAGTACATAACGTGTACCATGAAATAGTTACTTAGCTTTTTGTACTTTATGTTCAGTTCTAACAACTTTAATCTCCACTTATTAGTTAAAACCACACGAAAGCGACATTACATAACTCATCATCATCACAAACAATGCTCATTAGGTATGTAAAACACGTCTCAACTGTAAGTTTAAAATCCTATTTACTTATAAAGAAAGTACAAGTTTTACCGAACATTTTAAAACGGCATCTTACCTACGCAATCGTGCTGAGTGCAAAGCAAACATTTAAACTATGGTTTCACTTAACCCAACAAAAGAACTTCATATCACATAACCGAATACGTAACAAAGTCTAACGAATATAAACGCATGGAATATCGTCAAAACACCATACAAAATCATATCGACAATGTCCAATTATATACTGACGAGGGAGGCTTTTCGCCTGCAACTGAAAGCGCGTCTCGAAAATCGCGAGCGTTCCTACTGAACTCAAATAATTGTACTCTCGAAGCTGTTTCCATTGGATACCGTGATGTTTCGTAATAAGAAAACAGTATTAGACGGAACAGTACCAACAAAACAAATGCCTAATTAATCTACATTTTTTTCCTACAAACTAATTTTAGTTACAATTTGTTACAAAATGTAGTGTTGTAATTCCGTATGCTTATTGCTTTAGCCTGTATGTCGGTATATTCCGTATGTTCCGTGCCAAAGGCAAAAAACGGAACCCTTATAGATTCGTCAAGTCTGTCTGTCTGTCTGTCTATGCGTCCGTATGTCTCAGCCACTTCTATCCGAAACTATAAGAATATACTGTTGAAACTTGGTAAGTAGATGTGTATTATGTGAACCGCATTAAGATTTTCACACAAAAATAGAAAAAAAACAATAGTTTTTGGGGGTGCCCATACTTAGAACTGAAACTCAAAAATGTTTTTTCTTCAAATCTATGCGTGTGGATCTCTGGATAGGTTTTCAAAAATGATATTGAGGTTTCTAATACCATTTATTTCTAAACTTAAAAGTTTGCGCGTGACACTTCCAAAGTGGTAAAACGTGTAACCCTCCCCCTGTAACTTTTATAATAAGAGAATAATAAAACTAAAAAAAATATGATGTACATGTAAACTTTCACCGGAAACTGATTTGAACGAGATCTAGTAAGTTTTTTTTCTAATACGTCATAAATCGTAAACCGCAATTTATCGATCAAAGTTACAACGGACTACAAGAACTGTTATATTATGCTACTTGCTGCTACGGAACCCTTCATATGCGAGTCCGACTCGCACTTGGCCGCCTTTTTTATAATTTAATAAAAAACAGAAACTGATTTTCAGAAGCCTTTCTTCTGAGGAAAGTTGTTTCTTAAAGTTGAAAATGCTAAGTGGTTTGCCATCTATGGCGAAACCAAAAGGAACTAAACGAAGGGTAATAGTTTTAACAGTCAGTATAATTATACATATAAGTTTGTATGTTTTACCGTAGCGCCTTATCTACTGAACCGATTTAATTGAATGAGGTGTCAACAGATTCGAAGCTATAATGAGTTGAATCTAAGGTCTATTTCAGATGTTGGGTGTACAGTATAAAGATTAATTACCGAGCATATTTAGTAACGTTCTTACTTTTATTAATACTTTTCATAAGTAACTATGATCCATCATGGAATTTAACTGCCACAAAAGATATAACGCGTGTTTTGTTCCCGAAATATGCTTTTAATCCCTCAGGTGTCACGTCACTTTGACATAAGCATAGCTTGAGTGTCACTAATAATTCCATTTTCCCGACAATTTCTCTCGATAATTTCCCGACTCGCGGCTATTGACCGGCCAGTGGCTGGCCGGTGACACAATAGACCATGTTTTAATACGGCCAATGAAAGACCGTGGCCACCTTAGGGGATAACGTCTCTGGATGAGTTTTAAAGCTCTTTGGAACTATGTATATTGTCATCAGTCATCAACAGTATTTAGTCTTGGACATAGACATTTCTTTAGAAATAAGGTTTTTACCTACTGTAGCCCGCTGGCGTTGGTATTGGATTTGTTTTATGTTTTTCTTATGTTTGCAGTGCTGTTGTGCTGTTGATTGTTCTCGTTGTCGACTCTTAGGACACTCACGAAATATATTGGGCTGGAGGCACTGCGTATTCTGATTAAAGGATGAATGAGGTAGTAGTGTTTCATATAACGTTCGATTTTTAACACATAATTTTACACTAATGGTAGTTGCCTGGCTTTAAATGTTTGAGGGATGAAAATACCTATCTGTTACTCCGAAAACAAATAATCAATTTGATATCTTAGTTACAAATACTGTTCGTACGCGTTCAATATACTTTATAATTCATAGTTAAGTGTGCCCTAGTAGCAATAGCTAAAATGAACAGTCAGGCGCCTCGGAACTTAATGTTTTGTACAAGTCATGTCTTCTAACATCAGCTTAGTAAATATCAAAATAAAAAGACGCGGATTGGATTTAATCGAATTTCACTGAGGTATAGATATTTAAATTTAATATTATTTGAATTCGCTTTAATGTTTATTTCTTAAACCAAATTGTAGCAAAAAGTAAGATCATATTATATTTAAAGATGTTTGTTTTATGCTTGTTTCAAAACCCCAATCACGCACTAAGACACTGCTCCAATTTCAGTTATTAGCATGGAGGTACCTTAATTTTTGAATAAGAACATAAAAATACAATGTACCATAGCGAAGCTTAGCAGGGTACAGGTAATATTTTAGTTAAAACAAGTAAATAGTAAAAATGAACACCTAATAAAAAATGATTACAAATTGTTAAGATATAATTATAATCAAACACTACAAATAGAAAAACAAGTAGGTAAGGCATTGAGGAAGATACTGATTACGTCCGGTCCAAATCAGCAGTTATTTTTGTTAAAAACTAGCTGTTGCCCGTGGCTCCTCCCGCCTGTATGTCGGTTATCGCGGCAAATAGTAGCATAAGCTATTTTACTGTAAAGTTTCATCCAAATCCGTTTAGTAGTTTTTGCGTGAAGCTTTCGCCTTCTAGATATGTGTGATGTGATAAATATCTAGTAAGTCGGTGACGTAGGGCACAAAAGTGTAATTAATGTGTGTGACACAGATATAAAAATTCTGGTGCTGATGAGCATAATTTATACAACTTCCTTACATCAACCGTGGGGTCGTGGCCAGCCAGGTATGAACACCTCGCCTAGTCCGAGGATTCCCTCTTTGTACTAGACAAGCATGAAACCCGTTCCACAACGGATGTATAGTATCCAAATGTACGAAGGAGGAATTATTATTATTGACATAACTACTTGCAGGTTCCACTCTAGTTTTATAAGATTGACAAAAATCGATGAATATGTCCGTTGCTGGTGTAAACAACTTAATATCTTCAGACTTAAAATATTTAGGTGCTGTATGTGATGGTTGATCAATTTGAATACTCTCATCTCTCCACATAAAATAATAGTTATTTAAAAATCTCTTACCTTGTTTTTAGGATATTCTTATGTCTGACAATTAGTACCATTAAACACGTTTACACTTGAAGAACATTCGGTTACTTCTGAATTACAATTCTTTACCACTATTTTTGCAAATCATCGGTTCCTATACCTTCTTTGTGTATCTTTTTATGGCTGTATTAACATGCGTGAGTACGTCAAAGGTTGCCTTTATTTAGTTTTATTAAATCTAACATTTTACAAAAAAAAACTTCGTATTCGCAAGTATAGAGTCTAAACCGAAGCAATGGACGTTTGCCGCTGAAGGAAACCTTTAGTCTGGTATAGTATAAGTTAAGTGTAACAAAAAGTAAACCCATTTTCAATCAATAAGAAGACCTAACCGTATTTGCGAATTTACATAAGGCGACATCACGTTTTGCCCCTACATCAAGTATACGAGCAAAAAACAAATTCACAGAGACATGTAATCGAGCGCCTGAAACTCTGTAAGCCTTAAAATTTTCTTCGGACTATAGTTTTAATTTTAAAAACTGCTTAGATAATATTGAAATTTGTTTTTATAGGGTAACAGAAATCCTTGCATATTTCTCTTGTTGTTGATGAGAAGATCAGACAAAGAAGCCATCGTAGAATAAGACAATATTAGCAAGTTTGTTCATATTAAGAACGTTGATTTTGATATTTTATATTGAACGTTGATTTGAGATTTGCTACTTAAAAAAACATCATGAAATTTTAACACTACACCTGTCTTTCGGTGTAATTTTCACGTGCTTAATTAGCTCTGTTAAAAATGTACCTAGTTCATGTAATTACCAAGCCTCGCTAAGATTTTATTTTGTAATGACTGCTTTATTGTCATATCAGTAAGGCTTATAATAACTAAGCTGAAAATTACTTACTTTTAGTGTAGTAGTGTGTAGTATACATTTTTCATGTCATTTTTAGTTGGCATTCGGCTCGTCCTGGCCGTGCCGGGCGCGGATCGATCGATTGCCGCAAACACGCAGTTCAAACAACTCCTTTTCCTATTGCATTCATTCATATACATATATATATTGCATGGGGAAGTCGATATCGTCGAAATAGGTCACCAATAATTTCCTTGTAATTTTTACTGTTTTGTCAAGGACAGGGTTTATATCTTTATATAATCTGTTACGAGCGTCCTTGTCATGCAACGAATGACTTATGGTAAGTGCGTAGGAAATGAGTTCCGTTATTATCGAATATTTTTTGCAATCTAAGTAATTTGTCAATAATTGGGTTTTGGTTCACTAAAGATAAATGTCATTGAATACAAAATGTTTTATAAAATTCACTGTGACTACTTTGTTGATATACAATTTAAGTACTAACTTTTAAACTTTCGCGTTCCATGATATATTAACAATTATTTTAACGGTAATTAACGCGATCACTTATTAAAAGGTATATTACATACCTCTGATTTGCTTGACACTGAAATCAGAGGTATGTAATATACCTTTTAATAAGTGATCGCGTTAATTCCCGTTAAAATAATTGTTAATATACAATTTAAGTGTCTACAATTTGTTTAGTCGTCTTTTACGACACGTATGGTACGAATGGGTTTCCCAGTTTCATGGCCTTACAATCCGTCACTATCACTACAATTCAACATTACCTTCAATCACTTCGGCGAATGGCGAAGATATCGAGTTACCTACGCAATTATGCAATCTTAATCCTTTCATAGAGCTGATTGCGAATCAATAGATAAATACAATCGGACATCTAACACACAACGCCTTCTAGTCCCAAGCTAAGCAGAACTTGCGTTATCTATACTAGACAACTGATGTAAATAAATACATACTTTTTTTTGTAAATATATTATACATAGAAAACACTCCGAAACACATATTTGCAGATCATAAAAACATTGGGTCCGACCTGGGAATCGAACCCGAGATCACAAGTACAGCATTGCGGTAACATACGGTACCATTGCGCCACCGAGGTAGTTAAACAAAAACCCTCTACTTTATTTTTTAGTTTACGAAAACAATCTTAAGCATGTATATTGACACGATTCCATAAGACTAAGATAAATAAATTAATAAATATATCGGACATCTAAACACACAACGCCATCTAGTCCCAAGATAAGAAGAGCTTGTGTTATGGGGTACTAGACAACTGATACAAATACATATATACTTTTTTTTTGTAAATACATACATATTATAGATAGAATACACCCAAACTCCGAAACAAATATTTGTAGATCATACAAATATTTGGTCCGACCCGGGAATCGAACCCGGGACCTCATGATCAGCAGTCGCTCACGCCAACCGCGAGACCAACGAGGCAGTCAAATAAAGATACTTATGTCCAGTAATAACAACAGCTATTAACTTGGCAGTAATCGACGTAATTAACCAGGGAACAGCTTTTATAAAGTCTCATGTAGGCGTCACCTCCAGGTAAAAACTGTCGTTTAGTTAGACCATGTCCAAGCATACGCAGACATCTTTAGCCGCGTTGAGCATTTTTGGTACGAGAAATCTCATGAGTTGGCGTCACCGACATGCTGACATGATACATATGATGACCATTATCTTCACTTCTATCGGCAGTCCTTATAACTGTCAATTTTTTTATTGTATATATGTAACGAAGATTTATTTAATCATATATGACACACGGAGTCGAGATATGGACAATCTCCATCGCACTGGTCCACAAGATTATTATATCTCAGCGTGCGATGCTCGGTATCTGACTGTATGATAAAATTCGTAATGAGGTTATTCGACAGAGAACTAGAGTAACCGACATCGCACAGAGAATCAGTATGTTGAAGTGGAAGTGGGCCGGTCATGTCTCCAGACGAACCGATGGTCGCTGGAGCCGAAATACGTTATAGTGAAGACCGCGATTGGGCAAACGTGGGGTAAGGCGAGCTCAGCACGATAGGTCGATGATTTGAAGAAAGTGGCTGGCGGCAGATGGATGCGGATTGCCCAAGATCGGGGACGTGCATGGTCGGTTGGCGCTCCTTCGGGGAGACCTTCGTTCTGTAGTGGACGGCGATAGGGTGATACATGAGTCATTGAAGTTAGTCGAAGTATATATACTTCGACTATATCAATAATAACTGATGACGGTGCATGACGATGATGTAAAAAATTAAATAAAACAATATTTTGTAACTAATGTTTATATTAAAAATTATTCATGATTTACCATTTTACAGAGTAATAATATTTACAAACATATGATCTATGACAGTATGTCTACATACATACATATAAATAAAATTCATTGACTCCCATTGATTAACATTTTTAATGTACATACATCTCCGTCTCCATTTACTGTATGGGCTGACACAACGACCAAGACATCATAGTCCTTCTATACAATGTGTGTTAAATCTGAACTAGCACAAGTTATGGCTCATTTTCTGCTTAAACCATATTCAGGTTGTTAGCTGTTACTAGTCAGAAATTCTATTTAATATCAGTTTTCGCGGACGGAATAAACATTTGAAGCGATTATAACTTGCACTGCGGACGGAACAAAAGCAACAAAGGAAATGCACTGCCTATATAACTGTTTTAATTGAGGAATAAATAAATCATTATTAAGTGTGCAGTGAAACTGTGAAATAAAACACTGTTTAGGCATGTGTGTGTTACCCACGCATTGCTTCATGTAATGCTACTCATGAATTGTACGGATATTATACAATTAAGAATAATTCATTAAAATAAATAACTGACATTAAATTCAATTGAAATATTGTAATTACCAATACGATGTTCAAGTTATAAGACGTTCGTCACTTACTGTTGCAAGTACTTTATGGTAAATAACCTTAGTTTATGGTTTTGATGCTTTATATGATTATTTTAATTTTTGCAAGAAGTAAAGTGAAACTGCAAACAGGATTTCTGGTCACAGATTCTAAAGTTAAATAAGTGATATAGTTTTATTTTTGTGTGTTTATTGTAGATACAGAACATTAGATAAAACGACCATAAAAGGCTAACCTTTTTACAACACAATAAATGTTTAACAAATATAATTTGATATACTCTTAATTTGGATTATGAAATAATTTGAGTTTAATATATTCTAATACTTTTTATA
The DNA here is from genome assembly GCA_905220595.1 of Spilosoma lubricipeda. Classification (NCBI taxonomy): domain Eukaryota; kingdom Metazoa; phylum Arthropoda; class Insecta; order Lepidoptera; family Erebidae; genus Spilosoma; species Spilosoma lubricipeda. Next base: position 13,566,943 of record HG992282.1, on the reverse strand, counting down.
ACTGTGAAATGTTTCCAATGCGATATTCAGCATCAATCGTTGTGACAGCCTTATACTATTTACCTATTATTGACTGATATTTTGTTAAATATAACCAAGAAAAGTTTAAAATATACTGCGCTGATAGTGCATTCATCTACGTTTTCTAACATCCCATTTCTCTAAATAAAACTCAGTTACACTGAATATATAATAATTGTTAGTATTATTTACAAATGTAATATGTACTAATTGGCTAACAAACTCGAAATCTCCCAGAGGGCGTTAACATTTTTTTCCAAAGTTGTGCGGTCTCGTAAAATACTTAAATTTAATACTACTTCAGAATATAACGCAAACCTCTAGTATGTAACGTGTACTCTAAGGAAATTGAGGTAATTGGTTTTGAAGATAAAACACGGGTAACTTATCCAATGACTCTCAGTATTTACACACCATATAATAACATACCATAAAAGAAACAAACATCTCGTTGAACAGACCGTTAGCAATTTTGTGATGAATCTTCTATACCGTATAGGTACGTGCAAAAGAACACAGGTACTTTCTATCTCTACAACTAAATAAACATTGCACGATACAAAAAATAAAAGAATGAATAAAACAAATTCGCACAAAACCTTACAAAGTTATATACAATAATATCAAAGTCACATACTTAGTAAAAAGAACGTAATCGTCAATATTTCGTTAATCAGTTGAGCATAACAATATAGTACACGTATGTACAGGTATTTGGTAACGAGTAGTCACATACACGCGCTCCGGCGACCGCTCGTCTCGTCACTTGGCCACGTGTGCTCGCCACGTACACACAAACCTCTTAAAATAAATCAGGTCACACAAGTGAAGGACACAAGTACAAATACTTATATAAATAATAATATAAATATATACTTTAAAATTATGTAACATATAATTATTTGAAAATCAGTTCGACTGATTACAATAATATAACGATGAGCTACATAGTTTATTAATTGACGTAGATAAATTTAGCATAATTTATCCGGGCACACGGTACAGCTTCGCGCGTAGTGTACACCGAAGACGTCTCGCACTCACTCACTCACTTGGACGGGCCCGCGCACCGAACACGCACAACATTAAACATAATGACGTCCGTCGCCTTTCAGAAAAGGTATCCAAAATTCTCGGGTCTCGGTAGACCCGGCAAAGCAGGTACACATACATCGATTCTAAGATATAGTACATAACGGAACCTACTTTGAAAATTTGAGTCCGGGGATCGCCGGTCGCGGGGTCAGCGGTTTCGGAACGACAGAACTGTGGATGCCTTTCGTGGAATAATATAGGGGTGTTCGGCTATTTGATCCTGTTGAGTACGAGGTCGGTGGTGACGACGAGTCCCTTCTGGTAGGGCGAGTCGGCGAGCTCGGCGGCCAGGCGCGCGGCCTCGGCGCCGTGCTTGCGCGCCAGGAAGCGCGTCTGCTCCAGGCCGCGGGACTTGTGCACCAGCTCGTACGCCTTCTCCACGTCGCCGGCCTCCTGGAACCGCCTCATTATCATCGGGTTCAGCTCTGGGTACTGCAACAACAACGTATATATGTTACCGGACATTTCAGCTTCATTAAAAATATCTATAAAATAAATAATAAGAAGTGTCTGTTTGTAATATTAAAATAACCAATGTTTACTAAATGCAACCTACGTATACAAAAAAAAAATTTTGGTATATTGATTATGTTGTACATTTTTTACAATTTTTGTCTGTCTGTTTCGGCTAATCTTTGGAATGGCTGGGCCAATTTTTGATTTGACCAAAATAACGGGACTTTCACTGATAAGTAGCTGATGATATAAGGAGTAACTTAGACTACTTTTTTAGACTAGCTTCACTCCCGGCGTTACACGCGATACGAAACCGCTGGACTCTTTTTAGAGTAGTCTAAATTTAGTACAATCCATGTTTTTGTCACGAATTTGTTTATTTGGTTTACCAACATTTATTTACACTTATTACATGAAAAATAAATTGTTAAACATACAAATACTATGTCTAATTATAAGACAGCTGACCCACACAACTTCGTTTGCGTCTCTTTTCAATCATGCTCAGCTTCTATTGAACTAAGCGTAATATGAATTATTCTAACACACCAGCCCACCAGCATCACTAGACACACCAGCAAAACACAAAATAAAAAGTTTAAACTCAGATTCGCCACATCTTCGAGTGAAACCGGAAATTATAATTCCGTTAAGAATTATTATACCAATACTAACTCACACCATTAGGCACCTACTGAGTTTTGTTTGCATGTCAAGATATAGATAACAAAATGAATATCCTCATAAATATATTTCGCAATACAGGAAATGTCGTAAGTGGGGCTGTAAATTCCGTGTCAAATTAAAATAAAAAAAAAAAAAATCTACTATTGGTATTATTAAATCTTAACTGGAATGTTTAATATATCCATTAAACAGGCCTTATTCAGCCTGTGGAATTTAATAAGCCCGCTATTAACCGCGAACGACCTAGTCCTCGAAACTAAAACAATAATTTAAACAGACGGGACGGCATAACTTTCACTGAATTAATCTTTTGTATACGGAATGTTGACTCCTTATTCTTCGAAATGGAGCCGACAGATGCCGTACATACAAAAATGTGAATTTTTTTTTGCAATACTGTCCAAATGACCCCGTGTGGACCAACATACGTATTGCGTCAGTCACGTCAGTGGTTTTACGCAAATATGTGTAAACACTCGTTATGGTACGAGCTCAGCGATTTGAGGTAGGGCAACCGGTTTCATTCTTTTAAGTCGAATACAAAGTACATTAGCTGCAAAGTAGTTCGAAATAAAATACTAATTTGTTAATATGTGATCTGAAAATCAAATATACACACAAGAAGTGTGACAACATTAAAAAAAATTGTAAATCACTATTGCGTGAACAGTATTTTACATTTTATATTCATCAAACATTTTGCAATTTTGCGTTTCAATGTGCCTTAATTCAGTTGCGGACCTAATTTGCAACGACTTTCTATTTTAGAGTTGTCAGTTTCTATGCTGAAACAATTTTTATACCTAAAAATATGAGAAATACATCTATGCCAAATTTTAATAGAAAAATCAATCATTTTATTCCCTATGTGACCCAGGACCCTTTTTGTCTGTTTCATAGTTATATGGAACATTCGGACAATTTACTTTTATAAGAAGTTATAATTTATGTGTTATTATCAACTTATGTTTATAATAAACAATTTTGAACTAAGAGGCAAGAATCTATAAGTGTTTCCGAGATCGTCTCATACAAATTAATGTCCATATAAACAAAATTATGTTTAAAAATTCAATATTAGTTTGTTTTATTTAAAAAAGCATAACTTTTTAACATACACACACACACATTTTGAAAATTTTAATATTCCTACGCACCTATCAATGTTCGACACATCTCTCTACAGGTAATTTATACTTAGTTATAGTTTGTGTTTAGAAAGCATTGTGGTACTCGTTCTTATATTAGACTAGCTGAACCCCGCGGTGTTTCCCGCGGTTATTGTTGTACCGCGAGTAACGCCGGGAGACAAAGTTAGTCTAAAAAAAGTAGCCTAAGTTACTCCCTGGATCATCAGCTACCTGCCAGTGAAAGTCCCGTCAAAATCCGTCCAGCCGTTCCAGAGATTACCCGGAACAAACAGACAGACAGACAGACAGACAGACAGACAGACAGACAGACAAAATTTTTTTTAAGTACATTTTCGGTATGTGTACCGTGTATACATACATATGCATTTATTAAAAAGCGGTTATTTTAATATTACAAACAGACACTCCAATTTTATTTATTTGTATAGATTGACCCATAATATTAGACTTATGAGCTCGAGAAACAAAATGCTCTGGATGTGATGAATACAAGAAGCAAGTAATGTAGGTACATAATAAAAAACAAGTACAAAAAATTGTTGAATAAAGTCAAACGACATGTTGTATTTAAATCTCGGTTATGTAGATCAAGAAAACATTGTTAAGATATTACCAGATAATTTCTGATAATGAATTTGTACCATGCAAAATTGTAAACATTGCGTCCATTGCAAAATTGTAAACATTGCGTCAGCAAATCCATCAACATTCATATTAATTTCCATTTTAAAGTTGGTTCACTACCGGTCATTGAACGCACCGTGTGTTCTCTACTATCAAAATCATTTAGCAATTAATCATATTTTGTATCATATCAGATCGTTATAGTAATAAACATTTGGGTCCAAAGTCTCGTATCATTCAGCATAAAATATCATAGCATCGAAAGTTGTGTCGTAACATACCATACAGAATTTAAATTACTTTCTTCAACTTTTTTTTTTTCAAATAACTTTTTCATACGGACATTATAATCTAGTGAGTTCTTTTTATTTATATTTAATACATTACTTTAACCAGTCAATTACTGAATAACAAGTACACTGAATGAGCCTTACAACATTATAACCCAATAATTTTAAGCAATTCCTATCGTATTATAAAAGCGAAAGTATACTCTGTATGTCTGTACCGTACCATGTAAACTGCTAAACCGATTTTAATGAAATTCGGTACGTAGATACTTTGATTCTGTAGGAAGAGGCTGACACGGGCTACTGGTTACCGCGATAATCAATATAAATGCGAGCGGTCCCGCAGGTAAAAACTAATTATAAAATATATCACCTTTTCGCAAGCAAAGAGCACCGGTGCCGTTGCGAGTCCCAGTTTAAGGTCGGCGGCCGTGGGTTTGCCCATAGCCTGCGCTGAAGATACAAAGTCTAGAAGGTCATCCACCAACTGGAAGGATAGACCTAGGTTGCGACCATATTGGAAACACAATTCGCTTGTGCTTTCGTCAGCCCCGCTTAATAGGGCCACCTGCGAAAAAAAAATAAGACATAAGAAAACACAAAGTATTTTAAATGTCAAAAGTGACTTGTCAAGTATTGGAAACGCCTAAATCCAGCAGTGAACTGCTTTATGCTAGTGTATATATAATTATTGTTACACAGCTTATCCTCGTTCAAACCTTATCTCGTATAACTATTTAATTTAAATTAACATATAAAACATTCAGCCGTATAAAAGTACTTTTTGTGAATATCATGGAAAAGTTTTTCTAATCAATAGGCAAGATAAGTTTTTTTTTATATTTGTGTTGTAAACTCTGTGTAATAGTATTTTTCGTAGACATATAAATATTTCGGACATCTTACACACGACGCCATCTAGTCCGAAGCTAAGCAAAGCTTGTGTTATGGGTACTAGACAACCCGAGGGGGCGACGTTACGCGTGTGCCGTACGTCGCCTAATTAGAGAGGTTACCAGCAGACGGTGCCCGCTTCAGTGCGGGCAGGCGCTGGGAGGGGTCCGGATGTGTTAATAACAGCAGTTCCCGGATCCCTCCCGTCTCAGGCGCAGAGTGGCACACCGTGTGGTTTTAGTCGGTTCGATTCCGACACACCGCCCCGCCGCAAACCCCGGCGGGGTGACGGCCCGAGGGGGTTTCCACACGTTAAAAAAAAATGGGTACTAGACAACTGATATAATTACATATATACGTTTTTTTTGTAAATATATACATTTTACACATAGAAAACGCCTGAACTCCGAAATAAATATTTGTAGATCATACAATCATTTGGTCCGACCCGGGAATCGAACCCGAGACCTCAAGCACAGCAGTTGCATACGCTACCAATGCGCTACGGAGGCAGTCAAAATCGATATTAGATAACGTTTAATAACAAACAATATGATATATTCATTAGTTGTTTCTTTTAATTGTTAAGGTCTCTTTATCTATGTCAACTAAATCGTATATCGAGTAGCTAATGAGTAGCGCATAAACTGAGTTGATCGACGTTCGATGAGTCCACCTTTTTCAATTACTACGCTTTTTTAAATGCGCCACCTCTAAAGACGATCACAACCACAGGTGATTACGAATTCCTTTAACTAAATGTAGCCTAATATTGAACCTTAACGTGCCTAATTGCCTAATTAGGCACGCAGAGGTAGGTGACTCTGACATCTGTATGATTTTCTATTTCTACTACAAACTGAGTATTCACCATACTACATTTTTTTTAATACATGTGTTACTAGTTATTTTAAACTCTTTATCTTGACCAACATGTTTTCCTGTTATTTAGTAAAATTTTAAAAAGAAAGAGTTATTACTATTATGGATGAGAATTATTACCGCTTTGACAGAATTGGCAATGAGTGAAGCTGTTTTTCTGTATGTTTTTGTGAGGTAATGTGCAAAACGTTCGTTCTCTGTCTCTTTGCTGCCCAGCTGCATAAACTCTCCTTGTACAAGGTCTGTCACCACCTGTAATAAAACAACCATGCGTTTAGACAAAAAACTTTTACTTGCTCAAATAAATTCTACAAGATGTCGTCGTTTCTCTTTACATGCGTAAAACAACACCCACAGTGTCTACTGTTTACTGTCAACACATTTCTACACAAATAAAGATAAAATTAGAGTGTTTGTTTGTTATATTAAAATAACCATTTTCTACTAAATGCCTGTGTATGTACACTAAAATGGCATTTTTTAAATTTTTTTTGTGAGTCTTTTTGCTCCGGCTAATCTCTGGAACTGCTGGATCGATTTAGAAGGGACTTTAACCGATAGATAGCTGATGATATAAGGAGTAACTTAGGCTACTTTTTTAGACTAGCTTTGCCACGCGGCGTTATCCGCGACTAACACCGCGGGGTTCAGCTAGTTTCAATGTAAATTAAGAGAGACACTGATTTTATACATGTGGAAATCCCCTCGGGCCCTCAACTTACTGAGCTTTGTGGTAAAGTCTAAATAAACAATGTTCCACTTTACGTCCGAAGTATGGGAATAATACTATTATTACGAGATTCGGACCATGCTAAGGACAACTTAGTGTAAATGCTAACCGCATGTACAAAAGTTTAATAATTTTTTTTTATGTATGGGCCTGCGAAAACGACTCTGCTCTGCCTGATGGAAAGCATAAGCAGAATTCAAGAGTGGTGGTCACCATACTCATTGCGAATGCAACAATGCAGCATGGTGACCCACACTATGGCGGCCTAGTGACGCTTCTGCATCATTATGGCCTCCGGTCTCGCACTCATCAACGAAACACGACAACACGAATGCTGGCATTTTACGTAGATCTTCTTCTTACTATGGAATTACGATAAAACCACTGAATGAACGCTTTATGGCTCTTCTCGCTAGCTCATTTAAATAAATTAATATATCACAGAGAATTTAGACAACAGTTTTCTTATGTAATGACTTTTTAAATGAAATACACGTAGCATTGAGTTATGATGTAATATCTTGCTTTGTACAAAAATTTCTTTTTTGATTATTATTTAAATTCATGATATATTTTTTAGATTTCTGGAAGGAAACGAGTTCCGTTTGACTTAATAGTTAGGTAGTATTAATATGTTAGAATGTGATAGTATGTTACAATGTGATCATATGACGTAATCGATAGAAACCATTAGTAGTTGACTACATCATAGTTTATAATATCTCTTAGTTGATGAACTCTATAGTGGTGGCCGGCTGGTCCTTAGACTAAAAGGAAACTTCCATTGGACTATAATTAGTCGATTATAATCCCGAAGATGACAGAGGAAGAGAATAAAATGTCTCTCTCTGTCAGTTGCCAATCTATACTAATATATAAAGCTGAAGAGTTTGTTTGTTTGTTTGAACACGCTAATCTCAGGAACTACTGGTCCGATTTGAAAAATTATTTCAGTGTTAGATAGCCCATTTATCGAGGAAGGCTATAGGCTATACAACATCACGCTAAGACCCACAGGAGCGGAGCACCAATGAAGAATGTTACAAAAACGGGGGAAAATTATCACGCTACGGGTAATAGGAGACGCAAACGAGGTTGCGTGGGTCGGCTAGTATTTCATAAAAGGCTGTGCTTATGTTGTCAACACTGGCCATCACTCAAGCCCCGTTAACCACAACGCATATCAATTTTTTACTCCCTATGTTTTCATTCTTACCTGCCAGTTTTATTACAAAACAAGTCCAATACATTTTGAACATAAAAATTCAAAACTAAAATGTCGTAATTTTAATTAGTAACAACTATCACAGAGACAAGGGACTAGTGTTTTTATTACAACTTAGACTTACTTACTTAGATTCTTTGAAACTGAGAAAGGCAGACGTAAATCGAATAAATTGAATCTCTGGTATTCGTATCTACTGCTTGTAATTTGTACTTAAATTTAAAGTTGAAAGCAAAACTTTAGCTATAATAGACCTTACAGTCTCGTAGTACAATAACGCAGTAAGTGCATGATACACTTCATCATCATCGCCATCAGCCTATCTATCGCAGTCCACTTAGGTTTGTAAAATTTAAAAGGCATGCAATTGATAAACTAAAATTTGAGTTCCATCTACTGGCCAATTTAGGAAGGAATAAATATTCTGAGATAACGTGCGACGATTACATACTAACTCACACAATCTTTGTAAGACAGTTCTTACCTTTAAATGACTGTCTTGCTTCTGTTCGAGCAACTCTGAATAGAAGTACCACGATGTTCAAAGTGACGACACAGAATAATAAAGTAACATTCAACGCATCAAACGCGTTAAAATTATATTAAAGCACATTAAGTATTACAAAGTGCTGCTTCAGACTCGTTACAAATGTGATATATTTGCGTCACTAAAATTGGCCCTTACTACTTTTTTTTATTTTGCAATTAACTGTCTCAATAATTTGCTCTTTAGTGCACAAATATATTTCCTTTAGTGTATATATGCATGTCTATATTTACATTGAAAGTAATTAATTTACTCTAATATTAATTTCCATTGTAAATGTAAACACTGTTTACAACGTATTACAAAAGGTATAGATAGTTACGCGATATGGTTTTCAAGATCGTTGCGCTTAGAATTTAGAAATAGTAAAAAAATGCGCGTAGGCATACATATTCTTTTTAAATCATGTTCTAAGTTAACATTAACAATTCCGCTTCTTGTTTATAAACATAATGTCATCGGAACATATTCACCGACATTAGTTAACTGTATGCATTTTGATTTCTTTCTGTTCTATTACTATCTTTACAAATCAGTATATCAGTTGATATTCTCAAAAATCATGTTGAGTATGTCTATACATCTCTCAATAAGTAACTGATTCTGTGAACTTCGCTATATTTAATTATCTGTGTCACTCTCAGCTTCCCACATGCAGTGTACAGTCGCGGACAAAAAATATTTTCCCGTTATCTTTTAATTTTTCTTGTATTAAAACAAAAACAACTTGTTCTTACAATCACGAACACATAGAAAAAAGAATTATTTAATTTGGTGCAGCCGATCGGAAGTTATGCGCTACCTACATTTCGGCGATTCATTTTTATATATACCTACAGACAGATATGTAAGTTGACAAAAACGTCGAGATTTTATAACAGGCAATTATTAATCTTGATTGAATATAATAAAGGTAGAAGAAGGATTAATACAGAATCTTAATATTATTTATTTTTAGTAAATGGCAGACTACTCGATTAGAACTATGTGACACAGTTTTGGAACTAATGTAGTATACATATTTGTACACAAACAAAACAAAATACCTACATAGGTTTATGAAAAATCGTAAGTAACTAGGTATGAAATACTTTTAAGTAAAAAATCAATTCAAGGACCAGAAGTTTGTATACTCTATAGCTAATAGTTCCTCACCGCTTTACCTGCATTTTAGTCACAGCCCTACTCTTTGCCTGTGTTTTGAGTTTTTCTAACACAGTGTATAATTATTTTTCTTAGAACCTTAGACGGCCAAGTGAACAAGGATATCTAAGAGATATGCATAGAGAAAACTGCCATATTTGTTTGGTCTTACCCTGACATTACAAAGCCATACTAATGTATCATTTAATTTATTATTATGTATCAAAATGTGATGTACCTGGCTGAGCACGAGTGTGACTTCATCGCTGCGCAAGCGAGCTATCATCATCGACGCCACGGCGAGGATGAAGTCGCCGGCCATCGCCACCTGAAATAATTATATGATACGTTTAACATTTAACAATTCATAAACATTCATTTATAATTATTAAAGAAAATGGTAACGTTAACAACAAATTACCCTGGAAGAGCCACGCTTTGGCATGCACGGGCCGGCTCGACCGGAGTTATACCACGGCCTCACAGAAAACCGGTGTGAAAGAGGGCTTGTGTCGTGTTTCACCGAGGGAGTGAGGATACCCCATCCTCCCAGAGGCCGGCAACGCACTTGTGACGTCTCTGGTGTTGCAAGTGTTCATGAGCGGCGGTATTCGCTTACCATCAGGCGATACCTGTGCTCGTTTGCCCCCAATTCAATAAAAAAAATGCTGGACACATAGGAGAACAAACACTTATTATTCCAGGAAGGCAGGCAGTGACAGAGGCTAATTAAATATATATATATATGTGTGTTCGCAAACAGTAATTATCTAAAGAGCTCGATTTCAGTCAATGTTTTTTTTTAAAACATAAATTTTTTAAATACGTTTCGAGTTACTGCAGACCGACAATTTATGAAATCCTGTAGGAGAGAAACAATAGGAATTTATAGAAGTTACTAAAAAACAGAACATCTAATAATACAAACAATAACTTTTAACAAAATGTTGATAACAAACTAAATCAACAGGTAGGACAATATTAAGCCCACTTATTTTCCTTGTTCCATCAAAATTACAATACCGTAGTAAGGAAATAAACTACAATGAATGTTTTGGTAAATAACAGAGACTATAAATAAATGTATCGATGGCGCTCATTTCTCCAGTTGTTGGCAAGAATGTCGAGAAAGTTTTGATGCGGTGTTCGGTCGCATACTAATGTCGGCGCGGACGTTTCGCTAGCGGCGTGCCGGCCGCTTCCGAGTGTGGGACTGGGACTAACCACGAGCCACTTCTCATTAACGCACTGGACACTTGTTAACCTACATCCAGTGGCCGGGTTTAACGCCCTATTATATCTATTAAAAAAAAACATTGGAGTGTATACATCAGTAGAATTAACTATTTGTGTCTATTTCAAATACCTGCATAAACATTACAAAAAAAAGTTCTAATCATATTGGAAATTAAAGAGAAGTCAATGTCAAATAAAAAATAAATTAAGAGTAGAACTGCCAAGAGTTCAATCTTTTTTCATCAATTTCCAACGCATTTAATTTAAAGAAATTATATTATCAACAACAAGGCATCTTATTAGTTTATTAACCGAACTACTAAACTAAGCATAGGAAATTCTTTCTCTCTTTGTAATTATTATTAATTAAAACGTTTAATAAAATATACACAATTGATATGGCTATGAAATTATAGACAGAGAGAGTGCATTCAAATGCGATACAAAATGATCAAATTAAAACTACAAAATATTTTATGAAATTTATTGTGTAACCAAAAGTAAGTAATGTTGTGTAATATGTTCGCAGTAAATTCTGTTCTAAAATCTTTCCGTCTGGTATGTCATTTTATAGATCAGCATTTTGACATGACGAAAGGTTTTTTTTCAATAGACGGTCCCCATTTCATCTCATCCATATTTTTTATATATTTTTTAACATTAATTTCATCACGACGAAGAGTGAAAGACTTAAGAAAGACTTAAAGACTAAGACGTTTATAGTCTTCAAATCTTAAGTCTTCAAGACTTATGATTTGAAGACTATAAACACTTGACATTGGCAGAAATAGCTGATCCAAGAGATCCGGCTGGTTGCTATTTCATCCAAAGAAGAAGAAGACATGACGAAACCTACTTTTGGAAGGTACTTCGTACATTCATAAACTGTTAAGACCTCTTTAATAATTACGACAAAATTTGTCGCCAAAGAACCCGCTATGCCATCTAAGCAGTGGAAATTAAAAATGTGAAAGTGGTCACTGATGACGCGATGCGTATTTTCATAAGGCAGTATGAATGAAGGCATCCGGCCTCGGGTCCGGTTTGCAGTCGATGACACACAAATATTACAATGATATGTTTGTTAATTAAACAACTATATAATTAGATACCACTATTTGTACAATTAAAACTACAGAGGAACGTGACTAAAGTCTTCATTAATTTGTGGCGTGGCAATTGTTTGCAGATTTGTTTGTGGCTTTGAATATCATTAGTTCTAAGTAGGTGTTCTGCTGATATATGTACTTATTAGTTCTATTCCAATTCTCTTGGTACGTGGAATTTAAAGTAAATCTCAATGAAATAGAGCATATTTTTTTGCAAAAAGATTATTAAAGTTACCTTTCCTTTTTTATAATATACTAGCTGAACCTCGCGGTGTTACCCGCGATTATTGTTGTATCGCGAGTAACGCCGCGCGACAAAGTTAGTCTAAAAAAAGTAGCCCAAGTTACTCCCCGGATCATCTGCTACCTGCCAGTGAAAGTCCCGTCAAAATCCGTCCAGCCGTTCCAGAGATTACCCGGAACAAACAGACAGACAGACAGACAGACAAATTTTTTTTTAACTACATTTTTGGTATATGTATCGTGTATACATACATATGCATTGATTAAAAAGGTGTTATTTTAATATTACAAACAGACACTCCAATTTTATTTATTTGTATAGATGTTAATACTCTTATACGTCAGATTTGCAGTTATTCATAGATAAAGCTGTCGATCGCTTTTTATAGTATACAAATTAACAACAACATTATTTATTTCTACAAAAGTTACATACACCGACATAGTTATACGAGATACACATTACATTACATAAAATCTGCGTGTAAGAATTAGACGTAAGCACGGCACGCATTATTCTTTCGATAAAAAATATTAAATACCTGAAATAAGAAAGAGATCTTAATGAGACATCGAACATAAATATTTTCATACTTATCATATACCTACCTCCATATATCATAACGTACCTAATCATCATAATTAAAGCTGGGCGTAGTTTACGACGGTTCGTCTATGATGAATACAAAATAAATTGAAAAATTTCGTTCCGCTTTGTAGGTAGGTCTACGATAGGATTACATACAGTTTCATCTAATATTATTAGTGACCATAACACACATTAACCTCGATTTTCATATAGTAGTTGCACACATCTATGATATGTTAACTTGTGTTATATAAAGGTTTTAGGTGTGACAACGACTTTTGTATCTGAGGAGAGACTGAGTTTGAACAGGTAGTCAGTATAGGTAAAGATTGCAAGGTTTAAAACGATGCCATGAGACGGGTATTCAGAGAAAATTAGAAAAGTACTCATAAATTATATGTATGGTTACATAAAATCGATTGTGAGCTACTAACTACCTACATTTCCAATACATGATGAATTGATGATTACTTAGCAAAAATATAGTTCTTCCACGAAATGCGAGATTTTTAGAGGAAATGCGATTCTATGAGTTTTTAGTTTGAGCAATTGGTAAAATGGTCAGTGGATATGTCCCAGTACTGGTAGTGTTCAATTCCTAAAATTCCTCAAATTCTCCAATTACAGTGGTGTCGACGAAATCTTTATCCGAAAGATGATGATGCTACCAATAAGACAAAACCTTGTCTACTGTTGTTGTTTACAGTTTAATTAACAAAACCATTGAAATTGAATACTAAATTAGCAGACACTAAAATAGGAATCTGCGAAATTGCTACCATGTACCTTTTTGTTTGTGAGTATCCGATATTTCTAAAAGGTACATGGTAGCAATCCCACAGATTCCTATTTTAATGTTACTGACCATTAAAGTTTAAAACAATATATAGCAGACACTAATCATCACTTTAAGTACAAATAAGTTAGTAGTTATATGAAACGGGAAGTGTGTGCTAGTGCGTATCGTATGCGCTCTACTGAGTAGATCGGTGCACGACTTAACACACTTTCTGCCGTCTACTAACTGAGCTAAAAACGCATCCGTTACGAGAACGCACGGTCTATTTTGCATCGTAATATAATATGGAGCATTGAAATACGAACAGGAAAATCTATACTAAAAATTAAAAAAGTCTAATACAAAACATCCATTACAACTATCTTAACGTACTTTTTAACGCACAAAGATGTTGGTTTGATAACAAAATTTACAGTTAGGTTGTGATCTGACACTTATAACATAAATGCAAATACATGATAACATATAAGATTAAAAGCATTTGTTTATAAGCAATATATGCAACTCCCATGATAAGAGTGAAAGGCTTTCACAAGAACTCGTTGAAAGTCTGCCCAACGTGAGCCACATGAATAATTTACCAGAAAAATCTCTACGATTTCACGCCAACTTAATTCCGAATGCGTCGCAGTTTCTACTCTTTAATTCATTTACACCTATACATTGTAATGCAAGTTCCAACTATTCTGAATCACTAAATCTGTGTTTAATATTTTGCTCACCTCTTACTGTTAAGAAATTATGTGCCATATAATGTTCATAACTAATGACAGTAAGATTATTTTAAAGTTCACTTTTCAAGATACTGTTAATAATCCCGGTAATTCAGAACCTTTCCGTATTGCCATAAGTAAAAACGATTATAATCTTAATAATGAAAAATTTCCGCGTCGTCGCAATTTGTGAACGAAGCCCCATTTACGGCAACGTATCATCACTGGGGAATACCATGGCCGACATGGTAAAAGCTATTTATAATCATATTTATTATACACGGAACTTAACCCTTTAGTGAATTACTGAATAAATAAGTCTTTATTCAGAGGAGTAAACGTCCTGAGAAGGAACCGAAGGTCGCTATCAAGTTGATGTTGGACATAATTGCGACATTATTTCTTCAAGCGGATCTCGTATAACTCGATGCATGCAGTCGTTTGCGTTTCGCAAGGTAGCCTTGACAGTGGTGGTCGGCAGGTAGTGGTGGCGGCGACGGCGTCGGACGGAAGGTGAATGTGGCGGGATCTATGTCACGCGGCCGGCCTTGACTCCCCCCTTATCCTCCTTGCACACCAACCATTTAGGTAACAGCTACCGAAAGAAATATGACGCGCAATATGATTCTATCGTCGTCATCGATTCGAGCATCTAATCATTGCTAACTCTGTCCAATCGATGATATTGAATTCATACTTTGAAAATAACACTTGTCGTCAATCAAAATAATGTAACTTTTCAGGCCCATTCCAATTTTATAGGTTTTGCAAGCATCAGATAAAGAAATTTGCTTGTTCGCTTCACACGAAGGACAACATTAGTCTTTTGAAATTTACTTGAATCTTTTTATTTAAAGTTGTTGAACGGGTAAAAAATTAATTGATCATAACATTACCTAATTAAATGTAGTGGTAAAATTAGTATGTACATTTAAAAATAGAAAAGTTCTAAAACTAGAATGAAATGTTAAAATAATTTTAACTGCTATTTGAACATTAATAATTGTATATAAAAATACTCAAGTGATCGATACATTTCGTTCGAACTACAGTTGATCATTGATCAGAATATTTCGTATCTAGTGAGTGGAAGGTCCGGCGAGGTTGCGAAACCAACGGGCATCTAGTGGCGATTAGCGGTCGACGAGTGGGCCATCGTTTCAACACACCTGACCGAATAGTAAACACACCCGTAAAAAACCGGTTTATGTAATAAGGGGCAATATGTAATCGTTTAACTTCTATGGAATGTCAAGAATTTTTGTTTTTGCCAACTTTGTTTTAATTTCTGTTTCAAGATTCCTACATAATACAGAAATAAGTTTGTTTGATATAACACTCTGTGGTAATGAAACGTGAAATGAAAATAAAGAGAAGTAAACAAAGATAAATAAATGTATGCATCATTAAAAAACATATTATTAATTAGGATAAAAAATAACATTTACTCACATTATTAGCTAAGTTGTCATGACAACCAAAAATCTCTCGCTTCTCGCCAAAAGTAAATTAGGGTTTCTGAATAGAGTTGAGACTCACAACTCTATTCAGGAATACAAATTTACCTGTGGCAATTTTAATTTTCCTGATTTACCTAAAAACTAACTGCAATTTTAGCCTCATACCAGATTGTGTAATTTACTATATTTGCAATTCTTCGTAATAATATACGCGTAAAGACACGTGCCAATTGCAAAAGTGGAGTAAAATTAAATAGATAAAGAACATAAATAAATAAACTAGCTGCAAATGAGATTGGAGAGATTGACATGTCCATCGATTGTTCCTTTGTTGGAATGTCCCTTTTTAATCGAAATCTAGTCGCTTTTTAGATACATATTATCAATTCTATCAACTGTCAATCTGTTTGTCGGTTCGAATTGGACGTGATCCCATTGTTACATCTGTGGTAGGTAATAATAATTTATAATAATAATACTTTATTTATAACTCTTTTACAAAGGTAAATTCAGATCAGGTTGTATTACCTGATCTGTACTTATCTTTGGGAAAAAAAAGATATATATAATTGCATTGTCATCAAAATTAAAGATATATTTCAGCTCAAACGGAATTCGGGAAGTGGGTCAAATTTAACTTGTAACATTTGATTACAGACAAACACCGAGACAGGTGAAGCTAATTAAAAGCTTGTAATAAGTTATTAAAAGCGGTGCTGAATTTATTATTATCAAACTGAAATTTCTATTTCTTACGATGATAAATTAAAAGACACTTAGTTAGCTAGTTAGTCTCATATCGATTTTTTAGAGTATTGTTATCCCCAATACAAGTTAATTGTTGTGGAGCTATTTTTAGTACTTTTCTATATGCGTTGTGTGGTGTGTGAAAGAGTAAGCCGCATAAACACCATTTGGAGATCAGTGTGGTAAAAGATTACGAATACGGACTCTCACCACCTCTGTTTATCCCGTGGGTATCGTACAAGCCGACTAAGGGAACTTAGGGCAAAACCCTCTAGCCAGCGCTGAATAGTAGTGTGGCGACTTCCACATATAGCGCAACAACAACATAAACATACTATAACGCCATCTACCGAAGATACATTGAACTACGAACTAACGCATAAAACGGAGTAACTATCAATCCTGAATCGTGCAATAGAAGTTCTCGGGCTGATTGTCATATATACAACATCAACCGTTAGGTAGTGGCCCGTCAGGCATGATCACCTCGCCTGGTCGGAGGATCCTATTTTGTGTTGGAGGGACATGCCACCCGTTCCTCCACAGTGTTGACACATGTCCCCCCACCATAGGTCAAAACCTCCGTTCTAAGGAGAGGTTTATGTTCAGGTTATATTAGTTTCGCACTGAGTTTCCATTAATCCTCAAGATAACCCTTCAAATGGATTATCAGACTGTTGATGTGATGTGATCTGATGATCACATCACATCAACAGTCACAATTAATTCCGCTTTATCAAAACAACTTATAGAAGTCGGTTAATGAAAATAGACGATATTCTGTAAGTCTGTTTTCAACTTTTACTTGTAATTTTGTGGCACTTTTACAAAGTATACATGTTATATTCAAAACAAGAAACATAAAATTATAAATACTACCTACCTACACGTATTTCAAATTTATATTTGGTCGTTTACTATACCTATGCATGTAAAACAAGAATTTTGTATACAGTCAAACACAAAAGTAAAATCAAAACAAACTTTGAATACCCAGCTATGGGGACAAATGCTGTGACCTTGACTCAGTGCCATCAAGGCTGTTTGTTCATCTGTAACGGTTTACTTGCACAAGTAATAATCGTCTTTCTGAGCGTTACACAATCATGAAAATGGATTCTTCACGTTTTTAAAGGTAGTAAAATCTTATTCATCAAAACTGATAAAAATTCAGATCTAAACTCTAAATACTGACCACGAAAAGACGTAGCACGGGGCGTCGTGGCGTGGCGGCATGGTCGCGCGTTCGACCTACATCCCTCCCCCCGCTCCTACGTACCACGTCCCGCAAAGAACAGTTACCAAGACCAGTTTTTACTTTACTCTCTTTAATAAACACCGCGGTAGGTCACTCGAGGAAAGTGTTGGACGAATTTTGCTTTCAACGGATCATTCGGTCATTGTGTGTGATGGGTGATGAACTAATAGAAAGTAATAGTTGATGATGCTGGACCATGTGTGCAAATTAATATTTGAATTTGAATTAAATTAGAATTTAATTTGTAAAAACTCTAAAACAGCAACGTCTAGACTACGGCTACTTATAATATCTGAACTAATACATAAAGTTGAAGGGTTTGTTTCTTTGGTTAATTACTGTCGAACTTGTCATGTCTTACAAATTACTTAAGAATCAGATCAAGCTATGAATACATTAAGGACGTTCATATTACAATCTTGAGATTCGATTATATAGTGTTATATATCAAGACCGAAATCATTTCTAATGTCAACTAATCACACTTTTTATAAAGATTAGTCATGAGAGTTTATATAGTTTATTGTAAAGCAAAAGGCATCTTTTTGTGTAATCTCTTGTCTAATGACTACGAGAATGATATTTTAAGAAAGAGAGAAGGTCGCCATCATATTTTAGTTATTCGAATTCGAAAGCCAATGAAGTTAGATACGTTGTTGATAGCTATTTTATCAATTTAGGTACGCGGTATAGATTGACCCATAATTTACTTTAAAACACTATCACCATTTGATCGAATCCGACAAAAATGCATAATAATCAAATCAATAAATTATTTAGTAGATGACAAGGAATTCGTATATATTGCCATAGCAGTATCTCCCAAGACTTCGTCACCTTTTCAGACAAAAAAAAAACAAAAACAAGAATGATTGACACACCATTTACACATATTTATTTTGGTATTAAATACAAGAAAGCTGACCAAAAAGAAGGTTTATTGCTTAAAAATCGAGTATCGAGAATATGGAATGCAAAGTCAAAGAATAATACACAAAGCGGAGGTGACTGACCTTTTGTCTGTGAGAGATTCAAGAAATAAATTACATGTATTAATTTTGGTAGATATTGATATCTTAAGGACCGTACACTTAATGAATAATCATCATTTATGAATTCTAGTAAGATTAATTATTTTAATGTGGTAATTAATGGATTACTTGCATGGACATTGGACTTGGAGATAGATATTTATAATAGTGACAATATTGACGCTGCTTATTCATTATTTTAAAGTATCTCTATTACTCAAGGTATATTTGTAGCCATTAGATTGGAACATAACATATACATATCTATAATAATGTAATAAAGCTGAAGAGTTTGTTTGTTTATTTGAATGCGCTAATCTCAGGAACCGCCGATTTGAAAAATTCTTTCGGTGCTGGATAGTCCATTTATCGATGAAGGCTATAGGGTATATATCATCACGCTACTACTAATAGGAGCGGAGCAACAATGAACAATGTTTCAAAAACGGAGGAAAATTTCACGCTACGGGCAATATAAATATCATAAAAACTTAATAACCAAAATATTATATTTTTAAATTATAAAAATACAGTTGGAGACAGTCTACACATATCGTGATTTCACAGACATTATCAATAAGACCATACGACAAAAATCTTAAATACAGTCTCATTTAAGTAGTAACTTATGTTTGAAAAGCATTTAAGAAAATTGCGTATTGGTCCTCTTAGTTTTAAAATATATCATTAGCCTCCTTTCTTGGAAAAGCAACCATTGACTATTAAAATACACAAAATCTTTTTCCTGTTACAGAGGTCATTAATCATTTCACACATTGTAAGCAATTACTGATGCAGTAAATATATACCTACCTTATGAAGCGTGGCACGAAAAACGAAGTAATTATGTCAACAAAATAAGGTTGTGTTAAATATTTAATTTGGTAAACGCGTTAAAGACAGAAGTAAGTTATGACATCAAGTGACTGTTCACAATTGCATCTTAATTAAATTGACATATACAAACGCATTGGTGTATTGACAGCTCACAGGACTGAACCTGGATATACACCACACACACACACGCGCACACACACACACACACACTCACACACAAATACACTCACTCACACACACATACACACACAAACAATATGTTCTCACTCACATTTTGAATCACACTAACTCTTTCGTTTATTCATCTCAAATTTATGGAAACCACTGATTCATGTTACTCTCTAAAGAACCTCTGAACTTACTTATCGGGAGTTAGAAGAGGCTGTTTATTCTGTCATACAGGTTCTACCTAGTACGGAAACCAGTCTCTCACACAGACCTTTGTGTCTGGGTTTTTGTGTATATTTTGATGTGACAGATTTTTGTAATTTTTGTGTGAGAGAAGAAATAAATTGTTATTATTATTATTAAACATTACATTACATTAATGTGACCGTTGTAATAGTAGTCGGCAGCCTGAAGGATGACAAATTTCATTTACTATCAACTAGCCAACCTGCTAACTTAGTCTGCATCTCTCAAAAGGATAAAAATTGCCCGTTAGTTCGGCTTTTATTGGTACTAGCGCGATGTTATAATATAGCTTTTTTTCGATTCATTTGGCAGGGTCAAACATAAAAAAAAAAAGTAATTCCTGAACCCTTCAGCTTTTTATTAATAGTGTAAACGTACAAAAATACCGAGGTAAGAATATGGCTTTTTAAACAAGCGAAGTTACGGGGCAAAAGTCAGTGACACATTCAATAAACTAAGTGCCGCAGCAATGGACACGCGACCTCTTTGGCAACCGCAAAACTTGTAAAATGTGACAAAGCGCGCAACCACGTTCATTTAATATTTTCACCTCAGAGTTGTAATACTATTTTGTCAGTTTCAAGTATTTAAATCAATTCTAAATTAAATGCGACATTCATACAATGAAACATAAGCAGATTTTTCTTTTTGAATAAATTGGTGAAATATGACGAGATAGTGATTCGTTAACTTTGGAGTTAAAAGAAAATTCAACATGTACTATCTGAGTTTTGTTTAGCACAATGTATGATCGGAAGGCCAAGACTAGGATCGATTGATATTCGGAGATAGAAAGAAGAACACTTAAAAAGTAAGAGTTAAGAAGGAGTAGTCCAAGCGGTGAACCGGTCATGAAATTTGTCATTCTTTTAAGAACAAATATCATGAACTTAATAAGGAGAACTAATGGAATCGACTGTAATAAATAAAGAATATGAGGCAATGCTCTGTTCTTAAATTAAGTGAAAGGCTTTCACGTGCAACAAGGTCTTCAATTTATAATAACTTTTTTATGTTCTTAAGGAAAATCCACTTTAAAAGATTTTTGCCTCTGCAGGCCTGAAAACACGATCGAGTTATGAGTTTTAGTGTGACATTGAATATTTACCATGACTAAAAAAAGGAATTCTAATTAATCACAAAAAAATATACTTTTAATTTATCATAATGTAGGTTTCGTCTTTAGGTGAGGCAGGAAGAGCTTTTTTGCTCGCTTTGCAAGCTCCCTGTAGTACAAAGTAAAAATAAAGTAATTAATTATGTCTATGAAAATATAATCACTTTTACGTAATCGAGACGGAACATTGATGGAACCTCTCGAAAAACGAATATCTTAATTTTATCAATGCACGTGGTTCTGTAACTAAAACATAGGATTATTGAGTCAGTGCAAAAGGAAGTAATAGTTTTATTAACATCTCATTATAATAATTATTCTATACATTTAAATTACGAACCTAATTATTTATTGACGCGATTTCTCTTAAAATAATAAACATTATCGTAATTGATTCGTAACAAACAAGTTTAAGGTTTATGTGTATTAAAAAAATAATCTTGTATACGACAGGCTGCACTGATTTATTGTGGTAATATTATGTGGAGAAAATTTTATGTCTTCTAATAATTGCGATGGTATGTAATCACAAACTTGTTTGACAGATTAAATAATGAAAACTATCTGGTCGATCATGCCACGCCGTCTAGAGCGAGTGTTACGTGAGCTACGGATGTATGAAACATCCGATTGCACCTGAGAGCAGAGCTGCTGACGGATGATAGTGCGGCGGCCGGCACCCCCCCGCGCCCCCCGCGCGTCTCGCATGTGAAAGCTACCACCGGCACAACAGGTGTCCTGCCTTCCATCTCCCACCAATTAATAGATGTATATTAGAAAGCATTCTACAAACGGTTGAAATGAACTTTAACCTTGATTGTTATTGTTATCTTTAAGTGACGTTTGGACACTATCTTTGTTAGAATCTTATAATAAAGCAGTATAATTGGTAATTACAAGTATTTTAAAGTACAGAACTAATAAAAACAATAATTCCAGCGGATAAAAATTAAGATTTATAGCCTGAATAAAATTTTAGAAACCGTAGTACGGTTAAAAAAAATTATTGCTAAATCTTTTGAAAAGAAATAAAAAACTTCGTCATACATGTAGATCAAGATGCCTCTATAGTATATATGTTTTAAATAGTAAATCAGATAAATTTAATTGACAATATTTTACAGGAATGGATCGTGGCATGATGTTAGCCTAGCATGCGTATTCGTATATAAGTTGTATTAATATTTATTCTAATTTTCTATACTAATATTTATAAACGCGTATCTTGATTAAAGAATAACGCATAGGCACTATTTGTCGCGATAACCAACAAACACGCGAGTGGAGCCGTGAGCCACATCTAGTATATTTTACAGATGATTGTTTTCTTACTTAATAATATTGAAGAGTTAAAAATTCATATACAAATTCAGCTAAAAATAAATAATTTATTAATTCCTTTCACTAGAAACTTTTGCGAGAGTATCTACTGTATAACATTGGAATACAGTTAACCGCGAACTGTTGTTGCATCAGCTCGAACTGGTTCGATAATACAAAAAGACAGGTGGCTCGGTGATTCGGTCAGATGTCATCACCACACAAGGGCCCCAGCAACCTACATATTTGTTTATCATAAATGTCATGCAAGCTCAATCGGGTAACTTACAAGCCAGACGTCATTATTTATGCAATATTAAACAATATTTTACATGAATTCTGATCGCGTACGCTCCGCATTTAAACTAGTCATACCTTAGCATAGCTCAGACAAGGTGAACAATGAGGTCCGGGACATATTCTGAACAATGGTTGCAGATACGATAGGAATCGGAAATTCGCCACTGACGTTGTTGTAGACTCTGCCTTTTGTCGCACAGTAACTATACAATACAAAGCTTTATAGAGTAAGAATATATAAATATTAAAAAAGCCGCAGCTGCGGTCATTGACCGAATAAGGAGCCTTGTCATACAAATATTCCGTTACACAATACTTTTACTATCTCCATATCAGACATAATTCATCTGAGATGGATCCGTGGGTGAAGACAGTGATGTCAAACAAATTATATCAGAGATTTTGACCACGTAGCTGAAATTTAAATATCCGTCAGTAACATGGTCGACATGGTCGTAAATGAATGAAATGTAAATAGGCACGCCCTGTTACCATGAATTGATATTTACACAAAATGTAAGTACACACGCTGCGTATATGGGTAGGACCATAGGTCTAGCGACCAGCAAGGCTAAGTTGAATGTTTGCATTATATAACATACGAGTTATCAGATCTCACACTAGCTTATTGTGACAACATCCGTTTTCATTCATTTTTCTGCTACTTTAATGAGTTTAATGAACCATTTGTTAGGTGTAAAAGTTTTTCGACTCATTTATTACCTTTTAATATTAGTTAAATTATATTATGTTCGTGTGGTGACGTATTGAAGAGTATGAAGTGTCAGCACTCCTATTCCGTGGGTTTATTTATTTATTTATTTATTGGCAAACGAGCAGACGTATCACCTGATGGTAAGTGATTACCGCCGCCCATGGACACCCGCAACACCAGAGGCGTCACAGGTGCGTTGCCGGCCTTTTAAGAAGGAGTACGCTCGTTTCTTGAAGGTTTGAAGGTCCTATTGGTCCGGGAATACCGCAGGCGACAGTTCATGGGTGTCGTTAGACGCGACTTAGGGAGAAAATTTTAAACAAATCCTATTTCTAAGTAAAGGCCTATATCTAGCACTTGACTGCTAAAGACTGTTGATGTAAACTACATTAGGCCACGTAACAACTTGAAATGATAATTGTGAATACTCACATTAACTATTGGTAAATTATTAACCAATGTTAATAGATAATATTTTTACGATATTTCATGACTATAAATTATAAGAGTACAATATTTAATCTGTTATAAATTTGATTATAAAATACACGTATAAGCAAAGGTCATTTCAACATAAATTTCTCAACGTTCATACGCGGACCGTTTAAGTTTGGGTAAATGTGTTTGTGTGTATGGGACAAACATTCGTAAGTGAGGTCTTGAGCGATTAGATGAAGAGCATTGAGTCGAACAAATGCATTGTCAATTCACTAAGCGTTTCACACCGAAATACGCAGAGCCCTCGTACTCGCCGGAAGATGTAATCACATGCCATAATGTAGGCATTTTGTTCTTGAAGGACGTCTGTAAACGCAACTTGCCTACAAGTAGATATAATAATATATATGGCAATATATAATGCCATAAAAAAACAATCAGCATCCACAAGTACATACAAATAGTTGAAAACCTTTTTTGTTCTTCCCTAATCTCTATTCCAATCACATTTGTTCTTTGTTTGAACAGACACCATTTTAACAGATATTTTGGTGTTTTAAGTTTTTCGGTATTTAGGATGAAATCGAAAGTCAATTATCGGTCTGTTGTCTGATAATACTTACGAAAATCGCCTTGACCAATCTAACAACCATAATGGCTAGAACAAACATATTCATTCAAAGAGGAAAATATTACACAATACGTCACACATACGCTTACATATAAATACACATATCTATTTGAAAAGACTAAAAAAAATATTATGAATACATATAAAACCTTCGGGAAATATCCTGACCTACATACTATTTAAATAGGCAAATTACTTTTTTACCTACTCCTTTTAAAAAGTACATTAAGATAATATTATAATTGATTTATTTCAAAAGGTTTAACCTTTTGTCCTGAGAAACCTGTATTTACGCAAACAGACAACTAAGCAATTTGCAGCAATTTGTGACATTCATAAAATCGTGATTATACCATGTGGCATTATTTAAATGTGAATATGTAATGTAGAAAAAGTTTGAGAAATACGAAATCCTTTACATATAATTAAATTAAGTAACCGTTGTTAAAAATTACATATGTTTTACGTATAATACATCAGAGATCAACTTTAATATTATCCGTCAAATTTTTTTATTGAAATATCACCGTAGGCAAGTGATAAATTCTATTTATTTTAATAAATACTTTTTTATAGATATTTTTCAAGTCGAAATCAGAACGGGTAAGTGATGAATAAGTCCGTAAATTCCAAATAAAAAAGGAAATTTTGAATAATAAACAAAGATAACTAAAAAATAAAAAACAAAACATCTATTAAGAACACTAAAAACATACAAAAAACTAATAAAGTGACGAGGTCGCGAAGTACTTTCACCGAGAACCGCGCGGCTGTCCCACTGTGGACATTTGAGTGTGAGTGTTGTCTGGCGAAACCATTCGACTACGCACTACGTTTACTAAATATTGAATCAGAAGTATAGCTACATCTCATTCATTCATAAAGTGAAAGAAAAGAGTAACCAAGTAATTTGTTAGAAAAATCGTTTGTTATAAAAATCTCAACGACGGTCGCACCGATGTCTCGGGCTACTTCCCACAATGTTTAGGGCAATAACCCGAATATAGTTGTTCAAGATGTGGGTCAATTTTAAATAGATAAATAGTTAAATGTCGTATATAAGTGCACAAATTGACATACTTAATGTTGTTGATCTGCGCTAAACTATGATGCTCATAATAGTATCAGTTCTTTCAACTGTTTGAACGGTAATGTTGAATATTGAGTAGTAAACTTGCATAGGGTTTGCATGGTGTTAATTATTAACAGAATGCGCATTAGTCATAAAACTTTTCCCTTTTTATGTGAAGAGAAGAGTTACGAGTATTTTCAGCTGTGTCGTATTGAAATTTTGTACCTTCTACTTCAAAATTGAGTCTAAAACACTTTGATTATAAAATTCAAAGTCTAATAATGTATTTAATGCTAAGATCTTAAGTAAAACTAAACTCATGAGAAAGTTTGTAAAAGTAAAGTTTAATGTATTTATTTAGATTTAAAAACGTATCAGCTTGTTAATAATCAGCTTTCTATTTAAGCCAAAATCGGATTCAAAAATAACAGACGTGTATCCACAAAGGCTAATATTTGGACTACAAATGGGTAAACAATAAATGCCGGCTTAACGCTTAAACTAATATTGCCAAAGAAAACAAATATTTATTTTTTATTTCATATTGTCTCTGTCTGACCGACTACTTCCATGAAAGTTGCTTAGGCTTTGTGACATTGATTAATACATAGATAATTTATTTTAACAGGCTTAAAGTTAATTGTAGTTCTTGTATACTTAACAATTCTCTTAGGAAAACGTGCGTAAAGATTAGTGCCACACTCATCACGTTTCATTTTTTAAATTCAATGGTATTATTTCGAAGAAATTGCCTTATAATGATTCACTAGTAGATTATTTTATACTTTATTTCGATCAGATGAAATATGAACGATATCAGACATAAATTGACACTATTTTAAAAATAATGTGTGGGGATTAAAATAATTTATTTTATTTATCACTCTATCCTTAATTTGAATTAGTAAAAAATACTTGTTTTTTAGTTTTTTAACTTATTTATTAGTACAGAGAATTAACATTGTCTTGTTACAAATAGTCGAAGATGTAAAAAATTATAATGAACCACGATTAGCGTGGTGTGATGATGTCCTTAATGTTGATAAGTGTGCACTATAATGGGAATTGAATCAAAACAACGCAGATTTGATTTAATAATGTCTCAACTATCTCTTATATCTGATTTAATAGCCAGTACAGGCACTGCTGTTTTATATACCTTCCTACGTGAGTCTAAGCAAATCAATTGACGCAAATTCGGCACCACCTTAGCAACAGCCATAATAGCTGTTGAAACATAGCCGCACCTTATTTATATAGCCTACTTCCATTCTACTCGTGATGGAGAAGACGCCTCACACATATTAATAAGCTGTTAGGTTTATCCCAATACAAAAGCCTACCCACTAACACACTGTAGTGGTAACATCGCTCTATTTAGTGTCACGTTTGTGTAATATGACAAGATTTATACCCTATAAATTTTAATTAAGAAAATCCCGAAGTATTTGTCCGTCGTAATAGTCAATATGCTCATCATGCTTGGATATTCCCGAGGAATCCCATTAATGTGAGATATGGGTACTTATAAAATTGCATGTGGAATAGGAATCTTTAACAAATAAACCTTGAGGTAGCAACAACTTCACATATTTGATAACATTATCAAATATTAGCGTATGGCTTTGTCACAATTTGTTAGAGACGAGTTAGTGTATGAGAAGAATTAAAAAATCCATGAAACTTATGTGTATTGAAACAGGCCACTCACGGACCGTAAAGTACAAACAAATTAGAACATAGCAAAATTCTAATACAACCTCACTCACAAAGACTGTTGTCTTTTGTCCGCACGTGGCGGATTGTGAAATATCAAAATGGTTATCGCAATCGACATGATTTTAATTACTATTTTACCATTATTTTTTAACTGACAATATTTACAAATCAATTGCAATCAATAACATTAGACAAGGTTTTTAGTAATGGTGTAATATAAGTCGATACTTATTATGTATACTCGGCCATACTAATATGTCAAAAAATCATGTATGACAAGATTGATCGCATACATAACATGTTAATCTATTCGTATTCTATGAGACAAAAGCGCAGAATAAATACATATCAACGTAGTATTTCTATAAGCTTACGCATTCATTACATAAAAATTGTTGATGATAATAAAAGCAACATAAACGTGTACTGCAACCTAATATCGCTTCTGTGATTTATAACCGCAACTTATCGAAACAACCAACGTAAGATATACTATTAATAGAATATATATAGATAGATAGAATGTATCGATTCGTGTTGAGAGGGTATTTTATTTTTTCAAATTTTTTAAGTGATTTCGGAGTTAAACTTCCCTTTTTTATCTTCAAAAGTTTAAATTATTTTATATTTAGATACAGGCAGAAGCACATGTACTCCAATATAGGTTTTGTTTTTATCATCTGTCTGAATGAAACGACGGCATCTTCGAAAGTCGTGTAAAAGAAATTATATTCAAATACAACTTGAAAATTTCATCTACCTATACCTACTTTCTGTGCTTTCAGAAAGCATTATATAGAAGACTTATTACATTTATAAATAACTTTTGCAAAAAAAACCTACTATGTAATAAATAAAAAATAAGATGTCAGAACTAAACACTTTTTATGTAACATTGTGAATTAAAATCAATAGTAATCTTACCTTTTTGTGGTTCCAAAGCACGTTGACGGAGGGTTTGCCGCGACGGAAATCACTTTGGTCGACGACGTCATCGTGTATCAGTGATGCCGAGTGTATCATCTCGCTGATCATCGCCACTTGCCGCTGAGAAGGCAGCAATGCACTGCAGCACAATGTTACATCATCAGTATTATACTAACTAGTTACAGTAACGCTCATTAAATCTATATTTATCAATGTACGGTACAGGAATGTACAAGTTGCTTCCTTATTAATCATCTGTTAGCCACTACCTTCTACGAGTACCTATAGCTTTCTTCAAATTGACAAGAACTACCTATAAAGACTAATTGAAGTGATCCTTCCCTATTAAGTTTAATGGTGTTAAATCTCTATACCGCTGGTGTGCGAAGTCCATATTTTAACTCTTCGTGTATTAATCGGGTGTTTATAATCTCCCTACCAGCCTTGAAACATTTACCTAATGCATAACCCTCTACTATCTGTATTTTCGGTCAAAATTTAGAGAGAACTCACACTAGATATGGTCATTGCTATTTTCAGTAAAGAAGGAGATATCGATTCAATAATAAATGGACCTAAGCTTGCTTGAAATCAAATGGTAACTTATTAAATGGTATTCATAATTGCATTATTGTACATTCCTTGTCACAGATGATTAAATGCATGTAATAATCAGATGCAAAGTGGAGCACGCTGAATTCATGATTAATGTTGCTTGTTAAGTTTTTTTTTATGTTGTAATTCTTCATGTACTACTCGAACATTACGTTTATTGTTGACTTAATTCATTTATTTCTGGGGTAGGTTGGATCAGTTGTGTGTTGTTCTGCCACTAGCTCTAATTCTGTGGTCTGACCACGTTATGTTAAAAACAGAATATTAAATAATTTTAAAACATGAGACGTCAATTAAGAATAATCTCAAACATTATGTTTTTCCGAAATTCAGAGTCAATAAACTCTTAGAATCAAAAGGAATCAGCAATAACTTTTGTTAATGAACTGCACTCCGAAGTATTTCAGTCCCATCTTAAGTCTAGATTATTTTGCTATTCAATTACACGTTTTCAGTTTGCAAGTTCTTTTACGCGACTTTGAGACATTTATGCAAGCAATACTCGTAATACGGATTAGATAAGGAACAAATTACAGGCATAGTTTGTATTCAAATAAACAGTTATTTTATATATATGTACATCTGTGACCGTTACGGCTTATATAATGTATGTGTGGTATCATCGACAGAACCAACATTGATTGGCCTTGACAACGAACATCCTAGGTGCATAAATCATCATAGATCATCATAAAGACATTGAAATCCAACACCTTTAGGACTAAATACAAATCACATAAAAGAGAAATAAAACGTCGTGAGAAGTCTTGCAGATGTAAAGCATTAAAATTCTTTTGTAGAAATAATGATTAAATATAGTTTTTTTTTTGTTTGGCCCTTCCAAAATGACTACTCTGCCTAATGGAAAGCACAAACAGAATCCAAGAGTGGTGGTCACCACATTGCAATTGCAGACAATACAACAATGCAGCATGGTGTCCCACACTATAGTGGGCTAATGATGGTCCTGCATCATTGGGCCTCCGATCTCGCACGCACCAACGAAACAAAGCAAAACAACGTAAAATGACAGCACGAACGCTTTCATTTTACGTTGATTTTCTGTGCGAGGGTAGTATCGCCCCGGTCGAGCCGGCCCGTTCGTGCTGAAACCCGCGTGGCTCTACTACCAATTTATTAATATAGCAACACATCGCTACACCCCGTTACATGTTACATGCTATCACATGGCGTGGAGTCGCCATGGCGATGGGTCGTCACACCAGCAGTCAGTCAAACCTTCCGCTATAGTTGTTTGACATTAATAATAATTACTGATTATGAAACTTAAGTATAAGACGTCTCCTTAGCTATAAAAAATTTACCATACACAACAAAATAAAATAAATCACAATAAGCTATTCATTAAATAACACAATAAGCTTCTGTTTCGTGACTGAATGTCAGTGAAGAGCTTATACGTGCATATAATTTTTGCATATTAATGCCAAGCTATAAAACCTTAAGTATAAATGTTTGTAAAACTATCGTAAATATAAGACCATTTAACATGTTTAAAGTTAACGTCACGGCAAATACTTTTGTGTCTTCAATGCGTTTTATGAAAAAAGTATTATGATCTCGCTTTATAAGCATCTTTAACCGATTTCTGAAGAGAGAGCAGATCTCTAATCAACTCTTTATTTTATAAGTACCTACATTTCTTCGAGATCTCTAAACTACTTAACATAATCTTTTTTATTGCTGGTAAATCCTTTTTATCCGTATGAATATAAGAAATTGCTAATAAAACCGTATGTTCACCATCATCAGATTAGTATTAAAAGCTCTAAAAAGTCAACACTCTTTCTACGGAACTCCGATATTACCTAGTGCTTGGGGTTTTTTTAAGTAATAGAGGGCAAGTGAGCAGACGTATCGCTTGAATAGAAAGCGATTAGCGCAGCCCATAGACACCCGCAACACCAGAAGCGTCACAAATTCGTTGCCGGCCTTTTAAAAAGGAGTACGCTTTTTCTTGAAGATTTGAAGGTCACATTGGTCCGGGAATACCGCAGGCGACCATTCATTCCACAGTTATGTTGTGCGAGGAAGAAAGTTTCTGGAAAAACGCACAGTTGTTGACTGACAACCATCAAATGATGGAAATGAAATTGCTGTCGCGCTGGACGATGGCGAAAAGAGGGTTGTGGGGTTCTGATGACATTCATCTGACGCACTGGTGAAACATTGAAGATCAGCTATGTCGTAGTAGACTTAAAGCTGACCGCAACCTAGTTTGGTAAAAGGGTCAGACGATAAGTATAATTTCTACCGATAATTTACACAATTATCAGTTTAGGCAAGAGATGTCCAAATTTCGGACTACTTACTATGATACAGAATGATATAGGAAATAATAAAGTTACAAATTACTTTGAACGTAAACTTTAACAATACACACTACATTGATTACGTCTAAAACATGAACATTACATATAGTTCATTGTACCTAGTATTGTAACTGGTCACTTACGCACTACGGACTAAGCACGCGATTTGTTATAACACTATACTTAATTATAGCAAACCAGTTATTAGAACAGTTATTTTTCGGAATAAATACAAATAAATTTTGGTTTGTGATAACGTAAAAAGATACTACTAGTCTCTTGTCGTAATTGTAATCTTCAGTGAAACGTCTGCATAGTTCATAGTGGCTATTTATACTGCCTTCGTAATCTAACACTATTTGTAGGCAAAGATTGGTTTTGTGTTAAAAATAAATCACATAGATAATAAATAGAATACAGCTACTTTCAAGGTAATCCTTATTTATCGAATAACGAGAAATTAAGTACCATCAGAATCAGTCAGCGTTCTCAGCGTGAAAGACTTAAAAACCTAATATCTGCTATTCACGCCACATTACACAACACACATTCAACACATTAATTGTATATGGTACTAATTTTCAGAAATTTAAATTGTTCCAAGGTTTTACATACAGTTAAACTTTATTCTTGTAATCAATTATATTACTTTATCTGATTATCCTGAAATATTTGCCTACACAGTTCCAAGTGTCAAACAAAGAAATAAAGGGTTTCTTATATCT
This sequence comes from Spilosoma lubricipeda, assembly GCA_905220595.1. Taxonomy (NCBI): domain Eukaryota; kingdom Metazoa; phylum Arthropoda; class Insecta; order Lepidoptera; family Erebidae; genus Spilosoma; species Spilosoma lubricipeda. Next base: position 13,534,850 of record HG992282.1, on the reverse strand, counting down.
AGAAAAACGTTTTAATTATTATTCTGCGTGCTTATAACCATAAAATCACAATGTCTAATCCTAATATCCTAATTCTAATTACACTATTATTACAATATTCTAAAGATTAAAAGTATGTTTGTTACGCTTCCACGCGAAAACTATTTGGAGGTATTAGAAATAACATAGGATACTTTTTATTAAATATGAGCGAAGCCGTGGGCGAAATCTAGTATTATACATAATGACGTAAAGGCCCGTATTCACTTTGATTAGAGCGAATGCAAGTATGAAATGCAATCGATGATTGGTAAAAAAAAACGTGTGGACCGCGAATTCGCTGTCCACACTAATCCACTACTAATCAAAGTCAATACATCCCTTAACTTTAACGCGCTGAGTTTACGCTATTTTGATAAAACACAATATACTTTGTTACTTCACTATATTCGCAAATCATCGCACGCTGAAGAATACATTATACTCGACGGCGACGGAGACGATAATTATTGCCCCAAGAGATTAGAACAGCCTTGGAAAACGGTGTGGTTGCGCATACCTCTCGATGTACGAGATAGTCAGATCTGAAGGTTGAAGATGATTCTTATACATTGCCGTTTGTATTTATATGTATGTGTGTCTTAATTCTTCATTATTGCTACATTCGTTAGTGGGGAAATTTTAAATATTTATGTTTAATTTTATTTTCTAGGAATAAGTCATAAATATCTTAAACTAATTTGTAGTCTGTTATAGTTATACACACTATGATGATTCTCCCATATCGATTATATCATGAAGTTCCAACCTACGGATACTCACGTGTGAACGTACAAGATTATGAGAATTTTGAAACATTTACTCAAGATTGTTTACAACTACATTAAACGATGTTAACTAATTACACAATAGCAATTCTTTTATGAGTTAATTATTCACAAAGATTTCCAAATAATTTAAACCATGTAACAAAACTATAATGTATCCATTACCTTATGTACAGAATTAGACAAGTGTTTAAGGCATTCGCAACTTCATTTTTAGGTAAGTCATGGACAGTAAAAAAAAATCATAAACATAATTAATTCAACAGCAATTCGCGTTGAGTATTGCGAATTTAAATATTCTTATCATGGCAAAGCAGATCACACGGACGACGTTTAACAATGCGAGCGCATTGACAGGATAGTTACTATTCTTTTGTTAAAACTATTTGCACTGAATGCACAAAGCGTAAGAAATAAGTGTTTTCAAGAAATCCAGATTTTCCTTAAGATATCAGAATATATTACCCTATTTTGAATATAATTCTCGTTCATCTTTCTCATACTAGTTTTATTGTACTTAGTGTTGTCACTTGATGCATCGTGATGATAGGATACATTCCGTAGGCATATTATCCGCCAGCTTTTTATAATAATACAGGTATTAAAAAGACTCAAGGTATCACAAAAGCTTGTGATATCGTAAGAGAAGCAATTGGGACATTGGAACTTAAAATTATCGGTTTTGTTGTTCTTATTCGGGTAATATTTTTTTTCCATTAACTGTATAATCACGTAATAAATAGTCACGCTTTGTAACTTATCAAACATTATTTTTGTACCGTCTTCTTTAAGAAAATTCTATGTGAACATTGCGACCTTCGACTTATTGCAACAAATCGGATCGTGGTTTTAAAAGCTTAAAAACAAATTGTTCAAGGCCTCCGCCGAGACATTGAACTATGAAGCGTACAGTCTGATAACCGAACGCAATCAAAAATGGTTGGTCAAGAGACACTATTAAGCAACAAGTTCAATGAATTAAACGAAAGTCTTAAGAAATATTTTTCATATTTAACTTGAGTTACTTCCACTTTAAGATTTAATAGGTCATCTCTTAATTTTGTGTTAGGGGAAAACTATGGTAGTTCCAGGGATTTCCTTTCGAAGGGTACATCTGGTTCCCCGGCTCCTAGTACGCCGTACGCTTTTACTAGGTTCGAGTCCGACATTGCCACCAATCGGTGGTATCCGGGGGGACTACCGCACAAAAAAGGGACAAAAAATGGTACAGTTTGTAGCCATTATATCTACGGTTCAAATCCTATACAAATTATAAATATTTTAGTATTTTTTACAGATTTCTATTATTTAAATTGCGGTTTCAGCGCATCTATAAATCATATACAGCTCAAAGTTAAGATTGTGTGGTCTTCTATATATAAGAACACTAGATTTTATAATAATAAACAATTGACATTGGAATTTGAAACTCAGACGTGATAAAGCAAAGTTTACGCTTGTAACGTTTGTGGTTATTATTACATAGAAACATTGCGGGTTGACCCGAGACTTTTCTAACTTTCTTCGCTTTCTTACCACACCGCGTCTGCGTGATAGAGCACGAGTTAAGGATCTCTAAAAATAGTAGCTTAAACAGAGTGATCTTGTGGTTACGATAAAGATTTACCCGTCTCAATATTCTTTATTGTAAATTCAGACTAAATTAGTAAGTGGAAATATGTTGTTTGTCTATTCACAGACAAGTCGTAAATCATGGCTAACGATAGAGGTTTTTGCTAGTACTTTACAAATAGTTCAATTACCTCTCCGCTGGTCTTCTTGTCGGTTTTAGCAATTTCTGTCTTTTATTATTTTCGCCTTAATACTTTAAGCAGTAAAATATTTACTGCCCAAAGTATGTATATAAGAAGCTTTGGTTAAAGTATACTACATAACAAAAATGCTATAAAATTGAAATTAGATGTATTCTATAGTTATTATGGTATGCGGGGAATGTTGTGTAAAATATCAAGTTAAACACACCTTTAATGTCAAATTTTTGAAAGGCTTACTACTCTTGCTATTCTTGACTATTAAGACCGAGGTAATGGGTTTGATTTCAACTCAGGATACATAATTTTTCAGACATTTTTTTTTTTTCAGACATTTAGACATTTAGGCATTTACATTTATAATTATGTAACGAGAACGAATATTTGTTCTGTGTCTGGGTGTAAATTCTCTGTAATGTATATCTATTTAATAATATACACTCATATGTATGCTTAGCAGCAGTGTGATTATCATAGCACAGGCTCTGTCTAAATTGGGATCAGACGGCCATTTGTGAGATCACACAAGTCAAGGTCAACTCTATTATATGTATATACTCGTACTAGCTGAACCCCGCGGTGTTACCCGCGGTTATTGACGTACTGCGGTAAACGCTGCGGGGCGAAACTAGTCTAAAAAAAGAAGCCTAAGTTACTCCTTATATAGTCAGTTACCTATAAATAAAACATAACATATGCATTTAGTAAAAAGCGGTTATTTTAATATTACAAACAGATCAAACCTTTCTTCGATCAAATCATATCGTAATTCCACTTCAAAAAGAATTCAGACATCTTTCGGACGTCTGACAACGCCATCTAGTCTCAAACTAAGCAGAGCTCTATTACTTGTAGAATCAAATATTTGCAAATCATGCGAACATTTGGTCCAACCTGGGAATCGAACCCGAGACTTCAAGCACAGCATCGCATTCGCTATAACTGCCCGGGGTAGTTATTAACTCTATGCAATGTTTTTCAGTAATTTTATTCAACGAATAAATAAATGTCTTGTGATTAAAAAAATAATAAAAGAGGTCTTACCTGTTTTCTCCATATATGTGGTAGTTAACGGCCCGCGCCATAAGTATGGCGACCATCGGCCTGAGCGCCTTCCCCTGTCCGTCAAAGTAATATGTGGCTATGGTTTTCAGCTCTGGCTGATTTGTGTTTCGCTCCAGCTCCTGTCGGTCAGAGAAGCTACAGTCGAATTGGGATCTAATTTCTATTTACATCATATAATATACTTTCAATTGCGGAATAAAAAGAGGCTAAGATTACCTTTGTTACCAATGGAATTGCAATAATAATTAACAAGTTCGACTCTCAAACATCTATAAGGTAAAGAGATTTAACTATGGCTATGACGTCAACAAAACTTCCTTGTTAAAGAGAGGCCTGTGTCCTTAAAGGCAGTTGATGATGATGATGCCATAAAAAACATCACACACAGAAATATCGTTTACAAAAAAGACAGGAAACGGGCAATATAATTATAATCTTATTAAATACATAAAAAAAATCACAGTAAAAAGAAATTAAGAACGGCTTCATTTCTTTATATCAAATGATTTATTTGATATAAAGAAATGAAGTTGTGATTGCATAAAGCTCATAGATAACAACCGTAATCTTTATTATAAACTAGCTGAACCCCGCGGTGTTACCCGCGGTTATTGTTGTACCGCGAGTAACGCCGCGCGACAAAGTTAGTCTAAAAAAAGTAGCCTAAGTTACTCCCCGGATCAATAGCTACCTGCCAGTGAAAGTCCCTACAAAATCCGTCCAGCCGTTCCAGAGATTACCCGGAACAAACAGACAGACAGACAGACAGACAAAAATTTTTTAACTACAGTTTTGGTACATGTATCGTGTATATTTACATATGCATTGATTAAAAAGCTGTTATTTTAATATTACAAACAGACACTCCAATTTTATTTATTTGTATAGATAGAAATCACTAATATTTCAGTAAATTAACCTGTAATAATATTAAAATATGTAAAGAAATTTATTAATTTGAAAGTGCGTCATTCTGATAGAGGTGTCTATCGAATAACTTAATCGATTAAGAGTTATAACATAACATTTTATAATGCATGCAAGTGGACGAATAGCAGTAAATTTCGCATATATAACATATTTTAAATATTCAAATAAAATGTTACATAAACCATACTTTCATGTTACTGAGCATATTAGATTTCAAGAATTTGTAGAATTTCACTACACGGATTAATGAGTCATCTGATAAAATGTGATATTCTCTCTTTTAACAAGTTTTCTGAGAGTTAATACATGTACTCGTATAGCTAAACTTGTCATGTCAAACGTGTAAATGTTATTTCACAAAACGGACATGTAGAACTACGCTTGCTACGCCATCGTAGCTGCTGCTACGAATTGAGTAAATAAAAAGACTATATGTGTCGCCTACACACAGATATTCTATTTAATACTCGTAGTACTTTTTGCATTAAATAGAATTTTATCAACAAAGTGTAAAAAGTAATCGCATTGATGATATTAAGAGCTATTAAATTTAACTTAAATAAGTTTTATACACATATTAATTATAACACTCCATCTGTTGTCGTCAGTAGGTTAAGTAGTTATTACAATATGGAGTATTTATATATTTGTCAACGCAGTGCTGACATGCTCCTTATTATTTCCATCATCGAATGCTTCCTTTAAAAAAACTAAACGGTTCCTTGCAGGTTCACCAGAGTTTAAAGTCACTGCTCCTCACCCAAGTCCTCTAGCATGGTGTTGCATTGTCTATAACTTGAGGAATATTTAATAATATTATTTAAACCCGATATTTTTCTAGACGTAAGAATAAACAAATAATCGAAACATTCTTCGGCCTTATTATACAACTACCTGGCTCATGCCCAAATCGTTGGGCACTAAACGTTTTCATGTTTCGAATTAATATTTAGCCTGTGACACTCACAAATAATGTCGTTTTCTATTGTCACAGAATTTTCGAAAGCAGTAGATTCGAAGATTAACCCCTCCAATATCACAAACTCTCAAACTGTACCTCTTTATAATATTAATATAGATTATATCATAGATATAGATAAGATAGTGATAAAATAGTGGTTGTGTAATTAATAAACCGTTATTTTTGTATAATGATAAAAGCACCTACTTTCTGTTACCTCCATTTTGGTATTATAAAAAAGCACATCTCAAAAAGTGCATCCGACTCCACAAAATCATAATAAATTAGAGGTGGGACTCATCTAAGCTACAACAGCCTAAAGTCAAGAATCTATTTAGAGTATAAAATATAATATTTTGTGTACATTTTTGTATTGTATATTATTTAATAGCTAGCTAGCTTTAATAGCTAGTGATGCTTCTGCATCATTGGGCCTCCGGTCTTGCACTCACCAAGGAAACACGACAGCACGATCGCTGTCATTTTACGTTGATTTTCTGTGCCGCCCCGAGCCGGCCCGTTCGTGCTGAAATCAGCGTGGCTCTAATACCGTGTTTCTTGTTCTTGTCGATTCCATATCCAAAGATTGCCCGTAAGAGCCTATCGCAGTTTACAGCTGGACATAGGTCTCTCCAATTGTACGGCACTTACTTCGATCTTAGACTTCTCGCATCCAACTCCTGCCAGCCGCCTCGCGCAGATCATCACTCCACCTGGCCTTTGGACGTCTTACACTAAGTTTGCCGAAACACGGTCTCCACTCAAGAACCCGTTTACCCCAACGGTAATCAGCTCTGCGGCTAATATGGCCAGCCTACTGCCACTTCAGCTTGCTAATCCTTTGGGCTATGTCGATGACATTGGTTCTCTGCCGGATCACCTCATTTCTGATGCGATCCGTTAGAGTAACGCCAAGCATAGCCCTCTCCATAGCACGCTGAGCGATTTTGAACTTGTGGACCAGTCGTGCCGTAACTGTCCACGTTTTGGCATCGTATGTCATTACGGGTAGGACGCACTGATTAAAGACTTTTTCGTCTTTAGGCACTGTGAGATCGACGATGAAAAGACCCGACGAAGTTTCCCAAACCAACCGAATTCTCCTGTTCACCTCGTCCTCGAAGTTGTTTCTACCTAACTGCAAAGTCTGCCCCAGGTACACATATTTTTGAACAACTTCGAGAACGGCACTGTGTACCGCGACCGGTTCCGGTAGAATATGTTCATTGAACATGACCTTGGTTTTGTCCACGTTCATCCGTACGCCGATACGCACATAAGAGTCAACCGGGTCATTCAGCATCTGTTGTAGGTCCTGCAGCGTCTCTGCCATGATGGCGATATCGTCCGCAAATCGCAAGTGAGAGATGTATTCGCCATTGATATTTATGCCGCGTCCTTTCCTATGCGCAATCCTCCATTGCATTTATGACCAATTTCGGGGAAAGAACATCCCTTTGTCTCAATCCACGACGCAAAAGTATACACCTTGTTTGTTGATCCTGTACTTGGACGGACATAGTGGCAGCTTCGTAGAGACATCTCAGCACTTGGATGTCACCACTTGGCAACGCTGCAGGGATTCCAGAACAGACCAGATCTCGATCGAGTCAAAAGCCTTCTCGTAGTCCACGAATGCTAGACACAGGGCTTTGTGATTATATTTTTCGGTCTTCTGTATAATCTTCCGCACTGTGTGGCACATCCACACATCTCGGCATCGTCTATGGTGCTATATTCTGTAATAAATAACATCATATACACATTGTACAGCACGTCCAAAGACTCATTATAGAAATCTACCTACTTGCATTACGCCAAGCATAATATATGTAAATCGACATAATGATACAAATTTTGTTTGGAACGTAAAATAGCTAAGCCAGTTTTACGAAAGAGATAATTTGCAACTACCTGAAGGACTCAGTCGGTGTTTTCAGCGTCTCGGTGTAGTAACCACCATCGCCTGCAAGTTGTCGCAAGCTTGACGCAAGTGCCCTCTTGCGGTGGTGGACAATGTAAATTTCGGCATTACAATTCAATTATGATTGTAGTACATCAATTTTATTGTTTGAAGAACACATCAAACGAGCATTAAAATTTAAATACAGAAGAATACAATTTTACATGTGTTTCTGTATGTTATTTATAACGATGGTTATTACAAGCAATTAAATGTCAAACAATTTAATTCAATGTAAAGAAATTGACAATGTAGTTTCGGGATTCATTTTGACTGTTTGGCATTAGCGGGGTATTTAGGAGTCCTATCAAAACTTAATTTATGAAGATATTTTTAATAGAAATGGTGATATTCCTCTACTCTTTAGTTTGGCCTGTTCAATTTTAAAAGATAGCAATAACTTTCACTGCCTCTGTGGCGCAGTGGTGGTGTATGCGAGTGATTTGCTTGACATCTCGGGTTCGATTCCCGGGTCGGACCAAATGTTTGTATGATCTGCAAATATTTGTCTCGGAGTTTGTGTGATTTCTATGTATGTGTATGTGTAAATATGTACATATTTACAAAAAAAAAATATACATGTATTTATATCAGTTGTCTAGTACCCATGACAAAAGCTCTACTTAGCTTGGGACTAGACGGCATTGTGTGTAAGACGTCCGATATATTTATTGATTATTTATTTATCCATTACGAACATCAGCTCCTTAAGTCAAAGTTTGTTTATACTTAAAATATAGAAACAAATATTGTACTTAACTACCAGTCGTGGGTATGTATGTACACATTCAAATCACCACGCAGGTGGTATGCGAGAATCCGAGGTCGGTACTCACTAATATTCACCGACGATACGGCTATGGTTAGCAGCATCGCACACCTACTTAATACCTAAACAGTTTAGGTTTGGACTCTAGTGTCTAACTTAATATTAATTTGCCTAATATATTGCGAGGAGGTTAATTATATGGAACGGAAGCTATAAATCAATTATTATCGAATGCTATGAACCAATTAAAGAAAAGTATGAAGTAAATAACAAATCCGCACTCCAGAATTGATTTATTAAGTGAACCTAATAACATAGAACTCAAATGATTCCGTACGGTATGGTCGCGTGGATATCAAGTATAAGACATGTATTTCTATTCGTAGTAGTGACCGATGTTTCGGTTTCGGTCAATTTCGGCGTTTGCCACATTGACATCAAATTAGTAGCGGTAACCTTCTACTTAAAATAGTAATAAAGTTACATTTTTTTTAAACGCGGGATACGGTATTTACAGTGACGGAACTAAGTAGTCTTAGTTTTGTCAACATTGGTGGTGATTCTCTTGTTGTCACCACTAAACTAAAATTCACTTAAACTTGTTGTTGGATTATATACTTTAATGTCTTCCGCTTACAGTCCATTTTTAACCGACTTCCAAAAGGAGGAGGTTCTCATTTGATTTTTTTTTTTTTTCAATATCGCTTATTTCAGCTTTCACTATATTCAGTTTATTATCGACTAAAAGTTGATCTGAGATACACGCTTGTTTATTAGTAAAAAACGAAACTAAACTCTAAATGTATAAATTATAAAAAAATAATTACGTAGGTAGTTTAGTCGGCATGTATTTAGACGACGTCTAAGTTTTGAGCGACATGTCAAGTTTTACGTCACACGTTACACGTTATAAACGTTCAACACAAGAATAGCAAAAGAAAAATATGGTCTAGGTTGAGTAATTTAACTAATTTTTGTTATATAAAGTAAATCTTAATTTTTTAATTAATAAACAAGCGTGTGTTTCTGACTAATGTGTATTTGGTACAAAACTAAACACAGTGACAGCTGAGATGTGGGATATCAAAAAAATGGACTGTAAGCGGATGAGATTAGAGTATATAATCCAAAAACAAATTTTAGTGAATTTTAGTTTAGTGTTTATAACATGAGAATTACCACCATGGTCTATTCTAAGGAATTCGAGAGTTAATTATCATAAGACTAGCTATTCTTCAGGTTCAATTGATGATGAATATACCTTCAGACAATATGTTTCAGTTTATTCCAAATCTGAATTGAACATTGATATCACGAAACATTAGATGAGAAAGGTATTTGACATACATTCAAGATTTACTAGGTGCGCCAATGAAAGGAAAAGCAGTTTCGATTATAATAAAACGAGCATAAACTTTATGGCATAAATCTACAATTACATTAATAGCATACAAGAGGATGAATCAAACGCTTAGACTATAAGGAGAAGCCATACGCAGGCGTTCCCCTCTGCCACAGTATAAACCCGAATGGTAGGTCCATTCGGGTTTATACTGTGGCGATACGCTGTTATGACACAGAATTTATATCTTCTACGTTAGTCTAATGCTAAGTACTTAGAAGAAAACTTCCGTAACAATATCTATACAAATAAATAAAATTGGAGTGTATGTTTGTAATATTAAAATAACCGCTTTTTACTAAATGCATATGTATGTACACGGTACATATACCAAAAATGTAGTTAAAAAAATGATGTCTGTCTGTTTGTCTGTTTGTTCTGGGTAATCTCTGGAACGGCAGGACCGATTCTGAGCGGACCTTCACTGGCAGGTAGCTGAAGATCCAGGGAGTAACTTAGACTACTTTTTTAGACTGACTTTGTCCCGCGGAGTTACTCGCGGTACAATAATAACCGCGGTTAACACCGCGGGGTTCAGCTAATCTTGAATAAAACTGGATGTAAGCGCAAAAAAATCGATTATCGTTAAAATCAAGTGTTGCCAACAGATGGTATAACAGATGTTACTATCGCACTTCAAGATCCTTATCAGCTAATTGACATTCCGTTTCACGTTTGATAAATTTTATATGAAGTCGTTCATAGCAAGGACCAGTGTTAAAGGATTTACGGAGATTACTAAGTTACCATTTCAAAATCAACTACTTTACAGGGTGTCCCTAATTGAGCAAGTCTAAAGGCACTATAGCGGAAATAAAATAATAAGAATAATATTATTTCTCGGTTGTTTTTGCACACCGAGTGGAAAACAAGGTCAATGTTGAAGTTTAGCGTTCAACACTTTCCATTCGCTACTCCATTGAGACAGGTTTTGATTACGAAGATAGCACAATCTATAGTAATATATAAAGCTGAAGAGTTTGTTTGTTTGAACACGCTAATCTCAGGAACCGCTAGTCCGATTTGAAAAATTCTTTCAGTGTTAGATAACCCATTTATCGAGGAAGGTTATAGGCTATGTAACATCACGCTAAGACTGTAGGTCGGGAGCGGAGCAACAATTAAGAATGTTACAAAAGCTACGGGCAATAGAAGACGCAAACGAGGTTGCGTGGGTCGGCTAGTATAAATATAAGTATTGTCTTACTTGTAAATGTGTACTGTTACTGTATCTGCAAAACTTTTTATTTTTCAAAACAATCAGTTAATAAATAAATAAATAAAATAGCCTTTATTGCTGTTCACTTTCTTAAAATATATTACAATAAATGCCTACTATCTAACTTCCCTTTTTTTTTTTTTTTCTATTCTTAATTATTTCAATTATCGGCAACCGGGTGTGTCTGTAACAGCTTGTCTATCGACAAAGGCCTCCTCTAAAGATGCCCACGTTTTCCTGTCTCTAGCTAAACGGGTCCATACAGGACCAGCTACTTTCTTTAAGTCGTCTTCCCACCTTTTTATTTGTCTACCTTTATTCCTTTTGCCGTCTCTTGGGTACCACTCTGTTATTACCTTTGTCCATTTTTCTTTACTTTCTCTTAGCATATGCCCCGTCCATCTCCATTTTAGTTGCCTGTATATTTTGGATGCATTTTTAAATTTTGTTTTACTTCTAATTGTTTGTAGTTTTACTCTATCCCTTCTTTTTATACCTAAGATGTTTCTTTCTATTCCGTTTTGGCATACTTTTACTTTGTTTTCTAGTTGTTCTGTTAGGGCCCAAGTCTGGCATCCGTATAATAAACACGGCATAATACATGTTTCGTATAATTTCTTTTTTCCTTTCATAGGCATATCTTTATCTTTCATTATTTCGCTGAGAGACCAAAATCTTTTCCAAGTATTAGTAATTCTTCTTTCTATTTCTTTACTCATGCAATCCACTGTAGATATAAGCTGGCCCAAATATATGTATTCATTTACGTGTTCTATTTTTTCGTTATTTAATGTTAATGTCTCTTTTTGCTTGGAATTAGTCATAATTTTGGTTTTAGTTAGGTTAATTGTCAGGCCAGCTTTAGCGCTTTCAACAGATAGTTGTTGTAACATTAATCCTAAAGTTCCTGCATCCTCTGCGAATAAAATTATATCATCCGCGAAGCGCAGGTGGCTAAGATTTTCACCATTAATGTTTAGACCATTTTTTGACCAGTCTAGATTCCGGAAGACCATTTCCAATACCGCTGAAAATAACTTAGGCGATACAGGATCTCCTTGCCGTACACCTCTTTTGATGGGAAATTCATGACCAGTGGATTCGAGTTTAACCTGTGCTGTGCTAGCTGTGTATACTTTTTTAATTATGCTGATGTATTTTGTTTGCACCCCTTGTCTTTTTAGTGCCTCCCATAAGTACTCATGATCTATTGTATCGAATGCTTTATTAAAGTCCACGAACCCTAGGTGATATATTTTATTATATTCTCTATATTTTTGTAGAATTTGCCTCAGAGCATGAATATGGTCCACAGTTGAAAATTTGCTTCGAAATCCAGCTTGCTCCTTGGGTTGATTCTCTTCTAATGTTTTATCCATTCTACTTAGTATTATTTTTGAAAATATTTTATAAATGTTAGACATTAAGCTGATCGGCCTATAATTTCCTATATCGCATTTGTCTCCTTTTTTATGTAGCAGTATTATTGTTGATTTGGTCCAGTCTTCCGGGATGAATTCTGTTTCTAAGATTTCATTGAACAAATTTGTAAGTATGGGTGCTATCACTGGTAATGTAGTTTTTAGTATCTCATTTGTGATCAAATCAGATCCAGGTGCTTTATCTAGTTTTTGTGTGTTAATAGCTTTTACCGTTTCTTCCTTTAGAATCGGCATTATCTCTTCTGTATTTTCTGACTGGCATTCTTCTATCATTTGTTCCTTTTTTTGACTTTGGTATAGATTTTGGTAGTATTCCGTAGCAATTGCTAAAATGTGTGAACGTTTGCTGGTCTTATCCAGATTTTTATTTCTCATGTTTGGTATCCAGTCTTTTTTACAATTTAGCTCTTTTAGCGCCTTTTTTATTCCTCCCGTTCTTTCTATATGTTTTTTTAGTGTTGTTAGTCTTTTTGTTTTTCTTTCTTTTCGTAGTTGTTCGCTTATCTTTTTACTTATTTCTGCTATCTTTCGACCATTTTTATAATTACTCTTTCCTTGTCGTAAAAGTTCTTTTCGTTCTTGTAATAGTTGCTTACTTTTGAGTGACATTGCTGTTATACTTGTCACATTCACTTTTGTAGTTTCTGTTTTTATTTGCTTAAGTAGTCTATTGTATTTTTCTTGAGTCGATAAATGTTCATTTCCTGTACTTTGTAAAGAAATTTGAAGGTTTTTAAGAAGTAAGTTCGTGTTACCCGTACAGTCCATAGTTTTTGTACAACTTTGAAATTTCCTTGCTCTTTTTGCATGTATCCCTGATAGTTTTCCTCTAACCATCCTATGGTCTGAGTTGAAATTAAAATTGTTTAATATCGACACATCTTTAAAAACTTTGGTATTGTTTGACATAATATAGTCAATCTCGTTTTTGTAACGGCCGTTAGGAGAGATCCATGTCCATTTCTTCGATGGTTTCTTTTTGTAAAAACTATTCAGTAGGCTTAATTTATTTTCTATAGCAAAGGATACCAGTCGTGAGCCGTTTTTACTTCTAGTACCAAATCCATGCCTTCCCATAATATGTTCCTCTCCTCTTTTTTGTTTCCCAATTTGACCATTAAAGTCACCCATAACTATTACGTTTTTGGATGCATTTCTAATAGTACATCGAAGTTCTGCGTAAAACTTTTCTATGTTGGTTATGTCTTCTTTTTTATTTGATTCGGTAGGTGAATATGCTTGGATTATGGACCAAATTTGTTCTTCTTCTCCATCTACGGGTAGCCTTATGTTAAGAAGTGCAATTCGTTCCGAGATGCCCCTTATTTCTAGTATATTTTTAGCAAGGGTTCTTCTTATTATAAATCCGACTCCATATAATCCAGGCGTCTCCCCTATATAGTGTAATATAAATTTGCCATGGTCTTCTATTTTTTCCCCAAATCTTCTCACTTCAGTTATACCAATAATGTCCCATTTTATTTCATCTAGAGCTAATTCTAATTCTTGTAATTTTTCAGTAGTTCCTAGTGTTCGACAGTTTAAAGTTGCTATATGAATATCTTTATATTTCTTATTTTGGCTATTTTCCGTCTTTAGAGGGTCGTGGTCATTTTCCCCCACGAGGACCAGTCGGCTTGGGGGAGGTTGTTGCTTGTTTGTTGCTTTATGTTCTATGTTCCTATGTTGTTGTGTTTTTCGGTTGCCGATATCTAATTGTTATTGTTTATTTCCTGTCGTGAAAGACGAGAGGGAGCCGGATCTACCCCTCATAACATCAAAAGCGTTCCGTCTGTTATTTTGTAATGACAACAAACAATCAGTTATGATTTTATTAACACTCGTATCGATAAAAAAAAGCTCTAATCCATATTATTAGGCGAAGTGAATATAAAACAGATTTGTAAATTGACTTACAGTTAAACAGATAACACCAGATTACTATAAATATCTGTTTTCTAAAAAACATTTGAATAAAATACTAAATAAGAGCTAATCAAGAAGCATGACGGTGCGTTATTTTATTTTTGGGTTTCTCATAAGAGACGCTTAGATCAAGTGTATAAATTGATATTTTTTAACACTTGCTTGCAATTCTTGCAACTCAATCATATTTTAATACTTCTGGTTTTTCTAACTGAAAAAGTCAGTGATAAACATTATTTTCCTATATGTAAAACTTGATAGGACACAAATTTAAAACTTCGGTTTCAATATTATCTATAACTAGCCGACCCACGCAACCTCGTTTGCGTCTCCTATTGCCAGTAGCGTGATAATTTTCCCCCGTTTTCGAAACAGTTTTCATTAGTGCTCCGCTTCTATTGGTACGAGCGTGATGTTATATAGCCTTCCTCGATATATGTACTATCTAACACTGAAAGAATTTTTCAAATCGGACCAGAGGTTCCTTAGATTATCGCGTTCAAACAAACAAACAAACTCTTCAGCTTTATATATTAGTATAGATATATAATTTAGAAGACAGATATTTTCTATAGATCTGTTGTATTTTGTACAAAAGTAATAAAAGCAAAGAACGGAGCTTAATTTAACTGTATAATATACACAATATATAACTGTAATTATACCTACCATCGAATTAACGAGTAATATAGGTACATGCATACACACGAATTTGCATATACCAGAATATACACGAATACGCTTAGAACGCTTAGAACAAAGTCCGTAAATATTAAATACTAATCTATACTAATATATAAAGCTGAAGAGTTTGTTTGTTTGTTTGTTTGAACACGCTAATCTCAGGAACCACTGGTCCGATTTGAAAAATTCTTTCGGTGTTGGATAGTCCATTTATCGAGGAAGGCTATAGGCTATATATCATCACGCTACTACTAATAGGAGCGGAGCAACAATGAAGAATGTTTAAAAAACGGGGGAAATTTTCACGCTACGGGCAATATAAGGCGCAAACGAGGTTGCGTGGGTTAGCACATAAAATCGAGAAACCAAGACTTTAAAATTGAAAGATCTACTGATCGTTCAACCCAGGAGCATTTTTTGAAAAACGTAAATTTTTTATTAAGTTCAAGTTCAGTAAATACACCTTTTCAATCGGATTTGATCATAAAGATGCATTTAAAACTAGAAATCAACTGATACGGGTGACTGAGAGGCGAAGGAAATGATCATGTAGAAATACACGACTAGTCAGTACAGCATTCACATAAAGGCCTAGTTTTAGACAAGTTTTCCAAACAGAAAGTAGGCAAACAACCAATGCCACAAACAACGCTGATACGCTAAGACCGTTGTTAGTAATCCTACTTATCTTTATTTGTACTTGTACCAAATTAATTCTTGTCATTTTGGGAGCTAAAACATAAAAAAAACAATAATTTATGACCAACTTTAATCCGAGGCTTCGCCCGTGTATGTCGGACATCGCAGTAATATTTTTTGGGTAAATATAAAGCCTATGACATTTCAAATTATGTGGTTTTCTACTAGTTTTTTTTTTAATCAGTTCAGAAGATCCAGGGACACAAACTTGATCTGTTTATAATATTAGTATAATATATGTAGGTATATATTATTGTATTGCAACTATCAGAAATAAGTTGTTTCTGAATTTCATTCTGACAGCACAAATTCAGGTAGAAAAGGAAGAAAAAAATGTTAGTCAAACCATTTCCCTCTATTATTTTTTAATATAACAAAATTTTTATACTTGTTTACAATCCACGCGTAATACAACTTTTAGTATGTATACTATAAAAGTAAAAAAAATATTAAAGGAAATTAACAATTAAGTAAAATAGTAAATCATCTCATAGAGCATTTACAAAATTGAAAGTTACCAAAAACTATAATGCAACATGGACACGCACATTCGAAAAAAAGTTTCAAAATAAAATAACGTAGTTTCGCAGCAATAAATGCTAGTGACCTTGAACGAGTAACAGCCGCCTACAAAATACGCAAAATCGCAATATCGCCGTCATTTCAGCGGTAGGACGCACACTGCTCAAAATAGACTTCAGCCATAACTTGAACGATGATTTTTAATTACGGAAGTTCAAAGAAAACATATTTTAGGATAATAATAGGATCAGTTCTCAGATATTTGAAATTTTCGATAAATTACTATGAAGGTCGATATTTTTATCCATCGATATCGTTGTCTAACCATTGGAAAATTTTAGTGTATGTTTTTGAATGCGCTCGTATTTATAAAAACGTAGCATAGACTGTTTTTTTAATCGATGGTTTCAGTTCTAGTAATATTTATTTCAAAACTGTATCGGGGTAAGTCCAGGACAAAAATCCGTGACGGTGAAGAAGATTTACAAAGAAATAATTTTTAGCCGAATTAAGGCTTGTAATGATATAACTAGAAGATGTAACTAGAAGGTTACGCTCTAATCTCTATGTCACAAATGTTACACACACAAGATATTTTTATAGAAGCATATAGCATTATAAACAACGTTGGATGTTAAATATTTTGCTTTGAGAATACATTATAAGAAATTTAATAGAACAAGAGTGGACCGAAACAAAATTTTGAACAATATATAACTCCATTTACTTTTTTTTTCAATTGCAACGGCAAAACTATCATTTCAAAAGTTGCAAGACTTCAAGTAATACTAAACTAAAGGTATATTTTCCTTGCTATTAATGAACGATGGCGTTGTGTGTTTAGATGTCCGAAATATTTATTTATTTATTTATTTAATGAGATTTCAAAGAATTATTTACTTTCAATATTAAATATATCGTTCATGTAAATATGTGTTTTGTTATTCAAAAATGTTTGTTACAATTGAATGTATGCTACAAGAATATTCATTTTACAGAGTAAATAATGATATCAAAATATAATGTTTCTCAATTTTAAGAAAATTTAATTGCAGGACCCTTTGTACAGGTAGGTGTACTGACATTAAATTGAAATGTTTTGCAATCTCGTTATCAAAAGTTCAGTTGCGCCATCGGATAATATTGAACAAATTAACACATCACAATAGTAAGGATGTCATTAAGTCACACACCTAGTTTTTTTACCATTAAAAGGCCACCTTGAAATCTACACAGTATCAGCGACACGTAACATTGTTCAATGACTTTTTAATTAGCATCATTTCTATAATAGTCACAATATATATGGTAGAAAAAGTGAATAACCCAAAATTCACACATGGAACACATAAATTAACTTTACGTATGAACCTGAATAAATTGATTGTTGCAAGCAGTTTGTTGTAAAGAACCTGCCCTGCCCTCGGCAGTTCTTATAAGCTGTAAATACAACTGTTTCAAATGCCGTGGTATCCAACTAACTGTGAAATACAGCGCGTAATTCGCATTACGGTTAACTGTGTTGAATACTATAGATCTCAATTACCGCCGATGCGCGAATTACACAAGCCGAGCTGACCAACGTGCTAACACGTCGTGACTTTGACACAATTGTTGATCAATGGACACTGTATAGTCGAATAGGCTCGTAAACATTCCTTTATATAAATGATAATAATACAATGACTGACACTTTTATAGACCTTCTTAAAACCTGAAACTTAAGCATATGAAAAAAATATTTTAAATAAAATGCATATTTTTGGTTGGGTGCAAGCGAGTAGTAAATTACCTAAGTAGTATTTATTTTCTTACCGATCTTATTTCTTCATATATACCATTGAGGTCATCTTCAAGTAAGCGATAAGGGTCGACCAACTGTGTGCCATAGTCTGGCAGTGAGCCAGTACTTGTGCTTTGGAGACTGGAAGCTAGACGACGACCCAGTCCGTTGGTGGCAGAGGGACTGATTCCACCTGTTCCGCATGATGGTCCACATGTAGTAACTCTCTGTAATAAAAAAACAGGTATGGTTAGAGTTATTATAGTGTTAGACAAGTATCTCTATAATTAGGACTGGCCTGTTTTAACCGACAAAGGGGAGAACCGTATCGTTCTATATTAATTTATTCTTCCCCGTAAGAATCTCTATTTGCACCTAGTAAAGTGTCTATATATTATTCACATACTAATATTACTTTTTAATACTGTTTTACGCGTATTTATAAGGATCAGTAGCCGCCTTAAACTATAAGGCTGTGTGTATTATCACCCCGATTGTATAAAACGAAAGAGACTAAATTTGTTATCTGCAATTTAAGACAGACATTACAATGAAAACTTCGATCGTATATTAGTACGGATGATGATATTATTATCTAGCTTCCTAAATCGTTAAGTAATAAAAGGATATGTGATTTCATTACACGCATTCCAATGACATTTATCATCAGTTTGTGAGTATGTACACAGCATTTCATCTGCGGGCGAGCGTCCTACATGGCGTGAAGGGTGCGGCAGGTGCCCTTAACTAAGTGACGGCAACTACGGCGGCGGAATCGACGGCGGCAGTGACCGCGATACGGGGTTTTGCAATCCCGTTTATGCAACTGCAAGCGAGTGCAGTCCGCGCCCGATGGGCTTCGTACGGACGCAGGTTGCAAAACAGCGACACGTTCTACGCCACACGTATGTTTGCAAACACGAAACCATAGATGGACGCATTTGTGCTTATAAATTAAGAGAAAACAATTAGCTAAACACATAAATCTTGACGTATACTCAATGACATAACTGCTAAGTACTTAGTTAATATTCATGTGGCGATTCTACATTAGAATCAGCATTTATTCATCATGCTACCTATTATATGATCTATGAGGTTTTAATGCCACTTTCATTTATTTATTATTTGTTATGCATTTATTCGTACGACTACGAGTGTGAACAAATAACGAGAAACAGAGTTTAAATAAAAATAAATAAAATTAAGTTCTTTCTCTTTTTCTTTAGAAACAATACTTTTCCAATTTACGTCACTATCATTCATACGAAAAAAAAGGAAAATAGTGCCGCTAATACATCTCATAATTATCGAGCTATATTGAATTCAGAAGCACAGACCGATAAGATAAGAGCTTTATCTAGTTTTAGTTGTCATTCTTTTCAAAACCTTCATTCGGTATTAACGCACCTATATCTACCAACAGTTGTGCAATCAACATTTTTAACATTAGAGCGGTAAAGTACAAAAAGATGAATTACAAAAAGAAAGATACACTATCTAACTAATATAGTATTAAAAAATATATCTCAATTTTCGTGAACCTACAATCACGTCTTTATTTCTGAAGGGGAAAACAGAGGCGTATCAAGCGTTTCACCAAAAGCACTTTTAGTCCTTTTACGAAATAAAAAAAAGGCAAGTGTAGCCTAAACATACTTATATATTCTAAACTAGCTGACCCACGCAACCTCGTTTACGTCTCCTATTGCCCGTACCGTGATATTTTTTCCCCGTTTTTAAAACATTCTCCATGATTGCTCCACTCCTAGTGGTCTATTATTGTATTGATCTGGTATTGGTATAATATATAGCCTATAGCCTTCCTCGATGTACTATCCACCACTGAAATATTTTTTGACCAGCGGTTCCGGAGATTATTGCGTTCAAACAAACAAACAAATAAACTCTTCAGTTTTATAATATTAGTATAGATATATACATACCTACTATAGAGAAACTACAATTAGATATTGAACAAATGATTGTGATCATCACAAAACATCATGAATGTCATGGTTGGGAATCTAATTAACGACTTAGTAGCTGGCATAGCTAGTCAGAATGGCTAACTACTACTAGACCTAGGGCTCTTAACGGAATAGAAAAGACAATAACTATTGTATTGAACTATACTAATGTGGCGCTTAAAAACATAAGTTCCTGCAACGTTAGATGAAAAATAAATAAAGATAAATTCAATACCTTCGCTTGGCAATGTGAAAGAAATAATGAAGATGACGAAAACTCCATATACCTAACTGGAAATTAAGTTAAAGTAGTGTCACGCGTATTGACGTTCGTATCGAATCTCGCAATTATAAGTTCAGCAATAGCTTGCCTGTTGAAGTCGTGATAAATAAGTTCTTACAGTGTTGCAAACTTCTAATCCAACATTCTAAATATAGTTGAAACCTTACTACAAACGCTCAAATCTCAAAGTGCTTTGGACAAAACAAATAACGATTGAATTTAGTTTTTATCATGTGTAGGTAAGGTACATAACTTTATAGTTGCTTTAAACAAAAATATACAACATTCACAATAAAATTAACTACTTTTTTCCGTTAACAACGCATCGCTAATTTTCATTGATTTTTTAGATATTTTGTTCAGGAGGTGCACGAGTATAATAAATATTTTTACTGCTCTGCAGCGGAATAAAATAATAATGAATCAAACTGTGAACATTTATCATGTTGTTTTGGGTTTAATTAACAACTAGTTATTTGCACAATATTTTTAATTATATTCGAAAAAGCTTAGTACCTAACGAAAGGAAAAAATAAAAGAAGTTAAAAAGCAATAAATATCTAGATGAATTTTTAGAAACAATGAAGTCGAAGGATATATTTTTTTCAAAAACAATATTTATAGTTTTTGTTTCGGGTACCTGTGGCATGTGGGTCGTAATGAGGAACATTGAAGTGCGTCAAAAGCACGCTGATTCGTATCACTCTATTGTCTCTACTGTGCAGAACAATGTCTCTCTTTTCAAACTCCTGACTCACAATAAAAGCTGCAATTTCCCTAGACTTAGGTTCGTTAAAACGACCTTCAATGACCTCTTTGGCCCCAAAGGATGTCATTTGGAAACATTCCTTATATTTTGTAATGAAAAAAAAAAAAAAAACTACTTTTGCGGGCTAATAGTACAGAAGTCTGTATAATTGTTCAGGGTAATGTTCGATGGGAGGAAACTGGACTTTTCCACAACTGCAGCACATGAAATCAGACTCATAAGCATCATCCATTTAAAAGCATGACACCAGGTACCGAGAGCTTCCAAATTCCGAGAGCTATACATTTGTCATTAAATAATCAATCTTAGAATCGTAAGTAAAATAAGAATATTTATTATTTATCCAAGTGCACAAATTTATTTCGGATCTCTATGTATTATATTTATCTCTAGCTGCCTTACTAACATCGGGGTTATTGTATAAATATTTTTTAAAAGACTGTCTTTGACCTCGGGATGATTTTTTGCGTATTTATTAACATCAGCTCTATGGTGCTCGGTATGATTTGAAATATGTTTTTAACAGCGTCTTTTACTTGTTTTTTTTATATTCTTCTGATCAGTAAATCTTTCTCTGCGTTTTTTTTTTCTGTTTCGTCTTTCTCTGAAGTTTCAATGGCAGTAATACATTCGTTTGAACATCAGCGTGTCCTTTATTTAAATGTCCTGTGAACCGAACTCTTTTGATTCCCTGTAACCGGCTCCCTAAAAGTGGCGATTATCACTGTAAAACAGCTGAAACTCAAATGGAAATATTTCTGTAGCCGCTTTGAGTTCGCAAGTAGTCCCATACATGTATGGTTTAGAACTCTGGTCATTTCAGCAAGGTCAAGACGTACAGTGCCATAAGGGGGCTCCAGATCGATTCATAGTAAAGCATGTAAACCTCTGCCACTCGTTAGACACATGACGCATAATGTCTGCCCGAATTAGAGCAGCCATTGATACGTTGTCGTGAAACAAATAAGACGATGAAAATAAGCAGGCGCCATCACCACGAATGTCAACGATCCGACAAGGATATGTAATCCGTTAATAGTTATAATTTCTTCACCTAATTTAATTCTATGTGAACTTCTAAAAGTTACTATTGATAAAAAGCTTTGGGATAGAGCGAGGTGACTCGATCCACACGGTCCAAGCTAACATACTCTTTATTGTTATAATAAAACATCCCTTATAATAGTAAGTAGTTGTTTTCAATAATTCTTAGACCTAAATACCATTTAAAACCCTTCTGCCATAATTACTTTAACTTCAATAACATAGGGCTTTCATACAAACTACCATCCCCCGTTTAAACCCTAAAAGGCGATTGATTTCAAAAGATATATTATTAGTAGGTACACCTCCACACCATCTATAGAGTATACATTTTAAATGTCAAGTTTCTTATGTCAAAAACATAGGACTTTCATACAAACTCCCATCCCCCGTTTTAACCCCAAAACGGGGGTTGGTTTCTAAAGATACATTTTTAGTACCTACACCTCTACGTTCTTACCGGATGTTTACCCTATAAGGAACCTACGTTCAAGTTAGTAGGTTTTATAGTTTCTGAGATTTCGTGATTAATAAGTTAGCGGTATTTCGCTTCTATATATATATAGATACATGTAATATGAAGCAATGTATGTAATAAATAATATCACTTGTTGTTAATAAGCAGCACGTGATGTTATTTATTACATCCTCTGTATAAGCATTTTTAGATTCATATACACCCGTGGATAGTATTCGCTCCTTGGAGGAGGCCTTCGTT
Organism: Spilosoma lubricipeda; assembly: GCA_905220595.1. Lineage (NCBI taxonomy): Eukaryota > Metazoa > Arthropoda > Insecta > Lepidoptera > Erebidae > Spilosoma > Spilosoma lubricipeda. The sequence goes on along the minus strand of HG992282.1, from coordinate 13,512,123 downwards.
CAGAAGTGGACACCGTCAGACCGTCAATACTGATGATAAAACCCGTATATATATTAAGATTGTCTTATACATATTAAGATTTTATTCTAAGACTATTGAGAAGTAAGCAAGTTTGATGTATAGATTAAAGTTTTTGTAGACATGCATCTGTCCACATGATAACCTAAAACCACTTTTAAATAACCTTGACATAATTTAGGCTGACAGTAATTTATAAATAATTTCTTAGTATTTATTTCCTACCATTGTTTAAATCTAAAACTACTCATATAATATAGGAGGTACGTTACATGGAAATAAAAATTATACTCATAAATGTAGCCGTTTCGACAACATCCTTAACACGATGTGACGTCTGATGCGTAGCATAATAATTACTTCCATTCTATTTCACGTAAGTTGAAACGTTGAGAGACTGGCAAATATTAATGAACTACATTCTACGAACTAGAAATTCAACATTATGAGTTCGATCAGTGATAAACGTACCAACAATATTTAAAAAAATCTTATTCAAGAATATTGGGTCCCGTGTAGATAGATACAATATGTATGGTATGAACAAAAGCGATGAAAACTTGTACATGCATTCCTTTATATATCTTTCTGGCATACTACGTACTAGTATATTGCCAAAGAATTTAATACGTGATCTAACACAGGATTTAAATGGACTATTTATAAATATATAGTTAAGGCCAAATAGAACGTTACTGGTAAATTTAATTGTTGTTAAAGCTCTAAGATAATATAGAAATTTCTTTTAAAGTGTTATGAGACTAACTGGTCATTTAGTCTATCTATATCAGAAATATTTTTTATTCAACAATTTTAGCCAACGAAGAAGAGGTCGCCTCATGGTAAGATAATCTGATCTGAAGATCATCTATGGAAATGTGTGTAATCCGACTCAACTTTTTTTTGAGACCTTTAACACCAAATAAAATCAATTGACCCCAAATTTTTAAATAAATCATACTCCTAGAAGTAGGTGAAAATGAAGTTAAAAGATTCCATTACATACATACAGGTCAAGCTAATAAAAGCGTGTTAAAAAAAACGGGATTCTTTCGTCGAAAGCGGGAAAAGGCAAAAATACGTATGATACGTACGACATATACATGCGTAAGAGTGACCAAAAAAAGATCATTCGCAATATTTTTGTTTTTCTGCTACATTACCCCTAATTCGTGAAAGAACTAGTGCCATTTCCTATTTGTAAAGTAATGGTTGAATTTGGTTGTTTTTAATGCCTACCAATTTTATTGACGATACGACTAACTAACTAACGTCCGGCCAGGTATCCCGGAAAAAGCGGGACATAACCCGTTCCGCGCGGTACATTACAATTTTTTATCTAAACCCGATATATCTTTGTAAATAGATTGACTAAAGAAGCATGCAACAATCAATATTTATTCATGGAACACTAGCGATAGCGAACACGAATACTAGGATTTCAGGTTCATCTACCGACGACACGATTCGTGCATTTTAAATCTGTAATATCTTCGAACATATTCATTTAAATTACAAACTGTTAAGGGCCATATTGATCTATATTAAATGCGCAATGTATTTAAGGTACTTAATTAAATTTAGAGAACATTAATGACAATTGTGTGTATAGATATAATTGACTATTATCACATATCTGGTTGATAACATTACTGATTACCACGATGTATCAGTGACACTAAAATGATTAAATAATACAACTGGGTCGTATCGTATAATCATTGTACTACTACCACGATATCAGTAGATATTTCTACGTATCGTAAAATTACTCTACAATTTGTATTTTGGAAGTTTGTGTGGACCAGTAGAAAAATACAAAATTTAACTTTACGATTACAACTACGAGTATATATACGTATCTAGTAGTTCAGAGAGTAAAAAAATCACATTTTTGAGTTAGCAGTTTTTAACGCGTGTTCCATTGACTAGAAATGGAAAGTACTGAAGCAGACCGTTCGGATTAATTATTTATTTTGTAACTGTGGTCTAAAAGGAGTAACGAAAAAAATCCAGAAATAAACTCAAAAGTTTGTTATATATTTTCTATGTATAATATGTATGAATTTACAAAAAAAAAGTATATATGTATTTGTATCAGTTGTCTAGTACCCATAACACAAGCTTGGGACTAGATGGCGTTGTGTGATAGATGTCCGAAATATTTATTTATAAGTTTGATTAATTTGATACTAAAGCTCACTAATAATTCGCTTATATCAATGAAATGGATCAATCGAAAGTTTATTGTGTTTATATAGCATTTAAAGTAAAATTTGCTTTCCAATATTTCATCGTTTAAGAGGAAAGGTTAAGAAAAACATACTTACATGGATATAGCGGAAGGAGATATAATACTTAAAATAAGAACAGGATTATAAGTACACTCAGACTGAACAAATAATTTATGAATCATCCCGATGAATGTCGTATAGGTATAAAATGTTGAAATTTTTACAAGCACTTTACGTTCATATCGGTATTGTCATTCCTATAGCTGTTAAAGGTCATAGGTTTTTACCACTTATGTATTGAATTTCAGTGTTAAATGGATGAACAAAACTATACGTATGAAAAACGTTCTTACCGGGTATCCTCTTAAGAGTTTGACCTTAAGAAGATACCTTATAGAGCAATGTATGAAATTTTAGTTGGCACTAACATGTACACAAGTGAACAAGATATAATGGCAATTGCGATCACACCAATATTTCATGTATTAAAATTAAAGAAGCTTCAATGGTCGTGTGAATAACTTAATAGTGTTTGAGTCACTTTTGAAAATAAATAAAAAAGTTATATCTCTGAATTACAGAAATGTACTAGTAGAAATGGATGATTAAGCAAATAATTGTAGTAAAACACATTAAGCTAAAAAGCTAACTAAACAAACTAAAGCAAATCTAAAATTCTTAAACAAACGACCTGAAATCACCAGAGAAATGAAAATGTGCAAACTTTAAAATTTCTTTTGGCTTTAAGACCTTTCCTTCACTTTGCAGTGAAGTTATTCCGCCTTGTTATCTGTTGTCCTTCACTGCAAAGAAAAGGAAAATTTGAAACAAAACCCTATACCAACCCATCTGGTCAGCAGGGGAAATCCTCCTTTCTACGGAGAGGCCGGTGTCAGTGAACTGTTAAAGGTTGATGACGATGATTTAACCTTTGGCTCTTCACTTCCGTCTTCTTAACGATATAAAGAAATTCAAACCTTGGGTAAGTGATTACAAAGTCCTTGCCCTATCCCATTATACATACAACCCGGAACATACGAAAGCTATAGCTAACCTTTAGTCTGCAATTATCGTCCATCGTTATGTTTATGGGCACGTGACCTATGGAAAATATTTCCTGGCTTATCACTGTGATATTATGACTAAGGGTTGTTACTTTCATTAATCACTCTTTTTACAAGCTTTTATTTAGCTTCACATGTCCCGATGTTTGTCTGTAATCAAATCTTACAAGTTCATTTTAACAGGCGAGGGCACTGCCTCCTGTAATACAGGTGTTATACCTAGCACGGGAGACAGGGACTTCAAATATTTTTTTTTATATTTTATGACAATAAAGATAATTAATTATAATTCGATAATAATAATAGAATACAAAACGAGATTTCGCCATTCGTTTTCAACAGTCTGATAATGAAAGATGGATTGTGCCATTTCTTAAATTTTATTTAATTATTAAATGACCTCATTTAGCTCTTGTTAGTGGCACGTGATATTAAGTGTTGTAATGGTTAACCTATTAGAATTAATTAATACTACTCACTACTTTTGTTCGTGAATTGCTTTCTAAGCCTTTAAAAAACCAGCTATTTTGTTGATTGTAAGGTAACCTATATCTATTTCTATCCTCTTTTAATTTGCGTACAAAATTTCTAAAAGTTTGCTAACTTAAGAAGCAAATGGTCAAACAGGGTATAGATTAATATAAATTACAAAATAATTTTCTTAGACTTCATCATGTTGTATGTGAGAGGATGTAATACCATCACGCTAAAATCTACAGGAGCGGAGCACCGATGAAAAATTTTACAAAAACGGGGGGAAATTATCACGCTACGGGCAATAGGAGACGCAAACGAGGTTGCGTGGATCGGCTAGTTAGATAATAAAATTAAATGCATTATGGGTATTCACTTTGATCTGTGGCCTCCTTTAACGTAAGCGTCAGAGCCGGCAACGGCTACTACAGCGCTGATGACATAACTTTACTGTCAATAATGATTTTTCTAACACTAATATCACTAAGTATGTAAAATAACAATACCGTTATTTTTACGAAAACGAATTTTCGATTAACTAACTTTTGTACAGACTATTGATTGTAGTAGGATCAACCTTCTGATAAATTATTACATACATTAGTAATGACACAAAAAAAAACAAATCCGTGTTCAATGTAAATGATGAGCAACATTGGCGCACGTAAAATTGCATGTGTCCGCACTGGACGCACATAACAATTAAAACACGATAGAAAGTGATCGTTCAAACACTCTTGCGCACTGATCGATACTGCGCTTAAAATAGGAGTGTATAGCAATTCACACGTACATATTTAACTGTATTTTAACAATTACGTAAGTTAATATGAAGCATTTAGGACGATTTTATTTTTTTTATATAATTACGTCACTTTAAACAATGACAAAATTCATTTATTTATTAAAATAAAAAGTAGTGAGAATATTTTTTTTAGCATACTAATATAATTGTTTTGCTACAGTGCTTCAAGTAGAAAATATACTTTCAGTACTGGCAGCTATATTTTATCACTAAATTTCAGTTTCAACGTTATACAATAGTTAAGAATACGTAATAAAAATAAGTTGAATTGTGATTACAACAAAATGAAATACGTTATTACTACACATATAATAGGTAACTACTGTTATATGTATTATATTGGCGTAAATTTGACTAACTTACTAAATTTAAACACATTGATTGCACATACTCAAGTAAAAGACATCAACGCGTCACCTGCGCAAGCGCAGTCAACCTACACAACGCTACACGCAGGTAATTTTGTATCTTCTACTGTCTGTAGAAGTTTTGTGACAGGGTGTTTAGTGAAAAACCTTATGACACGTCACAGAGAAAGCAGCTAGAAACATCACTACGTAAGAAAACTTAATATAGGTTCAGGCCATGACATATTGACATTAGAAAAGTCAAATCTTTAATTCAAATATATAGTAGCTTGAATTTATAAGAGTTTTGCGTAAGTGTTATGTAAATTTGAATTTTAATATGAACTCTAAATACATTTACATTCTCAGACTAACCGATAATAAATAAAAATAATAAAAGTTCATAAAATAGTCCTCTACGATCACTACCTTCACCTGGGTCGAAAAGGGTCAATATCATATTCTATGACGACTTGGAGCGAAATTACTCTTGTGCATGCAACGATATTGCATGACATGACCGCAATATTTTAAGAGGCGCGTCTTGTTAGGTACTTTGGTATCCAGTAATTGAGTAGCTTATGTTTTCTTTTTTAATACGTACTTTTGTTAGGTAGTTTACGTTGTCGTTTTTCTTTATACATATGTTTGGGAAAGCTGCACTGATTGATTTACTTTTCGTTTAATACATCAACAGCTTTTAATACTCTATTGCTGAACATACATCAATAATCAAATTATCTTCATTAATTTCATTAAAATCGGTGTAGCGGTTTAGCCGTGACAGACAGACAGATAAAGTTGCTTTCGACTCGTGTCAATTTATTGGTTACGATGAACTCCGAAAGTATCTAACCGATTTTCACGTTTTTTTTAATTACCGTATGTTTTCCGGAATGCCTAAGATAGGATAGCGAACATCACAAGATTGTACGTCAAAGATGTTACTGAAAAAAAAGAAGCGAGTTAAAATCTTCACATAGCAAAGTGAGATATTGGGATGCACATATATTTTGCGATACATTATTCAGTCAAATACAGGAAAATTATCTTTTATGTGCCATTAAGTTCCAAAATTCAACAAAAATGCAGATCTTTTAGGAAACACTACAGAAAGTTAAGTTGCTTAAGTCGTTCCCAGACATACTCAATACATATGATGGTTTTTCTGAGTACGTTTGATGATCATTTTGTTGCTTTGACAAAATGATTATTCGACCATGACCTTAGTCATGGCCAACCGAGTCAATACTCTGCATACCATCAAAAGCTCTATGGAACTATTGTTCCTGTGTCGGACGAAATGTTTGTATGATCTACAAATATTTGTTTCCGAGTTTGGGTGTTTTCTATGTATATTATGTATGTACTTGGAAAAAAAAGTATATATATGTATTTATATTAGTTGTCTAGTACTCATACTCTGCTTAGCTTGGGACTAGATGGCGTTTTGTGTTAGGTGTCCGAAATATTTATATTTATTTATAGAACAACAATTTATAGATCACAAAAAAATGTATACAAATAATATCTGATAATAGTAATTCGAGTGACCTCATTCAAATTACGTGTAGTGATTACTTTTATTGGGCACTCATTTAGAGCGACCTCGTGTACATGCATGCGGGACATTAGATTTGTTGTCAGTAATAAGTGCAGCTAGCTCACCGAGGTCATTCGTTGCACTACAGCTACTGATCATAGATGTAATTACGGTACAGCGGGCTGTAGCGAGAGGCAAGTCGGTCGAAGACGTGTCACGCCCCACCACTTCGTGATTCAAGGACGGCCTCTTTATAAGTTGTTTAGACGAAAAAAAAGCATAAACAATAATAAAGCTACCTACCTACCTACCAATACCTTTTTTAATTTTATATGAGACAGGAACGTTATATTTTTATTTATTATCCGTTAAGCCCCTAGCAGCAGCTTTCAACGCGTATTCTCCGATTCTAGGAGGGCTCTTATAAGCATAGAAGTAGGGGACGTTACAAGACTTTATCAATTAATACTTCATATAAATTAGCTACAACATTCATTCGGTTTACATCCTACGACTAATTCTAATGTAGAAAATCTAGTCTAGTTATATTTTTTTAGTAATACATCGTTACATAAAAACATGATCTGCATTTAAATTTAACTCCAAGGACAAAATTGCAGATTGTTTTAAAAGGAAAGAGTAAATATTTCTATTCGAAATATCACTTGTAGTCGGTACGTAGAAAGAAAATATCCGACACAAATTTTAACTTGAGAAAATTTTTGAATAAATTTTACACAGACATTTGTACAATTTGTTACAGCATTGTATTATCGTAATATTACCCAACTAGGTTATAGATTGTCTATAAAATTTAGCAACATAAAGTTAGTAAAGGTTATTTATTAAGTAATTTTAATAACCAGTTAACAATATAACACACAAGTATGTTTACAATAAACAAAACAGTTTTTGGTAGTCTTATTGAATTGGTAATCAAATTTAACATCTGAAAATAACGCAGTTTCAGGATATTTTCGTTTTGAAGAAAAATATTACTAGAGAATACTATTTTTATTCCAGTCTCAAAAGCTTTAGTCCTTTACGCAGAGCGCGCCTGTATCTGAATCATTATTTTTTAAACCGACTCACAAGAAAGAGAGAAGAAATGCATCTGTCTAGGTCTTCAAAGTTGTTTCTACCTGGGTCTCCAAATCTTTAAATTAAGTTGCTATATCATTTTTTCAATGATTTGATTTTGAAAATGTTCATATATACGCTTACAAGTGCATCTATTGATCTTCATATTTTAATGTGAATATGTTTGGCTTGTTATGGATGAATAAGTAAAAAAGAAGAAAAGAGTAAATAATGGTTATTTGTTTTACAAGATTGCATAGCTGCTTTTTAACCGCGTGCTCAATTTTGATGAACGAGCAAGCAATTCTAAAGAGGATTCTAGATCAGGGATTCTAATTTCTAGTTTTCTAAAGTTCGTGAGTCAAAAGAGAACGAGATGAAAGATCTTTGCACTCGAGTGCAACACGTAACTTTTCGTCCCACCTCAGCGAGGAAACTACAAAATGCAAAAAAGAAAATGCACCATGGAGGTAGTAAATACAGAGTTTAACGATGTTATAAATTCAATTTACTATAATCCTCTAGCAAATAAAACGGCTTTTGCACTCAGATATCGAAGTGGGCAAGTGTCAAAAGGGTAAATAACGAGTAGAGGTTTGACCGTGAATTAAATTTACGAATGCAACAAATAAAGGTGAAATTATGTCTTTCGGTCATTACAGCTGTTTCATAGAGATTGCAATCGACATCTGCAATGAGAACAAAAGGCCTTGTCTGCTTAAAAAATTAAGCCATATTATCTTTAGAATCGATCTCATAAAAAATTGCTGGTCACAGTTTAAGTGACAAAGTGATTAATATCAAACTTCAATCTCACTCTATTTGTAAAGCGTAGTGTAGAACTATAACTAACTAGCGTAACTTGTGGCATACATAGTTTATAAATCAGGTTCTTGCATTCGCAGGTCGTGAAGGGTTTTGCTAAAAACTTAAATATCCTTGAAAACCAGTTACTTATTAATAGTAAGACTTATACAAATCATAGAACTTGCGAGAATATTTTAAAAATATTTTTATAGCAAAGCAATGTCTGTGTCAGAAATAAACAGTCATCTTGATACGCTCGAATGAAGACTATAGTTACGTGGTAGCTTTATGTGTGTTCGCGGATAATTTCGCCGTTTATGAACCGATTTTGATGATTCTTTTTTTAATGGAAAGGAGATATCCCAACGTTGGTACCATGATAAGGACAATAAGATCTGATGATAACGATGACGAACCTTGAAGTCGGTTTCATTTTTGATAAAATTTTACTTGTTCAGCACAGATGGAGTAGTTTAATGTCTGTACCTAATTGATAAATTAGCATATGATATGAATTGAACGCTAAAAGTATACGCTTAGCATTTCAGTGCCACTTTCTCTCGTTTATTTTATTATACATTTAAAAAGCAAATATTATAAAACTTTTTTTATTGTCCCGGGAAACCATTGGGTCTAAAGCCTAGGGAGTGGTCTATGTCCAGCAGTGGACGTCCTTTGGCGGAGATGATTATGATGATTATTTGTATTAGATTTCTATACCTAACCTAAGCACATTACAAGTATTAGAATAAATAACTTTTAAATATTTCGGTACATGTAATCATTTAGTAAATGAATAATGTTTATTACTTTATATACTAGTAATTAAATAGCTGTTTGTTAAAGAGAACAGAAAGGAACTACAATAGATTTTAAAAATTATATATGAATGAGAAACGAAACTACAATTTCCAAATGTATTTGCAGGTGACGTAAAAATAAATGCATGACATTGTCTTGCAAAGAAACGTTTGCTTTTAGGTTAATAAAATTTAGTTACAGTATAATGTTTGACTAATGTCCAAGCAAGTGCCATCTCATATAAAAAAAATACTATTCTAAATAGATAGATAGATTCTCACAAAAAAAGGGTAGACTTATGAAAGCAAGATTTCAAACGAACTATCTTCTAATATATAAAAATCAATTGCTGTTCGTTTGTCTCGCTAAAACTCGAGAACGGCTGGGCCGATTTAGCTGATTTTGGTTTTGAAATGTTTTTCGTAGTCCAGGGCAGGTTTAAACGGTGAAAAATTAAAAATAACTTGAAAATCCAAATGTCTCGCGTACGAAGTAGCGGGCACAGCTAGTCTTTCTTATAAATAAAAATCTATTGCTGTTCGTTTGTCTCGCTAAAACTGTAGAACGGCTGGATCGATTTTGCTGATTTCGGTTGTGAAATGTTTGTAGTAGTCTAAGGAAGGTTTAAACGGTCAAAAAAACTTGAAAATCTATATGTCACATGTACGAGTACGTAGCGGGCACATCTAGTGTTTTATAAACCTTTTCCAATTTTTTTTCTTGACATATTTGACATTATATTTTACCATTATATGATTGCTTACGCTTCAACATATCTGCTTGCTGATATGTTGAAGCGAGTGTCATAACTCGGTGTGTTCGTGGGTCACTGCTGTTGATCCTGGTGTACAGGCGCTACAGTGGTGGGCGTGTGGGCGGGATTAGTCCCATAAAAACTTTTCCATAAACTTTTAAAAACCGATAGCACGACTATACCTCATTTTACTGATACTCATACATTGGAATGCTATAGGCTGTTAATGATGACGATTTTAAGACATGGGAATCATTTCAGCGGTTTATTCTCGGGAAAAGGTTTATATAAGAAGAGTTAATCGCCCTATTGAGTTACTTTTATTTTGTTATGCTCACTCGTCGGTAGTGACATTAACTGTATTTCAAAATATTAATTAGTCACGCTCTCAAAAATAGCCCCTAAATTTATTTTACATTAGTACATTCTCTACAGAAGAGGCTCTGCCTTTATCACAAGGATTTTCAAAGAAGACATTCATTGTAAGTAAGTTAAGATGAGAGATGTTCACTGATGAGTTTTAACTAATTTACTTTCAATCGTAGGATTGTACAGAGTTGATTCTCCGCAATCTATGATTCGAGATAATAGAATTCGTAGCACAACAATCGCAATAGCTTTTGGCATAAGGCAGATATTTGGCAATGACAAGACTCAAGCTCCTGCGAAATTTTGCTATTTTGGCCATAAAAGTTCTTAAATCAAATTGGAACGGTAAGTTAAAGAATGAAACCAATATTTTTGTACACTAAAACGCGCAATCGAAAGACTTAATTTCATACAATATGTTTTCACTCGTCTTTTATAATATTCACACAAATTTCAAAACCGTTGCATAAAATAAGTTAATAATTTTATTTAAGTTAAAATTATCGTCGTGGATATTATTAGTGATACCGTTACTTTCGAAATTAGTATTTTGATACTATCCTAACATTTTCTTTTACATTGATTTTTCCATTTAAATCACAATTTGATGGTCAACAACTTGAATGAATTCGCTGTCCACACGTATTTTTTACCAATCTTTGATCACCTGCACTTCACACCTGCACTCGCAGTAATCAAAGTGAATACAGGCCTTAGAAGAAACCTAGGTCGCAACTAAACAGACATGTTATACTACTACTACAAGGCAGATTACACAATCCATAAGCATCTTAAACACTGGTACACGAAACATCTCTCTTATCAAATAACGACGTCACGTGCTCAAGCGACGGCAATTAATATTGCTTCCAAAGACAACGTTGATGAGTTCATTGTTTGCAAGTGCCGACCGAAACGTTCTTGCTCAATTGTACCAGTCTGTGCATGCAATGTTAGCAAGGACATACAATAACCAGTAACCGCTTCTGCAGCTAATCGTAGAACATAATTCGAACATTTAGAAATAAAATACTTGAAACAAGCACTTAACAGTTGTAAATTTTACTCACTTGTGTAGAAATGTAACGTTTCTTTCCAGTTTAAATTAATTTAAATTTGGGATGGGCTTGTCTGATAGAAATGTATACAAACATCGGCGCAAGGCCGTGGTCTTCGCATGTCACAATCATAGCTCACGGTTACAAAGCTCTCAAATATTACGCAACTTCGTAAATTACAGAAAAATATAAAGATGAGCGAGTGAGATAGATTGAAGGCGACGTTGCAAAAATTTTAAGTTTTGAGCTGGTTCATCAAGCCTGGTGTTAATATTTTACGATAAGCATTTGCAAATCTGTTACAAAATTGAGCACATACAAACCAATATAACACTCTTCGGATTTCTGTGCCCTTTTGTATTGTCATCACGTAATTTAGGATTGAAGTAAATGTTGTAAGTCGAAAATAACATATGCTACATCGTGAGTATTGCTACAAACTCTTATACAATGATGTCGACTGAACAAATAGGTGTGTGTTCCGCATTTCTACTGAGCTTCATTTACGCAGGACGTTACGTGCCGCACGAGTCAGTGGGTAGACCCATTACCCTAACAAATACTTTTTACTAAATAAATATGAACACAAATCATCGTCCACATCATTTAATATATTGTCAATACTTATTTTTTTAATAAACTTTCATTTGTAATTAGCAAGTAAGCTTTCAGAGGCGGTATACCAAAAGCCGTCGAGATGTAAAGCTACTTGAATAAATCTAAACCCAAGGCTAACCACTAACACAACACAGAATACACTTAACATAGAATTTAGAAAAACGTTCGTAGTCTACTTTCCTTCGCTAGATGTTAAGTTTAAGACACGCAACATTGAAGAAATAGCGATGAACGATGATGTCTCGCCGTAAACGAGGTCAATGTTCGCCAAATGGACTAGAATAAAAATAAGAAAGGCTATGGCACTCCTTCTACAGGTTACTTACCCAGTTTTCGCGCTATTAAAAATTCAACGAATCGTCACAAACTTTCACTCACAATGAGCCAGTGTATGCGACTTCAGATTGTCATCATAGGTAAAACTAAAAAAGTACGCATACGTCGATGACTAGTACGAAACTGATTACTGATCTCATGATCTATATGGTTTAAAGTTGCGCTTTTTCGCAAATTGATATATCAGGAATTAAGGTATGGATAAAGAAATCGACCAGTATTACGATCAAAAGACTAAATGAAATATTAATGCGAATAATAATTGTTGCTTAGAAAGTTCTATACGACTTGTCGAGATTGGACATTGCATGCTCGCACGGTGCGCGCGAAAGCACGACGATGCGCACTGCCTACTTACAGTTTCCATATTTATAAAATTTATTTCATCAAAGTTGTATTTCGGTCAAGGAAAAATTATGTTTATTAACTAAAACACCCATAATTGATAAATATTATTTCAATTTGATAGTATGTACTTAATTAGATAGATTCCTTATAACGGAAATAGGTTTTTTTTTTAAACCAATTGTAAAAAATGGGTTAGTACAGGTCATTCAGGTCGGAATAGTGGGGCATTAATAGACGACTCATTGCGGCAATGACTTAATGGCTGAATTAGTACATTAATAAGCTGATTCTAAAGTCGGCTTTTTAACTAAGATAGAGAACAGAACATTGCTTTGTTTGAAGAAAGTAAAAGTTACGAATATCTTTGCTTACGGTGAAAATCATTCGACAAACCCAAGAAACCTGTGAGCGCACGAAGCGACCCACTGGCCACTGACACGAGATTTCACTTTTTAACATTTCCAATGACTAAGGCCTACTTAACAATAATACAACACTAAAGAATTAACCCTCTTGTAACAATTTCCGATTGCAACTTAATTCAGAATTTCAGAATCAACTTCGCCTATTTGATTGATCAGCTGACAAAGAGAGGTTATTTATTATCATGCTGTTATGTAAAGATGACCATAACACTGTTTAATGTAATAATCAATAAGAGTAATTTAAAACGATAACAAAAGATTTTTGTTTTTTTTAAGTCTCGTAACTATCGTCAATAATAATGAAATAAATTTGAAACATGAATTAAATAAGTATCTGACCTGACATGTCTTTCCAAATATCCGCAATGGAGATGGTCCTGGGGGTTTGAGTTTCACAAATACAGTTTGCTTTCGAACTTTATGTCCGAATTGACACAATAACTTATCTTGAACACGAGCACAGAGCCTACTCGAACTTAAACACGCCATAGCAACAACTGCAACGAAACGCTTGACGAAATGGACTACATAACATACACAGCGTACAAGCATTCGCCTTTTCCTCCCCACTTTCAGACAGCTGATTGTCAAACGCCATGATAAAAGTGTTGCCAGTAAGTATTGATGATGAAAAAGAAAATGTGATGTATATATAGGTTCCATTACAGTAGAAAATTATTGTTGCAATAGGAGGCAAATGGAAATAAAGTAGTATTATAATATTAAAATAAGAATAAAATAGGGGAAACTACAAATTTGCTTCAATAATGGTTATAATTTATTTTTCTAAATGTCGGCTTAAAGCATATATGCATGAAGGGGCAGCTGAGCAGGTGGAAAGCGTGATTGGAGTAGAGAGAGAGACTAAGTTTGGTTAGAGTCTGTCTTTCACGCAAGCTTCTGATTGATGGACGTTAATGCCAATTTACATCACTGATTTGATGGGAAATACACCAATCAATCAGAACCTTTCGTGAGAGAGACAGACTCTGACTAAATCTAGTCTCTCTCTCTCTACTTCGATCACGTTTTCCGCCCGTTCAGCTTCTGTGATCACGATCGTTGATCGTGAGTCTTCTGTGATCGAAGTAGAGAGAGAGACTGGGTTTAGTAAGAATCTGTCTCTCTCACGATGTATATATATGTTTATATTTGCTCTAAGGTATAGGGGAATAGATTCCTACCAAAGGTTACAAACGTTCCTACCACAGAGTACATTGTTAATACGTTCCTACCAACGGTATTTTTGAAGTCACAACTTTGTGATCTAACCTAAAAACTAAACTAAGACTAACGTCAAACGAAAACATAAATTTATTGCTAACTTCTTCGCACAGCACTATTTTAGTGCTTTACACTACTGTTTCTTTGAATTTAAGAACTATAACAATGATTACACGTCTTACGCATATGATACAGCTTGTAAAGAATGTTGAGAGAAATCTGTTTCGCATTATGTTTGGGCAGCCACCAAAAGGTTATTATTAAAACAATGAATACACTGCATTAGTTGAAAATTTGTTAATACTTAAAATAAATGAAGCACTATATAATATGTTATAACGTGATGTTTTCAGAGTTGGCGTTGGCATATGTTCACGACAATAAAGTAACACCATCGCCTACAAAAATTTCACTTAAAGATATTATTGGTGATGGTATGTTATTAGCCGTACCTAAATTTCGACGAACTATAGAAAAGCGATGGAAGAGAAAATACGGTTCCCCTGAATATGTATGGAAGATGATTGTACCAAAAAATAATATTAAAGTGTGCCATACTTGTGGCCATCATCATGAAAAAGGCCTATTATGTGGTAAGTTTCATTACTATGATGAATGTAGGTATGTATGTCGGTTATCGCGGTAAATAACACATTAAACGGTATGGTGTGTTAAAAATACAATTCAAATAAGAAAAGGATTTAAAATCCGTCATCTTGCCCTGTATTTGTCAACTTCACATATTTTTGTATGGTGTTAAAAAAACAGGTATGTACAATTACAATGCATTTCAAATAAGAATAGAACTGGATTTTGTGATGGTTAATTGTAAATTTGAAAAATGCAACGCAAGATAGTGGATTTCCAATGCTATTCTTATTTGAAACACATTGTATATGTACATAGATACCTCTGTTATCAGTATAATCTAATAGCTTGACGATACAATTCACAAGCTACTTAGTTTTCACTTCTGTCGGCAGTCCCCAAAGACTGCCCCACATTTTTTCTAATATTTATCTCATAACCTGTAGTTTCATCTAACTCTGATCAGTAGTTATGCATGAAAAAGTAACAAACATCTGTACATCCTCACTAACATTCTAAAATGAAAGTACCATCATGTAGACACACTATTCTATACATTTTACATTACATGTTGATGTTTTCCTCATGATAGTCAGAATAAAAAAAAATGTGCTGAAAATTTTTTTTATATTTATAAGAATCTTATCAACTTAAATAATTTACTATGAATATTCACTGATGGATGGATGCAGACTGCCCAAGACCAGGATAGTTGGCGCTCCTTGAGGAAGACCTACACTCAGTAGTGGACGGTGATTGGTCGCAGTGATTCACTGATGAGCATGCATGCTTGATGTATGTGGAATGATGTGTCAACACCATAGAAAATGGAGATTCATTGTCTCTGCCTACCCCTCTGGAATATTGTGTCTTTGTTATGTTATTCACACAAAAAATGAACATGTTCTTAAGCCAGTTAAGGATAGTAGTTAGCAGTGTTTATGTAACTGACAACATGTCGTCTTAGGTCATTTTTGACATTATGTATATTAAAATAAATGTTCATAATTGATGAATTTAATATATTACATTTATATTATAATCATGATTTTTGTGTAGCTGAAAAAGGACCTATAGAAGTTGGTTTTAGCAAAAATCTGATAGACCATATATGCATATGGAAAGTGAATATAATCAACTCCATAATGACACTAAAGATGTTAAAAAGGGTCTTCAGAAAATATTTTTATGAATACATTCTATCTATATTTCAGAAAATTGCTATTCCAAAGTGAAGCAAGAAACTGAAGAAATCCAAGCTAAAATTCAAGAGAAGCTAGGCATTAATCCAATTGAAAATGATGTTGTTGTGCTGTATCAAGGAGAAACACTTCCAGATCAAGTAGGTTGATAGAGTTGGTGATTGATAAACTAGTACCAAGAATATGGTGTGCACATATACACATAGAATAAATTGTTCTATTATATTCACTACTTTAAGATTGATTACTAAAAATGGTGAAGACTACATTAGGACACCTACACATCACGCTGTGGCTGTGTAGGTCTATAATGTTTCTCTAAGGTCTACAGCTGCATATGCCTACGGCCTAATGATGCCCGCATCGCCCAAACCGTGCTTAGGTGGCCTCATCTTATCCAGTGAACACCAGAAGAAATCCTCAGACTCAGTTTATACTTAGGAATTTAGCTATTAGTTTGTTTCAATGAACTATTCACATAAAAGAGCACTAAAATAGTAAATGATATATCTTAAAAACCTGCTTGCTGAGAGGCCTTTTCTTACGTGGGAAACCCCACCGGGGTGTATGGTGGGCGGTGTATTGGAATTGAATCAACTAAAACCACATGATGTGCCACTGTGTGCCTGAGACGGGGTATCCATGAACTGCTATTATTAACACATCCGGACCACTTAGGAGAGCCCTATGTGAAGCAGTACACTGTTAGAGAAATCTTAAATATGGGTCTTTTTTTGCATGTGATGTGAAAACATTGTGATTTCAAATTAACTGCTTTTCACTAAATACATATGAGGTCTGTACAATACGTGCATCAAAACAATACTGGCAATAATTTAAAAAAAAATTGTCTGTTTGTTCCAGCTAAAGGAGGCTTTGGCTTACTATATGATGCATGCCAGGCAGTATATTATCTTAATAATTCAAAAAGTATTACCTTTTTAAAATAACTCATTTTTGTATTGTTATAGCCTAAAGAGTTTTGGAAGGGAAAAAGAGTTATTGAGATGAAAAAGGAGCGGCCAACATTTTTTAGCAAGAATCTTCTTGAGAAAACAACACAGCAGCCATCTACAGCCACAGATGTAAAACCTACTGATTTAGCATAATATACAAAATTTGAAATATATCTCAAATGGACAGTCTAGTAGTGTAAAGTGTTGATAAATAAAAATAATGTATTATAACTTATAAATTCTATTATTTTTTTTCGTGCTAATCCCAAGTCGTACAATAACCAAGGTGAAAGAAATGTTGCAAGGCACATACAAATGTAAATTCGGGTTTTAAATATTGCTAATGCTTGCACAAGCATAGAAGCACTTCATTAAATGACTTTAATATATTAATAAATTTCAATTACAACAGATAGTAATATATATTGCAATAACAATAATGTAGTTATTCAGGAATGTACATTGCTTCAATTTAAAAAGGCTTATAATAATCTAAGAGCCGGTGAAGATCGACTTACACCCATGCGATAACCAGATAGAGACTTTTTTATTCATTTATGAACACACCTATGATTTACTTGTTCCAACTTGTTTACAAGCCTGTCAGAATATATACAAAAAAAAAACATTTGGGACTTAATTTAGTTAGATATCAATAGTAATAGTATAGATATCAATAGTAAAGGGGTGAAAAAAAGTGAAGGAACTTAATTTTATTTTAAAAATAGTCATCAGTGTTTTGCGCTCGGCAAGTTATCATATTTATGTTCAAGGTTCATTAATTAATAAAATTTTGGTTACCAGGTGTAAGTCTATCTTCACCCGCTCTTCAATTAATAAAGTAGATAAAATATATTTATTTTATCTACTTCATTAGAAATAAAATATAAAATTCATCTACTTTGTTTTTCTTGAAATAATGTCATATTGCTAATGCTAAGCACAAGTTGTGTTTAGGTAGAGTTATATATTGTTCTCAAATGAGTTAGGAATGTTATCAAAATTATCTGTAAGTGAATCCAGCTCAGTATCACCCAAGAAATGACTTTCAACATGCGCCTGAAACTCAGAAAAAGATACTTCTTTTACAAATGTTTGTCCACACATTGGACATATTTTATCACATGGTTCTTCTGTAACTTTTTTTTCGCTTTCGTCTAAAATACTTTTCTTAAATGCTGATGTATTTAGTTCACTAAAGTTATTGTTGTAGGTACTAGAATCGGCTGGTGTTGCCCAATTCGCTAAACTGTCACTTGTTTCTATCTCTTTATGTTCTGATGTGACAATTTTTGCATTGTTTGCGACACATGTTGGACATTTATATCCTCCTGAAAACAATTATACATATAAGTACAACAACAACTACATCTTAAAACAACAATACTAATATCATAAATTCGAATGTTGCTCTGTCTATCTGTTACGCTTTCACAGCTGATCCAAATTAGGTGAATATCGGTATAGAGATAGATTGGCCCTTAGAGAATAACATAGGGTACTTGGGTCACAATAACCGACATACATGCAGGCTGAGCCGCAAGTAAAAGTGAGTAAGAAATAAAATGTATGTCTTTACATGGTATTATAATCAATTCTTCCACTGTCTGTTTGCTTCACTCTTTTAAACTACTCAACGGAATTGAATGCAGTTTTCAGCAATAGATAGAGTGATGCGCAAGAGGAAAGTTTGTAAGTGTAATATTCATATTCTACATAGCAGAGGAAACTCAAGAATTTCAGACTTCCATGCAAAGCTGGCCACTAGTAATAAGATATATAAATAATGCAATACACACCACGCATTATTGATTCAACTCTCGAGATAATCAGCTTCAAATCACTTTCTTGTTGCGCTAATTCCTTTTTTAAATTATTTAGTTTTTCTGTCTGACATCTTATTTCTTTTAAGGAATCAGTAGCTGGATCTTCCATGTAAGTAAAGCCAATAGAATCAACATTTAAAATGTCATCTGCCATGTCCTGAAGCTGTGCCATTTGCTCATATTGCTCTACTAGTTGTGACTTCTCTTGTATATAGCTATTTATTAATTTTAATGAAATTTCTTCAAGACTAGACTCGGAATATTTTTCTTGGTAAGCTGCACTTCCTTTAGGAGTACTATGAATGTATGTGTTTGTGCGTAATAATGGCTGTTTATTATATTCCTTGTTGGTCAATTTCTCAGGTCCCTTTAGAGAAGCTATTTTATTCCATAAATTTTTATTCTCACATTGGACCATGAACACATGTTGCATGAGTTTTGATTTCTGTTTATTAAGCTCTGCTATTTTCTGATGCAAAACAAACTTTTCGTCTTCTTTGATTGGAATATATGACGAACATTCAGTGGCTTTCACAACATCTAGTTTTAAACGCATATTATCGGTTTCTAAACTATTGATTCTTCTTTGCAGAAGTAAACAGCGATCTCTCATAGCGTGCAAAGCCAACTCGTGAACGCTAATATCACCTTTAAGAGTACTTTGGAATGTTGAATCGTTATTAAAACTAACAATTGACGAAGAATCCATGTTATAAAAACAAGGAATACCTTATCACGATATATTCTGATAAAAACTATGCAATTCTGAATGATTTAGTAAAACTTTAGTATCATCAAAGTATCAGTATCACGAACAGAAAAGGGTAAATCAGAGTAAACACTAAACACAACAAAAACTACCCCACATTTGACTGATGACTGATTAAGGATTGACACAAAGACATTTCATCATTCAAAACTGTCATTTTCAGATTTGACATTCGTACAGCGACCATAGTCATTCGTCAGTGACGCCATATTGGTCCGAATAGGTCCGAATTGACACAACTGTGGGGCGATTTTGACAGCACTCCCGTTACATTTTCGCCTCTGAATATATCGTCGATTACCAATAAAAAATGTATTGGGGCTATTTATGATATTGGTATGTTTAGAATGGTCATTAAATATACTATCAGATGATGTATAATTGATGATGATTTTTTTTTTTAATTCACACCATCGGAGAGGTTAAAGTTATTTATTATAGTTATCCATATTCATAGTAGTTATCTGACTTTAAAATATTACTGTAATTTTCTTTCATACTACCTCCCATCCCAGCCTAGGTACTGAAATAAAAAGTTACAAAACTTTTTAAATAGGCTAATTGACTGATTTTTGAAAATCGTTTTAAATTATTCTTTAATTAGCACACTGCGTTAATATTTTGCGGAATTTCTATTGTATTATGAATTTAAATCTATGATAAAGCTCAAGTTTGACAACCATGTCATAAAACGATTTAAAATGGCGCTGGTCACATGAGACGCGTGACGTCATACGCAAGTAAGCGTCTGTAACACCACTCTAGGAACGCTTCATACAAGTGTCAAGCTGGAAACAAATTATTGGACGCGGCTGACAGCTAGACAGGCAGACAAAAATTGAAAAAAAAATGCTTAATGTACCGTGTACTTACATAATTGCGCATTTAGTATAAAACGATTATCTTCATATTACAAACAGACACTTCAATTTTATTTATTTGTGTAGATGAACGAGGATCAATCTTTAATTTGTGCTAAATCTAATTGAAATTGACATTGACATGTCCCGCACCCCGTGCACACCGTCCGCGGACGTTTTTGGTTAAAAAAAAACATCCAGGGCGACAGATTTCTGTAAAACGTCCGAACTCTCAAGGTCAGTCATAGGTTACGTTTGCGACTTACCTCCGATAGTTTGCACAGCTCAGTGTATATTCATACTCTTGATTACAGCTGTCAGCCGCATCCGTCAGCCGCGTCCGATATTTTGTTTCAAGCATAAGTGTACGCTTGTTGTTCACGTCGTTGAATGATGCGCCACGAGTCACGTAGTACACAAACACATTTAATTGTCATGTTGTGCCCACAGATCCGGCGCATTGAGGTTTGGGTAATTTTCGCCACGTTGAGATGAGAGAACGTACCACGACTCAACATGGCAGACAAATGTGTCTCTAACAGTACAGTCCTTAGCAAATGGCTTGATCTCTGTGACAGATAGCTACAGAAGTAAAATTTTAACAAAAGTAAAACCGACTTCAAGGTTTGACTCGATTTCTCTTGGATGCCATCATCAGATCTTAGTATCCTTATCACGGTACCAACGTTGGGATATCTCCTTTCTATTAAAAAAATAATCATCAAAATTGGTTCATAAACGACGAAGTTATCTACGGTAACACATAATTTTATTATTGCGGATGTGAGTACGCCTATCATTGGATCTGATTTTCTGGCTCACTACCTTTTGCTGTCTGACTGCCGGAATCGCAAGCTTATTGCTGGCTCCACAAAGTTGACCGCTGATACGCGCTACAATAGCCCAGGTTTCACAACCTAGTGTTAAGACCCTTGTTGCCGGGAACTCTCCTTATACTAAACTACAACGGTAAAACCTAGTTTACAAGATAGTAGAGCCACGCTGATTTCAGCACGAACGGGCCAGCTCGACCGGGGCGGTACTACCCTCGCACAGAAAATCAACGTAAAGTGACAGCGATCATGTGTTTCATTGGTTAGTGCGAGACCGGCGACCCAATGATGCAGAAGCATCACTAGCCCGCCATGGTGTGGATCACCATGCTGCATTGTTGCAGTGTGTACACTCGCAGTATGGTGACCACCACTCTTGTATTCAGCTTATGCTTTCCATCAGGCAGAGTAGAGTCATTTTGGCAGGGCCAAATACATAAAAAAAAGTTAATGCTCATAATTTTGATTGTATATACATATATATACCTAGGTTATTTTTCTCACAAGGGGGGTGGTGTGGCGTTCATTTCCGAACGTCTCTGACGAATGTCAAAAAAGGACAACGACACGATAGATTTTACCGCGATCTATTGAGACAGAGGGACTCACAGACTACAAAGGCCTTGAGGGACTCCTCCTTGACTGAGCGCTTACCACCATCTCTGGTTTTAGTGCATGCATCAGTAGACTGTATTCTGTTCTGTATTCATTGTTAAGAGTAATAAACGAAATACGCCATAATCAAGGACTTTGATTTCGGGTAACGAAGTAAAGTGAGTGGGATATTCACTTATCTTTGCCTAGGCGAGATAACCCACAAGATATTTAATTCTGTTATACTGGGTGAAAGACGCCTAAAGCACGGTCCAAACTTTAAACCGTACCGATACAGAGGTATGGTGGTGTTTTTTTTTAAAGGGCCATAATATCCTGCTAAACAATTATCCCATCTCTTTTCTGAATCATGAGCCACCTCAAACACAGGATTGCCAACTTCCAGCGTCCCGAACAAGCTGGTTTTCGAAAAGGCTTCAATAGTATACATACACTGCGACGGGTTACATAGGAATACGAAGAAGATAATCTACAGTACATTTGATATATATGACTATGAAGAAGCTGTTGAATCCATTAAAACTTGAGCTGTGCTTCAGTTTTTTCAGTGGTGGCAAATCGACTACCGGTACATGGAAATGCTGATGTGTTTTACATGAGAACCCTATATACCTAAGATATTCTATCCAGCTGGGTAGATTCAACTTTGAAAAAGAAGTTAATCGTCGAGTTCAACTCGACGATCGGAAAACAGCATTACGTCTTCTCCGAAATATCGCAAAGACTCAAAACGAAAGCCTTTGATCAGTTTGTGTTGCCAGTAATGATGACGATGGAGAAATGTCACAATAGAGCGAGAATTAATTTAAATAGGTCTAAAGGCGCGTCTCTACCGAAAATGTTGGCAATTTCAGTGTTTCCAACTCTTCAGAAAATCGTCAACTTTTGTTTCCATTGTGTCTACACCGAGTAGCTAAGAATTTGAAAAACATTCCAATTAAGCATCTCCACAAAGCAAATAAATATTTGCAACAAGCGTATTCTTTTGATGTTTACCGTCAAAAGTAGAAACATGGTTCCCAATAATTTACAGAAACTTTTGTCATCTCAGATAAAGTTTGTCACAAACACGAATTGACAACACATAATTCGCTAACTTTTGTTCGGATGAGACTACTTGAGGGTTAATATTACCTTTATTGGTTTAATTTAATATTATTGATTTTAATAGTGTACAAACATTTTCTCGGGAGGGTTTGAACCCCAAAACCACCCCAATCCCGTGGCTGAAACAAAAAACCTAAAACTGTTATAAACTTTTAATTAATATTTCTGTTTAATACTAGTATAGTATCAAATTTAACACAATACCAGTATTCAAAATATCTGTGATTTGCTTTTGGTTTCTTGTCTCTGCTTAACTACTACCAATGAAATACTACCATCTTCTTCGTGTTGTTTTTTTTGTTTTCCGAGTCGTCATCTTGTCATCTTGTCAATCGTAAATTGTAAATTGGTGAATTAGGTAGCTGTTCAGTGTTCTATTTGGCATCAAAGTATTATTTTATATGAATTTATTGGTTTATTGTGTGTGAAATGTAAGAAAATAATTAAATTACGAAAAGTTAGTTATTACCAGTAATAAGGTACTTATTAAGAACAACAAAGAAAAACTTGAAGTACAGTTAATAGTTTTGTTACGGTGATGAAACAAGCAATTCATTGAAAGCGTTTAAGATTTTGTGAATTTATGAATCATTGTTTGTAGAATTCCTCATTTCCCCTGGAGATACTGCAAGTAAGTACTTTCTAACTTTTGTTATTATAATTTCTAAATTTAAAACCACATTTTGTGGGAGCCAAAATTGGTGTCAATGTCGACAGCGTTTTTAAGTGTTTACTAGTATACTAGTATTTGAAATTGAGAGTATAAATAGTTGCGGCACTGTTTAAAGATTTTACCTTAAAGTCTACTAATTTAAAGAATAATAAACTCGTGAAATCTTTCTCTCCGAAAAGAATCTATTGAGTCTTGGCTCTAAATAACTTTCTCTGATGTATGTAATTGTTTTTATTTTCCTGTTAAATTTATTCATTGATTAAAATAATGTTATTATTTATCAGTGACCCAATTAATCAGAATCTTATCAGAATAATATTTAATTAACTTCAATGTTCTAATAAACTTTCGCTAGTCTGTTGACATACATAATTTGTTTAGGACCACTATTGATAATATTGTCTAGCTTAGTTAGACCACAAAAATTAACCTATGTCCTATGTACTTAAATTTATACAAATTGGTTCAGCAGTTTTGTTGTGAAAGTGTAACTACAGAAACAGGTACTTTCGAATTTATAATATTAGTATGGGTTTACCTACTTATAGTTTATTAGCATTACTATAGCATGAACTATTCTTCTTCAAATACCTACCTTAAGATTTTATTCTTGTAGTTATAGTGCTACTGATTTTGATGTTTTATAGTTCTAATTTGGATAAATATAGTGTTAAATGTAACTCAGATAGTGTCACAGCTTAGAGGTTATAAATATGTAGGTTGTTACAAAGAATGTAAAAGTGACTAGCTTTTGCCCGCGGCTCTGCCTGCTTGTATGTTGATTAGGGCGATAGGAGTAGCCTGACCTTCCTTAAGAATCAAAGCATCTCCATACCAAATTTCATTCACATCAGTCAGCGGTTTAGCTGTGAAAGAATAACAGACACACAGAATTACTTTTGAATTTATAATACTAGTATGGAAAACAAAAAATATTCCATTAGCAGTTTTTTATGTACTCTATAAATGCAATAAATAAATCTATACCCTATTTCACTTCAAAATTAAGAACAAAATTCATGTGTAAAATAGGAGGAAATATTCTATAAAGAAGTTGGAATATTGTGTTAACATTTGAACTCAAACCAACATAAACAGATCAACTTGTTGGTGTACACAAGCTAAGTTAAGTGTGTGTTAACTAAAAGCTCATATCCCTATACACACATCTATAAATAAATGATTTATGGTCTTTTGTCAGAGTACCATGATCATATAATATGAGTAACAACAGCCATATATTTATTGGCAAATGTCTACATATAATATGAGTAACAACAGCCATATATTTATTGGCAAATGTCTACATAGACACATAATGTCAGGCCTACTTCCCCATTTGGTAGGCAGAGACAATTGATCTCCACTTACTAGGGTACTGACACACCTCAACTACTTCATCCACATTTATCAATCTCTGACAGCTCGTTTTAGGAACACTTTGTAAACAACATTCACAGTGAACGACACTTCCACATACATTCACTATATATCTGCCTCTGTTAGTCTAGCAGTTGGTGTGCGCCACTGGTGATCATGAGGTCTTGGGTTCGATTCCGGGGTCGTACCAAATCTTTGTATGATCTACAAATATTTGTTTTTTCTATGCATAATATGTATGTATTTACAAATAAATATATTTATATATATGAACAAATATTTTCAGACATCTAACTAAAAACATATTTATATCAGATTTTAGTTAGATGTCTGAAAATATTTATTTATTTATATATTCTTTTTGTGACCACCAACAATCCTTGGCCATACCAACGAAGCATGCCCTTTTTAATACTTTTAACTTCATCTACAATAATCTACATGATTCATAAAAATCTTAGTGACAATTATACAGAGTGATAGATATCTACCAAATAATGTTATAACCACAATTTAAAATAATGTTTAATTTCCAACAACAATTACCTGATTACTCATCTCTATGTTGTTAGTATTGGGAAGAAAAAATGTACTTAATTAACAAAAACAGAATTCAATACTTTCTTCTTTCTTTTTTTATGTATGGGTCTGCCAAAATGACTACTCTACTTGATGGAATGCATAAGCAGAATCTCATATATATGACTATGAGAGAGATTAGATTACTACAAATTCTGTTTTAAAACAATATCATCTCAATAGGCCACCATAATATGGGTGCATGCAATAAGTATGGTGACCACTACTCATGGATTCTACTCATGCTTTCCAATAGACAGAGTAATCACTATTGCAGGCTCATATAATCTTTACAAGTAAATAAAATTGGAGTGTCTGTTTGTAATATTAAAATAACCGCTTTTTACTAAATGCATATGTATGTATACACGAAACATATACCAAAAATGTAGTTTAAAATTTTTTGTCTGTCTGTCTGTCTGTCTGTTTGTTCCGGGTAATCTCTGGAGCGGCTGGACGGATTTTGACGGGACTTTCACTGGCAGGTACCTGATGATCCGGGGAGTAACTTAGGCTACTTTTTTTAGACTAACTTTGTCCCGCGGCGTTACTCGCGGTTCAACAATAACCGCGGGTAACACCGCGGGGTTCAGCTAATAGATATATATAAATATATTCCATTTAGCATAATAAAAAATTGTACCTAAAGTGCCAATGATGAGTCATTGCACAGCGAACTTAACCATGTGTAACACTTTATACTTTGGCACGAGTAGTGTTCTAATTATTTGCAAAGTAAACATATGGACAACACATTTTCAACTAATGTACATATTTAGAAATTTCTGTCATGAGCTGTTTCATATTATTTATAAAACTAAAATTGTGAAGCATGTTTTAATTGACTTGTTTGTTACTTTCTAGCAACTATATTTAGAATGGATACTAATTAGATTTTAATAATTTAAAAAAGTAATTGTTGTGTCTGATGTGGTGACAGACTCAGGATGCAAACTCTGCAGTATACTGCAATGAGAAAAAAAAACTTGTAACAAAACCAATATTAACTATCTTGCCAGTTATTATACTGTGTTATGGTAGGCTTAAAAATATCCCTTCTAAGGAGAGGCCTATGTCAAGCAATGGATGTAATTGAACAATGATAAATGAGGAGAAAAAGTGATGTGAAAAATATATAGAAATTTATACTTAATATTATAAAGCCTAAGAGTTTGTTGTTCTGAACGAGATAAACGCAGGAACCGCTGGTCCGATTTGAAAACATCTTTCAGTGTTGATAGTACATTTATCAAGGAAGACTAAAGGCTATATATCATCACGCTAATACCAATAGGAGCGGAGCACCAATGGAGAATGTTTAAAAAAGAGGGGGGAAATTATCACGCTATGGGTAATAGGAGACGCAAACGAGATTGCGTGGGTCAGCTAATCATCTATAAATACACACAAACATGCAAACTACCAACATATTTATATATGTATAAATATGTTCAAAATAAATTAATATTGACATTGTGACATGATTTTCATGTTAATATCATCAAGAAAGTTTTGCAGTCATAAGCATACTTATAATTTTGTTCTAAATATTTATGTTGGTAAGCAATACATTGTACCTACCTATTTTAGTTTATTATATCACCTTAAATTAATCGAATTGATAATTTTTAAAACTATGTTATATTTTTTTACTATGAAGTACAGATTTGAAAAAATTATGTTTATGAACTACTATGTGATATGACACTGTCCAACTCTGCCTAATTGTTCTCTAGGTTTTATATTCAAAATCTGTCTAGAGGTAATAAAGATAGGTATATTTTTTAAATCATAAATACTAGTAAGTTTCTACTACTTTCTGTAATTAATATTACTCTACTTATAAATGTACTGTAATCTAAAATCAATTCATATTTTTTTAGGATTTCATTGTATGACCCTTATAGTTTTGCCATGTCTGTCTATCCATGGGTTCTTTTCAAAAGAAAAATCATGATGGCTAAGTCAGCTCAGTTGGACTTGCTAAGGCTGAAATTTATAAAGCGTACTTTGTCTTTGCTTAGACTTACCTCACGAGTTAAGTGTGCGTTGAAATTTATAGTCATTATGCTTAGCTCAAGCTGAGCAAATGCTTAGCATTGTCTAAGTCACCGAAAACCTTGACTTAGCGATTACTTACGCGCTTGTAAAGATGGTTTGAGGGTCCAAGTAGAAAAGCCGTAATCTAGTTTGAAAGCGTTGTAACAAAAGTTTGTAAGGGCATGCCAGGGTCAAAGTAAAAATTATTTCTAGCAATTGGTAATTATATGCGATTGATCTCGAAACAATCTGAAATATTCAAATATATCGACTGGAGTGATACCACGGCCTCACAGAAAACCGGTGTGAAGCAGCGCTTGTGTTGTGTTTCACCGAGTGAGTGAGGATACCTGAGGCCCATAATTCCTCCCTCATTCCCTCTCCATTTTTCCCCTCCCCCTCTCTATTCTTCCCCCCGCCCCGCAAGGGTCGGCATCGCACTTGTGACGCCTCTGATGTTGCGGCGGCGGTAATCGCTTACCATCAGGCGAAACGTCGGTTCGTTTGCCCTCTATTCCATAAAAAATGTTATGACATTTGACTGACAAGTCAAATATACATTCTCTTTTATTTGTACATGTGTTATTTTTGCCCTTTTTCACTTAAAATTAATAAAAATCAACGGTTTAAATTGATTGAAATAGAATTATATAATAAAGTTTATTATTATAATAAAGTACTAATATTTTAGTTCATTGTAGCTATTTTCAAATATGTAAAATGTTTTTAAAATATCTATATAATTCAAATAAATATGCTATGCTAATTGAAATGTTATACATATTTTCCTGAGTTCATGCTTAGCATACACTCAGTACATTCTTAGCCCAAAGGACTATAAATTCGAATGCTGAGATTACACTGAGCAGGAACTTACGTAAGTTTAGCGTAAGCAAAGTCTGAGCAAAGTCTAAGCACGCTTTATAAATTTCAGCCTAAGTCTCCCCCAGAAATCCACAAGATCTTTTGCTGTAAAATCACAATAAAACCGAATCAGTCGTATTGTTAGTGAACAATACCGTAAAAGCTTAATATCATACGAACTATACTAACTTTTACACTTTCGCGTTCCATGGTCCCCAGTCGAAAATTCAGGCAAATCAGAGGAATCAAAATATCTTTTAATAAGTGATCGTGTTGATTCGCGTAAAAATAATTGTTTATATATCATACTAGCTGAACCCCGCGGTGTTACCCGCGGTTAATGTTGTACCGCGAGTAACGCCGCGGGACAAAGTTACTCTAAAAAAAGTAGCCTAAGTTACTCCCCGGATCATCAGCTACCTGCCAGTGAAAGTCCCGTCAAAATCCGTTCAGCCGTTCCAGAGATTACCCGGAACAAACAGACAGACAGACAGACAAAATTTTTTAACTACATTTTTGGTATATGTATCGTGTATACATACATATGCATTAAGTAAAAAGCGGTTATTTTAATATTACAAACAGACACTCCAATTTTATTTATTTGTATAGACAAACAAACTAATCTTGAATATCGCCAGATAGTTTGCATTAAAAACATAAAAAAGTCGGCTCTGTTATTTTTAGACTAAAATATCATCCAAGTTAAAACACGCACAATTTATTTGCTTGTAGAATGATACCCGTACCAATATTGATAGTACCCGGCATTTATTCGCTTGTACTGTTATCCTCTGCTCCATGCATGCTCTGCATCTGGATACTGTACGAGCCCGTTTTGAAACCTAATTGTCCAGTTAATCCGTGAAAAGATAAAGTTCCCTTCAAAACCCGCATTTTGATACAACCGACTACAGAACCCTATATTTCGCGTGCGGCGGGGGCCCGAAACACACTTGGCCGATTTTTTCACCGTAGACATTTTGGTTGTGTTTTATTATGTTTAGGCCAAAATGACTCTACCCTACCTGATGGAAAGCATAAGCAGAATCCAAGAGTGGTGGTCACTTATTGCGAATGCAGACAATGCAGCATGGTGACCCATACTATGGCGGCCTAATAATGCTTCTGCATCAGAATGAAATAAAAAATCCTGAAAAGAAACTACGACTCTGATGTCTCCTTTAAATAACGTGAATTTTTTTCCTTCACGCAGCCTTATTGAATACCAAAATGACACCTAAATGTAGATTTACAATGAAAATCTACGCAATGACCTGAAATTGATACAACAATTTAATTTAGGTACTACGCTTTTATGGTATACAATTGTCATAGTTTCTTATATTGATCCTTAATGACCTTTAATTATAATATTCAACGGCTGTCATAATTTTGTCCTGAATTAAAATAGTTCATGCAGAGTGTCAGCATAGCACACAGTTTGCACTCGTCACAGTTTCTAGTATGTGGTACAAAATGTAGGAGACTTGTAGTTATTTTTGTATGAAGTTTATTTTTCAAATTAAATCTACTTAAACATATTACTCTTTTACTCGATACAGTTGTCTTTGCCTTTGATAGGCCATAATAGGTACAGTAACATTACATGGCATTAAAATTATATAATATTGATGTAAACGTAAACAATCAAGTATTGTTCCAAATATTCAGTGGAAAGATTGCCTCTTCGATCATTTCTTCGAAAGAAAAGACATGCGCAGCAACTGACCGAAATGCGATCTAATGCGATGCGAATCCGACTAGTCACAATTATTACTCAACTAGCTGTTGCCCGCGGCTCCACCCGCGTCTAAGTCGGTTTTCGCGGAAAATAGTAGCCTATGTGTTATTCTGATGTATAAGCTATATTACTGTAAAGTTTCATCCAAATCCGTCCAGTACTTATTGCGTGAAGATGTAACAAACATACACGCTTACAAACTTTCGCCTTTATATATTAGTGTGATTAGTGTGAAGTGAATACAGTGATAACAGTTATATTTTGTGACTTGGTTGGTTGAATTTGGTCGTATTCTGGAATCACTTTAATCGCATTTCGGAATGTAGGGTAAGTGTACTAAATTGAAAATGTGCCGATAATTTGCATCATAACCAGATCTTAGCTAAAATATGGTAGTACCGCTGAGGATGGTTTAAATATGCAAATGCATATGATCCGATCTCTAGTTATTACGTTATATAACTGCTGTGTGGGAGCACCTTTAGTAATGAGACGAAATATATTTTATTCGGAGTTACAATACTTAATTCCTTATCCATAAAAATAAAAAGTATTAGGTACTTACTTATTTATATTTTAGAGTCATAGAGCAGATCCCTCGAGTAACTTTTGAAGAATTCCGTAATCTTTAATCCCTAAAGTTTTTTTTGGTTTACCTTAAAAATGTGAGCTATACAATACATTTTATAATACACCAAAACGGGTTTATACAAAAGTAGGGAACTTTTAAATCACACCCTTTTGGTTTTTTGATGACATTTATTATAATAAATCGTGTGGGTTTTCACAGTTCTTTACATTATTAATTTTCTTGGTTTTATTAGACTTGTACTTTCATCGGTCTTTCACACAGTTGTTAATTTTTAGGGTTCCGTACCTAAAAGGTAAAAAAAAATCCTATTACTAAGACTTCGCTGTCCGTCTGTCCTCAGTTCACCAGGCTGTATCTCGTGAACCGTGATAGTTAGACAGTTGAAATTTTCAGCGATAATAAATTTCTACTAAAAACAGAATAAAATAAATATTTAAGGGGGCTCCCAAACAACAAACGTGATTTTTATGCTAGTTTTTGCTCGATATTGATAACGGTAACAGATGGACGTTGAAATATTCACAGAATGTTTTGATACATGTCACCAGAACCACCATATCTCATGAACCGTGGTAGTTAGACAGTTGAAATTTTCAGCGATGATGTATTTCTGTTGCCGCTATAACAACAATATTAAAAAACAGAATAAAACAAATCTTAAGGGGGCTCCCATACAAAAAACGTGATTTTATTGTTCGTTTTTGTTAGGTAGTGGTACGAAACGCTTCGCGCGCGAGTCCGACTCGTACTTGGCCATGCTTTTAAGTGAATCAGACGTCTTAGGTAGGTACACCAAATAAAAGTATACCGTGAGAAACATAATATAAACAGCTGAAACTAGTATTTATAGACATTAAAAATAGAAGAAAAGGAAACGAAAAAATAAAATACTTATAAATTTTAAATTAATAAATTGTACATTACGATCCTAAAACCTGTAAAAATTGTTTTAAAAAAAGTTGACCTTAATTAATAATTAAACTCTGAAAACGTGATCATTGTGATATGATCAAATGCGCACACCTTTTATAATTTGTTTTGCTTGTTCAGTCACTGTTTGGTTTTACTGTCCGTACATATGAAAATAATTGCACGATATTATGGGCGTGCTTAGTAGTACGGTATGTCGCTCCACTTTCGCCCCTTGCACCGCATGTCCATAAATGTATTTATTTGCCCATGCCCACACGCTGGTGCGGTGACCTGTTTAACGCGTGACATGATGGGCTCAATTGTTTTAGTCTTCAACATAGCTGACCCGTGTTTTGACAATATTCGCGTTCATAACACAACGATTATTTAGTACATACTCACGTTTCTGTTAAATAAACAGTATATTCATATTTCAACTTACTTAAATACTCATAAGGTGGTAAAACAATTAATAGCGCTCGTATTGGTTGTATGGCTCGTAAATGTTTTAATAATATGTTATGATAATGTTCGCACTCGACGTTTAGTGGTGTATGAATAAAATGTGTGTTATAAATTAATATTCAATAATAACAAAAGAGAAAAGGTGGTTTAATTTTTATTAAAATTAAATCTTTAAAATAAATCTTTTCATCTGCATAGATTGAACACTTTAAGCCGTCGTATCGGTAAGTTTCCATAAACATTATACTAAAAAAAAAAAAAAAAAAAAAACGGTACTATTGACTGCACGGAGCAAATACAAAGAGGAGATGGCATAAGCGCATCACCCCCGTGACAAATACCACCCCCGACGTCATCGCAGTTGACGCAACTTGCAAATTATACTATTAACGTCAATGTTCTAGAACTGCATCGAAAAATCGTAATACTTGAATGTTCTCGGTACAATCAAGTAAAAAGATGAAGTGTTGTGTTTTATCTTGTACAAATAACTCAGATAGACGTTCTGGTACCATGAGTGGCATCATATTTCTTTTATAAGTAATTTTATAGCTAATTTTTTTTAAAGTTCTAGAAAAATCGCTTGGTGTTTTATTGAAATGTTATTATATTTACTCGCCACTAGATGGCAGAACTTTGTGTTACTGGAAATAAAGATACAATGGTACGTTGAGCTGAATATTAATAAAACATACCATAAGAAGATACCGAAATGAGTTCTACATTCTTACCTAATGAATTTTTACTCATCATGGTATTTTTGTTGTATTTTTCTTAATTATATTGTGAACAGACTGACATCTATCGACATCTATTCTAAAATAAAAAGACAGGGTCGTATTTAGAATGCAAATATTTTATCAAGTTACGACTATAATAATCTTGCATTGAAAGTTGTTACTTCAAATATTGAAAAAAAAAAGAAATTTTACTTATGCTGATGATATGACGGTTTTTTTAAATTCATTAAAATAATACAATGTACCAGTATACAGGTAATGTTCTAAATTTTCATCTAAAGATAGTATTGAAGAGCAATGGATCAAAAAAATAATAGGCAAAACTGGACTCCTCATAATACACCAATATTTGTTCTTCTCGTTGTTATGATAGTGATTCATTTCAAGGAAAAATCATAAAAAATCGAAAAAGGAACTTATTATCTAAACCCAAATTGGGCAAGATTAAAAGTGATTAGATGTGGATATTAGAGACAACATTGGTATGACCATTCAATTCAGATTTAGATTAGTTGATTTTCTGAGATTGGCGTTATTTAAGCATTCCAATTCCGAAGTGAAATAAAATATAAATTTATTTATTTTTTAAATAAAATGATTTGCACTATGTATATTATTTTTTGTTCTACATAATCCACGTGTAAACCAAGCATATTGAACAATGTTTTATTTAGGGTTACTTATTAGAAAAAAAAGTTCACTTTTGCAAAATTATTTACGTTATTAATGATGTTTTTTGTTTAAGATGCTTACAAAATCGACCTTGAAAAAACCACTCCTTGAAATTCTGAGTACGTCCACACTAGTGTCAGCTAGCTAAACTACATAGCAATATACTCGTACAACGATGCAAGTAGTTTTGCTATTGTCTGGTAGATGGAAAAGTGTAAACTAACACCCCCTCACCCCCGCAAATTGTCACGCATTGCTTCATACAAAAATCTCATTAGGGCATCTCCTCTTTGTATTTGCTCCGTGATTGACTGCTACGGCCAAAGTAACCTGTCCATGTAAATTTTGATGTCAAAATGAATTTTATAAATTCAAAACACTATCAAATAGAGTTAAAAACTTTAATATTCGGCAAATGTTGTTTGATTTCACACCTGGAAGAGTGTACTATGCTAACCATAAAAATTACAGATAAACTACACCCAGACCAGACGGAACAAATCATTGTGCGTTTATTCTGAGTTTGGTGTCAAACCCTGTCTTAGCAGTCTGGGTCGCTAAACATAGACCAGGCCAAACCAACAGACCCGTCAAAAGTTTAAAAGAAAGTTTAGAAGTTACAATTGGCAGACTTTTTTATATACTTGAGCCTACCAAAGTAATTCTGCTCTGCCTGTTGGAAAGCATAAGTAGAATCTAAGGGTAGTTGTCACCAGATTCAATTAAGATGCTGCTGCACCACACCGTTTGACTGTGTCAAAATGACTCTATGCCTGATGGAAGCAGAATCCAAGAGTGGTGGTCACACTCACTGCGAATGCAGACAATGCAACAATGCAGCATGGTGACCCGGCGGCCTAGTGATGCTTCTGCATCATTGGGCCTCCGATCTCGCACTAACCAACGAAACACGACAGCACGCTGTCATTTTACGTTGATTTCCTTTGCGAGGATAGTACTGCTCCGGTCGAACCGGCCCATTCGTGCTGGAATCCGCGTGGCTCTACTGCCTTGAACTTTTGAAAAACAGAATAAAGTTTTAGCTTTGGAGATAGTCTCAAGCAAGTTGTTCTAAAGTCTTACTGCTTCCACCGACAAATATTTGTTTGCAAACAGTTTAGAGTGTTGGCATTTTTATTGTCAAATTCTTCAATGACCCCAGGTCCCGGATTTGATGTATTATTATAAATAATTTATTTTTTCCTATCTTTTATGAAGATTATTTGGGGTCAGTTTATGATGATTTATTGTAATGCTTACATTTCTCTTTCTAGATAAACTAAAGCAAACGTGCTCAGAACGCACGTACAGTTTATGAACATTGTCATATTATAGGTACTATACCTCAAAATAAATACTTCATTTAAATTCAGTTAAACGTATAAAGCGGGGAATTACCTAGAAAAGTAAATTTCGTTTATCGGTTTCTTATCGCTGTGGAATACAGAAATATGCATTATCTTCTTATCATATCTTTATTCAATGATCGGCAAATAATAATGCATATATTTGTAGTCGTTTCTCAACACTGTAGATATGGTTATTAAATTGTAGGAAAAGTTATTATGCTCTCTTTTCTGGAGAAAGGTGATATCCCAGATTACACAGAAGGAATGTGTCTTAATTCCTCGTACACGAGGTAACTGAAAAGTAATGATTGTATATGAGTACATACAACGATAATGATTACATTTATTGAATTTACTGCTAAATAAAATTCTTAATAAGTATAGTTTGAAAATTTATTTAAGCTTGTTTTCGTTTGGCGTTATTTTTTACAAGGTTGACCTTCTTCCATGTAAATTCATTGTTGCCGGGCCGCTAATAGAACTATTAAAAAGATAGTCTTCGACCTACAGTCCTTAAAGTATAGCTTGATCTCTGTGATAGATGGCTACGAAACCGACGAAGCAACATCATGTTTACAATTTATGCAAAACTCGAGAACCGGCTGACCAATTGGTTTTCTTTTTCAATATTTTCGGCAAGGAACAATGAAAATTTTTATGGAGATAATAAAACGTAAAAATTACGAGGAAAATAATAAAAACAACACGTTTTTTCTATTACGACATGCGAATAACTTTTGACACAACGAAGTCTTTCGAGACAGCTAGTTAAAGTTATAAAAAATCATACTTAAAATGTACCTCGTAAGTTATATAGAGATCAAGCTATATATTTACTAATTTTAAGGACTGTAGTTACTGCTCCTATAATATAATTATCACACATAAATGAGTATTTTGCAAAATACATATAGGTAGGTATGTTGAATAAGTCGAAACCTAAACCACAATTGCTTATGACAAAGATTGTGGTTACTGTAAGCTACAATAAAGTACAATTTAGATAAACATAATTCCGTAGAATATATTGTTTGTTATTATTGCTTATTATATTTTTTAAATAATCACAAACATTTTACTCATTGAATATGTTGTTACTGCATTACGCTTGATATAGGATATATTATTATTTTAATAAACAAAGAAGTCGAGTTACGCATATTTTTAGGGTTCCGTACCAAAGGCAAATTAAAATTTCACACAAAAATATAAGAAATACAATAAATTTTGGGGGTCCCCATACGTAGGAGGACCGAAAAAAGGGGGGGCTTAGGGGCGGGGGGGGGGTCTGTAACATCTAAAATAAGAGAATGATAAAACTAAAAAAAAAATGATGTACATTACCAATCAAACTTCCATCGAAAATTGGTTTGAATGAAATCTAGTAAGTAGTTTTTTTTAATACGTCATTAATCGTAAACTGCAATTTTCCTTTCATTCAATCAAGACAAATATAAAAATAAATTAAAAATTATATTATGTTACTTGCTACTGCGGAACCCTTCATGGGCGAGTCCGACTCGCACTTGGCCGCTTTTTAATATTGTTGTAGTAAAAAAACACAAGCATTAGAAAAGTAGGTATTTAACTGTATTAGATAGTGTCTCCACTATTGCTAAGCACAATCTTTTATGCTTGTCATTTAAATAAAATAATTATGGAGTGGTGTAGAAACTTGGCGATAACCAGCTATAATATGCTATTTAATTATGAATAAGATAATGTAAATAAGAGATCCTTAAATTTCGGTAGCATTGCAGTTAATTTTAAAATTGTAAGTGGGACAGCAAAATTACACTAGCAGTACATTTTTAAATCTCTTAAACGTTTGATGAAGTTATAGGTACTAATCTTTATATATATAATTCTTCTGTGAGTGTGTATGTCACTGAACTACTCTCAAACGACTGGACCGATTTTGATGAAATTTTTTGTGTGTGTTCAAGGGGATCTGGGAATGGTTTAGATTCACAATTTTGTCCGCTGGACAATGTTTTTTTAATTAATTTTTAATTATTAGTAGTTATGGCAAAACGACGTTTGCCGGGACAGCTAGTATAACGTATATTTTAACTTATGATAGCACAGACAAATTACTTTTAGTATTGGTAAAAGAAGCCAATAATAAGTAGGCAATTCATTTGAATTACATGGACCGATAAAACTTAAACTGTTTTTCCTCATGTTTTCTAATAACTACCAGTGCACTGATAGAAATGAAATTTACAGGAAAATAAACACTGCTTTGTAAACAATATACAATTTTCTGTGAATAAAGTTATTCACTGTCCGTCTGTTAGTATCTATTGTTAATGATTTCTGAAATAATGAATCGTAAATTAATCAAATGCATCAAATAGTTATTGAAGAATATTTTAGTTATAATTTTTTCAACAACTTTTGATACCTGACAACGGGTATTTTAGGCAATGGCAGTATTTACCCACATACCTATTTATGAGCCATTGTTTGTCCATATCCGATTTGCGGTAACTATGCATGATAGTAATTGTGACATCGTGTCGGGGTCAGTGCCACCCTAGTATAATGTATCACACACGGTTCATTCATGTGGCTAAACTTATTGGGATGCATTCAGCCGCCTGTAGCGTTGTTAAAAAAATATCAAAGTTTTCTGACAAAAAATGGAATATTTTGGGATTTTGAGGTTTGTTGAGGAGAATGATACTTTTTTTTTCGATATTTTGGATAGTCGGTATGGTAATTTATTTCGATAAATTAAGCGATAGCAAAATTTATGCCAGTGCGAAAATGTTGCCGAAAATTTTGCATTGTTTTATTTTAGCGTATTTATAGAAAGCTATTATAAACAATTCTTCTTTAAAAGTCTTCCTCATGTATCGTTCTGTTTGTTGTAAAGGGCATGAAAATCAGTGAAGTTCGAATATAAAATAAATAATTGCTTTTATGTTACATTTCACATAAGAACTCGTCGTGTCTCTTATCTCATGAACATATTCATTAATTGTTAGATAATTGCTTCCTCTCTATTATCATGTAAACATCCGTGCGTATTTCTGTAGCCCAAGCTTCAAGGCTCATGGGTACTCTTAGATAGACAGGATGAAATTATTGTAAACTTTTTAGAGTCATAAGTGCTTTGCTGGAGAAAATTTAACTGTAAGCCTTTTTACTCGACTAAGGCGAAACCAAAGGGTAAGGTTAGGTTTTGGGATTATATTTATGTTTGTATGGTCCACCGTAGCGTCTACACAACTGGACTGATTGTAATGAGTGAGTGTCAATAGATTCTTAATAATAAGCCCTGGTGACAAAGACTTTAAAAGTTCTATAAAAAGTATTTACGTAATCCGGTTATAGTTTTAACTTTTTCTTCTTACCATAACAGAGTTATGTAATAATCGCTTAAAATTATAGTTAACTAGTTGTTGCCCGCGGCTCCGCCTGCCTATATGTCGGTTATCGCGGCAAATAGTAGCCTATGTGTTATTCTGATGTATAAGCTATATTACTGTAAAGTTTCATCCAAATCCGTTCAGTAGTTTTTGCGTGAAAAAGTAACAAAAATCCATCCATCCATCCATACTTACAAACTTTCGCGTTTATAATATTAGTATAGATTTAAATGATATAAGGTCACAGAATTTATTTTAAAGTAATGGAAGTAAACACTATTTGTTTAATTTATTCAGTATGTCAAGAAAAAACGTAATTAACTAATGGTTACGTTTATTTGCATTATTTAATAATAGGTTTCTATTGTTTGTTTTCTCAGGTTACTTACTCTTAGTGCGTTCTATACACTAAAATGCAATGACAATAATAAATGCAATAATAACAACATTTAATTTAGTTGATTTGTATTTTATAGCAACAATAACTAAGTAGGTATGCCTTTCTTCTTCTTCCTAGCTTTTATTATTCTCAATATTATTTGGAGTCGGCTACTTTCACTGGTTTTACCTGAATATCAGTTTTTTCACCGAGTGACTGGTATCGGATCTCCACGTCTCTTAGGGCGAACTGGATTCAATGGTTGAACTAGTTGTCACTATATTTGAGGGCACAGATTAAGTAAGTCCTTATTGTCTAGAAATGAATACCAAGGGAATTTAACACTAAATGTGGAAACATTCAGTTTAGCTTTGCTTTTTAGAGATTTTCATGCATCAATCTAACGAACTGTAGAGCTTATGATTTGGTAAATTTGAGTTATTCCAAGTGAATTTTTTGATTGTTTCAATAAATGGAATCCGAATAATATACCCCTATAATAAAGTAACGCGTTTAAGATTGATCATGATACGTCAACGTCTTTTCTAGTCGGCGAATTCAGTCGCACTTTGCTTACAAATTATACAAACAATCATACATGTTTTGATTAGTTACTCTTAAAGAGCATGTTTTAGCATCGGTCACCCTACCAGTTTGCCGTTTTTTATCTGTTGCACAGAATAAAGAGCATCCTAAAAACTGGAGCTAAGAGCTTTTAACCGATCCAGTGAGGCCACACACTTGAATGACTACTTAAGAAACAAGCATTTGGCCTATGGCATATTTCGCCTATATTACTACACAAATGCACTATTAGGATATTAAATAGTTCAAAAATTGTGATATTTCTGTAAAGAAATATGTAGGTATATATTTGATAATGAGATCAGCTGCGGCAGTCACGCATAGAGTTTACTCGCGCCAGTTCACCTTCGTGTTCTAATCATAAACAATCTAACTTGGACTAACATGGACACATCGGAAGTACTGTTAAGAAAATGCTATATAGACTTATATTTTATTCCATCAACAGTTACCTGATTTATTGTTTAATTTTTTTGTATTCATTCATTTTCAGGTAAAGGAGTTCAAACCTGAAACTAACAATAATCGTAGTAAGTGTTCAGAAGCAAATTTGAATGCCTATTGTGACGTAAAGACGTCAAAACAAACGATTTGTTATGGATATACGGTGTAATATCGCGTGAGCTGAAGTCGAGATGTGGTCAGCGGTAAGCGTGTTATTTGTGCTGGTGAGCGCAAGTTCTGCGCTGCTAGAAGGTTCCAATGTCTGCACTAGACAAGAAGCGTAAGTTATTTTGTCATTACTACCTTAAATGTTTATATGTCTTTAAAGTGCCGTCATACTACTAAGAAGAGGCCTATGTCCAGTAGTGGACTGTTAAAAGCTGTTGTTTAATGTTGGCAATGATGATGATGATGAAATTGCCATCATGGATTCTAAGATAAATATATTTTTCATGTTGAATTTTACTGTAACACATCTTTGTCGTACCATTTAAATTAATCATCAAGAAAAGGTACCTTTATTTAAAGGCAAACTTAAAGAAGCAAAGAAAACGTGAGAATTTAATATATTTCCTCGATGAAAACTTTAGAAATAGATGTAGGTATAACATAGGTATATCTATGAAAATGTATGGGTCTCGTAATATTTGCAATTATGGTGCAGCGGTATATAATTAAACCAGCAATGCAATAGCCAACGGCAAAGGATTTCAAAGTTAAGAAAACCTGCATTTCTTTCTTATAATAGTAGAGAAGGCATGTGGCCTACAGTAGCTACAGTCTAGGTGGCTTCATTCATGTTTCGTGAATGTCAGATACCCAATTATTTACAAAATTTTCTTATTTCTAGTGAGCATGATAAGAATAACTATGCCTAGTAAAATATACGGGAGTTAAAACCCGAAGAATTAACGATTTGTTGCTCATCAGGGTCGTACTGAACTTATCATATTTATTATGTAGCGAATAATATTGTACGTTGAACTTGTATTTGTTCTTATCATTACTAAAGACAATTCTAACAAATGATGACTCATAGCACTAGGCCAATTGAGTATTGTGTATGCGTTTTAATTATTCGATACTGTTTAAGCTAGCTTACTAGTACCGATATTTTTGTTTACTTTAATTATATTTTAGAGATGAAAAAAACGGACGTTTAAATTTTATTACACGTTATATTAGGTTGACCTCCAATATAACGGAATCGTTCAAGGCAGGTTTTATCAAGTTTAAAACGCCCGATTTGGTTGATATTTTCTTTCGCATTTTAACAAATTTAACTTTAAAAAATAAATAAGTTTTGTTCTATCTGTTTTAAATATATTAAATATAAAATCTTTTTTAGTTTTGTATTTTACCTTGTATTGACGTACACTCACTGCTGGATTTTGAGTTGCTATTTATTTAAATGTGTTATATGCACATGCCAGCTGCTTTATTATATATTATTCATTTGTCTTTGTCTATGTTGTGTATTTTATTATACATATTAGCATTTTATTAATTTAAAATAAACGCTCACAAGAGCGAGGGTTATCAAGTCGTAACCTTTGCAAATATATGTAAAAAAATAATTTCACAATAATTTTCTCATCATCATCAGCTTTTAATAGTTCACTGCTAAACATAAATAATAGGTCTTTACCTATGAAATTGCCGTTTTGTATGCAATAAGTGAAAGTACTTATTTTTTCAAACTTTTTTATTTCTGTTATTCGAAGTAATCACCCATGCAATCGACGCATCTTTGCCAACGCATTGGCAGTTTATTGATGCCCTTTGGCAACAAACTCTTCAAAGGCATTTTGTACTGCCTCTCGGGAATTGAATTTTTTACCCACTAAAAAGTTGTCTAAATATTGAAAAAAGTAATAGTCGGTAGGTGCAAGGTCTGGTGAGTATGGCGGATGAGGGAGAGCTTCCAACCCCAGCTCTTGCAGGTTGGAGACTGTCTGTTGGACAGACTGAGGGAGAGCTTCCAACCCCAGCTCTTGCAGCTTGGAGACTGTCTGTTGGACAGACTGTCCCGTCAAATTTAGACAACTTTTTAGTGGGTAAAAAATTCAATTCCCGAGAGGCAGTACAAAATGCCTTTGAAGAGTTTGTTGCCTCCCGTCTAACTGATCTTTACAAGAAGGGCTGTATACAATAAACTGCCAATGCGTTCGCAAAGATGCGTCGATTGCATGGGTGATAACTTCGAATAACAGAAATAAAAACGTTTAAAAAAATAAGTACTTTCACTTATTGCATACAAAACGGCAATTTCATAGGTAAATTTCTATTATATGTTTAGGAACTCTACCACTACTACCACATCTTAGCACGACAAGGTCTTTCTTAGCTTAGACTGATCTTAGATAATGTTCAAAAATAATAGTCCGGGATCCCCGGAACAAATTTTACAAGTTATAACTATCAAGCAAATTTTTCGTGTATGGCTTCGTATTGATGAGGATAGGAGATGAAACTTTCACCTTAAAGAAAATTTCAATTGTGGTAGCTAATAGGGCTGGCAGTGAAAAAGCGTAGGGCCGGGATAACGTATCACGCAATTTGTAGGACAATATGTCTGTTAAATTATATAAATACTAGCTGACCCACGCAACCTCGTTTGCGCCTTATATTGCCCGTAGCGGGAAAATTTCCCCCGTTTTTGAAACATTCTTCATTGTTGCTCCGCTCCTATTAGTAGTAGCGTGATCATATATACCCTATAGCCTTCCTCGATAAATGGACTATTCAACAGCGAAAGAATTTTTTAAATCGGACCAGCGGTTCCTGAGATTAGCGCGTTCAAACAAAACAAACAAACTCTTCAGCTTTATATATTAGTATAGATTATCTAACATTATTAGATAATGGAAACAAATATTGGTCCTACAAAATGTATGGTTGATCCTTTCAACATATATCGATAACGAGGTCATCAAAAATGATACTAAGTAGCTGATTTTTTAACAGTTGCTTAGTTAATATTGATATAATTTATCAGACACATTGTCCTACAAATTGAAGCCACTCACGAAAAAGTAGCTTGATAGTAAGTAAAAACTTGTAAAATTTGTTCTGGTGATCCCGGACTATAATGTTGCTCCTTCTAAAATGTATTTTAGTATAAATGAATTGTAAAAGTAGTTTGTACCTGTTGGTTTATCTGTACTCATTGAAGTCCTCATAGTGAAGCGAATGAATCACTTCAGATTCTGAGTACTTGTATCACAGACAAAGCGAGCATATGGTCAATAATTACTTACGGATGTAAACGTTTACTGCGCGAAAAGATTACATATGCACATAACTTAAACGTCAACATATTTAGCTTAACAAATCATGTCACTATGAAGCGAATTTGAATACTTAGCTAAAATATTCAGTTAAGTAAAATAAATTAAATCAATTTATGCGTTTTATCATGTAAAACA
Organism: Spilosoma lubricipeda; assembly: GCA_905220595.1. NCBI lineage: Eukaryota > Metazoa > Arthropoda > Insecta > Lepidoptera > Erebidae > Spilosoma > Spilosoma lubricipeda. The sequence continues at coordinate 13,468,839 of HG992282.1, read as the reverse complement.
TTGACAATGCTTTTATAGTTTTCTGATCAGTGCATCTGACGTCGAATTCCCAATAAAATAGTACTGTTTTGTTGTATGTTTTCATTACTTATCTTATCATACTTACTTCTTTGTTTGTTTGTTTGTTTCATCACCAATCATACTTACTTATGAATAATCTAAATAACATCAATTAGTCTTTTCTATACCCTAACGACTTAATAATTTTTTTGATATCAACATTCTGACCGACACAGATCACATATAACAAGCGCTAAAGGAATGACATACCGAAACAGCATCATAATTATCTAGAATACTAGAGCTTTTGCAGTTAAAACTTCTGTCTTCTATAAATAGATTAACATAAAATGTAATGATATGCGAGTATTCATCGTACAATATTATGGGTTTCTGTGATACATAGTCTCAGCATAGTAAAGATGCGTCATACATAAGTAGTAATGCTCTCCAGTTATCACAAGGGCAGATTTTAAATAGATGACTCATCAGTCCGCTAACAGATTTGGTCTAAAGTACATTGAGTAAATACTCATTGTTGGGATATCAGTCTTTTCAGTTGTTTTCTTTTTCATCATTTTCGTTTTTCATCATCACCATCATAATTTTTAAGACGTACAATTGTAAATTATGTTAATAGCCCATCATGTTTACTATATACGCATATTATTAAATAGCGTTGGCTGAACTTTGATCGTTTCGTTTGTGCATTATTTTGCGTTATGTTTATTGGCCTATGGGTAATACTGAATTCACAATTGATTGAATTCGTTATGTCATACGCTTTAGTACATATATTATATAACTTAAGTCATTGACACTCAATCCAATAGATATTAAAATTTAAGATATATAAAATGATTCGCCGAAATGTATGTACACACATAGCTTCCAGTCCGCTGCACCAAATGAAAGAATTATTTTTTCATGTGTTCGTTAATGTTAGGACAAGGTTTGAGTACAAGAAAAAAGATAACGAGAAAAGTCATTTTTTTTACCCGTGACTGTACACTGCTTGTGGGTGGGAAGCTGAGACAGAAGTGCGCCGGGTCAGCTAGTATTATATAACTTCAGTCATAGACACTCCATCCAATATATATAATTCAAATTTTAGATACATCTAAGAAGTTTTTTACTTTCTTACATTATCGTGACTGTAATATTTTTTTGAAGCAATTTAAATACAACTGAATAAAGAAATCAAGTTCAAACGAATAAGGGAAAGCAGATTAGCCTCAAATAATTTCATTATTACCTACACATTACATTTAATTTGGAAGAGGTCATATGCAGTAGCCAGTTTACAATTATACAGCTAAATAGTGAATGATTTTATATATCTTCTTTCACTTCCTTTCTTTTAAATTAACTTTGAATAACATTAAGCTAATGGTACAAAAGTTTCCATCTACAATTCTTTATTTTTTTTCTGTTTTAGTCCTTTGTAGATACATCATCGGAGCTTTCTTTAGTAACTTTCTTTATTCTTGATTTCGAAATGGTTGTTACTGATCGTTAGTTTAGTCATCAGGTCAGTTAACTTTATCGACTTTTCCGTCCCCCACCCCGTTATGTCCACTTAGGCCGCGACGCCAATAAAACACTTCAATTCAAGCATAATCGGTATCCGTTATGCAGCTCAACTTGTTCTCACTCAATTGACCGCTTTATTCTTTTCCCTTTTGCTTTATATACAATGGCATTATTTCATTCGAAGAAAGTATTAATCCTCGTTCACATCATAATGATCAAAACAATAAAAGTCAGCGCCACATTCATTGCGAAAACAGTCTTAATTCGATTTAACTTTAAATTATTTAAGAACATTTGAGGTGAATTCCATGGATTTAGAAGCGAATATTCCAAAGTGGAATAGCATTAAAAAATTTTTGGTCTGCGAATAAAATTATTACCTAGAAGTCATCTTGTTTTGCAGTTTTTAGAAGAAGGAACTTCTTTGTAATGCACATACGAGTAGATTGCTTTTGTTTAAGACTAACTTAAACAAAAATTACTTTATATTATAGGTAACAAAGTTTAACTTTGCTAGTTCGGATTTAGCAGTGCACACACCCACATTGCGTCTAGTTTTGTGACGTAAGACACAATTATTTGCCTGGGTTAACTTCGTGTCCATTATTCAATTATTTCCAAAATTCCTAAGTAAATTTTAATTTTCTATAATTTGGCTAGATTTTTTATTTATAGGGAGCAAACGAGGAGACGTGTAATGCCTGGTATTTTATTCTTCTCCTAGTATGTTTTATGCTTTTTTCTTGAAAGTCGTATAGTCCGGAAATACCGCAGACGATAATTTGTTCCAGTGTACAGTTTTGTTGTGCAAAAAGCACACAATTGTTTTTAAAAATCATCTGGCAAGATATTGTCTAGTATATGTAATATTTTTTCTAGATATACAACAACAATACGAGTGTCGGAGAAGCAGCCGTACCAAGTGAAGGAATACACATGGTGCTTCAATGTACCGCCTAAATGCTCAAAATATAAAATTAAGTTTCGTGAAGTCTTCAAGACTCAGACGTTGGTGAAGTACAGACCGGTAGAAGAGTGCTGTGCAGGATATGCTCCCGATCAGCGAGGGGAGCAATGTGTGCCTGTGTGCGTTGAGTCCTGTGTTCACGGCAAATGTATAGCACCGAACACATGCGCCTGCTCACACGGATATGGCGGCCCCGCATGTGACATTTGTAAGTTATTTTTAATTCCTAATTATATTTAATTCCTAGAACTGAAATACTATTAAAAAAACAGTTAGTTCATAGGATTTAGTAGAACTTAGTTATGATATATAAAATGTGCCATATAATCTATACAAATAAATAAAATTGGAGTGTTTGTATACACGATACATTTGTGGCGTTCATTTCCGAACGTCACTGACGAATGTCAATCGACACGATAGATTTTGCCGCGCTTTTGGAGACAGGGCCTTATGCCTCATTGACTGAGCGCTCACCACCATCTCTGGTTTTAGTACATGCATCTGTATACTGTATTCTGTTCTGTATTCATTGTAAAGAGTAATATACGAAATACATCAACATCAAGGACTTTGATTTCGGGTGACGAAGTAAAGTGAGTGGGATATTCACTTATCTTTGCCTTGGCGGGATAACCCACACATTTACTAAAATATCATTTTTTTGTCTCTGTTTGTTCCGGCTAATGTCTGTAAAGACTGGACCGATTTTGACAGAATTTTCACTGATAGGTAGCTGATGATATAAGTAGTAACTTAGGCTAATTTTTGTAGACTAGCTTCGTCCCGCGGTACGACAATAACCGCGGGTAACACCGCGGGACTCAGCTAGTATAATATAATATCCTCACATATCTCATACACCGCCGTCTGATCCCTAATGAGGCAAAACCTGTTCTATGGTTACCAGACTACCGGCAAACATTCTTTTTTATTTCTAAATATTGTACCTTCATATCTATACATCTATACAAATAAATAAAATTAAAGTGTCTGTTTGTAAAATTAAAATAACCGCTTTTTACTAAATGCATATGTATGTATACACGGTACATATACTAAAAATGTCGTTAAAAAAAATTTTGTCTGTCTGTCGGTCTGTCTGTCTGTCTGTCGGTCTGTCTGTCTGTCTGTCGGTCTGTCTGTCTGTCTGTCGGTCTGTCTGTCTGTCGGTCTGTCTGTCTGTCGGTCTGTCTTTCTGTCGGTCTGTCTGTCTGTCGGTATGTCTGTCTATCTGTCTGTCTGTCTGTTTGTTCCGGGTAATCTCTGGAACGGCTGGACGGATTTTGACGGGACTTTCACTGGCAGGTAGCTGGTGATCCAGGGAGTAACTTAGGCTACTTTTTTTAGACTAACTTTGTCCCGCGGCGTTACTCACGGTATAACAATAACCGAGGGTAAATTACACCCAGACACAGCAAATAATCATGTTCATCATACAAAGACTTGTCCTGGGATGGAATCGAAACCACGATCTTTAGCTTGGCAGTTAGTATCACTAACATCTAAATAAACAACCCCGTCGATTATAATTTTTCTAAACATGTATGTTTAATATGAACTTTATTTTTCTATTGTGTTTCATTATTTTTATATGTATACTGTATGTAGGTGTTGACTCACATTTGATATTTTGTTTATTATTATGTTTGTAACTGAGAATAATTAATTAACTATTTATTTAAATAATGTTGCTTATAATTCCTTATTGTTCCTTTTGGGGATTTCATATTTTAATCATTCTGACAGGGTAAATGAAAAAAATATTATGCACTTAGAATTAGATACCTAATACATACAAATGAAATGATTTTACAACGGGTTTTTTGTCCTGCTTCGTAAAATTCATTCCATAAACGTTTGGATGGTTTTTCCTGCTAACTATGAACTATGTTGCGCCTTCTTGGGGTAGAGACTCATAAAGATAATAATAATTCGTCAATATCCTTATGGCCTACTGTTTAAGCCAACTGTAAGGCGAAACGTTTCTTCTACATCGCTATCATCGACTGCCTTAATAATCCTCTACTAGACATAAAGCTTTGGTCTGGTGTACCCGCTGACCAAAGTGGTTGGCATAAGATTTGCTTCAAGTCTTCCTTCTCTTTACAGTGTATAGTTTGTCTTAGACCGTTTCTAGGTAGTAGAGCCACGCTGATTACCATCGCACAGAAAATAGACGTAAAATGACAGCGATCATACTGTCGTGTTTCGTTGGTGAGTGCGAGACCGGAGGCCCAATGATGCAGAAGCATCACTAGCCCGCCATGGTGTTCGTCGCCATGCTGCATTGTTGCATTGTCTGCATTCGCTGTATGGTGACCACCACTCTTGGATTCTGCTTATGCTTTCCATCAGGCAGAGTAGAGTCATTTTGGCAGGGCCAAATATAAAAAAAAAAAAAAACATGAACCCACCTAGATGAATTAGTGGTGACACCCTATTAACAAACGGACTGTACATAAATTTTACGCTTTCAGCATGCCCTATTGGTAAATGGGGCAGACACTGCCAGAATGAATGCAGCTGTTTACATGGAGGCACTTGTGATCCTCTGTCGGGCCAATGTGCGTGCAGCGCTGGTTGGCGAGGAGATGCCTGCGAACGAGCGTGCGCGCCCCCCACCTATGGTGACAATTGTGATGAGATATGCCAGTGTATGAATAATGGCATTTGTAATGCTGCTACCGGGGCGTGTAATTGTCCTACCGGGTTTATTGGACCTTTGTAAGTATTCCATCTATCTTATTATTGCTGTTAACTTGCTTTCTTTTTAACCGACTTCAAAAAAGGAGGTGGTTACCAATTCGACTGTATTTTTTTAATATTTATTACCTTATAACTTTCGACTGGGTGAATCGGTTTTGATGATTCTTTTATTTGAAAGCTGGTGCATCCAGTGCGGTCCCATTACAATTTGGTCCAGATTGAAGTAGATTTTTTTGAAATTTGTGATTATCTCTGCCAAAATGTTTAACATATCCAATAGCATAATATACAACACAACTGCCAAAAAACGACGACGTAAATGGTGCTATACAATCGTCATTATTTTTACAGCAAGTGTTATTGAATGATGTAAGAAGTCTAACGATAAACACATACGTCCATATTTGTTTAAATATTTAGAAGTTGTCATCTATACATACAAATAAATAAAATTGGAGTGTCTGTTTTTAATATTAAAAAACCGCTTTTTACTAAATGCATACGTGTGTATACACGGTACATATACCAGAAATGTAGTTAAAAAATATTTTGTCTGTCTGTCTGTTTGTTCCGGGTAATCTCTGGAATGGCTGGACGGATTTTGACGGGACTTTTCACTGGCAGATAGCTGATGATCCAGAGAGTAACTTAGGTTACTTTCTTTAGACTAACTTTGTCCCGCGGCGTTACTCGCGGTACGACGATAACCGCGGGTGACACCGCGGGGTTCAGCTAGTGAAAGTATAAAACACTAAGACACTTATAGTCAGTCCTACTTATATGACACACTGAATCTTAAAAAGCAATGTCTCATATTCCTTTTGTAGGCACATGTGTAAAACAGTTTAAGCTGAGTTAAGACAACAACGCTGAAACAATCAATGCCCAACTAATACTAACTATGCAAAACATTAGTTAGAATGGCGTTTAAAATTAATTGGTAGTAAAAAAGTAATTACTATCGCTCTGCAAGTGAACGCCGGTAGTGTTTTAGAATTTTAGGTATTTTAAGACGTCTAGTCCACTTTTAGATGAAACTTGCCAAGTAGGAGAAAAAATTCGGTTAGCCCACTTCTTATGTTAAAACGAATAAGTACATAAAAGTGAAGTGGCTCGGTATGTATATGTTTTGTCTAGTACCAAAGTCTATACAATAACAGTTCAAGTTATACTGGTCAATGAAATATAATAAAACATTCTAAACAGTCGACCTTCTACCGCGACTTATAGTATTGTTTAAAGTTTGATGGGAATTTAGAATATAATCTATTTAATGTTTATTTTGTATACGTAATGATTATGCATAAAAAACTATGTGAAAATTTTGTAATAGTGTCTTGTAAGGTATAATATTTTGTATTACAGATGCGAAGAAGCTTGTTCAGGAGACTGCCCGGTGAGGTGTCCGTGCCAGAATGGTGGACAGTGTTCTTTAATATCTAAATCGTGTGATTGTCCTGCGGGGTGGACTGGCGAAGTTTGTGCCAATAAGTAAGTGATCTAACTCTGTATTATTTGAAAATAGTATTCTTATAACATTTTAGCATTGTAGTCAAATTGTATATGAGTAATATAGTTGCAAGAGTAATTTTTGCTAAAAGAATTTTTACAAACGTCTTTAATATTGAGCATAATTTTATTTCGTAAGTCTTGAAAAATATAAATATGTACGAAATCAAAATTAGAAAAAATAAAAGCACTTACAATTAATAAAACAAATGCAAAATGTCTGTTAATACCTACAAATTTAACAATTGTTGCCGACAATTTATGTATTAACGATGGGTTTAAAAGCTCTGCATCGTTGCTTCATGGCATAATTTTTTATAATACCTATTTATTGAGTTAAATTAATTATTTTTATTTTTAATTGTTGTCTGTATGTCTGTTTGTTCCGGGTAATCTCTGGAACGGCTGGACTGATCTTGATGGGACTTTCACTGGCAGGTAGCTGATGATCTGAGGAGTACTTAGATCATTAGTTATCTGCATATACAGCAACTTAGGCTACTTTTTTTAAACTAACTTTATCCCGCGGTACGGCAATAACCGCGGGTAATACCCCGCGGTATTTGCGGGTTCAGCTAGTAAAAAATATAGACGGGATTTCCCCATTTTGAGCAGAGTGTAGTGTGACAGATTAGATGGCACTTGGATGGTATTAAAAAGACATATAGTTTCCTTGTGATTTACGGTATGTCAATTTATGATTATTTAATTGTTTCAGATGCCCAGCAGGAAGATGGGGAGAGAAATGCGGACAAACTTGTGAATGCGCAAATGGCGCTGGCTGTCACCATGTCACTGGGCGATGTCAATGCGAAGCCGGTTTTACAGGGGAAAAGGTAATTTTAATCAAATATGCTGTTGCACAATAAATTTTTAAAACTTCTATATAGGAGTAAGATATAAATGTATTTTTTTTTATTTGTAGTGTTTAGATACATGTCCAGCTGGCACATACGGAGTAGATTGCTTACACAAGTGTAGATGTGAGCACGGCGGTGAATGTTCTCCTCGCAACGGTTCGTGCGTGTGTAAGCCGGGCTGGAGGGGGGAGCGATGTGAACTACGCGCCTGCCCCGACGATAAATGGGGCGCCGACTGTGATCGAGATTGCGAATGTAACCCTTCTACCACCGACATGTAAGTAATATTGTGGCTACATTCTCATTAAGTCACCTACTTTTACGTAAATGTTGACATCATTTCTGGCGGAAATCGACGGCAGTGATATCACAAAAGTAAGAAACTAGGATATTTTTTTTAGGTAACCATAATCCAACTATGTAATTTCCTGTCCCTAATTATGGAGGTAGAGGCACTAACCAGGACCGTCATACAAACACCTTGAGTTGCGTCCTTGGGCGGGATAGGACTTACATATATGTCCCTTCTATTTAACAATTGAATGTTAAATGTTATCGGGCCGTTTACGATCTTTTTCCTAATCTTTTGACCACAATAGACGTATAGGTATACGTTAAATGAAAGTGTTCTTAAATGAAAGTTCTTATTAAGCAATATTTTCGGCGTGTCGTGCCGTCTAGTAAGAACATTTTTATTTAACGTGTGGCACTCAAAGAATAGGGTATATTAACAATTATTTTAACGGGAATTAACGCGATCGCTTATTAAAATAAATTATTAAAATAATTGTTAATATATCATGGAACGCGAAAGTTTTAAAAGTTAGTAAAGAATAGGGTAGTGGACTGTATCGTAAATAAATATCTATGTCTCGGTCCTTAAAACGAATAATACAAAATGTCTCGGAAAATATAACAGCTTTTCATTTCTTTTACAAATTTTAATCAAATAAACATTGAAACATATTAATAAATGGGGAATATGCATGATTTTTTTATTTCTTAATGGAATCATTTACACCTCTTTAACATAGAAAAAAATATAAATAGGCTTGAAAATAGTTTGAAATAATAATTGCGATGAATTGACCATCGACGTCACTTTTCGTTTCGACCAATAGTGACGCGTTTTGCAAGTATAAATTTCCCTCCCTTAATTTTCACTTTTTATTTAATACTTTATGGTTTAAAACAAACTTTAAATAAAAAATAAATTTTTAGGTATCATTTTGACAGATGATAAAAAGAAGGTAATTTGACTCAGGGTGTCAACTACCCTTTTTTTTTTAACGTCTGTAAACCCCCTCGGGAAGCCACCCCGCCGGGGTTCACGGCGGGGCGGTGTATCGGAATCGAACCGACTAAAACCACACGGTGAGCCACTCTGCGCCTGAGACGGGAGCGATCCGGGAACTGCTGCTTTTAACACATCCGGACCAGGGTGTCAAGTACCCTATACTAATGTTTGTTTCGTTAGATGTGACCCGTGGACGGGAGCGTGCGAGTGCGCGGCGGGGTGGGGCGGCGCGGCGTGCGACCGCCAGTGCCCGCTGCTCACGTACGGCAAGGGCTGCCGCTCCACGTGTCGCTGCGAGAACAGCGGCCTCTGCTCGCCTGTCAACGGTATCTATTTATCTATACTACTTATACATTTTCTTTTTTTGTTAGTCAACTCTCTCATTAAGATGATGTTCCTTTGTTGATGGATCGGAAATTCCTTTCATATATACTGCTCCATGGGATCAAGAAGAAGGCAGAATGGATTCACTATTTATTTTATCTACACCCATGCTATAAATCCTCTATAAAAGTATCTAAAACGGTTAGCTTATTGCCAACATTAAAACACCTGTGTCATAATAACCATTATATCATTCAAATAGGTGATAAAATGTTATACCAAATTTCATTATGCAACAACACCTCTTTCACTTCCACTACCACAGGCACCACAGCGCCGTATTTAAAAATATAACTGTTATTCGAATTTACGTCGTATCCCGTCATTTTTGTTCGATATTAGTTTTGGAAAAATGTAATAATTTTGAACTCTTTATAGAGGATTCATATCATGGGTGTAGATAAAGTCTTGTATGCAACTGTACATTATTACGTATTAAAACACTCATGTGATACTATTATCACATTCGGCTTCGCCATAAACACATATTCGTGTTTTAATACCCCTTATTAAACAACATTTGCATAAATAACTATAAAACTAATATATAACAATAATCTTTTTATTTTAATTTTGTAAGGTTCATGTCTGTGTGCCCCGGGGTACCGAGGAATACGTTGCGAAGAGCCATGCCCTTACCCGTACTATGGCGATAACTGTTCTGACAAATGTGACTGCTACAACAACGCCACTTGTAGCTACGAGACCGGCGAGTGTGAATGCAAGCCTGGGTATGTATTTGTAATAACAATAGATATTAATATTATTTCATACTATAAAAACTGTAAATTGCAGCTTCCCATTTTACCTTAATCTCCTTTTCCATCCAGCGGTTGCCTACAAAAAGTAGCAATTATGTCGCCTTTTGTGTAACTTTTCTTACATATATACATATATATGGACCGTGGGAGAGCTATGCTTCGGCATGTACGGGCCGGCTCGACCAGTGTGAAACAGCACTTGCTTGTTCCGAGTGAGTGACGATACCGGAGGCCCATACTCCAACCCCTTCCCCATTCCCTAAAGGCCGGCAACGCACTTGTGACGCCCTGGTGTTGCGGGTGTCCATGGCCGGCAGTAATCGCTTACCATCAGGCGATACGTCTGCTCGTTTGCCCCCATTCTATATAAAAAAAAAAAACTCTTAAATACTTTTTGTAAGATCATAAGACTCATACAAATGGATACATACCGTACTGTTATATTATTTTTGTACAATAAAGAATTATCCATCTATCTAAAACTGACAGAACATACTAAATACAAAGTAGTCGTTAGTTGATTGAGAAATGTTAAGTAAAGATCAATGTTAACTAGTATCTTTGACATTTAAAAATTAAACAGGCTTGCACAATTAGTAGATTTTTAGTACACGCAAAGATTGCTCATGAATTTGTGATTTTCAGATTCGAAGGTCTCAAATGCGATCGCCCTTGCAACGGCAAAACATTCGGATTAAAGTGTCGCCAACAATGTAATTGTGAAAACGACGCTCCGTGCAATCCTGTCAATGGTACGTTTTTCTTTTTTGATACTTAAATTTGGTTTAATAGTATAAACGAAAAAGTTTTGTATATAAGAATTTTTCTTGTTGATCTGTTGTTTTATAGAAATTAATGCTCGTTTAATAGGTATAATTTTTTTGTATTTACTAAAGCTAAGTCACCGTAGGTGTAACACAACGTCCTCGGCTAACTTAACTAATTAAGAACTAAGCTTAGTCGAATTGAAAAAAAGTTTAAAACTACGTAAGTTACTGATAATTTGTTTATTTGGTTCAACGTACACAACTAAGTAGTGTAATTTAATAGGGTAGTTGACTGTATCTATATAAATAAATAAAATTGGAATATCTGTTTGTAATATTACAATAACCGCTTTTTACTAAATGCATAATAAGTATGTATGCACGATATGTATGAACGTTTATCTCGTTGCAGGTGAGTGTGTGTGCGGGGCGGGCTACACGGGCCCGCGGTGTAGCCGACGTTGCGAGGCGGGCCGCTGGGGCCAGGGCTGCACTTCGCCTTGCAACTGCTCGGATCACGCGCGAGGCTGCCACCATGTCACCGGACACTGCATCTGTGAGACGTCCTGGAGAGGTACCACACAATTATCTACTTATTTTTAATGAAATAAATCCTATGTCGCAGCGTTCTTTACAAACACCCATGAAACCGAAACAAAAACTTCCAAACTCTGAACAAAATTTATAGATAGCACAGTATTGTGCCATGTGGAGGAACCTGCAACTTAAACCGCTACGCCATACGTGCAATCCTTAAATTACATAAATATTTTATAATTGCCACGGTGGTGATGTGGTGGCGTATACGACTGGCTGTGCTTGAAGTCTCGGATTCGATTCGCTGGTCGAAAAATGTTTGCTAAATCTTTAAATATTTGTTTCGGAGGTTGGGCGTTTTCTAATATGATTGATTATGTACTTTAATATCTTCATATATATAATTCTTCTGTGAGTGTGTATGTCACTGAACTACTCTCAAACGACTGGACCGATTTTGATGAAATTTTTTGTGTGTGTTCAAGGGGATCTGGGAATGGTTTAGATTCACAATTTTGTCCGCTGGACAATGTTTTTTTAATTAATTTTTAATTTATTAGTAGTTATGGCAAAACGACGTTTGCCGGGACAGCTACTATAAAGATATATTATTATCTCTGTTTGAGAATCTTATAATAATAAGCTTCTTACTTTTGAATTCAGGTCTAGCTAGAACAGGTATGTATTTATATAATATAGCATAAAGTTTATTTCTATTTTTAACTTCAATGGCAGATGTTCTGGGCTACACTCTAGTGTTCGACAGATTTTGTGATAACAATCAAACAGAAAAAAAATCCGAAGAACATCAAATCGATGCAAATGTCATACCGATTAACGCCAACAGAAGGCAGAATAATATCAAGAATGACATATACTATGATGATTATGAATATCAAGATTTGGATCGAGACCATCGAACAATCGTATCAGAAGATTATAATCGAATACAGGAATTGCTAATACACGACTGTATATCTTATTCGGTTTATGATACCTTTACAGATTCAAATTCAGCTTTAGCAACGGTGACACAAACTCTTAGTAAATTAGATTTACATAATGTTAAAACAATAGTTGCAGTGGTAACTAAAAATAAGACCTATAATAACATAGCAAGTATGTGGGGTGTATCAATCAATGAGGGACAGATATATGTTAATAAATTGTTATCGGTCATCACAAACCCCCTGAGTAATAATTAAATTTATGTATTCAGTATTCCGTTATTTATTTTATTAAAGCCTTATCTATGACACTGCAAGTGCTGGCTAGTATTTTTTTTTTCTACCTGATACCGAATAATACACTCACACTCCATTAAAGAAAAATAATTAGCCTACACTTCAATTAAAGAAATTTTTTTTTGTTTAAAAAAAAATATTTATATTTGGATAAACTATAAAAAGTTGTAGTTGATTAGATTAATCCACTTGGAATTTTTCGACAATGAGCTTGTCCGAGCATCACTTGCAATTATTCTTTCATCTACTCGCCAGTTAGCAACTTTTTGGAGTTTAATCCTTAAGAAACGATATTCATATTTAGCCTGCGATATGAAAATTGTATGAACAGTATTGTATTGTATGACATAAACCTCGGTGGCGCAGTGGTAGCGTACGCGACTGCTGTTCTTGAGATCTCGGGTTCGATTCCCGGGTCGGACCAAATGTTTGTATGATCTGCAAATATTTGTTTCGGAGTTTGGGTGTTTTCTATGTAAAATATGTATGTATTTACAAAAAAAAAAAAGTATTTAAGTATTCATATCAGTTGTCTAGTACCCATAATACAAGCTCTGCTTAGTTTGGGACTAGATGGCGCTGTGTGTTAGATGTCCGAAAAATATTTAGTAAAATCGAGCGTTAATTAAAAGTGAGGCGTGGCGCTGCAGCACATTGTCATTAGTTATGTCGTTTAACAAACTTATTATTACGGACAGTTTTCTCGCGACCAAAATGACGTAAGCGTCGAGTATTTCATGGCGCTTACGCATTTCGATGAACGTAGTAGAAATGCGCAACGTACAAAGGATAAAAGCTTGTGGCGCCACGCCACCACGCAACAAGGCGCGAGGGCCGCGGATGGCTTGACGATATCTCTAGTCGGGCGTCGGAGCTAACACACAAACTTTTGTTTTCGAAGTCGATCTTATATCAGAACCGATAACTTTACATTTTCAAGTTGGTGTAAATAGCTTTCACTATATAATTAAAAACCCCTTTTTTTCGTCGGTTGGCTAAGGGGCTCATTAATTTTCGTAAAAAAATACGATTGCAATTTTCCTGAATCAATCTGCTTATTTCTTTATTAATTAAATTTGATTTCTTTAACGTTGTTCTAGTCCACTGACGTAAACCAATTATATAAATAAATCATACTAAATAATAGTGTTAGCTTATGCTAAACATTGACAATTTTATAGGTTTCATACGATTACGTTTTTTTTTTTTTTTTTTTTTTTATGATCAAGCTACCAAAATGACTCTACTCTGCCTGATGGAAAGCATAAGTAGAATCCAAAAGTGGTGGTCACTATCCTCAATGCGAACGTGGACAGAGCAGCATAGTGACCCACACTATGGCGGCCTAGTAAGATGCTTTTTCACGCCCCGCTTAAAGGACCCGGGATCATAATGGGATGGGAACACGTGCGGTGGCAGTGAGTTCCATGTTTTAATCGCTCGGCACAAGAAAGAAGAACCGAAACGTTGCGTTCGAGAGCGTATGTCTTCTACTCTAAAAGGGTGACTGCGAAGGCCAGCACGTGTTGTCCTGTAGAGGAATGGAGAAGGGGGGACCAGTTGAAAGAGCTCTTTAGAACACTCCCCATGATACAGGCGATAGAGGACTGCCATAGAGGCGACATCTCTTCGCAGCTGCAGAGGTTCAAGGAACTCGGTGGCTTCGGGATTACTGATGATGCGGACTGCTCGCCGCTGCAACCGATCGAGAGCGTCAAACAGATACTGTGGGGCACCATCGCATAGATGAGAACAGTACTCCACGCACGAGCGAACCTGGGTCTTGTAAAGAAGACACAGATGCCCGGGCGAGAAGAACCGTCTCACCCTGTTGAGTACACCTAACTTCCGCGAGGCCGCTTTAATGACGCTCTCGATGTACTCTCGCATGTTGAGGTCATGGCAGACATCCATACCCAGGATACCGAGCTTTTCTTGTAGGGGCAGTTGAGTGTTCCGAAAAGTGGGGAGGGGAAGGAAAGGAGACTTTTTGGTAGATAGCGCGCACACCTGTGTTTTCTTGGCATTGAACTCGACCAGATTCTCACTGCCCCATTGAGAGATGCGGCTTAGAACCAGGTCGAGCCCAGCGACAAGATCCCGTCGCCTCTCTTCAACATCCGCAGACTTGGCTGCAGGGTGACCAAGATATCGTCCATGAACTGTACTGTCGTCTGCATAGCAATGAATATTGCCAAGGGTCAACATGTCATTGATATGCAGAAGAAACAGCGTGGGCGACAGGACAGAGCCTTGAGGTACACCAGCGTTTACCTGCCGATAATCAGAGGCCGCACCGTCGCAAAGGACCTTAATGCGGCGCTGGTGCAGGAATGCGGCGACCCAGGTGCAGAGTTTTTGAGGCAGGCCAAATGCGGGAAGTTTGGAGAGAAGCGAGCGGTGCTAAACTCTATCAAAAGCTTTGGCCATATCGAGGCTGATGGCCAAGGACTCCCCATGACTATCAATAGCTTCACCCCAAAGGTGAGTGACATACGCTAGAAGATCACCCGTGGATCGGTTCGGCCTAAAGCCATATTGCCGATCATTTAGCAAGGAGTGATCTTCCAGGTAGAGGACCAATTGCTTATTGATGATCCGTTCGAGCACCTTGCAGATAATGGAAGTTACGGCTATAGGTCGGTAATTAGCCGGGTCTGAACGGTCACCTTTTTTGGGGATAGGCTGAACGTTCGCCTCTCTCCAAGCCCCCGGAACAATTCCTGAGGAATAGGACAGGTGGTACAAGCGCGTCAATACGGGAGACAACTCAGGTGCGCAGTTCTTGAGAACCACCGCTGGGATACCGTCGGGTCCACTGGCTTTCCCGACGTCTAGTGACCTAAGTTCAGCTAGGACATCACTCTGACGGATACGGATATCCCCCATCGTGGAGTCACTGGTCTGAATGGTGGGCGGCTGCACGCCATGATCGTCCACTTGAGAATTAGCCGCAAAGACGTCCACAAGCAGTTTCGCTTTCTCTTGCGGCTCGTGGGCAAGCGATCCGTCGGGATGTTTCAGCGGTGGTAGCGAAGGCTGGCAATGGTTGGCCTGCACAGCTTTAGCCAGTCGCCAGAACTTTCGGCTGCCCGTAGGGTGTGAGACAAGTTCATGGCCAAGCCGCGCAATGCGCTGGGCATCCGCTCTAATGTAAGCCCTCTTGCATTCCCTGGTGGCTTTGTTAAAAGTTGCTTTTAGGCGATCAACAGCAGGGTCACCACAGGCGCGTGCCCTGGTCCATGCGCGGTAGGCCGCTTGTTTTTGAGCGACGGCATGGGTGCACTCACAATTGTACCAGGGACGGGTCTTAGAGCCGACGATCACACTGTAGGGAACATAGTATTCCATACCAACAATGATCTCGTCAGCCACGGCGGACGCACTCTGCGACAGATCCCTGTTTCCAAAGCAACGTTGTGCCCACGGAATGGATGCAAAGTAATCCCGCATTCCATCCCAGTCTGCTGACGAGTAGTGCCATAATCGCCTTTTTGTTACGATGGATCGCGGCGGGGTAACAAGAGGCACCGTGGTGGATACCAGGCAGTGGTCGGAGGATCCCAGAGGGGCGTGGACCGACACATTGTACTGCGCTGGGTGGCTCGTCAGCAGTAGGTCTAGCAATGAGGGCGCTTGACTTGTAATGTCTGGTATCCTGGTAGGCTGGAGTACCAGCTGGGTGAGGTCATGCGTGAGAGCGAATGCGTGGGCAGTTCGGCCGGCGTGGTCAGTTTTGGAAGATCCCAACCAGGACTCGTGGTGGGCGTTAAAATCTCCCAAAAACACCAGTTCGGCGGTCGGGAACTGCTCCTGCGCTTTATCCATTGCTTGTCCGAGGTGTTCAAATAGCCGAGTTGTCTCCGAGTCTCCAGAATGGGATCGATAGAGGCACACGTAGATTCGGCTCGTAGAGCCAAGGTCCACGTGGAGCCAAAGGATGGAAAAGGAAGGGTCCTCAAGGCAGCGTAGGCGGCGACTACAAACATCCGCCCTGACGAAAAGGCACACCCCCGCCCTGGTGAGGAAGCACTCCTCAAGCACGTAGCCGGGATAAAGAAGGTATGTCGTGTCGGCAGGGCGACGTATTTGTGTCTCCGTTAGGAAAAGCATGGCCGGACGTGTCGTCTCAAGATGTTGGTGGACGGCGCTCAGGTTTGCGTGGAGTCCACGGATATTTGCGAAGTCCACTTCAAAAAGCGGGTTGGTGGCGGTGGGAGAAGGGAATGCCGCTGTGGAACGTTTATTTCTTTTCCTTTGTGCTGCCATGATTGAAAATGAGGGAAGGGAAATGGGGACGTAAAAGGCGTGACAGTCATCGTGACAGTGTAACACTGAGACCCAGAATGCTGCGTCGTCATACGACGGTAAAGCATGACGGTTACCGAACCGCCGGACGGAAGGGCCCCCGTACCCTCCCGGAAGTGGTCGCCTGGTCCCACCGTCCGGTCACCAACCGGCACGACGAGCCACTCCGTGGATTATGCGCGACCTGACGGGGCAGCCTCCCAGGGTGGTTAGCCGTGGTTGGGCCCCTCTCTATGCCGCGGGCGGCCAGCGGCACCACCGTTTCTACGGGTCTCCCTGGCCGACAGTTCGATCCACGCCAACCTTACTATGACCTCGCCAGCACTCTTTCGCTCACACACTTATCACGATAACTGTCACCCCTGCATCTATGGGCCTCCGGTCTCGCACTCACCAACGAAACACGACAGCACGAATGCTGTCATTTTACGTTGATCTTCTGTGCGAGGGTAGTACCACCCCGGTCGAGCCGGCCCGTTCGTGCTGAAATCAGCGTGGCTCTACTACCTTTACGTTGTGAGTAAAATAGGGCTGCATGCTATTCTTTGCTAAAATCTGCTTAGCTCATAATGTATCAATATAAAGTAATTTGTACAATTTTTAGAACTTGCAAAATGTCTTTCTTAAATGAGAAAAAGAAAAAGTAAGATGGGGATAAGGATAAGAAGTACGAGACAGAAGATCTTTCCGTCAATACATGCTCGATTGTTTTCATGTGTTGTTTCTTAACGCTAACACACCCAGTCGTAACTTTCGCGTATGGGATTAGTCCCAACAATATATATACGTATCTTAAAGTGGGAAATAAATATAAATAAAACAATATATTTAACTTAATGCTTCATTCAAACTTGTACCTTTTTTATTGAACTGGTTTCAGAAAGGAGTTAGAACAATTTTTTTTAAATGTATTTATTGCTTGTTGTACGATAAATTAGATCTAAATTATTTCTATTGAAATGTGTTCTATAAATGTATTTAGTTTATCTATAATGTACTTAGTATTTGATAGAACAATATTTGGGTACAAACAGGTGTGCGGTGCGAGACGCAGTGTGCCGAGGGTCGGTACGGCGAACATTGCTCGGAGCGTTGCCCTTGCGTGAACAACTCCTCCTGCGACGCATCTACCGGGCTCTGCGTGTGCGCTGCGGGCTGGACCGGGGACAACTGCACGGTCCCATGCCCCCCTGGTACTTACGGCGCTGGTTGTACGCAACTCTGTCCTGAATCTCCTACAGGTAATATTACATTTTTTTCTTCTTTCACCTAGACTTCCTCAAATTGTAAGAAATTTACTAATATTAGGCACTGCGGGTACGAATATAAAATTATATTCTCTAGTTACTGACTAGAATGTGGGTGAGTGAATACGAAAATGTACACGACTCTCTTTAAAGTAAACAAAGACTAAGCTCTATCATTTTGTTACATACCTGACAACCAAATTTAGTACTATCGTTTTTCCTCGAGCTTTTTTCGTAAAGGTTTATTTAGTTTGGAATGGTAACTTATTTTTTCTACGTTTTTAAACGGCCTGACTATAAATTTTCCAATTTAATAATATGTTCCAAATGTCATAGGTTCAATCGAAACCTTTGACTTAAAACCATGTTAAATGCATTTCCTCAGTACAATCAGATATTACCTTACCTTTTCTTCCAACTTACCAGCATTTTAGCGTATGTTATATGATTCAACTATTATTCGCTAACCGGTTGTTGTTCAATGGCGATTTTAAATGTACATTATTTCGAGGAAACTGTTTAATGTCAGATTGTAAAGCAGAAAATGTTTATAAACATCGATGTGTGTAATGTTTGATGTTTACTGTTTGTTAGGTAATACAACTTGCAATCCAGTAACGGGCATGTATAACTGCCCAAGCGGGTTTACTGGAGTGACCTGCGAGTATCCCTGTCCACTTGGTACGTACGGCGTGGATTGTAAAGAGAAGTGTACGTGTAAGAATGGAGCTGACTGCCATCACGTTACTGGTGAGTGAATTTTTTTAATGATTTTTTCTTAACTTAAAAATTATGCACATATTTTTCTTCACAATTTATGCAGTTTTTTGTTGCTATGAATTATTCTCTATTATTATTTGTCAGCAAGGATCATTAACTGTTTTAGGGAACATTTATCTGCCATCGAGTCCTTAAAGTAACCATTTTTCAAATTTATCGTTTTATGGAATAATTATACATTTCAAAAATGTACAACTAAATGTGAAATTAACTAAACGTAAAACTATTTTCTTTTTGTTGCGATGTGTCGTCTTTACAATGTGCCTTTTTCTTTTG
The DNA here is from genome assembly GCA_905220595.1 of Spilosoma lubricipeda. Classification (NCBI taxonomy): domain Eukaryota; kingdom Metazoa; phylum Arthropoda; class Insecta; order Lepidoptera; family Erebidae; genus Spilosoma; species Spilosoma lubricipeda. The sequence continues at coordinate 13,449,660 of HG992282.1, read as the reverse complement.
TAGTTATAACAGGGTTACTGGTTAAGTCGAACTATTCGCGTTAAGGGCGTGTAGTTTACATCGTTCCTGACTGAATTCACAAAATCTAACCGTTTTTAATCTATCTCTCTTCATTTTTTCATCAATGTTTTGTTATGACGTTGTCACGTTAAACTATCGTCCGTAAACCGACTTTACTGACAACCAATTTTTTTTGAAGTGAAAACTTCTATAGCGGCGTTGTGCACTTTTTTGGGATGGTTAAAAATTTTAAACTCGCGTCAGGACGCGGGACCTGAACGAATATTCGTAAGACGCAGGCTTGGCGTAGGAGAGGAAGTAATAACGCTGTATAGTTAATTTAAATCAGTAAATTTTAATATGACAAGAAGAAATATTGCGAGAGTTATTATTGTGTTTGTAAACAAGATATGTTGGCAACTTAGTTTCCGTGTTAAAATGGTTGTTTGTGTTTAGGCGAGTGCCAGTGCCTGCCGGGCTGGCGCGGGCCGCGCTGCGGAGAGGCGTGCGGCGCGGGCTGGTGGGGCGCGGGCTGCTCGCAGCCGTGCCGCTGCGCGCCCAACGCCGCGTGCCGCCCCAACGACGGCTACTGCCGCTGCCCGCCCGGGTACACCGGACACTACTGCACGCAATGTACGTATGCTCATACGTACCCGCCCGCCGCTCATTCACTCACTCTCTCACTACTCACTTAATCACTCACGCACTCACACAATTACTCACACACACACTCACTCATTCATTCACTCACTTGCTTACACACACTCACTCACTTGCCCACACACACTCACTCACATACTTGCTGACACATACTCTTTCACTCACTTGCTCACTCACTCATTTGTACTTATACTACAGTTTTGATCCAAACTATATAATTCTAATAACTCGTGTCTGTCTCTCTGTCTGTTACGTATTTTAATGAAATTTCGAATGGGGATACCTGATTCTTGAGGGACAATATAGGATACTACACAATAGAGCAGTAACCGACATAGACGCAGGAGGAGCCGAGGGCAAAAGCTAGTATATTATACTAATTTAAGTGTTTTATGTTCAACACGTTTAAATTTTAAATATTCTGAATGCAACGCAAAACAATTTGCGCGTTGGGAGTATGTTGGAATATATTGTGTTAAATGTATAAAGATATCTACAATAGAGCATCTGTAATTTAGATTACCGCTTACTGAGTGGTCATAGATTTTCTATACCTCTTGTTTTGCACCCATAGTTTTCTACGAGCTTAATTTATCCTTAAGACTATCGATACACCGAGTCAAATGGCATTACCGAGTATGCAAGGCACTGCTCTGCAATCTTTGTACAATATTTACAGGTTAACGCATTAATTATTTTTACTACAGTTTGTCCAGAGGGTTACTTCGGTGACCACTGCATGGAAGCATGTAACTGTTCGTCCGTTGGCAACTGGGTGTGCGATCCGGTAGGCGGTTGTATCTGTCACCGTGGATTTGTTGGAGAAAACTGCGATATACACGCCAGCGACGCTATCGTTAACTCTATTGATACGCGTAAGTGACATATTATGTATCTTTTGAATGACTGAGAATATTGCATAATTGCAGTTTTTAATCAATTGCATAATGTCTTATAATATGTATACTTTCAGGAGACACATCTAGTTCTGGGTTGACAGTTGTGATGGTGATATTAGCGTTCGTGTGTGCGGCGACGGCCATCTTGGTTCTTCTGTACTACCGCAAGCGCGTGCGCAACCTCAAACGAGAAATCGCGCACGTTCACTATACCGCCGACCCTAGCTCTCAGCCTGGTACGTCAATTACTATTTTAATTGTTTGTTACGTTGTTTCACCATTAATAAAATGGGGTGAGTCACCCTTATCCTTTCCAGATTTACATTTGAAAAATAGTGCATCATACACTCAATCCATTATGAACATAAAATCAAATTTCAATTATTGTAACGACTAAAAAGAATGGGATAGTTCTAATGTCATCCACTTGTAGTATGTGAGATTATTATACAAAAAAATATATACGGTCGAATTGAGAAACCTCCTCCTTTTTTTGAAGTCGGTTAAAAATAATGAACATCGTCTATATACAACATTTAGTTTAGTTAGAGACTAATTTGTTTGAACTAAAATTTTAATCGCATGAAACTAAATAAAAATCCACACTATTTCAATAGCCGATTTATTTCAATGGCTGTTTATCAGATTTACCCGATATGCACACATAATTTCATAAAATCGGTCCAGCCCTTTCGGAGTAGTTTGGTAACAAACACCGCGACACGAGAATTTTATGTATTAGATGTTCCTTTTTAATCTTTTGATTTGATGTATTAAGTAAAAAAAAAATTTATTCTTATAAGATTCAGAAATAAATATAATATTTTTATACCTTTACAATTTTAATATTTATTCAATTTGAATTCGTGGAAAATAACAATCCGGTTAAACTTGAATTGGTCCCTCATTTCTACCTTTTTGGAGTTAGAGATACGAGTGCTAATAAAGATGTATGTGAAAAAAGACGAAAATTGCATAACACCGCATTTTCACTTGTTAATAAAAAAAAATTCTTCACTCACCTTTTTTAGTTATAATAAAATATATTTTATCTATTACAGAGCAACAGCACTTTGACAATCCAGTGTATTCATACCAAGGCTCAACCCGCAGCGACGATTCCACTACACTTCTTAACAATATGCCTCAAATCTTAAACAATCTTGGGCCCGGCAGCAAACTTAACAACGCTACTTTAGAGAAATTGAGAATGAAAGCATCAGGCTCCTCTGATAGTAAGTTTTTTTTTCTTTATAATAAATTAATATAATAATAATATATCGCTTTATTGTACACCAGATGCATTACAAAGTAAGCTTAAAATTAGAGAAGTACAATTGGCGGCCTTATCGCCCGGAGGCAATCTCTTACAGGCAACCGTTAAAAAGTGCGTCCTTTAAACAACAGAAATATTAAAACTGAAAGATCTTGAAATTCTAGATTTACAGAACAAGAGTTCCTTTAAATATATTTTCACCGTGAAAGAAAAAAATGACATGATTGATACTACGGCCTCACAGAAAACCCTCCCCCATACCCCAAAGGCAGGCAACGCACTTGTGATGCCTCTAGTGTTGCGGGTGTCCATGGGCGACGGTAATCCTTTACCAACAAATGTGCGCAAACACAGGTCCACTCTCTGTTCCTTACTCTCATAATCCCTAAGAGTGAGGGGTTTACTCTTCACTTCACTAAAACTTCAACTGCCAAACTCCGGGCTGTTTAAACATTTATGTAATTAGAAAAACTCAATAACATACTAGAAATAGTAATAATGAAGTTTATTAATGTAAAATATTTTGATATTAAAGATTACGACCCACTGTCGTCCATAAAGAATAAAGACGCCGATGCACATAACCCCAACTTGTTCCAATACGAGGACGATGACAACAAGCTGGACCACGTTTATGACGAGATAAAACACAAGGAGGGATATGGTAAATATCATTTTTAATCACCACTACCATTCTTCAACTATTAATTTTTTTGTTACTTAATCATACTATCACACTAATATATAAAGGCGAAAGTTTGTTAGTGAGTATGTTTGTTACTTCTTCAAGCAAAAACTACTGAACGGATTTGGATGAAACCTTACAGTAATATAGCTTGTACATCAGAATAACACATAGGCTACTATTTGCCGCTATAACCGACATGAACGCGGGCGGAACTGCGGGCAACAGCTAGTTGTAAATAATTGTTAATGAACTAAAAGTTTTAGGTTATCAACATTTTGATGGTTCTAGAATATTTATAATTGGTTTTCAATTATGACTTTATTTGATTTTCATATCATAAAGCAGAGTAGCTTTAGGTAGAATCAGTACAAAACTTGTGCAATGTGACAATTGTGCTATATTGAGCACATCATGATGGTTGGTCAAAAAACTTAATGCCAATTTCACAATGTCACAATTCAAATTAGTGAAATTATAAATTTACGGTTGCGATATTTTCAGATCTGCTTACTATAGTCCCCTATATTATGAAACATGTATAATGCTATTAAATTAACCTTTTTCATCACAGAAATGGAATATGATCGACTTAATTACACTCCACCAGCTAACAAGTGGAAACAACACTATCAAAGGATGAACAACAGTGTCGGTACCATACCCAATGGCCAACCGACACCTCCGGTACGGGAAGACAGTCCCACCCCACCGATACCACCACTGCCTAAACTCAACTTTGTCCCACTACCCCCTAAAAGAGATGAAGAGTCATTAGACGTTCCTATTCCACCAAAACGGGAAGATCCACCAGGGTCACTGACGGACACGTCTGAGGTTGAAAATACCAACCCTTGACATCACCAGGAGGTTAAATTCAACAATTTAATGTATTTGTAGCTATGCTAATTTTCATAACTCATTTATAAATTTACGTCAAAAGTTATATTTAATTTTGTATGAGGTTTTATGACGCGAAAAATTATGATATTTTGATAAGAATCTTTGAAATGACATCTATTATCTTTAAAATGTAATATTGAAAAAAGTATGAGTGTTCATTTTTGTTTGAGAGGCATCAAGGTATGTTCGGGTTCATAATTTAAAATAAATATCCTGAAAATTTATCAAATATATCGTTAGGTAGTATGTGCAAATGAAATTTTTTGTTTTTATTTAAATCAATTTTTTATAAAATGTAAATGGTGACTTACACAGGTGTTAAGTAATAAAATGATAAGAATTTCAACTGACTTAAGATAGAAATAAAAACCTTAAAGCGAATTTAAATGCATTTGAAGTCATTTCAGAAGAAATATTTATACAAGAAAAGAGTACATGTAAACGTTCCCTCATACCCTTTGATGCCGTAGAAATAAGTGTATAACTAACAAATTTATTTAGAAGGATATTTATGCCTTTCATAAAATTGCAATTATGAAGATATCCCCAAAAATCCAGCCTTTGGAAACAGCCAAATGAGGCTAAAGAACATTAAAGCTCTGTTTCACCTATAGCCGATCTGACAGATGGTTTGACGAAATTTATATGGAAGATACGGTTAAATTAACTGATAACTAATAATTATCTGTCAGATAAGCTAGCCGAATATTATCTGTAACTAGTGAAACAGCGTCTAAGTAATCTGGCAACCTTATATTTCTATACCAGCTCACAAAGCGTGAGAGGTTTAATCTCAATATTCTAATTATTAATTTGAACATTATATTACTTTGTTTAGTAAAAACAATAGTAAGCTATATGAAACTGCTGACTTAGTTGTGTGTTGGTAACTGTATACTCCATTAAACAGTATATGTCTATATAATTCAATAATTATATAGTCGTAATGATAAGCGTAGAGTGTTTAATATACTCTTTAACAATTATTTTGGTGTTCAAGAGTCATTAGGCTCTATAACTGAAACTTGCCACCTGCAATAATGAAACACGACGCACTTGACTTCTTAGAAATGTTGCCCTACGAATAATTAAGTTATTTTTATTGCTAGGTTTAAGTGTCATTCAAAACTTTACTCTTTTCATATGTTCACTCTATAACGTATTATACGATGGGTAAGTATGAGGATTTATACAAAGTTTTATATTGAATGCCATATAATCGTGATGTTGAAGGCGTTAGTTTATTTTTATATAATGTGATTATGGTTGTAATAATCGTGTTCAAATTATAGAATACGTAGATATAATTCACTAGTAAGTGTTCTATTAACTTTTACATATCACAGTAGTAGTACCTGTGTGTGTATTTTTTGTATTTAATGTCTTTTAACTTATGCATGTTTAGTAAATAGAGGATTGTTCTAGATAATAATTGAGATGAGCTGCTGTCAGTGTGTAATTTGATAATGGTAAAATTTTTAATTAACAGCGTGCTTACGTACCTTTTTGTGTCTGTAATGAAGAATAAATTAGCGATGTAAAAGTGTAGGTACCTTTAGGATAACAAAGACCTGAATCATAATTCCCTAAAAAAACACCTTCATAAGCTTAGGAAAAAAGTAAATACATTTTGTAACTATGAAACGCACTTTAAAACTTTGATGGAAAATCAATCCTAACTTTGAGTAAGAACAGGACAACAGGCATTTTCTATGATCCATATTCACTTCAGTTCTTACTTATTACTCACAAATTGCATTAAGATTGTTTTATGGGTGGTCTTAAGGTCAATATTCCTTTTATACGTGAAGAACTTGCATTGAAGGTCCGATATTACGCGAGTTCATAAACCACTATTACTTCACTATAATATGAAAAAACACTTCTCGAACGAAAATGAGTAATACGTAATTTATTATTATATGAACACACATGTATAGCAATGACCAATAACCTAATTCACGTAACCCCAACATGTACAATGTAATATGTTAAATGAGTTTAAGAATTGAGGGTATTATTGTATTAAAATAGAAGCTAAAAGGCACCTGTATATAAAGTTCAACAGTTTTGTGGCTATCTTAAGTATGGACGGTAGAAGTAAAAAAGACCATCTCTTATGGGCGGATAAGTGAAAAGTGTCCGACAAACATAATCAATTAATAGTTCGAGAATCTACCACAGTAGCGCTAGAGTGAGAAGAGTGAGTTAGATAAGTTTATCGTTTTAATTCTTTTTATTAAGTTGTGGTTTAAAAATTAAAAACTTTGAGGATTGTAAATATGTTTATTTACACCCTTATACACAATAAGTAGACAACTTTTTATTTAATGCATATACAGACGCGTGGAAATTACTCAATACATTCCACTCGTATTTATTTTGCTTTACTTTTATAAATTTTCTTGTTTTTGATACCTCAGTATTTTTTATTTGTAAAACTTGAAACTGTTAACAATTTATGTCGTAGATTTTATAAATTTGTTTCTTTATTTTGTATTTTATCGCATTTTTATAAAACAATATATTCATTTTTTAAAACGTATACTTAGTAAGATTATATGAATTGTAATTTAAAAATGGCTTTAAATAATTGAAAGTAACGATAAACTATATTTTCAAATTTTATGACTAGGGAGTCTGAAAATGTTGCTCAAAAAGTGCCAAATTTATTTATACAAAATGGTAACGTTTACACAAAGGCAGCTGGCAATAAATGTCTGATTGTTGGATTTATAGCATCTTAAGTCGATAAAGAAAAAGAAAAATGGGTGACATGTGTTCCACCTGTTGCTTGATTTATATAACGTTTTAACACAATGCAATAACTAACTACCATATAGATGGGACAGTCTTAGAATCTTGATTGTTTACTAATTATTTTAATCGGTAAATTATTTACTTATTTAACAAATATATAATATACGTAGAAAACAATTAATAATACTGATTGGTTAATGGACTCAAAAATAAATTTTTACTATGTCAGTTCATATCTTATCATGAATTATCTGACAATAATTATATTTAATAAGTTTATTTCTATGAACTCTATAGGCTTAATTTATTTCTATATATTATTAGTAATGATACTTGTAAGATTTCATTATCGTAGAAATATTGAAGACTTTATAAGTGTTATTATAAGTGTTAAGAAATACGTTTGTGATATACTATATTAAGCTACTGGAAAAATAAACGAAATTCAATTATTATATCATCTAGTTTTTGTACCACCGTCACTAATTCATAATTGCTTTATAAAGTTTAGCTTTAAATATTAGCTCAGGTGCGAAACAATAACAACAGCGCGTGTCTTTCATGACTGAGCAAATAGACGTAAAACTGATTGTAAATTAAAAGCATGCTTATTCCGGATTCGACGAGTTAGTCTACGGATCTGAATAAGGTCGGTGCTTATCCGTTAGACCCTCCTTGTTTGAACTAAAGTGCACCATGAAAGTTACAGTGATTATTACCACTATGATGGTAGCACAGGTGCGTTATAGTGTTATGTGCTTAGTTAAAAATGGGATTGGGAATCTGTTGTGGTAAGAATTATAAATATTTTATAAATTACAGGTGTCAGCTTCGTTTTTGGAGGTATTTCAAGGCGCGGTGCTATCAGTCCAAAATAGTTTTGGAAAACTTTTCAGTGACGTAGTAACCGATGTCAAAGATACTGTGGACTGTACAATATTAGCGGTAGAACACATCCTTTCTCTGAGTGAAGATGCAACAGCTCGCTATTACAAAAAATGTGCAAGTGCAAAAAACGACACTCAGAATGATTCTCAACTAAAAAATAACTTTCCTGTACTTGAAATTGCCATTGCGAATAATGAAGAATACTTGAAGAAAGAGCTACCAGAGGAAATTGATGCTAGAATTAATGCAACGCTGTTAAAAATTTTAAACGGTTATAATCCACACGACAAACTAGAAGTCATTCAAAGGGAGTTAGCTAAAGAAACCGAAAGGTTGGCCGATGTTAGTAATTCAGTAAGGCAAGAATTAGACAAATTGTCTAAAGAAATTTACCTTGACTTCACTAATGTAGAACGGAAGGACTATAAACCATCTGTTGACAGTATACTGAATGATTTGAAAGTATTAGAAGTGATCGAACAAAACTTACGAAATTCTTCAGAAGCAAATAAAATTCACCGATTAGTCGGCGATGTACTTAATAAATTACATTTAATAGAATCTTCTGGAGCTAAGCAAAATGATGAAATAGATGGTATTTTGAGAGACTTAGAGAGGAGCTCTAATAAAAGTTACAAGGATTTGAGACAGCAGTTGGAGGATTGGAAGGCGGCAGAAGCTAGACATTTAAACGTGATTAAACTTAAGATGGATGAGCATGAAAATGTACCTAAACATTTAGAATACGCCAAGATGGACAATACATTCAAAACCATTGAACGACCAAAAATCGTTCTCCTCCCTATTGAAAATGAAATTTCTTCAAGGACGATACCGTTAAATTTCAAAAATACATTTGAGTCCATGCTGCCAAACATTGTAACTAAACATATTTCAAGTACTCCAAAAATAGCTATTCAACCATCGTTTGACGCCACAAGCCCTGTACAAATAAATGACGCTTCAGGTGTTGTTACACCTGTTTTGATGAGTACAAATTCGTATGTAAATGAGCTTAATGTCGATCTTACGAAAACATTGATTCCTCAAAGATTTAAAGAACCGATCGTTCATCATATGCCAGACAAAACCTTGGAAATTACAACACCAATTACTATTGTAGAGAAATCACTTAATTCTACAAATTTGGGTTCCGTACAACCGACTATCGAACTTTTAAAAAGAAGCTGGTCACATGGAATTAGTCGTCCAGTTATTATTCCAGAAGCAACATCTTTTGTTTCAAATAATATTTTGGAACTTAGTGCCCGATCTTCAGTGCTAACTACAGAGTCTAATACTAGTACAAACAAAACTCTCGAACAAGATACGAGTGTCCAAATAGCGATTCCGCAGATAAGCACGTATCATTCTTCTTCAAACAGGTATTTAGGGCCTAATTTAGATTTTCTTAAGCCTATAGAGCCTACTAGAAAACTTACAACAGCACAACCAGAAAATACAACGAGTTATTCATCAATGTCTCCAGAGACTTATAACATAAACGAGCAGCAGTTATCAGAAAAGCAAACGAGTACTCCTGAAACGATAATTGAACCTAATACGAGTTCAATAACGGTGGAGCCAGAACCTATTAGAAATCTTTCTATGGCGCTAAAAGCTACTACATATATATCAATGATGTCTTCTCAGCCTAAAATCTCTGCAATGACCCCAGAACCATCGACAACTGCACAGGTGACGGCTGATGACCCTACTAAGAGTTCAGCGATGACCACTGAATTGACTACGAGTATTTCAGTGACAACTCCTGAATCTACTCCAACTTTGACAACGACCCCTGAACCGAGTGAACATCTTTCAATGGTGCCTACTGAGCATGATTCAGATCATACAACATCTTCAGAACTTACTAGGGATTTTCCAGTAATAGATACTGAGCCTGGAACTAGTTCAGCTATATACCCTGAAACCACAATGGATCCGATAGTAACTACAGCTGAGTCAACTACAAATCCTGAAACGTCCCCGTCCCCTGAAAAGTCAATTATTGAGTCTACCCAACATGTTCCTACACTTCTAGGCCCTACTAAGAGACGGCCAGAGACGGCTCGTGAACTTACTACTAAATTTACAATGCCCTCAGAATTTACTACAGATCTGTTACTGAAGACTCCTGAATCTACTACAAGTCTTAAAGTGATTCCTGAACCTAGTACATATCCGTCAATGACAACCATTGAGCGTAATACAAGTCCTACAATGCCTCCAGAACCTACTAGGTATATTCCAGTGACGGCTGCTCAGTCTGCAATTAGTTCTGAAGTAAGCCTAGAATCTACGTTGGAAACGTTAGCAACTACAAATCCTATAACGACTCCAGGATTTAACATGAACCTACAAGTGACTGACACAGAAAAAGTTATAAAGTCTTCAATAATGTCAGCATCTACTATAAATATTCCAAAGATGACTACGGACTCCACTACAAATTCTACTATGATCCAAGACTCAAATACGAGTTTGCCAGTGATGGCTTCTAAGCTTATAAATATTTCAATGAAACCAGAACTAACTACTAATCCTCTACTGACAAGTACTGAGTCTACCACAAATCTTACAACGATCCTAGAACTTGCTACGCATCTTCCTCTGAAGACTCCTGAGACAGTACTTGGAATGATCTCGGAATTTACCACGGATCTTCCAGTAATGACTTCGAAATCACCGAGTCCTACAAAAACCTCAGAACCCATCCCAAATCTGTCAATGATATACTCAGACGTTACTACGGAAGCTACTAATACACTATCAACAATTAAGAATATTCCAGTAAACATTCCTCACCCTAAAAGTTCTGTAAGAATACTAGAACCTATTAGAAACTTTCCAGTTACTGTTCCTGAGCCTACAATAAAGTCAACAGGGACCCCAAAACTTACTACAAAATCGCCAAGAACAACTACAGAATTTACAACTTACCACTTAGTGAAGACTACAGACATTAGCACGAGAGCCCACGTAACTTCTCATTTTCCAAAAATAATACCAGAGGCTACTACAAGTGTTACAGCAACAGTACGAGGATCAACTAATCGAGTTGCAACAAATCATTCAGTTCTTGATACAAATATTTCTGTGTCAGCTTTTAAGCATAATACAAGTTCCTCAAAAACTCCAGAACCAATTATTTATCGATCAGTGTCGACTTCTCAAGAGCCCATATCAACTTCTCACGCGAAATCTGGAGAACCTTCCACGAATTCTACTGTGACGGTTCTAGAGCCTACTCCTTCTTCTGTCGTGATGACTCTAGGGCATACTTCGATTTCAAAGATGAAAGTATCAGAACCCAGTTTCAGAACAAAGCCCGAAAACATTCTTCGAGAAACAAGTACTAGTCGTTCAATTGTAACTTCAGAATCCATCATTAGTTCTACAGAAACAATGACAAAGTCGACCTCAGATTTATCAAGAGCGACTTTAAAATCAGTAACGAAAAATCTAAGTAACCTTCAACGTCCGTTTAATTTACCTACTCATAGACCAGGAGTTTCTACACCAAGTCTGAAAGCTTTTCTTAATTATATAGATCGTAAGGAGAGTTTTACTAGGCCTCATATACGATCTACAAGTATGACTACTACTGGTGAAACCCCTATAGGCGCAGATAATAAGATATTGCCTCTCACACCAAGTTTATACAGTAAACCTCGATCTACTATAAAAAGTGGTCCTATAAATGCAAAATTAAATGCTTTTTTCAGTCATCTACCACTGCAAAATATATCTTCTCCATATGCTAGAAGTGATTATACAGTACCGGTGGATGGTACCGTACTTGATGTTCTAGGTGTGGCATCACCTAAAATCAAACATGATATGCCTTATACAACATCTCTGAATAAGAATGCTCATCCGAAACCTCTATCACTTAGCCAACTGAGGCCTATGATGCCATATAATGAATCTCCCTACCGTGGTAAAAATATTACACCTCTTGGCAAAGGAATGCCTCATAAAAGGCACATATTACCTCAAAGACCTAATGATCAAAACACATCTATTAAACCACCCGTTAGACTCCCTACAAATCTGAGCAGATCCCTTGGTTTAACAACGAATAATCCGGACCCTACTTCAAATATAAATCATTATGATGATTCCGACTACAAATCGTTCTTTCACAATTCTTTCGACTCAGAAGCTCACAGTCGCGCACTAAATGAAGCCAAAAAAATAATTGAAGAGAGTAAACGAGCACACCGTATCATCAACAACATATTCAATTTGAAAAACAAAGGAGTAAGTGCATTCAGTCTTTCAAAATCATTAAAAATTGGTAAATGAACACATTTTGTTTTATTTCAGCCTTGTTTCCTGAACTATATGTACAAAAACTACTTACACGAATTATCATCATAGCTTAGATATGGTTAAATGATTCGCCACGACAAAAACGTAATTTATTTTATTTCTGAAAAATAAATTACGTTTTAAAAGAGGATTAGGAATACATTCCGATTTTATTTGTCATGTCCAGAATTGTCATTGGGTTTACCTACTGAAATAAAACAATATAATCTATATATATAACGGTTTTATTAACAATATAAATAGGTAATTACAAACTTATGTTTCTACAATTGAGCTGCGCTAATCTACTGCGAGCAGTCCAATGTGCTTGCTTAGTCCTTAATAGTCTATCATATATTAGGTTAATCATGTTTAATTGGGTACTAAACTATGCACCTGTACTTTTCTAACCGTCGATTTTATAGTCGAATATTAAAATGCTATTCGAGTGGAATTTTACAAATAAATGAACGTACAAAATTTTGGGTTTCATTTAATTTGTTCTGAACTCAAAAACTGTATAGGTATTGCCTGTGATGCTTTGCACTCGAGTAATGACAAGGGTTTCAAATTTGTTTATGCATTGGTTATACATTTTAAATTATAGCAGTCATGCAAATAATCACTATCTTATTGAACTTTTATAGTGCAATAAGATAATTAATGAATAGTTTTTCAATATTCGGCTTTAACCTACTAGTTCATATGTATGTGACATTTTAATCACCATATTCCTTTACTCTTCATGTTTCGTGTCTAAAAACATAAGCTTTTATGTCTTAATAATTTATATTCGTATTTACTTTTGTACAAACATTTATTTAAATTTTGTTTTTATTGTATCTTTGTTCATATTTGATTAATATATAATAGTTTCATTTCAATTCCTGTCGAAAGGTTTAGCACGGTCATTGCTCTAACGCGTGCGTAAAATATAATATAATTTATTTACAGAAATTTATATGAGTCCTTAAGAAATAAATACAAATAAATAGAAAGTTAAAACTTACAAAGTTATTCATTTAAAATGTTATCCTTTTATAATAACTGTTGTATCAAACTAAATGTGTGACAAGGCAAATATTAAATTACTGGTTTTCAAATATCCAGCAGAATAGCACAATAATACGGGTTCATAAAATTGAGCAATTATCTTCTTAAAGTAAATCGTTATGTTGTACTTATTATCATAAGGATAATTTATCTTCACATGGGGCACGTAAGTTTTGGGTACAATATTTAATGATTCTATTAAAAAAATCTCGTCCAAAGCCAACCTTATAGTTGTTTTACAAATACTTTACTGTATTTTTTAGGTTTCGAATACTATATTTTTCCTTATAAATAATAAAATCGATATCGTTATTTTAAAGTACATGTTCTATTCTACGACAAATTATACAGTGCTTTTAGAGAGAAGAGTTGAAGATTTCTAGTCGATACATGCAGCATGATTTAAGATTGACTTACACTACAGCTAGTGTTTAATTTCTTAAAGTTAACGGTTTCGATGTTTACATATAGCACTAATTGTACTTGAATTGATGTACGTGAAATGATGTGGTACCTTAGTATGAGATATATAGATTAAACATTAACTTTGTTAGGCTTTCTGCAAAGTTAGTTGAAAGATAAATATCAGGATGGCCACTCTTATCTAGAGTTAACACATTAACCATATTTGAGTTCATTTTAGTTATTTACAAATGCAGTAAAAGCACCCTGAGTCCAAACTTTTCATTTTATCTCAATCAGTCAATATTATGTTTTTAATATCATTCGATTTTTTCTTTAAAATTCTCATGAAACCTCAATAAAGTCAGAGACTTTCTTTGATGTTGTATTTTTCAACTAATCATTTTAATATTTTATAATACTATAACGCAAACAAATGTACTTTGTCGTTGCCATAAAAAAACGACAAAAAGACAAAAAGTATATCTAATAAATTATTCATGACAGACTAACTCCACATTTTTTTGAGACTTGTGAAAAGACAATAAATATCATTTTATTTAAAAATAGAAATAAGTCTAAATATAATTATGCGGTGGCTGCTTATGCGTATGTAGCAAAATGAAAACATTTATTCTAATCTCAAACTAGAGGTATACATCAATATTAATCGTAGAAATATTTTTCACAATGGAATTTTAATTTAATTTTTGTGTTGGTTTCAATGTAATTTTTATTAAGCGAGGAGCTTCTTGCAGACTTCACGTTTACCACAGAAAAGGAGTATTATTCTTTTGTTCTGTGACGTGTACCTAGTGGGGATGACATGAGCTTAACCAATGGTGCCACTATTTTAATAATTTATATTAGTATAATATGTACGTATATTAATTTGCTAAATGATGTCATTGAACACAGACAAATTTATCTTGGTGGTGTTTCGTTCGTTTACTTACCCCTACTTTTAAATTCTATTAATGTTTGGATGACAAAATGAAGTATTACCGAGTTTAATGATACAATGCTGGTGGGTATCTAAGGAAAAGCATTTGCTACTTTTTATTGTCACATTAGACTTAGATAAATTAGGATTTCTGAGGTCTTTGCTCTGTATAAGTTGTAGACTGACTTTATTGTTGATGTCTATGAGCTATGCGAAGCTTTTGCAAAGTAGTTACATTTTCTGTAAACGTAATTAAAAACTACTGCAAGTACCTACTAACAAAATATGGTTTATTAATGGAACTTAAACATACACTGTGATCAATTATATATGTTATAAAGTTATGAAAACCCGCAGAAAACTATCGATAAAAACTGACATTTAACTTTCAGTTATTATAAAGCGTTTTTCTTCCAGATTTAAATTTTCTTAAATTCACGTACTTTGCAGTAGACACTAATTAATAATAATCAATGTAATCCAAAATATTTTTAAAGGGATTTCCAGTAAGAGTGCACTTTTTCATTTTTAGTAAAAACTTTTTTTTGAAAGTTTTTTTTTATTTTAAATAAGAAATGTTCCGATTAAGTTTTTTAACAAAATTTCCATTAAAAGGCCCACGGCTCTGATAAAGGACCATTACTCTTTTCATGTAATTTTCCATGACTTTTTCTGGATGTGGTTGTATTTCTCTTCTGGATCTGGATGTATTTCACCGATGACGCGTTGGATATCGGATTTAAGCTCGGGAATTGTTTCTGGTTTATTCCCATAAACCCGAGATTTTACAAAATCCCAAAGAAAAAGGATGCACTGTCTTGACTAAAAGTTCTTCGAAGTGTGCGAACGGTCTTATTTTAACATTCCACATTTTTGTAACAAGTTTTCACAATAATAATCGGAACAAACATATATTTTACACCAACAAAATTTCAGAGTTGCCACATGCTCAAAGAAAAAAGGACACTAAATTTAAAAATGTGCACTCTTTTTGAGACATCCTATACTTAGTCATAACAAGAATTCGTGTTTCATAGATAATGTCGAAAGATTTTAGATTAAATTAATTTTTGAGACTATGATCGAAATTAAATACTGTACTTACGAGGTCTTCTATAGGTCTGTAAAGTACCTACACAATTATAACTGCAGGTAAAACTATCGTGATACATGAACACGGACGTAGCTACCACACGACATAGTTAAGTACGCGCAAGCCTCATTCTTGTCAAAGTCGTTTGCGTGGAAACAATGTTTTCCAATGAGTAACTATTTATTTTGCTAGTATTTATTCAATGTTTGCTAATGAAAAAAATACTACGCAGAATTCAAAGCGTAAGCGATCAAAGTGGACTGCGGCTTGAACACTGAACACCCAACCACACACGCAGGCAAGTACGCACAGGCCAGGCTTGTGTAGGCAAAATTTTAAACATGTCGAAAAATGCTCAGCCGCGCTGTGGGGTTGGCGCGTAATACAGTTTTATCAACCGCAAGCACATTGTCTCGTGTGCAAGCCGGCCGCCGCAGGCAAAACTGTGTTAATACTTGTGCTTGTGGGAGGCCCATAAGTTAAGTATGAATGAATGATTTAGATATGAGTTATAGATAGCTAAAACGAGTGTTATATGCAAGAGTAGATATTATGAAAAGATATGAAGTACTTACACAACTAACACGTTAACTATAGTAGTTAGATATAGTCACGTGTCGTGGAATAGAACACGTTCCGGGCGGGACGGGTGTGCGTTGGGTTTTGCAATGCAACGGTCATTTCACATACTCCATACTGTAATTTGGTATTCGGAAGAAATATGAAAGGAATGTTTCCTTCAACAAATTACAGCACAAAGGCACCGTTGTTAGTATATTATTGAGTAACCATTATAATTAAGTGGAAATGTGACGTCAGTTTATTCCGCTTTCATTTCATTTCTTATTTTATTTTTTGTTTTTGAAAACGTGGTATGTAACAAAACCAAGAATTAAGTATTTCTTAAAACGCAATGGTCCATGATTAAACATACCTTTTTACTTTTTTCATTTTTCGACTTCAACGTTCGACTTTTTTCGATATCCAGGCAGGTATTATTTGCAATTTTTTTGGGTAACGCTAGAAATATCGGCAAATTATGTCATCGATTTGTGTTTACAATATGTAACTGTGTGTTTGCAACGTTAATCTGCTTAAAGTAGCTTATATGTTTCATGAAATGACGTCATGATTAAGTCAAACGTTATAGTCTGACGTCACATTTCCGAATGTATCATGATCATCACGATTATGACGGTGGCGGACACCGCACCAGTGTCGTGGTGGCATACTGGTTAAAGTGCTTGTCTATTGGCACCCGGTCGTCGTAGAGCGTGGGCGCCTGGAGGATAATCCCTGCCGTGCCCACCAATACTGCCAGCGTGAAGATCCACAGGAACAAACGATCAAGCACCATTGCTACGTATTTCCAGTCCTCTTTTACCTGCATTTTCAATTTCGTTAAAGATTTTCAACATGAAGCAATAAGAAAACAAAATACAATGAAATTGATAATTCGATTAAACATCAGCCCCGAACCAACATCACATTCGGATAGGTACTTGAATTATTTATTTAATGTTACAGAAATCTTAGCATCATCTCTTCCCCATTATAAAAAGCAATAAAGGAATGTCTAATACATTTATTGCTTCCAATAAAAGCCTACTATATTTTCTCTTGAGTCAAATAGCATTTCAATATTGCGTCATATTTTTCGCAATAGTCGAATCGTTTGTAGCTATTGCTTTAGTGTTTTTTATGTATTGCAGTGAATACAGTGAAGCCTGGTTATGTGGGACATCAAGGGACCTGAATAAACCTAAATAAGTAGACCTAAATAAATATCTGCCTCATTTACAGAGGGTTCAAATAATAGGTCAGAATACAAGGTTATTTCAACTATAGTGCAATAAAGGTTACGTTACTTTATTTAATAATAGTGCGATTATTAAATAATATAACGTATTATCTTAATATTATAACTGAGTTTTAATCTTTATTGGGAAAAAATAATAAACATATGATAAACAATACAAAAATGTAAACAGAATGTGTCTTTTAATAACCAAGTTTTACTCTAAACAAAACAAATATTGTACATTTCAGTTTTTCTGCAAGGTTTTTAGTTGCAGCAAAGAAAGTAATTGAAAAGCATGAAACAGTTTGGTTAAATGATTTAAAAGGTGTACATACCTTAGTCGAGTCCTCGAGCCTCTTAGTATGCTCAGCGATGAAGCGCACACAAAAGCATGTTTTGTGAACTTCAGGAGGACAAGCTGAATGACTGAACCCAGGTGGGGGATCAGGTACTGGGCTTAACGTCTCTTCGTCAGTGGCCGGACCTGCCAGCCCGCCAAGACCAGCAGCCCCACCGCCTTCGCTGGACCCGTGTACCAAACAGCTGCCTCCAAACCTATTGCTATCTCCCATACTGGAAACACATGAAGATTTTGTTACAATTTTTTTTGTTGCTTTGTTATAACTTCAATTGCGTAAGAATATTTTCTAAAAGTAATGACTCTATGTAATTGTTTACTGTTACAAATGTAGTGGTAATTATTATTATATCAGTCCCTGGTATATTGGGTTCTGTAATTATATTTTTAACTAGCTGAACCCCGCGGTGTTACCCGCGGTTATCGTCGTACCGCGAGTAACGCCGCGGGACAAAGTTAGTCTAAAAAAAGTAGCCTAAGTTACTCCCCGGATCATCAGCTACCTGCCAGTGAAAGTCCCGTCAAAATCCGTCCAGCCGTTCCAGAGATTACCCGGAACAAACAGACAGACAGACAGACAGACAGACAGACAGACAGACCGACAGACAGACAGACAGACAAAAAAATTTTAAAGTACATTTTTGGTATATGTACCGTGTATACATACATATGCATTTAGTAAAAAGCGGTAATTTTAATATTACAAACAGACACTCCAATTTTATTTATTTGTATAGATTGTGTTAAGAAAACGATGACAACAATTGTTATCGAGTTATTTTGCCATTATCATAATGATATTATTGGTATCTTTATATATTTATATTATTATAAGATTTATCTTATGTAAATAAATATATGTATATGTATAGGTTTTAAATGTGTGATATGTATTATGTGTATTTGTATATTGTTTAGTTTGTTTAGGTCAGATACACATTCCAATAAATATATTTCATGTTTTTTTTGCATCACCTAATGGTAGAGAATTTCGTATGCATTAAGTCAATGCATCAATTGTGCTTGATGTGTAAAATAAATAAATGTGTCGTTGTCGTAAATGTTCCTACATTTGGATATTATTGGAAAGTTTAATGTTACGATCTATAATAACCCTTGTAACGAAGTTAAACACAACAAGTTTACCACAGTAATATTTTAACGAGCCCAAGGCAACCCTTTCGGGTTATTTGAGCGTAGAAATGAGTTAGGAGTTGTCTAACAAACATTAGCCGCCCGACCGCAAAGATCAGCAATTACGAATGAGACGAGAATATTATTTAAGCCGGTCCGCCTTTCATATATTTTATATCCATCTACAATCCATGCAAGAATAAATTAGTAACAGATGGATTGGAATTTAAATATTTTTGTATAAAGTTGGAAATGTTTTTTGAGTTTCACTTTATTTATCTCTGTTTTTTCTACCGATACGAATATGAGTTGCCAACATCTAACCCTCTGTATTCTATGGAGCTAGCTTTATTAAAATTTAGCAGTAATACATAATTTGATAAGTAAAAATATTTGTGTAAGATGTAAGCAAAATTTGTAAAAAGTAAAAATGTAGTATTTATATGTACCTAAAAAACTTTGGCTCCCTTATTCAGCTTTTTAAAATAAGTAGATATCTGGTTAGATAAACTATAAGGGAAACCATTTACACATGTCACTGTAACTCAATAAATGCCCTCTCAGGTACCTTGTAATATGTCAGGTAAGGATTTTAAGCTAAGCTAGTCGAATTGAATATTGACCTAGTTTGTAATATTTATATATGTATATATATATATGTATATATATATATGTATATATGTATGTAATATATATATATGTTGAGGAATGAAATGTGCTTCCCAACTTTGTTAAAGATTAATGTTTACTTTAAACGTAAAATGTAACAGTACAATCGCAGTAAAACCATTGAATACTATTTTAAAGCACGATTGCACCTGTCTTGACATTAGACTTTTACGGAAGTATATATATATAAGAAATATATTTTAAAGAGTTTCTACCAACACTGATTGAAAAGGGTTGAAAACTAAGATTGCAAGGTTTTTCTACGCGATTTTCAACAGAAAATACATCGCTTTTATGAGTTCGACCTCTTGTAAAATTAAATGGTGAATGGTAGAAATATAAAGAAAATTAAAAAAAGAATTATTAAAAGACTTTCAGTGAGGAGGCCGTGACTATAGATCATAATGACAATTACAATTGATTACGTTGTTGTAAAGTACGAGCTCGGTATCTCTGATTTCTAGGCTTAAGCAACTTGAATACCTTTTACTCAACTTGATTTGACTTGAGGAAGAGTCTTACCCAGAATTAAGATAGGTGGTATGCGTGAGATCTTCTTTACTCGGCGTTCTAGTCAATGGCCTAGGAGGTGGTGCTGCAGGCGGTGGCCACGCACCAGGAGCGCAGCAGTCGTCATCTGCCGCCGCAAGCCTGTACGGGTAGAGTGGCCTGGCTGCTCCACCGCACCTGACCACCATACCACAGGCCGTGTACCGCGATCTATGATAACCAACACTGTATAGGATTATTCACTACTTACTAATGAAGAATAGATTCTAACCTTGTAACTTAGAATGATGGCTCCAGTTGTTTCCTTAAGCAGGCTTACTTTTATTCATTAACAGCTTGTAATAGTCCACTGCTTGACATAATCCTCTATTTTAACCGGTTTTGGACTACTATACTTTTGTTAATATGGTGATATCAAAAAATGTCGATAAACGTCTTTTACTTTTAGATATTTCAATAAATTGGATTGTATATATTTTAAACATAATTTCGCGTGCATAAAATATTATAGAAATCAGCAATCAGTCCGTAGCACATTTTCTACGTAGTGCTTCAAAGCTTCTACAGTATCGTAGAAATGATAAATTTATAAATAAAAGCTACATTTGTAGATGGATTTAGTGCGATTCAACTAATTCGACCATTTCATCTGTACTACTGATCCAATTATGTAATATTCAGTAAGTCGGCAACTGCAACTAGCCGCGGCATTGGCCTTTTATTCCACTTGTCAGGTTAATAGACGTACATTTGGCAAATGAAATACAATACCTAGTGGCTATTCTCGCTAATGATTTGCGAATCTGCCTATTGATAGAACGATGTCAGTAAGCAATAACTATGAGAATTCCACACGAGCTGTATTTAAGTTTTAGCTATCTTGTTATTAAATTATCGAAATTGAACTTGAGCATTATATTATTAATCATTAAACAGATACATTTGTCGTTGGGTAACAATGTTTTGTAGTATAAGGAGATTAAATCTTAACTAAATATATAATATCGAATTATTTAGAATATATACTCTACAATTCAGATCGTGACCAAAACCAAGAAACTCACTTTCACATAACTTCACTCAAGTTTCACACCTTATTGATAGGTACTTTGATTCACTTGGATCATAGTTCAAAGTGAAGTCACGAAGCTTAATGTTCATTAAGGAATTCAATATCAATTTAATATACGATAGTGTCATCTTAACCAAATTGAAATCCGAATTTATTGTGCATCTTTATCCACAAAATTAAAAACATCGCCCATATATCTCATAGAAATCTCAAAAATTTGCTAGTTCATAAAATCAGCCCGTAACAAAGCTAATTGCCGCTTGTACCACGCTTTTATATATCTAAGCTACACAGTGTTTACAGCCTCTTTCATCACTTCAGAGTAATATCAAAGTTGAATAAAAGTAAGACGTTAACGGGATTCTACAATCGGGGAGTCTTCTTAAAACTTTTAATTAATTTAGAATTGTTTTCAATCGACAGCGGCGGTCGGCTTTATGAGTGGACCGACGACTGATCTTTGCTCCCGTTAACTTATTATAACGACTTCAATTCAAACGACTTGAGTCGAAATTGATGTGACTTTGTTAAGTTTTTGATAACTTACTTAGTACTTATACTCACCTTGTTGTATCAAACTTATATTGCGGTCGTTTCATAAAAAGTAACCGGGGCAGGATGTGTATGAAGACCCGCTTCACCCAGGGTGCCATCCGGTGCGTCTGCGGCGAACGGAAGTGGACATTTAGTACCACTACCGTTACACATATACTGTTGACAACAATATACTGCTATTATGGTGAATATTAAAAATAATGAAAATTATAGTTATACTATAACATATATATTTTAACTAGTTACCGCAATATTGACCCATCTATTTGGTTTGCATAACTTTGTATTTCATAAAAGAAAATAAATTGCCTTTAAAATATTTTTATAAAAATTTTTCATAGCAGTGTCATTCATTACCAGCAGAAAACACCCAAGATATTTGTCTTTTCGTATTAAAGATTACGGGTTCAATTACAAATTTGCTTTGTGTTTATTCTTTGCGTTTATTGCCACGGAGCAAATACAAAGAGGAGATGCCCTAATGAGATTTTTGTATGAAGCAATGCGTGACAATTTGCGGGGGTGAGGGGGTGTTAGTTTACACTTTTCCATCTACCAGACAATAGCAAAACTACTTGCATCGTTGTACGAGTATATTGCTATGTAGTTTAGCTAGCTGACACTAGTGTGGACGTACTCAGTATTTCAAGGAGTAGTTTTTTCAAGGTCAATTTTGTAAGCATCTTGAACAAAAAACATCATTAATAACGTAAATAATTTTGCAAAAGTGAACTTTTTTTCCTAATAAATAACCCGAAATAAAATATTGTTCAATACGTTTGGTTTACACGTGGATTATGTAAAACAAAAATTAATATATGTAGTGCAAATCATTTTATTTAAAAAATAAATAAATTCAAACAACGCAAACGTCGTTTCGCCATAACAAAAATTTAAGGATGGGTGACTCTTACCATTTAGGGGGAAGAAAAATAGATGTTGGCCGATTCTCAGACCTACTCAATATGCTCACTGAGAATCGGTCAAGCCGTTTCGGAGGAGTATGGCAACGAAAACTGTGATACGAGAATTTTATATTTTAGATTTCACTTCGGAATTGGAATGCTTAAATAAAGCCAATCTTAGAAAATCAACTAATCTAAATCTGAATTGAATGGTCATACCAATGTTGTCTCTAATATCCACATCTAATCACTTTTAGTCTTGCCTAATTTGGGTTTAGATAATAAGTTACTATTTCGTTTTTTTTATGATTTTTCCTTGAAATGAATAACTATCGTTTCGAATCACAACGGGAAGAACAAATATTGGTGTATTTTGTAGGAGTCCAGTTTTGCCTATTATTTTTTTGATCCATTGCTCTTCAATACTATCTTTAGATGAAAATTTAGAACATTACCTGTATACTGGTACATTGTATTATTTTAATGAATTTAAAAAAACCCCGTCTAATCATCAGCATAAGTAAAATTTCTTTTTTTTCAATATTTGAAGTAACAACTTTCAATGCAAGATTAATATAGTCGTAACTTGATAAAATATTTGGATTCTAAATACGACCCTGTCTTTTTATTTTAGAATAGATGTCGATAGATGTCAGTCTGTTCACAATATAATTAAGAAAAATACAAAAAAGAATACCATGATGTATAAAAAATCATTAGGTAAGAATGTAGAACTCATTTCCGTATCTTCTTATGGTATGTTTTATTAATATTCAGGTCAACGTACCATTGTATTTTTATTTACAGTAACACAAAGTTTTGCATCTAGTGGCGAGTAAATATAATAACATTTCAATAAAACACTAAGAGATTTTCCTAGAACTTTTTAAAAAAATAGCTATAAAATTACTTATAAAAGAAATATGATGCCACTCATGGTACCAGAACGTCTATCTGAGTTATTTGTACAAGATAAAACACAACAATTCATCTTTTTACTTGATTGTACCGAGAACATTCAAGTATTACGATTTTTCGATGCAGTTCTAGAACATTGACGTTAATAGTATAATTTGCAAGTTGCGTCAACTGCGATGACGTCGGGGTCGGTATTTTGTCACGGGGGTGATGCGCTTATGCCATCTCCTCTTTGTATTTGCTTCGTGTTTATTGCACTCCATATTGTGTAGAAAAATGTTATATACTTGTTAAATGAAACAGTTATGGACACTGTTGGGCGCGGTAAAGTCTAGAAGGGAACCCGAACCATGCATTTTATTATCAATGAAGCACATTATAATATTGTTATTTTAGTCAATCCTAATACTCTAGAAGTACATATTTATTTTATTGTTCATGTATTTAATGTAGGTAATTATGTTATAATGATATTCTATTCTTGAAGTGTTTTAGGTGGGTTTTATTTCATTTTAGGTGGTACTGTAGGTTCTGTAAGTATTTTACACCCACAGTAATTTTCATTTACTGCTTCAATTTTCTTTACTTACTCGTCTACGCAAATCTATTTCAATACGATTGGAAAAGAAATTGAAGTCCTATTCCAAAGCTATTTGCCAATTACATATTACAAAGTTGGCAAAGTGCTAAAATTTTAATTTTCTTGAAGCTAGAGCATGCAATCAAATATCTTGTTTTGAAACCAGATTTTAATTTATATGTTAATAGGTGGGCGGGACGGCCCAACTCACCAAAATTTGAATAAATTACTTTTATCCGTAAAGTATTAATACAAAGCTTTGACTATATTCTTCTAAATTAAACTTAAATATTAGAGATGAAAATTGCTAAAAATACTGTGAGAGTACTTATTGAATGCAATAAAAAATATGTATGTAAGGTAAAACAAATTTTTGCAGTAGGTAAATAGTAGGTATATTTTATTGTGGTATTATTTTTATTTGGTTATTACCTATCACTAGAATACACATTAGCCATAACACATATGAGTTTTGAATTAAAGTCAATAATTTTGGGAAGCACAACGCACATTTATAAATATGAAAATAAATGTAAAAAAATGACGAACCTGTATGTCTAAGAGCTCCCACACATAACTGCGAATTCGCAACGCATCGCCAATATCGCACGAATGCAACCCAAGAACTTCACACCGCATCGCATTGCAGTTATGTGTGGGAGCTCAAATGGAGTAATCCTGATTGCTATATCCGCCGTATGTCCAATTCCCTTCCCACGTAAGACAAACAATCTCAGGATGATGAATCAATGATCATCATCCTTTGTAATGATGTAGGGTTGTCATTTTTTATTTAAGCATATTTTTAGAAGTCTGTTTAATATAGCTCAGACTCTGAATATTTTGGGATCGAATTGCCTTGTATGAGATCTACACTTTGATCTTAGAGTGAAGTTATAATAATTAATGTTTATTTGCAACTGCCTCGTTTGCGCAATGATAGCATAGGTGACTGTAGTACATGAGGACTCGGGTTCGATTCTCGGGTGGGACCAAATGTTTGTATGCTATGCAAATATTTGTTTCGGAGTTTGAGTGTTTTCTATGTATAAGTATGTTTTTACAAAAAAAAAAATCATATATATGTATGTATTTATATCAGTTGTCTAGAATCAAGTACCCATATTACAAGCTCTGCTTAGTTTAGGACTAGATGGCGTTGTGTGAAAAAAAACCAGTAAGTTAATATTATTTTTGTCACGAATTTTAATTGAGCAATGTGTAAATTGTAAACAAACAATAAATACTTAATTATAGTACTTAAATACTTAAAATGTTCACTGATAAGCTTTCTATAGAACAAAGTATACGGTACGGTCCCCGTATGGAGATAAAATGTTGTTGTTTAAAGTAATAAGTCCCTCAACGATATTAAAAGGGGTTGGACCTTTCATCAGACATAATAAAATATATCTTTATAACAGGCGCACCTGTTAATGAGCAATAAGCCAAACGTACACGAAAATACGTGCCGTTCTCGCTCTTCCGACGAGGATCAAAGGCCTGATGGGAATTGAATTATATACATCAATTTGCGGCATTACTGCCGTCAAATAAACCAACCTTTGTATCTATGAGTCCTTGTGTTTTTAGAGAAATTGATATAGTGTTAATCTTGTACATAGCATAGAGAAGCCAGTTACGCTTATAAATTGTTAGTGTAATAGTAAAAACGGTGTACTGCTAGAAGATTTTTTTTACAAAGTAAAACAGGGAATCTGTGCAATAAATTACGGGGTTCGATTGTTATTTCTAAAGTAAAAAAACGACGCTGAAAAAGCATGAAACAAGTTTCAAAAGCCGTAGTCACGCGTTGTTAAAGTGTCTATGTGTTATGTGTTACTAAGTGTCAAAAGCCGTAGTCCATGTAGTGTAAAATACCGTAGACCATAACACTTTAACAACGCGTGACTACGCCTTTTGAAACTTGTTTCATGCTTTTTCAGCGTCGTTTTTTGTCGTAGTTGGGTTTTAGTTTTTACTTTTTTTTATTTAAAATGTTTTGGTGCCTCTATAATACTTATTGTTGTGCAAAGTTTATTTTAAATAGGTACCATAGAAATATCACACTTATCGAATAAATACGGACAAAGTCACGAACAAATGCTAATAATATATATGTTTTTAAAATGAACAAGTAACGCCCTTTCCAATGATACCAAACACAGCATATTTATTTCAAATTTAGTTTTTAATACAGTACTTTATGTCGGTTAGAGGGCGCCACATTCGATTCAGTGACACGTCATATAACCTTTAAGCAGCGGACAATCAAGACACTTCTAACGATACCTCATTTGTCTTATTCTGACTTGTTTAGAAAGAATGAGGGAACAAATAAGCATACCATAGAAATATCACACTTATCGAATAAATACGTACAAAGTCACGAACAAATGCTAATAATATATTTATTTTTGAAATGTACAGATAACGCCCTTTCCAATGATACCAAACACGCCATATTTATCTCAAATTTATTTTTTAATACATTACTTTATGTCGGCTAGATGGCGCCACATTAGATTCAGTGACACGTCATATAGCCTATAACCTGAAGACGATCATGACGCTTCTAGAGACACCTCATTTGTCCAAATCTAATGAGTAGTTAAGGAGCTAGGAGGGAACAAATGAACATACATACATACATACATACATACATACATACATACATACATACATAGCCTGTCAAAATCATAACCCTCCTTTGGCTTTGCCGTAGTCGGGTAAAAAATAGACATAGGTGTGTTATTATAGGTTAAAGATCACACTACTTTTTTATAAACCTTACTGTTTACTGTGTATATAAGTAACGGAAACATGTTACACTTAGGTTCACATTCACGTGTAACAAAATATAATTATAATCCGTACTAAAGACCGTACTTTTAAACTACTTTATACCTCTGTTAAAAAGAAATAAATATTACCTTATTGACACGAGGATCATAGCGAATATAAGATACTTTCCCAGTAGAGGCACAACCAGTGAGGTAGGTGGGATAATCTCCACTACCAGAAGGAAGAACACGTGGAGACTAATCAGGATCGATATCGACAGCGTCACCTGATGACAAGACAATGATTGTATTAAAAAATGTTGGTATTAATAAAACATTTTGATTGCATACAAACCAAACATAAACGCATTTGCGAAATGTTTGAATACAAATTTGTGTAATTATCCATACCAAAATAAAAAATTCGAAAGTAAATGTGACTGTCTGTCTTTTATGCTTTCACAGTTAAACCGTTGCACGATTTCAATGAAATTTGGCATGCAGAGACTAATTCTTAATTAAAGACACAAGATCATACGTATGTATATAATATATATACAGACATAGTACTCTTTACCGCGAAAACCGACATACATGTGGGAGGAGCCGTGGACAAAAGCCGTTGGCTAGACCGTTAAGTTCTTTTTATTTAGACGTGCTTGTATAATCATGGAATACGTAGGTATATCTCTGAAGGAAGGTGTATCTTACCACTTCTATCTGGTGATGCGCCGTGGGCATACGATACAACCAATTTTCGGATCCGATTGAAACCAAGCGATTCGATAGTGGACCGATTTAATTCATAAATATCGGATCGGATGTAATCCAATCAATGCTTGCAATGCAATGCAATGTAATCCAGGTTATAAATGTATTATTATTGGACAGTCAATCAAAGTATGAATAGGAAATATTTCAGAGGAAAATGAAACAATAAATCCTCAATCAGAAACTCCTATTTGACGTAATTCATGAATATTTTTCTAATTTGTAATGGCTAGCGCTGAGAAGCTATCGCTACATACATTATTCAATGTTTTCTACAAATTCTTATTACAGCTAAGACATATACTTATTATGAATGAGGAAGATATATTACGGTAAAATTACACATTGAATTGAAACATTATCGTTTTAGTATTATTTAGTTTATGCATAGTTGGATTCGGACAAATTTCGAAATATAGTCATTTTATCGAGTGGAAATCAACTTAAAGAAAGAAAGTTATCGAATACAACGCTGAATAAATTACCATATCTTAATTTAAACGAAGTGTATAAAGCAGTTTAACATTATGAATGTGCAAGGTATAAAGCAAAGTCACGTGTGCATTTAAAGTATTTTCTCCATCGTAAAGCCTAAATAAAAAACGTTTAACAAGAAAATATTTAAAAAACTATAATCCGACTACACAATAACTTCTCATAAAATTCATGTCCTATATCACCAGGGCCAATAATCTATCGACACTTCATGCATTACATTAAAATCGGTTCAGTAGT
Source organism: Spilosoma lubricipeda (assembly GCA_905220595.1). NCBI lineage: Eukaryota > Metazoa > Arthropoda > Insecta > Lepidoptera > Erebidae > Spilosoma > Spilosoma lubricipeda. The sequence goes on along the minus strand of HG992282.1, from coordinate 13,420,990 downwards.
TTAGGTGCTATGGTAAAACATAAACCAAAACTATTACCCTTTCACCTTCGCTGTCGTCGGGTAAAAAGTTTAATCAATTTTATGCTATAAAATCGACAAATCCTATCTGTGCTAATGTGTCCTAACGTAGTAGCAATTATATTATGTTTTAATGGAGAATGATTCATCATATTAATGGTAAATCCATATTGATTAAATTTAGCTTTGTAAAGTAGATGAATATTGCCAACTGTGTTAATATTAACAAACCAGAACCAATCGTGTCATCGTCATTGGGCTTTGCCAACAGAATTTAAATTAGCTAAATTCGCATGCCCAGAACAAATTGTGTTAAATTTCGTGTTCATGTGGTGAATTATATGAATCTAGAATATTATGTGATTATATAGGTGAATATTCTCCTCATGTACATAATGTTGATGTGTTATTTAGCAAGTGATTAAACAGAATTTTAGTTAAATTGTCTGTATGATATTAATAACTAGCTGACCCACGCAACCTCGTATGCGTCTACTATTGCCCGTAGCGTGATAATGTTTTCCCTGTTTTTGTAACATTATTCATTGGTGCTCCGCTCCTATTGGTCTTAGCGTGATGATATGTAACCTATAGGCTTTCTCGATAAATGTACTATCCAACACTGAAATAATTTTTCAAATCAGACCAGCGGTTCTTGAGATTAACGCGTTCAAAGAAACTCTTCAGCTTTATAATATTAAGTATTGATGACTTGTCAAATCAACACGATTTGCTTTTGCTGCTGATGGAAATAATGTTTTTTTCCGATGTATTTGCTGACTATAACCCTTATAGTATTTCGGACATTTGTCGGCATGTAGCTGGCGAAACTATATTTTTATGTGAAAACTTTTTTGTACTAAGGTCTTTTTAGAAATAAAACAAAACCGTTTTCTTGGTTCGTCACGAAACAGTACACAGTCAAACAGTTTGGATACATAAACATATCGCCAGCAGAGAAAAGATACTAAAGAAATTGTAGTCGTGACGGACACAAGCCACAATTCCGTCATGGAATTGACATATGAGGTCGACAAACTTGTCGAGACACCTGGCTCTTTGTAGAGCCATCTTCAACGCAGGTCTTAGTATCTGGTTACTGGCTAGATTAGCAAAGCAAATGTAGAGATTAGGATGTTGTTTGTTGTTGTAGCGCAAAGATTACGTCAACTGCAACTCATTCCATATTGTATCTAGGGTGGAGTTTATTCCGGTGTATACTTCCAGAGTCATAAAGTTATTTTCAAGGAAATACGTTACGTTCTAAAGTAAATTATTGATCAAGCTAGATTTTTACTCACTTTCTGTGCCAGTAATCAAATATTAGGTATTAGATACTGCTACTATCGAAAAATATTTGTTCTCGATAAGTTTTCTTTTTTTTTAAACAACAATACTGAAATACATGAAATGAACACAAAGAACATTTAGACACAGATCACCTATTTATGGATCACTCAAAGTGTTGTCCCATATAAGGTTTTAAACCAAAACGCCATGCATTGCATTGCAGTCATATTATATACGTTAGTATGAGTCCATTCTTCTAGGACAAATTCGTAAAATAAAAATTATGGACAAGTAGCAAGTTGTTTACAAGGTACTAGGTAAGGATTCCTTTCTGTTGAAAAAATGTTAAGTAAATCCTTAAAAGTTAAAACGTGTTTCAGATGATGTGTTCCTCTAATTTTTCCATTGTCATCACGAATAATACTAACGTCTTTTATTTTTCAACTAATATCCAAAGCATTTTCTTCCTTCCCATTTTCTTTACCGTTTTCCTCTAACTTTACGTATCTATGCCACCCAGCTTTAATTGAGAAATGGTCTAAGGATTCGCTATTACGAGTCTCATTTGATTTTCCGTCCACTTAAGTCAGTAGAGTTAGGGCACTTCTGGTGATTTAAAAAAACATGTTATATTATTCTACTTTGCCCGAGGCTGTTCACGTATATCTCGATTATCACAGTCAAAAGTAGCCTATGTCCTTTCCCAAGAATCAACGTATCTCCATTAATGCTTACTCGTAACAATATATTAAAAAGTACCCGGCCACTATAATTTTTTTATATTAATAATTTTGACCAAAATATGTAAACATAAATCTAGTAATAATTATGTGCCGTTACAAACAATTCTAACTTAAAACTAACAAGCATACTCAATTATATCCATATATAGTATTGTCAAAGTTTAGATGTATGTAAATAGGTTCGAAGTAACCTTTGCTTATAATTCAGTTAAACTCACTTTCACGTATACACACCAATGATATCCCAAAGGATATTACAGTACGATGCTTTTGTTTACCCTGTCAATGTCTACAAATAAAGTTTGAAGGTGTACGGAAAATTCATCGAAATAATAAACTATATCTGATGTTTCTTACTAAACGTAATACTTATATAGATACGCGTGCAATCGTGATGTTTGGTTTTAATATTTAAGTAGTATGTAGATTCGTAAATTGCCTTACAATTTTTTTTAATATAACATACGAAATAGCTGATAGTCAAACACAAGGAAAACTTGCATTAAGTCTTGATAACAGTTTTGAGTTGTAGTCATAGAGATTATCTATACTAATATATAAAGCTGAAGAGTTTGTTTGTTTGTTTGAACACGCTAATCTCAGAAACCGCTGGTCCGATTTGAAAAATTCTTTCGGTATTGGATAGTCAATTTATCGAGGAAGGCTATAGGGTATATATCATCACGCTACTACTAATAGGAGCGGAGCAACAATGAAGAATGTTTCAAAAACCGGGTAAATTTTCACGCTACGGGCAATATAAGGCGCAAACGAGGTTGCGTGGGTCAGCTAGTTGTTTTATAAGATTGTTATTGAAACAAACTCGTATCTATATCTATACTAATATATAAAGCTGAAGAGTTTGTTTGTTTGAACGTGCTAATCTCAGGAACTATTGGTCCAATTTGAAAAATTCTTTCAGTGTTAGATAGTACATTTATCGAGGAAGGCTATAGGCTATATATCATCACGTTAAGACCAATAAGAGCGGAGCACCAATGGAGAATATTTAAAAAACGGGGGAAAATTATCACGCTACGGGCAATAGGAGACGCAAACGAGGTTGCGTGGGACGGCTAGTATTTTATATTGCTAAATTCAAGTAGGTACAGTGTTGAATGGGTCGCCATTGTGTTAGAACAGACTACAAAAAACATTGTTATATAATGTGAAACTCCTTTTGCGTGTTTGCAGATAGATATCGAATCGGTTAGTGAGGCTTTGCAGAACGTTTTTAATACGGGGATATCATGGTCACAGATGGTGATATTGTCACTGTCATTCATCCAGTAAAAATGGAAAAGCTTTACTTGTACCGACTAATTGTTAATGTCAGTTGTTTAAACCCAATAATAACTGTATACATGTGTGAGACAACAGAGGTTTAACTAAGTGATATGTAAAACCTTAATTTATTTACAACAATTATTACAAATAGTGTTTGGTATGATTAAGTATCTGTAGCAATAATAATAAATAAGAAAGAGTGGGTTTACAGCGCTTAAGGTTTTGGTATTCAACCGACATAAAATAAAACAATAATTTGAAACATGGTTCAAAGGCGTTCTAACTGAACTCCTTTGCTATTCCTACAACGTTCATGTTACTTTACCATTGCCTATTACATCGTTTAATACACCTCAGTTAAACGAGATTATACTATAGTCCTTTAAATAGAATTTATCCATTCTGCAGTAAATAAGACTTAGTATTTTGGATATTTTGATTAAAAGCGCTCAAGTGTTTATCTTGAAGTATCAGTTACAATTCAATCTTGGACTGTCATTTTATTTGTATTAAAAAAAACTACGGACATTTAGTAAACATTTTTTCATGAAAATGTTAGTTCCGAGAAAGTTCATCCTCTTTTTTATTCATTGCTTTTAATTACCAAAAACTATTTGGTTAGTTTTAAGTTAAAGGTACGACTTTTGTTTTAAGGCTCATAAGTATTTATCAATATCAGAACGTAACTAAGGTAACTCTGAAAATTCTCAACATTCGCCAGATTATTGAAAAATCATACGAGTTCATTCATCTGTGCTTCATTGCTTACAGTAAAGCTTTATTATTCACGTGAGTTTAGTATACTCACTTGAATAACAAAAAAGATATATTAATGAATATACCCTCAAAATATCACACACTATTCTTAAAAACATATTTAGTGATTCGTATTCTGAACGAGTAGTATTCCTAATTCAGCTTCTATCTAAATGTAAGTGACTTATTGTGGAAAACATTTATTAAAATGAATGTTACGTGTTGCCATGGAACACGTTTCGCATTTAAAGCGAAATGTTGGGCAGTAAATCATTCTCTGAGGCTTTTACAATCGCTGCATTAATATATAATAGCTTAAAGCCGTTACTTAATCGGATTAATGTAACCACGGGACCGTAATGAATTGAATGGTTTACGGCAAGGGCGTGGACTAAAAGTTAAAAGGTCTTTATAACGGACTTTTAAAGAAATAGATATTGTATATAGAGAAGTAAAAAAATTGCCAAAGCATATAAATTATTCAGGGCTAAATAGGTCTATTCCATATTTGTTTATTAACTCTTTCAATGGATCAAGGTATTTGTTGTTGCCTGGGGGTTCTCACATATAAGTCTTGGAGTCTATGGGAAAATACCTATAAATCTAACAATACAACCTAAACAGAATAAAACATATTTTTGTGGTGTTTTTTCTTACCTACGGTTAATGAATACTAATCAACTTAATCAATTGAGGATTTTGTTTTAAGATTGTTGTTTTATTCGGAATGATAATAATTTTTATTTGCTCAACTTGATAATCTCTTAGGATAATTTAATGGTTTGAGGACCATTCTAAGTATTGAGGCCCTAGGCACATGCTCAGCATGCTCTTATGATAAAGACGGTACGGACTACCTTACACATCGGACGTAAAAAATTCTTTGACTGCCTCGTTGGTCTCGCGGTTGGCGTGTGCGACTGCTGTTCTTGAGTTCTCGGGTTCGATTTCCGGGTCGGAACAAATGTTTGTATGATCTGCAAATATTTGTTTCGGAGTTTGGGTGATTTCTATGTATAATATGTATGTATTTACAAAAAAAAAGTATATCTTTATATATATAATTCTTCAGCGAGTGTGTATGACACTGAACTACTCTCAAACGACTGGACCGTTTCTTATGAATTTTTTTGTGTGTGTTCAAGGGGATCTGGGAATGGTTTAGATTCACAATTTTGTCCGCTGGACAATGTTTTTTTAATTAATTTTTAATTTATTAGTAGTTATGGCAAAACGACGTTTGCCGGGACAGCTAGTAAATATATATATCAGTTGTACCCAGTACCCATAATACAAGCTCTGCTTAGTTTGGGACTAGATGGCATTGTGTGTTAGATGTCCTAAAACATGTAGGTTAATTGCTACTTACGGTGCTATATTGTGCTGATATCTTACATAATAGCTAGTCCTATTTAAGAGTTTATTGTTCAAGCACACCACCGTTCATTCGACATATATGGCTTTCCATTGAAACCTGGAAAACTATCGAGGACAGGAAAACACTGAAAGCTGAAGGTTTGTCAAAGAAGGAAGATTGTGACAAATATTCTGAGATGTGGTCGTGACAAAAACAACTTCATTGACCATATCTGCCATAAAATTGAATGTCATGCTTTGAAAACGTGGACTGCAGACCTGTTTAAGAAAGTGAGATTTCTTTTCGGGCAATTTACACCTAAAACTTGGATAATTCAAGACGAGGATAGAACACCACTCCAAGATCTGGGCGCAATAATTAATCGCTGGTGAAGTTACTGTGAACAACTTTATAGAAGCCCCAATAGTGAGAGGTCCACTAATAAATAAGACCTCACGGGATGGCTTAATTATAGATCGGTGGAGTAATCATAGAGGGCACCACGGTCTCCAATCTACGATACGAGGATGATAACACCCTTCTAACCAGCTGCGAAGCTGAAATAGTTGATATTCTGGACAAAGTAGAGCGAATTAGCCTGGAAATGGGTCTCAAAATCAATCACAGCAAAACTAAACTCATGGTGGTAGATCGTGGCAATCAATTGGAACTCACGGGTGCTCGCGAAGGCTATGTCTATCTTGGGGCTAATATATGCAAGAATGGTTCGTGTGAAAATCAAGTCAGAAGACGCAGTCTCCAAAAATGCGATAACCCAATTGCAAGGAATATGGAGAGATCGTAACATCTCCCGCAAAACCAAAATAAAACTAGTAAAGACCTTGGTATTCTCCATATTCAGTTACGGCGCAGAGATATGGCCGTTAAGGAAACCTGAACGCTACCGCGACCGCATCGATGATTTTAAGATGTTGTGTTGGAGGCAAAGGCTTCAGATCCCATGGACAGCCTACCGCACTAATGTTGAACAGATCCGAACAGGCTTGGACGCCAATCTATACGTTGCTCTTCATTCGGCCAAGGAGAGAAACGAGTGGAGAGATACTGTCCGTCAGAAGATTATCCCACACCTTACAAATCGCGACCCTCAGTAATGAAGATAAAAATGCGAGGAGGAGAATTTAAGCAGTTATCTTACACCTTTCAATGTTAGCTTTCTATATGTATGCGCTAATATTTGTTTTACGCTTTAATTACTCCGTGGTTTGTGACCGCAGTATTCGTGTAATGTTATAACTTCACGATTAATTCTGAACCGAAATGGTTCTCGCCGAAGTGAAGTCTCACAAGATAAACAAGTTTCACGCAGAAATATTGCTTGTTTATATAAGTGGTAGAGGATAGAATATCGAATTGGAGTTCATTTCATTTGTCGTTTATTTTGAAAATATAAAATAAATTGAATAAACTATTTACGTAATTAATTTTAGAACTCCTCGTAGAATCGAAAATTGTTTTGAATGATCTGTTCTACTATTACACGTACCGTTTTTTTTAAATTGCTCCTTGACGTATTGTTATTAGTACTTTGTTACAACAGTATGAACAACCAGTTTTACCAGTTCCTGATAAAGATTCAGATATTTATCTGCCCTAAAACACTATTTGATAAATGAAAGTTGCTGAATTATATCTGATATTTATATCTCTATCCAAGATTTATGTAACTGAAATGTAAGGTTATTTGTTAGATAAGTTACTGAACCGATTTGGATGAAACTTTACAGTAATATAGCTTATACATCAGATTAACACATAGGCTAATATTTGCCTACTACGGCAATACCTACCAATATACACGCGGAGCCGCGAGCAACAGCTAGTAATTATGGATCAATTCTTCTATTAATACAAGTATAGTTATAGTTTAGTATCTGGATATATATAAAAACTGCCTGGTTGGTCAAGCGGTTGACGTATGCGACTGCTGATCAAGAGGTCTCGGGTTCGAATCCCGGGTCGGGCCAAAAGTGTTATTGAGTTTTTCTAATTCTATAAATACTTAATAACAGCTCGGAGTTTGGAAGTTGGGGTCTGAACCCCCGTGCCTCGGAGAGCACGTAAAGCTGTCGGTTCTGCGCCTGATCTCTCTCCGATCGTGTCGGTTAACCGTCCCTTCGGATTATTTTATTTATTTATTTATTTTATCTTTGTTGTACACACGTGAGAGTGAGGAAACAGAGAGTGCACATGTGTTTGCGCACACACTTGTGCACTATACTATCTCCTGCGTTGTTGGTTCGTCTCTGTTGAGACTGGCCGCCGTGGCCGTAATCGGCTAGGAGAACATCATATATCTAAACTAATATTATAAATTCGAAAGTAACACTACACCATTTCAATGAAATTTGGCATGTAGATACTTTGATTCCTGAGAAAAGAAGGAGAAGGAACTATTAATCGCGATACACACATATATACATTCACTAGCTGACCCACGCAACCTCGTTTGCGCCTTATATTGCCCGTAGCATGAAAATTTTTCCCGTTTTTGAAACATTCTTCATTGTTGCTCCGCTCCTATTGGTCTTACCGTGATGATATATAGCCTATAGCCTCCCTCGATAAATGGGCTATCTAACAGTGAAATAATTTTTCCAATCGGACCAGCGGTTCCTGAGATTAGCGTGTTCAAACAAACAAACAAAGAAACTCCTTAGCTTTATAAATTAGTATAGATAGATACGCGAACCGCCATACAAGCGGGCAAAGTCGCATAAGCTAGTTTAGATATATATATATTGTGGACACTTTTATAGATCACTAGCTGTCCCGGCAAACGTCGTTTTGCCATAACTACTAATAAATTAAAAATTAATTAAAAAAACATTGTCCAGCGGACAAAATTGTGAATCTAAACCATTCCCAGCCCCTTGAACACACACAAAAAATTTCATCAAAATCGGTCCAGTCGTTTGAGAGTAGTTCAGTGACATACACACTCACAGAAGAATTATATATTTAAAGATATAAAAAAAATATTGCTGAATTGACACTCTAGAATATTATCATTTTTAGAAGTACACTAGGTAAGCCCCGCGGTGTTATCCGCGTTAGTAGTTGTAACCACGGGCAAGTTGCGGAACGAAGCTAGTCTAAAAAAAGTAACCTACGTTACTCCTTATATCCTCAGCTATCTGCCAGTGAAAGCCCCGTCAAAAGATTAGCCGAAACAAACAGACACACAGACAGACGGACAAGCTGACAGACAAAAATTGAAAAAAAAAAAGATATTTTGGTACATGTACCGTGTACACATACATATGCATATAGTAAAAAGCGGTTTTTTATTATTACAAACAGACACTCCAATTTTATTTATTCTTACAGATATAGATAAGACAAGTTCATGAAATAATTACTGTAGTAGAAATTCAATCAATACTGATAAACACTTCAACTTGAAAAGAATTACTAAAAACTAACAAAATCATCGTAACACTACACAAAGTTACAAGACTGGTAATTGAGTAGTCACATATGAATAATTTTAACCTCAGTGGTTATTATTTGGAATAATAACCACTATGGAATACCGAAAGTTTAAGCCCAACAAGAAAGTCCGACAAATGTGTTTTTTTTTTCGTTAATTTGCAAAAAAAGATCGTTGCTGTTCACTTGAAAATTTTATTTGGGTCCTTTATTATATGAATAGGCGATAAAGCTTTTATTTATTTAAGATATTATGATTGTTTAATAAATTGCTTGATTTTATGCATACTCTTTATGTCTGATTTATTTGTTAAAGGAGATAATATGTGAATTAAATTACAAAACGAAATTTATGAGCTTTAGTACCGAAAGGATCAAGTGTGAATTAGTTTTATCAGGAATTCAATTGATGATTGAATAATTGATCCGATGTTGAACGATAGCCTCCAGGTATGAGGAATCGCATAATGTTTCATAGAAGATAAAGAGAGAGCATGAAGTAAGAATTTAGCATATGTCAAAAACACGTTTTTTGTAACTATTTACGGAAAACCACGCCAATATGAGACGACGTATTTATTTAATTGGCTGTGATCTTGATCATTTCAAGTTATTATAGAAATGAACTACAGCATAGTTTATTTAAGAAAACATATTCTATCAGAACAATCGATTCCTTTTACGATCAATAAAGCAATAGATAATAACCTCAAAAAACATCAACCTACTTCAGTTCAATCAACCCCGAAGATGTAATATTTAAGTGCCCAATGCCGCCGCCATGAGAATTGCCAGCGATATGCCAGATACCTTACGGCCATTGCTAGCTCATAACGGGCGATATCGACAGCTTAAGTCTCACGATAACCATTGCTATAACCGTAGGGGTTAACTAACGGGTGTAGCTATCTCACAACACGCACAGGTATTATTGTAAAGGAGTTAGTGTCTTAAAGGATTTCTCGAGAATCGTGAACGATACTCTATAGTTTGAATTGTATTGGCTTTGCTTTGGTTTAGAATTCTAGTGAATGTTATTGAACGGTTTGATGTTAAGAATCATGTAATTCGAAAGTGGCAGATCAAGCTTAAAGTGGCACGATTATTAAACTATCACGAATAAAAAAATCATTGATGAATACATGGCACCGCAATTGAAAATTATGATAATGATAGTCAAAATGGGCTATGTTATCGATTTCTACTACCAGACAACATTTATTTATTTTCCTTTTAAGGAAGCCCCAAAAAGAAAAAGGTTGTCTGGTAGAGATGTTTGGCCACGGCGAGACTCAGTTGCAGATGTTGCTATCCTACTACAGCTACATATATAGAGTTTACATAATCTCTAATTATGAGTCCAACCACGTAATTCTTTTAAATTGGCATAACTTTTTTATTTATTAACCGTTTGACTTGAAACAAACACTAAAGTTAAGTGAAGCTTACCAAAAAACAATAATGAAAACGACATCTAAATCGGATAAGCCGTTTCGGAGATTAGCGTGCACAAACGCACAGACAAACAGATAAACAGACAAAAATTCAAAAAATAATTGTTTTGGGTTCTATTGCGTACACAAAGGCCCAAAAAAAAACTGCTATAGAGGGCTATTTATTTATAGCAGTTTTTTTTTACAAATCTTCCATGTACAGACAGCGACCAGTTACGATTTTATTATATGTATTGATTATGATTATAAAAATAATTTATTCTAGTCATAAGATCTTGGCACAGTTTAATTATAATAGTTATAGAGCTTTACATTAAAAGCAGTCTCCTCCAGCAACATAATCGAGTAAGAATAACCCTAGGCCATTTGTCTTTCAAAAACAAGGTGATTTATTACAGAATAGTGTCAATGAAGAATCGCTCAATGACATACTTTCGAAAGTAGGTTGCACAAAACTATCATATTTAAAGTTACCTGTCTCGGGGCTTTAGTAAAGTAGCGAGCTATTATTTATGCTATGGCTATTATAGTGAATAATGTTTGCAATTAGTTCTGATGCTGGAAAACGAATGCCTACATAAATAAAATAAAATTTTAAAGGTTTATATTTAAGTGCTTAGTTGTCTAGGTAGTTTTCTAGTATCTTTATTTTACTAGCATTCATAGCTTTCGGCACTTTACTTTACATATTTAGGATTTAATTACAGTTTCGATAGCAAATAATAGTACTGTTAGGTAGCAGAGCCACGCTGATTTCAGCACGAACGGGCCGGCTCGACCGGGGCGGTATAACCCTCGCACAGAAAATCAATGTAAAACGACAGCGTTCGTGCTGTCGTGTTTCGTTGGTGAGTGCGAGACCGGAGGTCCAATGATGCAAAAGCATAAAAGCATTACTAGGCCGCCATGGTGTGGTTCACCATGCTGCATTGTCTGCATTCGCAATGAGTACGGTGACCACAACTCTTGGATTCTGCTTTTGCTTTCTATCAAGCAGAGTAGAGTCATTTTGGCAGGCCAAAACATAAAAAAAAGTATATAGAAAAGGACGTGGCATTTTGCTTTTTAGAGGCTGTACGTATATTGCTTGCTATTTCATATTCGTCTACGCTACAAACTAAATGGGTTTACTATAGTTCCTCCTTTTCGAATTAAACTTTAGATTTATTCCCGTAAGTCAAATTCAGTGGATCTTCCACAAACTTTCTAATACTCGATGTATTTGTAAGGTTGTTAAATGTGTTATGTTGTATTTTAATAGAGTTCCGGTGGGTTTTAGCTCCGTGAATAAAACTGTAGTGAAATTTAATGTATGTTACCTTGCAGTGTTTACGTTCTATTTAAGTGAAAAAATATCCATATGTTAGAACAGTAAACATTGTTTTCAGCTTAGTGCAAAAATATGTGTGAAACAATATCTTAGTAGGAAAATGAGACTCAAGATTAAGAACAGTAGTTGATTGACACTCTAAAACATCTTCTTTCTTCTTCTAACTCCTTAAAAAACTTTTAATAGTTGAACAATATATGTACAGTTTCATAGATAAAATACGATAAAATTCACGAACTAGTAAATTACCCTTACGTATTGAATTTTGATGATGAATGTGTATGAGAGATATATCTTAGCTATAGATTTATAGTTATCAGGCAAAAGTAATTATAAACTACTGGTCATAATAAATTAATTGTTCTATTAAATTTTCAAATTACACTTACCTTTTCTCCACTATCAGAAGGTAGGTAAAACGTAAGGACAGTGAGGAAAGATATTCCCATGCATGGGATTATGATGTTTACTGTGTAGAATAAAGTCTTCCGCCGCATCGTAATGTTGAAAGTGATGTCCAGGTAGGGCTCGTCGCAGCACGTGTAGAATTTCTCGTTTCTGTGTAAGTAAATCAGTGTTAGTATAATTTTGCCTTTAAAACAACATACAAACGGATTAATGTCAATTTTTTGGATCATTCAGGTAGCACATTGTGATGGAATATTTTATTGAAGTAACGCCTACATGACAATTGAAACCAAAGTAGGTATCTGAGGTCAATATTGCCAAGGCATCAAGGCAGCAGGCCGCTTTAGGATCTCTGCCTTTATTCAGGACCTCTATTGAGGCCAAAACTAGTTCGGTGTATAAATGCTAAAGGAAACATATCCTTTTAATGAACATACTAAACTAGCTGACCCGGCGAACTTCGTACCGCCATATTTACATATCAGTCTCAGCTACCCACAGGCAGTGTACAGTCCAAGACAAAAAAATACTTTTCCTGTTTTCTTTTAATTTTTCTTGTACACAAACCTTGTCCTAACAATAACGCACACCTAAAATTATTATTGGATATATTTCTTTCACTAGTATAGATTCTGTAACGTATAATAAACATTTTGCAAAGGCCCTCATCAATATTTATGAAGACAGTTCGGTTTCGGATAGAATATCTTAAAGTCAATAAGTGAGCAGCTGCAGAATCAGTTACGAAGGTTGCAGAGTAAAGTTGAAAAGTTAAACACCAATAACGACAGTTTCGTCTTTCGGTTAGGGTTGAACTTTTACAAAACGACGAATGATCACAACTTAAAATATATTTTCTTGTAACGAACGTTGAAATTTAGAAATAGCACAAAGTTGAATACCGATGAACAACATGAAAGAGATAAGAACACCGTAGTGTAGTAAAGTATCGAATAAAAAATTAGACACCGTAGTGTCTAATTTAATTCGATACTTTTAAAGTAATACATTAAGATAAGGTAATTGTGATGACGGATACAGAATATAGAGTATCACCACCCATGTTTATACCATGAGTGTGGTAAGAGGCGATTCAAGGACCAAACTACGCAGGACAACATTATTGAACGAAGAAGAAAAGACTTAGAACAATTCCTATCCCAACTAGATTGACCAGCCTGGTATGGCTAAAGTCTATTTCCTAAGGTGTCTGTTTAGCAGCCAGAAGTGAGTTCAGCACTGTTAAAGACTGTTGATGTGATGATATATATATATAGTAATATACCGTGAGAGAGCCTCGCCGCGGCACGAATGGGCTGGCTCGAGCGGAGTAATACCACGGCCTCACAGAAAACCAGTGTGAAATAGTGCTTGCACTGTGTTTCACCGAGAGAGTCAATAGCGATACGGGGCGATACGTCTGTTCGTTTGCCCGCCTATTCCATAAAAAATAGAAACTCACTCCACACCCACACACAAGTCGGTCCGCCAGAGTCTCATTTAAAAAAATAATATTACAAAACTTAAAAAAAAAAACGCTTTCTTGGCGCAAAGACACTATCAAGTTTACGTAAATAAAAAATCGCCAATCAGATTATCCTATTATTCAATTGTCATCGGTCTTTTGATAAATAGGTATGCCAAATTTCGAGTTATTCCGACGTTTTGTGCGAGATCAAAATCATGTCAAAATTTCCGTCACGTACTTAAGAAAGAAGTCACTTAATATTGGTCTGTCATTTTGACATTCATCATTGTTTTAACTTAAATACAGTAGAATCTTAAACTTCAACTCAGCTTATGCTCTAAAGAAATAGAAACAAAACCAGTGGTAATACAATTTTTTTTTCTTAACGTACATCATCAGTTTTAATTTTGACCCTTGACAAAACAAGTTTTATCTTTTTAATTAAAAAAATAATATTTTATACCGTAAGTCGCCATGTGGCGTTTCTTTTTTTATTAAAGTCTTGTTCTACCTTGGTTTATCAAAATTATACCACACGAACAATCTTTAATAATTATAGTAGATTTTTCTCAAAGAGCAATCTGTGGAAGGCCCTAGATATTATGTTTTATAACTATCGAATGATATATTTTTTGTGATGGATATCCCTGAACGTTGACAGAAAACGCTCTTTTTAGAACATCAAAACGCGTCGACATACATAAAGAATTAACAAAATAGTGAATTTCAGAGGGATTGAGTTTAGAAAACGCGGTATAGAGATTTTTTCTATCACAAGAAAAAAATACTTTCGATTTAATTCTATTGATTTTTACCCGAGTACGGCAAAGACAAAAGGAAGGGTAATATTTTTACAGTCTTTGTATGTTTTTATTTTCCACCGTTGCGCCTAAACTACTGAACCGATTTTAATGAATCAGGTTTCAATAGATTCGTGACATGGGCTATATAAATTTCATCAAAAGTATATACATAGTCGGGTTATAGCTTTTTAAACTTTATCTAGTAACGTTTATACTAAAGCGTTGAGTGGTAATAACTTAGCTTGTCACGTTTAGCTTTTGGAAGAAAAGATGAGTCTTGATGAGAACGATACAGTCATAAGTTCTGAATTTGGTAACTAGACAGGAAATTGAGTACTACAGAAGTGTGTAATATAGTCACGAGGCCAGTGATGGTTGTGAATTATCTCACAAAAGACATTGCTCTAACAATACTCTCAAGCACTTTTAAAGTAAACGAAGTCGATCGATTGATTTGAAAGGAAACCCAACGAGATTGATTCACACCTAAAACCAGGTTAAGGAATTCATTTATATATCAGTAATTACATGAACATGGCAGCAAACATATCACTGTGGGCTTACAAGTACTAATTCTAACTATTTACTAACTAAATTTCAGATCAATGAAAGGTGGATTATAGGCAGATGCGTAATCTATCTATAATCCATATTGAGGTTCATCTTGAAGGTCGGTAAAATCCAACCTGATCCATTTCACACGCATTAATTTAAGTGAGTGAAATAGAATAGGATATTTAAAAACATACCAGGTATTTTAAAAGAATCGGTAACTGGGAGTGTTGACATTGTAGTTCAGAAGAGAAAGTAAAAAATGAAGTTTACTAGCAATCACACCAGTTAGGTAGAATAAGTTTTAAAACCATATCCCGACTACGAGAAAACTCTTGAAAAAAAATATAAATCCTTTGTCACCTGGGCCTTACGACTCTATGGACACATCATTCAACAAGTACAATTTTAACAAAAATAAAACCGACTTCAAGGTTCGACTCGATTCCTCTTGGATGCCATCATCAGATATTAATGTCCTTAACATGATACTACCGTTGAGACATCTCCTTTTCATTAAAAAAATAATCATCAAAATCGGTTCATAAACGATGAAGTTATCCGCGAACTAACTTAAAAAAAAGAAACAAAAAAATATACACTCGAATTGAGAAACCTCCTCCTTTTTTTTGAAGTCGGTTAATAAAATCGGTTCAGCAGTAAAGGCGCTACGGTTGAATATACAAACGAAAATAGACTGCAAAAGCGGAAAAAAAACTGCTAAAACTTCCTTTTGGTTATGCTGTAGTCGGTTACGCCATAATACTTTAGTATGAAATCTAATTTTGCAGTCTTCACTACAATTATTGTAAACTTATTGGTATTATTTTATGTAAATAGAAATCATAACTTTCTGTTTTACATTATAAAGAGCGACGTTTGATAATATAGTTTTAAAAAATCGTAAAAACTAGTTTCCGCAGCGTACGCAACAGTACAGTTTTTTATTTGTTTTTCTTTAACACCTTGGGTTACATTTTCGAAGTTTTAATACGCATCCCTAACTTTTTTTTTATATTTTATAGGTCCCTATGTTCATCAGGGAAAATGTAAGTTTAAACAGGTGATATAATTTTTCAAATCGATCCAGTACTTTTTACACTGAAACAATTTAATTCAAACAAACAAACAATCAAATCTTTCCTCTTTATAATATTTTAAAAGATAATATTCATGTACTCGTATAAAACACAAAAGAGTGACAGGTATAGGTACACTCTGTTAAGAGAGTATCGTCATCTATCACTTTAAAAGCCCGCTCAAAGAGATTCTTTTTGTCGTTAAGTAGGCACTTATTCACACGGTGTTTGAGTACCACCAGCCATTTTGTTTATTTCATCTCTAGGGTGACTTGCAATCTTAAATTGGACAAAAATATTGAACAAAAGATCTCACTTTAAATTTGTATTGCGAATGGAATTAAACGTTGCTTAGCTCTGAAAATATTTCCAAAAGTTTGAGATTAACATATGCTCGATACCAAATCAGCAATTTGGTTATAAGTAGTATAAACTATTAATTGTAATGGCAACACTGTGTTTTTGTTGAATCTGGTTTGACAGATCTTAAATGTCACTAAAACTCCGACGACTATAGAACCTTCTATTTTTTCTATTTTTCCAGTTTAAAATTTAGTATTTATTTATTGTTTTCTAATTTATTTCATAATCTTATATAGTTTTCCTAAGCGAACAATTGAAGTTACATTTTTAAATACTATTTACTAGAAGTCGAACGTTTCCTAGATTGGAAAATATACATAAACCAAGTTTAGCAGAAACTCGCAAGACTAAAAAAAACTTTAAATTTAAAAAGGTTTTCTCAACAAAAACTTATGTATAACTTATGTAAAATTGGGCCGTTGACAATTATGGTAAACAATATTTTATGACATGCTCATAAGAAATGGATGGAACCAATTTCAGAGAGTACCTCGTAAAAAGTTTTGAGAAAATATGAAAATGACATTTATATCGGTTCAAGGGAAACCATTTTATATGGAAAAGCGCAGTTTGTCACGACTATTTGGCTATTCAACAATCAAAGGAAGGGTTACATTCGTGTACTGTATATATAGTGATATATTTTTCACGGACGCAAAATAGGATTGCAAAACTGAATATACGATTTACTTAAATATAACATCTACATCTGGTACTATGAATTTTATATAGTAGTACAATATGAAGTTACCGTCACTCATTTTGATTCGAGAATTGTATAATTTACAACAAGTAGATCATAATAAATGTATTGTGTGTATACAAATAATTCAAGCGTGAAACATCGTAGCAACCAAAGAAAATATACTCTGAAATTTTATTCTTTCGGCACTTTGTTGAGGTAAAAATACGGGCCGTATTCAAAGTAAGTAAGAGTTAGTGCGCCGCGAGCGGTGTAACGACTACATTTCTAATATAAAGGACATTACCGGAGGCTGTTCTGAGTGGATTGTCTTGTGTTGCCCCAGACTGGTGGCTTTTTGCTACACCCAAACATTGACACAATACAGTGCCTGTGTATACAAACGGATTTTCGCAATTTTTTGTATTTTAACGAGCCGTCTTATTTATTCACTAGGTGTATCAAACGTCGTTCATCATCGTCATAGCGTTGTTCCCGGTTGCTTCCATTCCGGAGCCCGGGAACAACGCTCAATCTGTATCAAACGGTGTTACCTGCATATTTTTAAAAGAAATCACTTATTAACTTACTATACTTTAGTATAGCTGACATTTTGGTGATTAAAACTACTATAACTAGATATTTTAAGTTTTATCATGCTTTTCCTGGAAACACTTGCAACTCTATCAGAAGATAGAGTGCACGAGTGTGCGTATTTATTTAATCTACGAGATTCAACGTAAAACTATGAGCTTGATCCGAGTGACACACACAAATTATCTAATACGATATTTTAGGTTTATTATATAGAATTATCATGATGGAGACTAAAATAACTCCATCCCTAATCTGAAAGATATTCATATTTTATAAGTATAAATTAGAGACATCTCTTAGCGTCCTTGCCTACTTAAAATTTACGAAACGTGACTTATCATTTATTACCGGCTATTATGAAAACGTACCATCGTAAAACGAGTTGAAATCTCCTTGTGTACGGAACACAACTTCGGTGACAAACACAGACTTAACGTGGCAAAGCGGGGTACATCGTAAATGTATTGTCAAGATGAGTGACATTGACTTAATAAAGACACTTATGAATTTGAGTGTTAGAGAACGGCCCACTAGCGCCAAAACAGGATTATGGCGCTCTGAATACCGGTAAACTTCTTTCTTATCCAATAAACTTTTGTTTTTCGCCGTCATCAGCAGGACCTGTATTATTTACTGCTCTTGTCTGAAGCACAATCATTAACGTAATTGGTTGTAACTTGTAACTCAAGGCTTAAGATTAGCTCTGCACTTATAGTGTAGTATATATTGAGGTGTTATTTAACTAATTTGAGTGCGTCTTGGACAATAAAAAAATACAATTGTTAATTTTATGTACAGCATCACTATCCATTTAAAATAATAAAAGGTTTGTGATGTATATTGAGTTTTATGTTAAATTTAACAATCAGAAAACTACAATTGCATCAAAATAAAGCACCGGTTGTCACCGAATCTCTAGTAATACTACTTACCAGTCAAAACAATACAGTACAGTGTTCCTTGATAGCAATTTTCTGGGATGATATCTTCTCCCAACAAAAGGGCAATTAAAAAAATATATTAAGGTACTTTATTTTAACATACACTAAGGTATAGCATCGTAGACATACATTATTAATTATTATACATATAAAATGATCCATTAACGCAAAATCTAAACCACTGGTGCTACAAGCTGAAATGTTGGTGACTGAAGATTTCTTTATGTAGTAAGAATCACTTAGAAATAATTCTTGTAAATAACAACCCTAAGAGGGTAAAAAACGAACAACGGTTAACTTCGTCATTTTCAAAGTTAAAATTACGATCGTGGTTATATTAAATGTCTCATTAGTCAATAAATATAACTTTAAAACATTTATCATACGAGTCGGTATTTCGCGATTAACATAATGCTACGATTGTACGCACGGGTTAACCTTAATATTTTAATAGGACAGACTCATTAACACGTAATATGTCCACAGATATGTACACAGTACAGTCGTTAAAAAAACAGGTACACACCGGTTTATCAACAAGTTTCTCATATTTGAACACATAACCTTTACACCTTCTAAATTGGCTATCCCAAGAGAGTAGTGTAAAATTGGGAACGAGCCTAATTTGTTTCTAAAATAATACGGTGAAGGTTTTTTGGTTAGTTGATAAAATACAAGTATTATTACACGAGTTTATGGTTTATATACTTTACACGCCATATTTCATTTTTACCTTTTAATTCATGCCTGTTCCTCTCTGTTTCTATATTTATTTTTATCATCATCATTATCACCCTTTAACGGTACACGGCTGGAAATAGGCCACTCCGTGGGAGAGCCACGCTTCGGCACGAATGGGCCGGCTCGACCGGAGTGATACCACGGCCTCTCAGAAAACCAGGGTGAAATAGCGCTTGCGCTGTATTTCACCTGGTGAGCGAGGATACCGGAGGCCCTTACCCCAACCCCTCCCCACATTCCTTTCCCCATCCCCCAAAGGTCGGCAACGCACTTGTGATGTCTTTGGTGTTGCAGGCTGCGTCTGTTGACGGCTGCACGTTTGCCACCTACACCTTAAAGAAACTCCTTAGAAAAGAGGTTTTAGCCTATTATACCATGCTGGCCAGAGAAGTTGGTTTAGTATTTGTTTCATCGCAATAATAATGTACTGCTTAGTTTACTCCCCTAGTCGACTCTTACGACACACAAGGGATGAATACCCCAATTCATGAATATTTTTTTATTTATTCATTCAATGAATAGGGGAAGTGAACCTCCGTATTTTCAATTCATCACCTACACATACCTACACGCTTCATTCCTCTTCAGGATACGCAGATTCAATAGAACATATTGTTTCTCCTGTCATACACGGCTCTCGCTGCAGAGTCGGTACCAACTCTCTTTCATGAACATGACACAATACTCTGAATTTTCATTTTTGTCACTTATCACCTAGTAGTTTATTTTGCAGATACAGATTTAAGAACAATAAATGTAGTTTATACTGAAAACAGCACTTTAAATAAAGATTCTTTGAGCTTTACGATACGTCCAAACACCAATTATATTCAGTAGTTAGCGATAATTTTATTCATGGTTTTTGCAATGACATTTCATTCGTTCCACGATGGCCCGTTACAAACGACAGAAGTGGTTATTGTGTGCAGATACATCTACCTCAAACATGAAATGTAGTATCGTGGTATTGCCAAATTTAAAATATTCTAGGGAATACGGGAGCAGTAAACTCATCTATCAAGTTGACATATCTGGTATTTCATACTGAGTAAAGATCAAATTCGGCAAGGGTTTCGTTCGGTTTCGAACGATGTATTGGTCCCAGATGCCAGGATGCCAAAATATCAGATCCGGTTCGATTTTCATCCATGCGGTGTATGAATATAAAAGTATCAAATAATGTACAAGTATAAATATGTAGATATCGTTAATATTTCAAAGAAAGAGAGGTTTATGTTTCTTCATTTATTGTTTGTCTAATAAAATGAAGACGTTTATAGACCGTGTTGAGTAGTGAATAATTTAATATTTTTTGATTTATGTTCAGTACTAGGATCTGAAATGAAATATGGAGAACAACAAACGAATTCAAAAACGAGTCAAAACGGCATTAGGTCTAAGAACTAAGGAAAATATCGAAATAACTTTTTAATTAAAAATATTATGAAAGTAAAAATTGTAGATATTAAGTGAAAGCAACACAAGGCCAAGAGGCCTACTTAGTTTCATTGAAAAAGATCCTTTAGTAATTTACGTCATTATATTTTTTTAACTGAAACAAGACGCGTTACTTAACTAAAACAAAAAATCTATGCTAATAATATTTAAACCTGAAGATTTTCTTTGCGCTTATCTCAGCAACTACTGGTCCGATTTAAAATTTATTTCAGTGTTAGATAGTCCATTAATCGAGGAACGCTATAGGTTTTATATCATCTCGCTAAAACCAATAGGAAAGGAGCACTAATATATAGTGTTTCAAAAAGGGGGGACAAATTTCAAGCTACCGGCAATAGGAGACGCAAACGAGGTTGCGTTGGTCAGCTAGTGTATAATATAAATTAAACATAAAAGTAGATGATGGGTTTCAGTAGTTCACATCTGCCAAGTATAGTGATTAATTTTCCATACAGACATTAACGTTACATGAATGTTTGAATGCATCACTATTTTCTTAACGCGAATGAACTGTGGGTAGTTTGGAGACTAATTTATTTTAGTTTATTAGGGAAACAACAGATACAAAATAGATAGCAATAATATACAAGTAATTTACACATAATCCAGAACAGTTTCCACAAATTAATTAAACACTTTGCGCCAAACCAAAAAGATAAATAAAAATAAAGAAAGTTAACGAAAATTGAAACAAGTTAAAATGTTGTTCTTAAATACAATCTCGCAAATAGATAAAATTCACAAAACAAATGAAATTATTTATATTTAAGTTAATGATTTATTAGTTAGTTGTTATGAATCATTTTGTGACATTCAATCGATAAACCACCCTTTAAAACTTAGTTTGAATAGTACTGCTAATCTATACTATACGAATATATAAAGCTAAAGAGTTTGTTTGTTTGAAGGCGCTAATCTGAGGAACCGCTGGTCCGATTTGAAAAATTATTTCAGTGTTAGATAGTACATTTATCGAGAAAGGCTATAGGCTATATATCATCATGCTAAGACCAAAAAGAGCGGAGCAGCAATAGGGAATATTTCAAAAACTAGGGAAAATATCACGCTACGGGCAATAGGAGACGCAAACCAGGTTGCGTGGGTCAGCTAGTCATTGAATAAAAGTTTTATTATGAAAACGTTAGTTTCAGCATTATCAGTATTGCATATTATATACACATATGCTATAATTTTGTAGCTAAACGTGATGAAAAGACATTGCCTTATATTAGTTTCGACCTTTGATTATTTACTTAAATGTATCCAACTACACCAACGAAGAATTGTGAAATTTTTTCAGTACACTAATAACGCAAAACGAGCCACTGCTACTTGACCTAGGGTTTCATGTACCTTCATTAGGCTTGAATCTACTTGATTGATTTAGCTTAAATTTGGGTATCAACAACCAAAATTTGATGTATCTCTATTTTTTAACAGAGAAGACCATTTTTAGGGTACAAGTTAGAAAATTGTAGATTGGGAACTACCGTAATGTACTGTTATACGATAGCAAAATATATTTGTAAGAGTAAAAAAATAAATCTTTAAATACTTAGCCACTTATGCGTGCTCGACAGCATTACATATAGTATAACATAGCAGTATAACTATTCATTAATGGAAACAAGTTGGAAGGTTTTTCTTATGCGATCTACACACAGGAAGAACACTATAAGAACAGTAAATATCTAATACAATAAACAGTGTAAATATTTGAATGACGTACCTGACAGCGGGTACTTCCAATATGTCCCATTCAACTGACATATAGAATTCCGAGAGGTCCACACCTACCGACACCACATTGCTGCCGGCTTGTTCATCCATGTGTCGCAGGTCCACCTGTTTACACAACATCTCCAAAAACTATTTATTTGTTTCAAATTTATATGAAAAGTGATATACCTAGAGAATAAGGCACCGGAGTAAAAAAATCTTTCATAATAGAATCACTAATGTGAAGATGTAATAATGATTTCGAATTTAAAATGGGAGAAATGCTGCATACGTGTTTTCATTGCATTAATCAACGTCCCAGATATACATTGAAGCAGGCGAATCTGAGACTTTTATACATCAAAGCTTATTGGAACTGAGTCAGCCGTTGGCAGTCGGGACGTGTACGGTACGCCTGAGAGATCTCAAAAGGGAAATTATTTAAAAAGTTAAAAAGTAATGTTCTAAAGAGTTTCATTCGAACGTAAAAATGAATACCGTGTTCTTATATTTCTGATACCCAGCTGTTTCTTACTTCCTTGCTTAATACTTTATAACGCTGTTCTGCAGTATATATGTCAGTTCAGTATTATTTTTTAGGTCATAACGTGAGAAACTCCGGTGCCAGGTAATTATCTCGAAATATTCTTTAAGTGCTGTAATTTTTTAAATCCTTAAATATATTTTTCTTAAAATTAATAGACACTAGTTAAATACACATCGATAACTTCAAAAGACACATAATAAACACTTTTAAAATATTTGGCTATTATTGTTTTATTCTTAAGGTATGTTTTTTAAATGATGCAGATTAATTCTACAGGTTATCGTCTCATCGGAGTAAAAAATAATATGGTCATAAACTGATAAAACATGACAGAACAAATTAGACGAATTACATCTAATTTATAACTTTACATGTTAATTAGATCAACTTCGAAGGATTAAATTTCCACGTAGGTCTCATATTTTCTTTCGGCATAGAAGTTTATAATTATAAATCTTCTTAAGGTGACCTAGGCGAAGTTTTAATTGTGTTATGTTAGTCGTTTTAATTTGTTAAAATTAGGTTGAGGAGGTTTAATATATTTACATATAAATATTCTCGGGCTATATTATCGTTTTATTGAGAAATAGAGAACCAAAGATGTTTACTTTTTCATTGCCAATTATTATTCAATTATTTTTTACTCCGATGTAGAAATATTTGATTTCATATCTATTTATTTAGTTTAGTTTATTTTATTATTATATTTATTTTTGATACATGCACCCTGTCACACAGTGTGTTAAGAAATCTAAATTTATGGTAACTCCACCAGATCTGGTCAACGCAGACATTTAAGATTCTAAATCACTAACCCGGAGTCTAAGTGAGCTGTAATATCCAAGCTGGTCTTCGCATTAGATGCCTCTAAAACAGTACCACAGAGTGTGCCAAGTGGGATGTACCTGAGTACAAACTGAGATCAAAACCTTTAAACGACAATTGACATATTTATCTTCAATGTAGACATGTCACAACAATATTTCGAGTCATGCGAAGAAATAACAACGCGAAAACACAGATAACACCGAATGACGAGTGATTGTGGAGCTTTCGACTAGAGTAAATAGGATGAGGACAACCTTCCACATTGGGTTTTTATGCATTGCTGCGAATTTGCATGCTGTTACGTTAAATGGGGAACTAACATACAATATACGTAACAATGCATAAGAAATCCCATGAGGTGGTCGAAAGCGCCGGCTCCGCCGCGCGTGTGTGTGTCGCGCGGACGCAGCGTCTCTTCAAACACTCGCCTCAAACCAACTCGCACTTTAACCACTTTAATATAGCAGTGATATTTGTATTGACTTCTTGTATATGAATACGTTGGTATAAGGCGCGTGGTACGTACGAGTGTATAGCATGCAACGGCCGTCTCCTCGATAGTGGCGAGAGAGTGCTCGAAACTTCGACGAGACGGTAATCTCTACTTTAACATTTATACTTCTGTGCATATGGATTCCATGTTAGAATTTGGGGAGTGGATTTGTTTTTCTTTGGAATGACAGACATGCAATGGATTGTCAGCGACACCACACTATTACAGCCAGTATGAGCTGCTAATAGGGAAAGGTATAAAATATGCAATATGATGACTATTTTATGCTCAATAGTGTAAAGAGCAAAGAGTGTGAACTTCATTTTTGATTTGTATCACGTGCTGTGCTTAACCTGTACGCGTGTAGGTATCGTGTAAAGCTGTGTTCAGAGCCGCGTCCGCGTTCTGCGGTGAGCGACCGCCGTGATCGGGAATGCAAGTGATTCAGGGATAAGCTAGAGTCATGCGGTGAGTGGAGTGTACATTGACGGGGAATCATGCAGCAAGCTCGTGTTGGTGTGTTGGTGTGTGTGTGTGTGTGGCGCGAGCGGAGCCAGCTATGGAAGGGGGTGACAGCTCCGAGTGACGCCGCTCCGCGCACTGCTACTATTACTAGTTTGTTAGTTGAAGATGCTCTATACAAGATATCTACACACTCGTGGCTTTTCGTAGCACGGAAAGGCTCAGTCGGAGCGGTTGGGACGTGTTGGATAGGAACGGATTGAGTGAAGTTATTGCATCCCATATCACCTGGCAGTTAAAATTTTATACCTTTCCGTGTCGAGCGAGGAAGGCCGAACGAGCTAAGTGGACCGGCCGAGGATAGTCTGGAGCATTCGTGATCACGCACGTCGACATACCGCTACTCCACATACTTTAAGGTCACCATCGCAATAGAAAGTAAACTTGCAACATGTCAGAACTAAGGAGCGAGCCGGGGGCGGGGAGCGGGCGTCATGACGCGCGCTCTACGCCTCTACTAGCGTCGTCGTTACAGTCAATATGTAAAAGTGAGTATAACATACCACATGGACAGAAAAGTAATTTAATTACACGACGAATTACGTTCGAGCCAACAAGCTATTGCATGGACATCGGCCGGGGCGGCGGGCCCTACGGCTACGGCCCGCGCGCGCGGCGCCAAGCAGCATACAGCGGGGCGTCACCTTGAAGCCGTCATACGTCCAGCTGCCTAACTTAAGCACACAGGTTTGCACGTCGTAAGGAAAGAACTCGACGTCGATCGAGCACGAAGACTTATAGACGGCGGGCGGCTGCCACACCACCATGCCGTTGTAGTAGACTGTGGCCTTGGTCATCAGCGTCACCTCGTAGTTGCCGTCGGCGCTGCGGACAAACAGAGCGGTCAGCGAGAGCAGTGACGGAGCTCCACGCAATTACCTTGAATCCGTCGTACGTCCAGCTACCGAACTTAAGAACGCACGTTTGCTCGTCGAAAGGAAAATATTCCACGTCTATTTCGCAGGAAGACTTGTAAATGGCGGGTGGTTTCCATTCCACCAGCCCCTGATGATAGATGGTCGCCTTGGTCGCCAATGTTACCTCGAAGTTGCCGTCGGCACTGTAATGTTAACGCACGTTTACAAGCCGTCACGCGGCACTACCGGTCTGTTCAGTACGACAGTGTCTCACCAAATACCTACTAGTGCGTTTTATGTTGTGTGTGAGCGATGTGCTGATTTGGTTACGAAATTGATCAGTCGTGTAAACATTCATCAGAATTAATCCTACCATTTAATTATTAACATCTTATTTACGTACAATATATTTACAGACTCGCAGAGACGTACTTTTCGTTTGTAGTTGTTTTATGTTGTGATCTGAAGAAAGGATAACGTATTCCATTAATATATCTATTTGTAACTAACTTTGATAATCTTTTAACAGTTTCTTTTATTTTGTACTATATGTTTACTTACCTAGAAGGCCTCTAATAAATATACATGACATTTACATCAGCTGCCGCAGTTGGATTGTACACATAATGACAATATTTTATTATATCTTTAGTTTGCGGCTCATTTAAATTGCGAAGTACAAAACTTCAGCCATACATCATTATTTTTTGTAACACAATACAATACAACAGTAAACAAGTACATGCATTAACACCAACATTAGATTTTAATTTTAATTTTAATTTGAATTTTAATAGCGTGAATGAAAATGTCACAAAACATTTAATAAAATAACAGAATATGAGAATGAAAATTTATATTACATGAACATTGTGTGAAAATCGATGATAAGGGTTCACAAATCACAGTGAAGGGTTTCATAGGTAGTGATTCATTCAAAGGGTCGTTATTGAAGGTGTACCACGTTTCAAGAGAGAAGCAAAAAGGTGCACATTAGAGGAGAGCGACGGAGAGTCGGGAGGCGGGTAGGGACAGGAAATGAGTAACGATTGTTGTCCCGGCCATTTATCAAAGTCCGACGCCTCAAGGTACCGGCTTGGACAAAATGAATGGCAACTACAGTTTAGGAATAATCTTTTATCTATCGTTCCTTGTGTAATATTTTTGGGATATGACTTTTTTAACCAACTTTTCTGTTTTGTATTCCCAAATTTTTTGGATTTTCTGGAAAGGCTAGTTGCTTGATTAATTATTTTTTATACATCAATGTTACTTAAATATTTGAAGTCAGCTAGAACTAAAAAACTGTAAAATGGGAAGAGAAGCTGTCAAAGATTATTATAATTTATGACGAAATAAATAAATAAAATGATAGACACACATTGACATAAAATTACGAGACTATAAAATAGGTTTTATGTATTTAAAATCAAATGGATTATATTCGAAGTTTTAGTCTTGAAGAGGTAGGATGAGTTTATTTAATGTCCGATAATATTTGAAATCATTTGTAAATTTTATCAAAAGAGAGGTTTTTCAAAGTTCGTACCTTTCTCCATAAAATTAAGGAATTTAACTGTCAAATAGGACTACAGAGCTATATCAGTTACTTACCATGTAAAAATAGTTGATTGCTGAATTGTAATAAAGCTCATTGTTTTTTAAAAAAAACTTGAAAATATTCGAGAGAAGCCGTGCTTCGCTGCAGCATTTTGCTCAAAATGTAGTTTAAAATAGCGCCCTATGTATGACAAGTAATTGAAACTACTAATCTGATTTGGAAGACAGGGGATGACAAATTACGAACACGATAGGACTGCCAATTATATGTTAATGTAAAATCTAATATTAATAATGTGAAACGTTTATTAAAAATCCGAGTTGATTCTAGCTGTTCAATAGACAATAGCTAAGACCTTTTTTCATAGTATTTCTAAATGAGGCTTTAGCACATAAGACATGGCTAATAGTTGTGAACAAACAAAACAATGACAAATAGCTATGAAAACATATGTATAATACATCTATACTAATATATAAAGCTGAAGAGTTTGTTTGTTTGTTTGTTTGAACACGCTAATCTCAGGAACCGCTGGTCCGATTTGAAAAATTCTTTCAGTGTTTGATAGCCCATTTATCGAGGAAGGCTATAGGGTATATATCATCACGCTACTACTAATAGGAGCGGAGCAACAATGAAGAATGTTTCAAAAACGGGGGAAATTTTCACGCTACGGGCAATATAAGGCGCAAACGAGGTTGCGTGGGTCGGCTAGTAAATACATAAAGCTGAAGAGTTTGTTTCTTTGTTTGTTTGTTTGTTTGAATACGCTAATCTCAGGAACTACTGGTCCGATTTGAAAAATTCTTTCAGTGTTAGATAGCCCGCATCGAGAAAGGCTATAGGCTATATATCATCACGCTAAGACCAATAGGAGAGGAGCACTAATGAGAAATGTTTCAAAAACGGGAAAATTATCACGCGACGGGCAACAGGAGACGCAAACGAGGTTGCGTGGGTCGGCTAGTAATACATAAAAGGGAATTCGAATGTCCTTTGTTACAGTTACAAAATCTATGTCTCGGTAACATTTACTTGAAATAAAGTGTAGTGATTGAATGAATATTTTATTACACTAAACAGTCGTATAATTCAGAAGTTCAATTTCATTAAACTATTTAAATCAAACTTTATAGTGACAGACCTTGAACACGATGAATGTCTCACGATTTGAAGGAGACAGGGAATAGGGTCCCGCCTTATTCCTGCTTTTAACGCGCTGATTGTCCTGTCAGGCACACTCCGTGATAACACAGGTAATTGCAATACGTCTATAGATTTATTGCAAAGTCACGCTGTGTCAATTCATTAGAACTCTTTACAGTGTTTCCGTGATTTGTGTTGATTAATGTGGATATAATATTTTCTCTCTAAATATTTTCTAGGATATAACCTAAAATCAAATACATCTTTGGCAGGAAAAAAAACATTTTTGAATTTGCAAAGGAGTTCGTTCGAAAAAATGTTATATAATTAAAATGGTCGATTTTAATTTAGAACCATTTTCAAATCAGTTGTAATTTTAGTTCGTATACACAGACAGATCGGGAAGGAAAAGTCGGGAGCGAGGGAGTAATCTGGGCCTTCGTCAATTAGGTCGGGTACGAAGTGAAATTCACGGCTTATTGGTTTTTTGTAAGACAATGCTGTGCTTTGTGAGCTTTTATCGCTAAAATTGTACTGTGAGCGAAATACATTCTATTTGGAATACTTTGTTTTACTCTTTGCGAGTTTTGCAAGCTTATGGAATTATAGTTTTTTGAGACCTATTAGAAAAACATTTTAAATGAATGAATGTATCAATTTCAATGAAACAGTTAGGATCTGTTTAAATGATTTTCTGTTATCTTATTGTAAATTAAAAAAGACTCAGTATACAAAAAAAATACTATGAAAAAACTAGAAAATGAGTGATCATATATAGACATTTACTTTGTCGCGTTTTCAATTATTAATTTTCATGCAAGGCCTTTAAGTTGCCAATATTATATTGAATCGTATCATTTGGAATCGTATCGTGTACCTATTATTTCCTAAATAATAGTATCTAAAGCATGTTCAAAAGACTTCAGACAATATTTAAAATAATGTAATATAATATTGAAGTACTATTTGACGACTATTGTATCAGATAGGTATTTGTAAGGATGTAGTTGTGGATCATAGTGGTGTAGGTGTGAAACAAAATAAAATACATCCACAAAAAAGTGTAAATGGAATGTTATTTGTATTAGTTTGGTATATTTTTAGAGAGCTTGGAAGTAGCGATGCGTGGTTTAGAGACTGACAAGTGCCCTTACGTTCTTTTGTGAAACACTTGTAACTCTTCCTTTTATACAAACACAGACGGAGATGGAGACGGGCTTTCGGAATATGGAAGAAATCTAAAAGCTTGGAATATTTGTAGTTATTTATATCTAACACAATGATTTACAGAGGAGTTTTTAAGTATTTTTGGTTGTAGTATAAGGAATCGCAATCGCAGACTTGTTTAGCTTGTTCTTAATTAATTTCGAATTAAGTTAGATAAATCCTGGTTAAAACCCTGTAATCATATTGAACACAATTTTGTATGCATGTATTGATTTAATCAACAAATATGTAATATTATTGTAGCACTTAGATCTCTAAGATAATTAAGAGACTTACTAAAAATATAATTTTGGTAGGTATTGGTGGTAATTCTCTTAGTGTCATTAATAAATTAAAATTTACAAAAAAAATGTCATTGAATTATATACTCTAAGCTCATCAGTTTACAGTCCATTTTTCAATATCTCACATCTCAGCTTTCACTTTATCATTAAGTTCTATACCGACTAAAATTTGAGCAGAAGTACACGCTTGTTAATTGGTAAAAAACTAAATTGAACTCTAAATGTAATAAGTACAAGAAATAATTACGTAAGTATTTAGACAACGTCTAAGTTTAGTGCGAGATGTCAAGTTTATATCACACGTTAGGTATACGTTTTAAACGTTCAACACAAGAATAGAAAAAAAGAAGAATTATGGTCTAAGTTGATTAATTTAACTAATTTTGGTATGCCAAAGTAAACTTTACTTTTTCAAGTAATAAACAAGCGGTTGTTTCTGAATAACGCGTATTGCTCACTGAACTAAACAGAGTGACAGCTAAGATGTGAGCTATTAAAAATGGATTGTAAGCTGATGAGATTACAGTATATAATCGAATAACCAAATTTAGTTTAGTGATGATACCAAGAGAATCACCACCATTACCTATGTCTATTTGTGTAACACATTATTTTGAGTTTAATAAAAGTTAAAAATCATATTTTTATTATGAGATAAACTTGCCTTAAGTTTAGTTGGCAAAAACTGATATCTTTTATTATTTTATGTATTTTTTTTTGTAAATCAATTTAAAATATAAAAAAAAGTCTTTAATATACTTTTAACATAACAGCAGATATAATTGGATATTGTGCCCATTGAGAACATCTAGAAATTATCTTAATAAAACTACGAGTACTATGTGCTTTCTTATACCTCTGTTATCTTAATAGAGAAACAATTATGGAAATGGTGTAATTTGTATCAATTATTCTTGAAGTTTTCAAATTTTGATGGTTCAGTACACAAGAAACATGACCGAAGTGAGCTCATTAATGGACAAAAAGCAAATTGCTTTTTGAAATATTACGCTAAAACTGTAAAACAAAGTTTTGGTCGTATTAGGTAATTAAATGTTAAACGAAATTGTAGAGACAGCTTGCATGTTGTTGAAAATTTATGTGAGAGCAGGTTCGCTTGAAATTTAATTAGGACATTCCAAAGCAATAAGACGGAGAGAGTACACCACGCATCGCCACTTCAGCGAATATTTAAAATGAAGAGTAGTTTAAACAGCAGTTTAGTAGAATAGATTTGATCTCACTTGTTGTATAGTACGATGTCTGGTCTCCAGATGTGGTCGGAAGGGACGTGCAGCATGTGGACTCCGCCGTACTCGCGAGGCTCCCACCGCAACTTGTAGTCATACCACGATTGCTCCACCCACAAGTTGGTTGTCATAATCTGGTTCTTCAAGTTCTGTCAAATAATATTATGTTTTAATAGATAAATAGATAGAAATATTTATTTGTACAACATATTACGGAGTTACAAGATTTATACTGTACAAAGGGCGGTCTTATTTGGACAAAACCAATCTCTTTCAGGCAACCTCAGGATTGGATTAAGATTGATAAAATTATTATATTTTTAGTCAAATATTTAGAGAAATATTTTAGGGGCCCATGTGGTGATAGAGAATATGGAATGCCATTACGCCTATACATTTGGTGTGTGCCTACTAACAGCTCGGAGTTTAGAAGTTGGGGTCTGAAACCCCGTGTCTCGAAGAGCACGTAAAGCTGTCGGTCCCTCGCCTAATCTCTTACCGATCGTGTCGGTTAACCGTCCCATCGGATTATGAGAGAAGGAACAAAGAGTGCACCTGTGTTTACGCACACACTTGTGCACTATAACATCTCCTGCTGGCTGGCTCCTGGCTGGTCTCCATTGACTCTGGCTGCTGTGGCCGTTATCGGCTACGAAAACATTATCAATATTACCTAATCGCAGTTTCCACTCAAGCACATTTCAGCTCCCTACCAATAGAGATATTCAAATGACGAACTAGCTCATAATTTTATTTTATTTCATTTCTAGACATTAAACAAATATACGCTGCAAAGTAATTAGGTACCTACTTACGTTTTTAATAAAGAAAACACAAGCACTCTCAAAAGAGCGAAATGTTTGAATAGTTTTTGCGGGTTTATATTTGTTTCACAAGAAAAGTATGCAGAATGTAAAAAGTCTCGCATACCATATTTTCGAGAATGCCGAACATTTCCAAGTTCCCCTCTGTTACCTGTTACTTTTTTTAACTTAAATTAGATTTCATTCACATGTACGTTTCTTACTCCGTCGTCGTTTCAAAGTTCTGCAATTTTTGTTGTTGTTAGACTTTGCTTTCTTTCTAAACTTAACTATGTATATATATTTTACTAAAAACGACACGCTTTGTGCAAACACAACAAAAGTTTTTCAAAGAACTTATTATGCTTTCATATCAATTATAATTTAAATTATTACTTTCAATTCTATATAATGTTCTAGAATTAAAGTCACTCGGTTTGGCCTTAGGATATTATCAAAGGTTTAGGCGAAACCGGTCAGGATGATACGTAATAAAAATAATGGAATAAGTATAAGTCAGTTCAATTCCTGAATGTATTTCAACTAGTTTCAGCAATTGAAAGTATAAACTATATAATGTTGTTCTGTGGAGTTCAAAGTAAAGTTTGGCTCAGTCAGCTTTTATTCGTTTAATTTTTAAGGTATATATATACTATATATATACACATACATATCTACCTGTTTACTTAAATGTATTGAACTTATACTCTTACGAGCAATGAGAGTAGTTTTATTATGAAAGAAAAAACAAACAAACAGATGAATCACTTGATGAAAAGTAGCCACCTTCGCTCATGAATGCGTCCATCTTAGAAGTCACAAACGGGTTGTTGGCCTCTGAGGAAATAATTCCTTTGGATGGAAACTCAGCCGTGTGAGTACAATGTACCAATAAGGAGAATTCCAATAAGAGCACAAATGGAGCCAATAACACTTTTTGACATTGAAATGTGTCTTACTAATATCTTAAATATATTTCACTGCTGGGATATATTAACGAACAATAACTCTCATTAATAAAATCTTCATGAAAAAAAATTAAAAGGAAACTTATAAATTGCGTCGCATATACTTCAAAGAACTCGTACAAAATCAGATATACAAATCAAAGTAAAAGCTGTCAAAAGACACTATTACTCGAATAAAAAGGGTAGCAAGAAACTAGGAAAACCTACAATTTGTATTGTTCAACACGTATTTAGTAGTGTCTTACTTTATTTATTTTAACAATTATAATTATTGATCACTCAAAAGTAAAGTGGAATGAAGCAATTACTTTTCAATTGAAATAAAGCATTTTAATAAAAGGAAAAAATACTAACTTTACAAATTTTTAAATTGATGTGCGACAACAAACCTAATAAAAAATGTTTGCATTCTAAAGAAAGTCGTTTAATTTGTGATGTTAATCGTTCCGTAAAGCTTTACAAAAGTTGTGAACAACAAACATTCCACTTTGAGAATATTGTTAAAATTGTCGCATTGAATTTTACGGCGATATGGAACAGACATTGAACAGATGAAGGCGAGTTTTCATCATACATTTTACTATAGGAGGAACAGTAAGTTACTCTCATCAAAATGCCTTATTTTTTTGTAAACTGACTGCCAGTTTGCTGTCTAAAAACCACATTCCTATTGCCAAGGAGTTCGCGACTTAGTTGCCTGACCAACTTTACGTAAATAGGCACTGTTAATTGCGAACAAAACACAAGATTAAAAAAAAAAATTCACAATAAACTTTTAGAGTTACAATATATTAGATCAGTCAGCAATATCTCACAGCAAATCTCATTTAGTGAGATTTTCCGCTATCGGCGCAAGCTTTCCGCAATCCTTTAAGCCTTGCTAGATGCTGTTCAGTATCTCTACGATGACAAATTGGCAGTCCTCCTCATATACGACTATCGCCTATTATACTTTATGTCTTTCCTCTATCATGTAGTATAGCAGTTCTTTCTGATGTGATATATTGAACTAGTAAAGTATGATTATCGTTACATTATTAGAATATATTATCAAATTTATTGTTAGAGACAGAGATTGATTTTGTTTCCTATTTTCTTTCTATCTTTTTCGGATCCTAAACTCTTAATTTATTTACATAACTTTTAAACAATAGAATGTAAGTTGTATGATTGTTCGAACATAAACTACTGTTCTTCCGTCACTGTGGTATTATTGATTGAGCTCGATTTAGTGAAGAAATTTAATGGTTATCCTCCTTAATGTGACCGCTTTTCTTGATGTTGTCGTAGGGACACACTAAACTTTGTCAATAAACTTAGCGTTCCTTGTTTGAGGCACATCTATCATTTGATAAATGTTTTTTTTTTGTTATATTATAATTTATATTTGTGTGTAGATTTCTTTGAACATAACTTTCTTTACCTTGTTTTTTGCTTAAATGTGTGGGTTTTAATATTAGCTTTATCCCGCGCCTCCGCCTGTAAAAAGTAGCCTACGTTCTTTTTTTTTAGGAATCAAAGCAGTTTAGCCGTGAAGGCATAACAGGCAGTCAGACAGACACTTTCAAATTTGTAATATTAGTATATATGTACACAGGAATAAGTACACTTACATTACATTGCCGAATGAAACATAATTTACGAAGCGCCAATTTAATATTGGGACTCCATGTATCAAATTAATGTGTTCACGGAGTATATAAATCTGTTCATCTGGTGGAAGTTAAGTTGCAGGCTCAAAATAAATTGCCAAAACTTACTCTAAGTCGGGGTTCCACTAAATCGAACTATAGGTAATGAAAGTAGGTACGACTATACTTGTTCATTAAAATTACGAAGAAATTTTTTATAAACTTAAGACTCAATGACTTATATCATGATAATGTTCTTTTATTGTATTTGCTGAATCTACCTTATTTTTCTTTCTAGTTAAGACTAGGTATACTGATACTGATACTATATATATAACTGATTGTTATTTCAATTTCTAATATAAAATACATATTTTACCATAGGGTCCGTTTGTTTATAAAATCTGTGTGAATCCAACTAATCAAAATATGTTGGCAATACCGTCCAAAACCTGAAATAGGAACTTCAGCAGTATTTTTTATAAAATTTTCTTTCTGGCACAGCTTTTATAAGCTTATAGCTTTAAAGCCTTAAAGTTCAAAATTGATTTAAATAACAAATAGTTGTCAACTCTATAAAGTTCAAACGTAACTTACCACTTCAAAGTTTTCTAACTAACTATATTATTGTATTAAGCACTTAACTAACTTTTGGATAATGTTTAAGGCCACTTTTATCTGTGACAACAAATCCCGTAACTGAATATTTTATTCCATCGAGCTGCGATATCGCCGACTGTGTTTTCCCAAAGGATATTACATTTCTTTCATACGACAACCGAGACGCCTAAGCCAACTCGATAGGTGTAGACAAGTTGTATTTGCTTTTTGCCGCTTAAGCTTGGCCAACAAAGAAAATATTTCACAGGAAGATAAATTACGTCGCCTTCAATTAAGCCCTGGGAAAATGCTTTTAGGTACGCAATATGGTCGAGCTATTTTTCTAAGCAATTTGTTGTACATATAATATTATTATTTTGTGGGTTATTTTGTAGTTAGTGATAGTCATATACTCGTATACATGTTTATCGTTATGGAATGAGTTATCTCTAATAGTAAGTTTGAAATGGCAGTATTTGTGTCAACCAAGAGGCGTATATACAAAATCATTAAAAATGCTGTACGAAAAGCGATGATGTGGTTTTCCTCTAAACTGCTTACCTTGTCGACTAAAACAAAGTGCTTGTTTACTACGCCTTTCAATTACAAGAAAAAATTATCTTCTTTTAAAACTTATGTAAAGACATATCCTACTAATAACATAAACGCGAAAGTTTAAGTATGAATGGATGGATGTTTGTTACTTCTTCACGTAAAAACTATTAAACGGATTTGGATGAAACTTTACAGTAATATAGCTTACTAGCCAACCCACGCAACCTCGTTTGCGTCTTCTATTGCCCGTAGCGTGATAATTTTCCCCTGTTTTTGAAACATTTTTCATTGGTGCTCCGCTCCTATTGGTTTTAGCGTGATGATATATAGCCTATAGCCTTCCTCGATAAATGGGCTTTCTAACACTGAAATAATTTTTCAAATCGGACCAGCGGTTCCTGAGATTAGCGTGTTTAAACAAACAAACAAACAAACTCTTCAGCTTTATATATTAGTACTAGCCGACCCACGCAACCTCGTTTGCGCCTTATATTGCCCGTAGCGTGAAAATTTCCCCCGTTTTTGAAACATTCTTCATTGTTGCTCCGCTCCTATTAGTAGTAGCGTGATGATATATACCCTATAGCCTTCCTCGATAAATGGACTATCCAACACCGAAAGAATTTTTCCAATCGGACCAGCGGTTCCTGAGATTAGCGTGTTCAAACAAACAAACAAACAAACAAACAAACAAACAAACAAACAAACAAACAAACAAACAAACTCTTCAGCTTTATATATTT
Source organism: Spilosoma lubricipeda (assembly GCA_905220595.1). Taxonomy (NCBI): domain Eukaryota; kingdom Metazoa; phylum Arthropoda; class Insecta; order Lepidoptera; family Erebidae; genus Spilosoma; species Spilosoma lubricipeda. The sequence continues at coordinate 13,384,476 of HG992282.1, read as the reverse complement.
ATATTAGTATAGATACATCAGAATAAGACATAGGCTACTATTTGCCACGATAACCGATATACACGCAGGCGGAGCCGCGGACAACAGCTGGTTTAAGAATATTATCTTAAAAAAATATTCTTAAAAGTGTCTATTAAGATGGTTTAACAAAATAGTAATTTATATAATTGATAATAATCTCAAAGAAAATAATCTAAAATTGTATTTATGTATTTTGGATGAAGGGACTTCATGCCATCATTACAACATCAGTATTAAAAATATGTATATAGGTACGTAGCTTATATAATATGCTTATCCAAGCCTTAGTTTTAAAACCGAAAATGTTAAGTTAAAAACTAAATTTTAAAAAACATTAATAATATTGCAAGAGATCTTGAGAATCCAGTCTTTCGGAGGGAATAGCGTTGTCTAATAATACAAAGTGAAACCGAACAGATGGGACCAATAATAATTAGTGAGGCGAAAGAAGTTATCCAAAAAAGTAAAGGTTATTTGAAAAAAATTGAGATCTTACCAAAACGTGTTTGTTCTTAATAAATAAAAGTTTATCCGCTTAATCTAATATCAGTAGACTTTCACACGGAAACCTCCTCTAATATACACAAAGTTTACGAAGATGTTATCTCTAGTTCGTAATATTTTCCGTACAATTTTGCTCAAATATATTGTCTTAGTTCTTGGCTTGGAGTTATGGTTATATGTTGCCTTGTAAAGTACACGGCTTTGTAGAAATTACTAAATTTTATAAACAAAATTTTACAGATTTGACGAACGTGTTTATGTGGTGAGATATCTTACAAGATAAATGTATGACTACGCAAAAAAATAAAATTGGGACCCGCTTAATAACACCAGACCCCTACCGAACTGAACTTTTTTTTCGTGGTACCTTGTTTATAACACCAATCACGTCTATACCAATTTTATAATAATTTGTTCAGTAATTAACGTATAGCAGGGCAACAAATTAGTTCATATTTGCAATAGTAATATTATTTATATAGCCAAGGATAGTTCCCTGAGCTTTTACAGTATAATTTACATGCAGTGTTTTTGAATGTACAGAACTTCTAAGTCTAGCTGAGTACAAGTGAAGCTTTTGTCGTGGCGGGAACTTGCTTGTGTTACCGGCACACATTTGTACGTTCGCTCGTTGTAGGTCTAGGTACTGTAGGTATAGGTATGACTACCTATGTACTTTTCTACTAGAATAAATTTGTTAAGAATAAAATGAAATAATTGTTTCTAAATAACGAATATTAATCTTAATTGTAATCAACGGTACTGTATTGTTATAAAACCTATCGTTATCAGGATTCATCCTAATAAATATAGAATGAGTGCAGAACTTGAAACCAATGTGGAAGGCTACTCCATCCTTTGAAAAGTAAAATAAAGCAAGCAGGTAAAACCATTTATCCTTCATAAATAATGGATGAGAGAATGAATAAGAGAATGGATATAGTAGGTGATTGATTTCAGATGAATTCTCAGTAGAACAAAATAACGAATATCTTGATAATTGAGTTGTTGCATATTACATTGTAATATACTACAATCAGAAGATATTATAGTATACTTTTAAAAAGAATATGTTATATTGACGCAGACATTACTTGACGCAGATTTAGAAGAATGAATGCTGCCTTTCCGAGAATGTGTGGTGTTATGTGGTAAAATTAACTCAACTTTAAATAGTTTAATTTGCTTAAAATGTCAAGTTGAAAAGAGTTTCAAAGATAATAAACGGTGAGTCTCTCCACTGTGTTGAAGTTTTATTGTATTTTTGTTCAGTTGGAGATGAAGAATACAATGTCATTTAAATCTGGGTCACTTTACCTTTGACAGAACATTATAAGCAAGAACGTCTGTCTGAAAGGAAACGGAAAGAAGGCCTTAAAGTTTCCGCTATCCACAGTAATCTGTGGCGAAGTTTCAAGTATTTTTTTTCGGATCCTATTTTTTTTTTTTTTTTTTATTAGAGGTCTATTACAATTCTATATCTTCTGACTGAGTCGCCAGATAAAAAGCAGTCGATTTTCAATAATAGTTGTAGTTTTCAATTATTAAGAGTTCAAAAAAATCATTTCCCTATTGTTTTCTACATTTTTTATATAATAAACGTTTTTTACAACAATGTTGATTTACGTTAACCTTTCTCGAATAATGTATTTTATATTGAAAAAATAAATTCTTACTGCTTCGCTTATGGGATCGAAATCAATTCAATTGTTTAATCATGAACGCCAAAAGCAAATTCATAAGAAAAATATTAAAAAATCGTTACTTAAACGGACGGTCTATTTCTTCATTAAATGTGAATGTTAGTACTTCAGTTACGATGAAATATAAAAAAACAGGACTTTTTTAGTAATAAATGTGAGTAAAACTTCAGTTTCTAAAACCTATTTTGCGAAAAGGTACTCAAATCATTAAATTTAGAAGTCTAACACGTAGAAATCTGATAAATAGCTAGAAATATCTGAGAAATATCTACAGCGGTTGAAAAAAGTAATCCGATACAAAAAGTGGATAATACGCGGCAAAACGACACAATCGTATATCAATTTAATTTCGCGGTACAAGAGCTTTTATTGTGTTACCATTTGCATTTACGTGCTTTCCATTTAGTGCAGTCAATCTCTTACAGCATGAAATTACACTTGGTAATGCATTCTTTTTATTATATACTAGCTGAGACCAGCGGTGTTATCTGCGGTAAGTATCGTACAGCGGGTAACGCCGCGGGACGAAGCTAGTCTAAAAAACGTAGCCTAAGTTACTCCTTATATCATCAGCTACTTATCAGTGAAAGTTCCATCAAAATGAGTCCAGCGGTTACAGAGATTAGCCGGAACAAACAGATAGACAGACAGAGAAAAATTGAAAAAAATGTTATTGTGGTATATGTACCGTGTATACATTTGCATTTAGTAAAAAGCGGTTATTTTAATATTACAAACAGACATTCAAATTTTATTTAGTTGTATATATGTATAGATAATACTAGTTATACTCTCTCACTCTTCATTGTGGTAGTATTGATGAAATGAGGCATAATATTATAATATTTAACAAAATCTATAAAGTTTTGTATGTGGTGTCAAAGTTTGAAATCTTCAGTTTGTGGATATAGTTTTAAATAAAAACAGCATAATTTAAAATATATCATTAATTTAACCTTTAGCTGTTTTATTTATAACTAGCTTTTGCCCGCGGCTTAACCCACATGTTTGTCGGATATCGCGGTAATCAGTTTTCGAGTTAATAAATAGCCTATAATTTTCACAAATAATATAGATTTCCATTGGTAAAATATTTTTTTAAATCGGTTCAGTAGATCCAGATTTACCTCCTTCAATCTCACGAACTTTATCTCTTTAGAATCTATACAAATAAATAAAATTGGAGTGTGTTTGTAATAGATAGCAGATAACTGATGATATAGGGAATAACTTAGGCTATGTTCTTAGACCAGCTTTGCACCACAGCTTAATAGTAATCCGCGGTTTTTGTTATACTTAACAGTATAACAAAAACCGCGGGTAACACCGCGGGGTTCAGCTAGTATTAGTAATAATAATTATAATAATGATCTCACACAAATCACACACGTTCACCAGGTTCCAAACTAAGTAGAGCCTGTATTATCATAATCAAACTGCTTATAAACATTCTAATAAGTATAGATATATTGCCAGGCAAGGTCATAATAGGCTTTGATATACTCATGAATTTAATAAGACTCACTTGCATCGAACCCTCGAAGGCTTTAATATATATTTGAATATGGTAACAAGTAACAAAACATTTGATCGTTGTGTTAGAATGTTGGAGTTACACGATTCGGAACACGTTCTCCGTCAGCTATATGAAGCAGTGATACATGACCCAATTCCAGTTAGATGTGGCTTTGAATTTAATTGTTTCTATAAAATGGAAATTATAAGGGCCGTAGTGGGATGTTACATTTAAAATTACTATTGGTAAATTAATATGACTTTCTTGATAAATCTTCTATCCAATAACAATATATGTTTTAATCGCCAGCTAGCACAGATGGTGTACAAAAAATGATTTTTTAGATGTAAATAACATCCATGCTTAAGATTACAGATTCAAAAGTAACTGTGTGTCTATCTGTTATGCTTTCACGCCTGAAGTTTTTTTTTTTTAATATTTCTGGCATCTATCACACAACGCCATCTAGTCCCAAGCTAAGCAGAGCTTGTGTTATGGGTACTAGACAACTGATACAAATACATATTTACTTTTTTTGTAAATACAATTATACATAGAATACACCCAAACTCCGAAACAAATATTTGCAGAACATACAAAGTGAAGTTAAGTGAAGATATGAAATTTACAATGGAGATACGCGATAACCAACATAAACGCGGGCGGAGTCGGAGACGAAAGCTACTAGTCTTATATTTTACTGATAAACTGTTGCCTACGATATAATATATAGACTAATAGAACTAAATAATAATTTCAATTTTATCTTTTCAGAGGTTATTTTTCTAAAGGATTATGTGATAATAGGATTATTAAAGGAATTATTATATGAAAACTCGTTCATAATCGTCGACGAAGTTGTAGCACATTTATCTTGAAAATATTACATGAAGAGTTTCTTTTATATTTTCATTTTCCTCTTTCTATGATTAAATGAAAAGTTATATTTTCGAATGACTTAGATGTTGACCCACCTAAGGTTAACTTTATATTTCAAAAGATACTGAAATTTTACTTTAAATAATAAATTATCTAACAGGAAAATTCCAACTCCAATATTTGATAAAAGCGTCAGGCATTTCCAATGTAATATTGATCCAGTATTACACGAGAAAGCAATTCTTCTCTCGTTAGATGGGGCTCTTATCTTAAAGTAAGGGTCGAAGTATACCTTCAATTTCTCCTTTAGAAATTTCACCGTTATTATCGAGTTTTAGCAAGTACTCTCCATTAGAAATTTAAAGAGAGAAATACTGGAACTTTAAAATCAATGCCCGACTTTGTAACTAACCACTAAAGTATAATAATATTCAGGATGGTTTTGTGGTTGATTCTAATTAAAACAGAAAACTACATCAATACAGTACCTACGCTATAGACTGCAGTCTAATGTACAGCGCTGAGTCGTCTGGATGCAGGCAGCCAACGCTGGACGCAGACACTAATTGGCAGAAATCTGCTGTAAATTCTTTTTAAGTTAGCAATGAACAAAACTTCTGTATTGTGTTCTTGAGAACTGGCGGCAAGCAAGCAAGTACAAACAGTTTTCTATCTCTTTCAATTGCAATTTCATGCGCATTATCTACTTAAATAGTTTACAATAATAAGTTTAAATAATATGTCATAGGATATTGTGATACAGTGTTGGTGAAAGCTTAAAGTTTCGTGTTTAACAAAGTTACTATTGTTGCTCCAAAATTCGTAGACAAGCATCATTTCTAATGAACAAACAATTACTAAACTCGCATCCAAAAGTTTTGCTCGATGAGGTGTTAAAAGCTCTCGACCGTAGTCCACTTAAACTCTCCTTTTCGTTTTATCTGTTCTATTTTTATATGACCAAACTTTCAAATTAAATTAGTCCGCTGCTTTATTAATGAAAACTGTAGATAAAATCGTTTAAATTATAAAAACACAGAAACATAAAACCAGCTTTCTCACGAACGAAAACAATCTTTTAGAGTTACTTCGATAAGCCGGGACTATTTCCAGTGTGATGGCAGGAAATGAAAGAAAAATATAGGTTGTATTTTGCTTTGGTTTTCAGCCTTCGTTTGTTGTCAATGTCAACTGGGGAAATGGGTCGCTTTAGTGTTTACCGCTATATACATATTTTCACCTCTCTTGTTTCAATAAAGCGGTATCAGTAACTTTAAGGAATACCTACTATTTTGGTGCTGAACCTCTTAAAATATAAAAAAACTGAATTTTCCGAACGTTTTGAAAATTTTAAGTACCTATTAATTATTTGTCCCCTTTTTGTGATTCTTTCATGAGAAATAATAAGATGCCATCATTTGATAGTCTATATTTACATCGCATGTTTAATGTTGCTACGCCAATTCACTCATTATTTTATCAATATTAATGAATATCACATTATGTTAAGGTTTGTGTTCACTGCTATCGAGAAATATAAGGTTGAGTGCTGTTAAGAAAAATAATGTGAAATTTAAACATTCGTCCTTCATGGCACATGAATGTTAATTTTACTTAATTATTAATTTCAAGAATTGTCACGATCCGTAGGTATTATAGATATTTTAGATTAATTAATCTATTCATCATTACTTTAATTTATTCTACTAGTATTTTACATACGTGTAAAGGTTTGTGAGGATATATGAATATTTGTAACTCTTACACGCACAAACTACTTAACAGATTAAGATGAAACTTTACAATATTTTAGATTATACATCAGAATAACATCATGCGTGCAGAGCCGTTGGCGAAAGCCATGTGGTATTGGCAATGGTCATCTAATATCTATGTAAATAAAAAAAGTGAAGCGACGTATCAATAATTTGAAAAGTTTTGAACCTACAACTATCAAATTTTGTCAGTAAATACAAATGAATGTAAGGATTGTCTTTATCTATGTAGCTTAGCTTTTCTTCTCCTTTTTCATAACTATTTCAACATCAATATACGAGCAAATTAAAATAGGTATTTAATATTAAATATGATATTTGTGTGTATATTTTATGTTATTTACCTCAGAATTTTCGACTGTGTGAACCGATTATGATGATTCTTTTTTTATTTGAAAGTTGGTGTTTCGTGATGTCCCAAGTTAATTTGGTCCATTTGTTGAAGTTGCTTTTTGTTTGTTTATATATAAAGTAAAAGACGACTACTACTTTATCTTACTTTGTATTTTGATAGAAAAATCGATTTAATCCAAAAACCTTAGAAGATTTATAAGACACATAAGGCATAGCCTGTTATTTAGGAAATATTTAAAACACTATTCTACAAATAAATAGTAAATAAAATAAATAAACATTTCGCACATCTAACACACAACGCTATCTAGTCCCAAACTAAGCAGAGCTTGTATTATGGGTACTAGACAACTGATATAAATACTTATATACTTATTTTTTGTTAATACGTACATATATTTGCAGATCATACAAACATTTGATCCGACCCAGGAAATGAACCCGAGACCTCAAGAAAATCAGTTGCGTACGCTACCACTGCGCCACCGAGGCAGTCAAATGTTACGTAATGCTAGGAATAAAATACTCTGATAATATTCGTAGCAGAAAGATAATTTATTGCTTTCTATTAGATATAAGGGTAATAGATAAATGGCAACTAAAAGCTCATAGGCTTTATTATTGGCTTCGAGCACGAACTTGTGATACTAATATTTGTCCATATGAGTGTCTGCTCATAAGGAAAGTATTACGCAGATATTGTATCTTATATGTTTCACTAGCTGACCCACGCAACCTCGTTTGCGCCTTATATTGCCCGTAGCGTGAAAATTTCCCCCGATTTTGAAACATTCTTCATTGTTGCTCCGCTCCTATTAGTAGTAGCGTGATGATATATACCCTATAGCCTTCCTCGATAAATGGACTATCCAACACCGAAAGAATTTTTCAAATCGGACCAGCGGTTCCTGAGATTAGCGTGTTCAAACAAACAAACAAACAAACAAACAAACAAACAAACAAACAAACAAACAAACAAACAAACTCTTCAGCTTTATATATTAGTATAGATTGATATTCAAATATGTCATTTGAAACCCATGCGTTTGGCGTAGTGAGCTGTCATTACAGATGCTGACTAGTAGTAATAGATATAATATATAACATACATATACTTTTTTGTTATGTAATATGCGGGCAAACGAGCAGACGTACCGCCTGATGAGAAGCGATTACCGCCGCCCATAAACACCTGCAACAACAGAGGCGTCACAAGTGCGTTGCCGGCCTTTGGGGGATGGGGAGGGAAGATAGGGGGAGGGGGTTTGGGTTATGGGCCTCCGGTATCCTCACTCACTCGGTGAAACACAGCGCAAGCACTATTTCACACCGGTTTTCTGTGAAGCCATGGTATCACTCCGGTCGAGCCGGCCCATTCATGCCGAAGCGTGGCTCTCCCACGGTAAAAGAACTGTAGATAATTGTAGAACAACGAACAAGAACAAGACGAACTTTGGAGTTGATTTTAGTGGAAATACCACATACTTCATGTTTCGGCGTCCTTCGAACTACTCTCGAACAGAAGATTACCGTAAGATTACAGCGTTCGTGCTCTCGTGTTTCATTGGTGAGTGCGATACCGGAGGTCCAATAATGCAGTAGCCGCCATAGTGTGGGTAACCATGCTGCATTGTCTGCATTCGCAATGAGTATGGTGGTGACCACTCTTAGATTGTTACGTTTTTGTTTACACTTTCCATCAGGCAGTATAGAGACATTTTGGCTGAGCCGTACATAAAAAAAAACTATCGGCTTTTTACCCCGTTACTACAATAAAAAAACGACTGATGTAGCTTCTTCTCTTTCAATTGTCAAGTTGTATAAAAGTATTTTTATTAGTATTGTGAAAGGGGGATTCAGTCATGCTGGCTTATAAAGAATTTAAACTAGTATTATACAATACATTGATATGAGTTTAAAATACCATACGTTCTTATTTTTATTATTTAATTTGGACTGTAACCACCCGCTTCACGTTTGTTTGTAAACCCTTTCTTATGTATGAGATTATCCTTGACCATCCATATCATGCCATGTCAGAAAGGAAAAAAGCTCTTTTCCTGACTTCGGGCATTTATTTTCGGGTGGCTCATTATTCTGATTTATACAGTGTAAACAGGTAATATGAAACTGGTACCGGATAAGTAAATTATAACTAAACAAAAACTGTATTAGTACATAATGGACAGCAATTTTGATAAACATTTTTAAAACATGCATAAACGCATGAAGGATTATTTAGTTCTCATATTCTGCTGTTCATAATTTTAGTCTCACTTACGTTACAAGGTAACGTCTATTGCTTCCAATCGAGCATATATATTGCTAAGTAGGTACATACGTATTACAGCTACTTTACACTCAGACCCAGATAGAGCAAATTATAGGGTATAAGAGCTATATATTCATTTACATCAATTCCATCAGAATTTCTGGCATTCACTAAGTATTATCTTCGGTATACGTGCGTTTATTAGACACAGAAATAGGCCAATTTGGCGTAAAAATAAAACAAAGCCCTGTTGTGTGATTGGATCAGGTGTTAGTAATAACTTTTTACAGTTGTTCAGAGGGATTTGGGACACGAAACATCTGACTATATTAGGCTTACATAAGTATGTAATGAAGGTAAGTGGTCTGGAGATTAAGGGTCTCAAATTTGATACGAGCGTAAATCGAAATGCCTGTTAATATTAGCCGTATAATGTTGTCCTTACTTATTGTGAAGAGATCACAATATATGCCTTATATCTTACACTATTGCCAAAAAAGAGGCATTCATGCAAATACAAGGTATAAGGCATTTTGATGTGGACACGTTTTGTTGGGTCTGTGCGAATTGCTACAGTTAGAAAACCAGTTAAAATTTTGTGGGTTAGGGTTTTATGGCGGCTACATACTCATGGTTAAGTTGTAATTTTTCGGACAACTTGTGTTCTCTAAATAAATTAAACAAAGGAAAATTTAATTGCAATATTTTTAAAAGTGTCATTTGTTCTGTAATGAGGACGTAAAGGGAGATGTTTTTTCCCTTGTTGGCTAGGAGCAGTTTTCTATAAAAGTTATATAGCAGATAGAACATTGTATGTACTTCTTCATTGTATCTAAGACCCTAAGTAAAACGTGGTGAAACTCTTAAAATAATTCACCATTACTCATTATAATCAACCATACTTTTGTATGGAATGTATATACGTATATTATATACATTGTCAACATTCGATATTCAAAAAATATAAAAACTAATTATGTTGGTTTTCTAGCATATTTTTCTCCAATGTTATTTAAGGCCGTGCCGTGTCCTCTTTAGTAAAAAAAATGCATTGATTATTTTAAAAACAATATCGAACAAGCTTAAGTTACTGGCATTTGTGGCGTTTAAAATAGCGCTACATACCGGTAAGCAGAGAATGTTGAATTGTCGACACTTGCTGGGAAATTCTTGGCATATATGACATGAATGTTACATGTCATTCAAATTTCGCAAATTGTTTTGGCACATTTCGCCGCTCACATACTCGTAGTAACAACATTTGTGAGTTAGAAAATGTGAATATCTTAGTCGTTTCGCGTTGCGATTTATATCTGATAATAGTGTAACAATAGTAAAAAACGTTACGTGACAATAGTAAAAATAGTCTTAAAAAGAATACTTCCTGGTGGTAATAAAAATCTTAATAATTTTGGCAATTCTTATTGTGGGTATTTCTTGATTAAAACTTTACAATTCCATGATAAGATGAAGATCTGTTGAGAAATAATAAAAAAATTAAATGAAATATTGTTATTATCTATCATTTTAAGTACGTGACATTTTTTAAAACAATTAGCTATCAAAGTCTCAAATAAACGCCAATTTTTTTATTGCCTTGAATTATGTTTGTGTACATGATATATCGCACGTTTCATAAAACTTAATATTGTACAGCCTAAGCAAGCTGTGTAATATTAAAGATTCAGACCTGTACCTAAACTAAGATGACTTCTTGCGTAAAATACGACGCTTAGTAGAAAAAATAAAGGTCTTTGTCTTAAGGCCTTTTTATGACCACTCCTATTGGTAGAAATACATTGCCAATAAATTATATCGATGTCGTAATGGGTACTACTGCTGTTATCTCCTTTACATGAAAATTCGTTGTTTCAGGTCCTTGTACGACCTTTTACGCGGTTAGAATGCTGAACAGGTCACGTGTTATTTAATTTGTTTTTCCTTAGCTTTAAAAAGTATTTCCGTAAACGTGTTTATCTTTAATTTTGGTTGTGAAAGGCGGTAGCAATAATGTTACAATTTTTTTCTTATAACTACATTTTTATTTAGTTTTGATCAGTACAATAAATATACATATATATATTTATACATTTTTTCTAGGGTCTGAAAAGGAGTGTACCTGTTATATTTCCTAAAATATATTTAGTTATTTTGATACCGAGACTAGCCACGATTTTATTGAGATGGGTGGTTAACTTAACCATCTCATTTAACACCGATTCTATTCACTTACTGAAAAACAATACTGACAACCGCAGTTAATAAAGTCCTTTATTGTGGAATAAACATTACAACCTACAGTAGCTTTCAATTTAAAATATTCATTTTACGTATGTATAAAGCACAAGTTCTTGCGCTTAAAGCTAAACTATACTTTATAACAAAACACACACAACCAGTTACCGGTGCCTCTCACCCATCTCGGTCAAGGCCCTTCTGGATCCCCTTGGGGATTACAGATATAAGGGGATGAAACATATATAAACACTTAACTAAGTACTTAGTGGGTGGTGGTTTGGCGAACGAAGATATATAATCTATGCTAATATTGTAAAGTTGAAGAGTTTGTTTGTTTGATTGAACGCACTAATCTCTGAAACGTATGTACTTAGACTTTACAAATATTTTCAACTTCTAAAGTCACGGTCAAAATATTTTAATTTGAAACTAAACCTGTCTGACTGGATGTTACGCTTTCACAGCTAAACCGCTGAACCAGAAATGAATGAATTGCGGTGTAGAGACAAATTGGACCTTGGAGAATGTCAAATGCTACTCTTTACCATGGTAAAGAAATCCACAAGTCCGGAGCCAGAGCACCAGCAATCAAATAAAAAAAAATCACCAAAATCAGTTCACCCAGTCGAAAGTTCTGAGGTAACAACATAAAAAAATACAGTCAAATTGAGAACCTCCTCCGTTTTTGAAGACGGTTAAATAGGTGAATCTCTTCTGTAATGTAATCTCATATCCGAAATAAAGCCGAATAAGAGTTAAGTATGTATTCCCTTCACGTATATTAAAGATACCAATGATATAATAGGCTAAGTGTTAGCGAAGCCGTTTATAGTCCATAAAAATGCTATTATTTCATGGACATGTGTCTAAGTGTGACTCATACTAGTTGACCCGACATGTCTACATATGCAATATTACCATTATACCATATTATAACATATTACCAGTTTTATCCATACCAATATTACAAGTACAATTTAAACAAAAATAAAAACGACTTCAAGGTTCGACTCGATTTCTCGTAGATAGAATCAAAAAAATAATCATCAAAATCGGTTTACAAACGACGAAGTTACACACAAAAAAAGTATATACGGTCGAATTGAGAAACCTCCTCCTTTTTTTGAAGTCGGTTAATAATTTCAAAAGTTACTCTGTCTCTCTGTAACGTTTTCACGGCTAAACCGCTGCACCGTTATCAATGAAATTTGGCATAGAGATACTTTTATTCTTGAGGAAGGACAAAGCCTTTACAGCGGTAACCGATATACAGACGGGTTGAGCCGCGGGCAACATCCAGTAGTATTTAGTAGTTTGAGTTTATGTTATGTTTATGAATATAGAATACTAACATATTCTATTTTGAATTATTAATAATCTTTTACTAACTTTTATTGTAAACTGATAAATAAAATCCACAACCAATAAAAAAAAAAAATTTGGACACTGTAAATTGCTTATTGCAACTAGAACAGTTTAATAAAATTTTATCTTAAGTTTTTATTTTAGTTTTAGTATATACTCAATATTATAAATTTGATAGTAACTCTGTCTGTGTGTAACGCTTTCAGCCCTAAACCGATCAACCGCTATGAACGACTTTCCTTAACGAGATGGATTAGATCTTGGAGAAGGACATGGGCTACTTATTGTTGCGATAAATGACATACACGCGAGCAGAGAGGTGGGGAAAAGTAAAAAAACTAGTATATAATAAAACACTAATGATGACTTTCATTTACATTCAGTAACGGAACTCAAAAATAAGAAGGTTTGCTTCTATAAGAAGCTAATTCAGTTATTTTCTAACAGGCCATTAGTAAATTCTTGATATTAATTAAAATATGTAGAAAAGACACAATTTGCTTTAACTTTCGGTATGTAGTAGGTAAAATTAACATACAAAAAAACATCCTGACTTAAGTTTTTTTTAATAATGTTCTGTTAATTGATATTGTCTCATATGTGTATCGAACACACAACAGATAGAACATTGAACATTGCCAGTTAGTAAAACTTTCAATGTGAGAGGCCATGAAAATGTCATAATGTTTATTGAGTCAATTTAAGTAAACATACATATTTTATTCTAGGTCTCTTTCTTACTTCAAACGGTTTCTCAAAATAAAAACAAAGTAACTTGTTAAAAGCAAACCCTTTTAGCTGTAATGTTCTGTTATAAAAACATACAGAACAGATTAACAAAGTTTTAACTAGAAAATATATCGCTATTCTTTTAGCGAGAAGAAAACATTTTAATATTTGTTCAGTAAAAGCTTGGCATAACGTTCATGAAGGTGCAACTTTTATAATTTAGGTAAATAGTGTCGAATGACTCTACGTTAACTACGTACGAAAACTTTTCTATTAAGTTAGTTGAGAAGCCATCTTAGTTATCTTAATACAAAAAAAGGTTATGACATCGTTCAATATAGGTAGGTAAATATACAACAAACATTAATATTTATTATCATAAAAGAGTACAATGATCCGACGAATATTAAATTACTTCACCGACGAAACTGAACAAAAAATGGAGATTTAAAAGGTTATGTATTCTGGATGTTTCTAATATAAAACAGAAGCTGTTTTCATTTTGATGTTTATTAGGAAATAATGAAGCATTGTATTATTTTCTGATGCCAGTGTTTTTGGCATGTCTGGCTAGTAGTAGGATTATGGGTAAATTATGGTTAATAAGCCTTAGTTGCACAATGTAAACTTTGCTAGCACAGGACTAAAATGGTGATGTTTTCAATTGGTGAACTTTTCATAACAAGCTGAGACTTTAAGTAAATCTAAAGTGAATTTAAACGATATACACCGATAACACCTTAATAAATCTTTAGGAGTATATAATTATTTAATATATACATTTCCCTGGATATCATAATAATTTTAATTTAAATAGTCATTTTACAGTAATATAATTTTGTAATTATGACTGACCCACGAAATATCGTCTATGTCTCCTACTGGCCGTAGTGAGCCTTACCTTACCTTAAAAGGTAAACATAGGTTGTCGTCGATTTCTTTTTAGAACTTTTAAAGGGGAACAGCTCTTTGATACATTGTTTTTGTAAGAATTTAACCGTTAACGCAGCGCACACAAAAGAAATAATTGTCTCCCGGCTTTGCAACACCTTTGGTTGATACTTCGCTCCTATTGGTAATAATATAATGATGTAAATAAGGAGCTTTTAAATAAAAAGCTTTTATTTTAATATTACAAACAGCCACTCCAATTTTATTTATTTGAATAGATTTAAAACGTAAAGATACCATAATATTTAGTTTTATAATGTTATAAATAACTGAAATACCATTTTATGTAGACTTACCTCCTCTGGAATCAAATACATGCCTGGTGATTGAACACAAATTGAAACGGCAACCTAAATTGGGGCGTTAATCGAGGCGTCTGTCATGACAAGTAAATCTCAAAGTTACCCTAAATTGAATATGATTTTGATGAAATTTATCATTTTCATTCGTTGATAGACGAAATACCAATTGTTACTTATGTTCACCTGTAATTTATACGTACTGTTCATTAGGTACTTTAAAATTAAAACTCATAAAAAACCTTTTGCACCCGAAAATTCCTAGATTAGAAAGCTATTTTCTAATCTAGGAATTTTAAGATTAATCAACAAAAGTACAATTTACAAAAATAAGGTAAGATAAGGTAGAAGAGCCACGCTGATTTCAGCACGAACGGGTCGGCTCGCCCGGGGCGGTACTCCCTCCTACCACGTAAAATCAACGTAAAATGACAGCGATCGTGCTGTCGTGTTTCGTTGATGAGACCGGAGGCCCAATGATGCAGAAGCATCACTAGCCCACCATGGCGTGCATCACCGTGCTGCATTGTTGCATTGTCTGCATTCGCAGTATGGTGACCACCGCTCTTAGATTCTGCTTATGCTTTCCATCAGGCAGAGTAGAGTCATTTTGGCAGGGCCAAACATAAAAAAAAAAAAAAAACACGTTATTACTATTTTCTCATTTTCAGTTGTAGATCTGTATTTTTCCGTGTATTTTGAGACTTACGTACATGCATAATGGGTTTCTTTATTACATGACAAATATTTTAAAGGTATCCTTAGCCTATTATGAAATAAAGGAGTCGTATTTAATATCTCCGCAAGAGCTTTAAGTACCCATTAAGTTTTGGGACGTCTATTTGATACTCGCATTAAATTTAACACTTCCAAAGGTTTCGACTTGTTACAAAGAAGACAATACTTTTGTCTCTTTGTTTTAATGTGATATCACTTGAGGCAAAACAGACTCACAGCAGTGTGCCTGGCAAACCCTTTTTTTTTTTAAACTTTAAAGGCATGACGTGAAGTTTTCACAGATATAATGCTCAAATAAGTCAAGATAAATATATGTCTGAAACGAAAATTGATTTTAATATAAAGAATATACGACCTTGTCTCCACCAACCAGGAGACGATTTAGATTTATGAATAAAATAAAAAAAAAAAGAATGGCGACGATATATAGAGAATAAATTATATTTTAAAATACGTAGGATGCGTCACCACAAAAGTGAAATCTCTTAAAAAAAATTTTTTTTCAATATTTTTGTAATTCGAGAATCACCTTCATTTTTGAAGCCTTATATAAAGAGATGAACTTCATTCAGGTCGAGATTTAAATTAATGATGTTTAACTGAATGGGCATTGTACTAAGTTAATGACTCGAGACTCCTTCGACATAACCCCAACATACACACAAACTTTCCTTTTATGTTAATTATTAAGTATGACAAAGCGATTTCGAGGGAAGTTCTCAAGAAATGGAAAATGTAAAAGATATGCTGCAAAGTTGCGATGTAACATATAACTTGTTAATAAAATATGTATAGATGTATATATGGTTTTTACGAACTTTTCATAATACTGAATAATTACTCCTTGCTTCATAAATTATTAAATATTTTGTAAATTTTAATAGATGTTTGTTATCCATTTAGGTTATCAATGTTATTATTTGGTCTCTGCTGACTGTGTGGCTATATGTCAGCGGGTTATATCTCATATAACTTAATAGTTGAACTGTTAAAATTAACACATTATTGTGTATACAAAATCACTTTTTCAGTTCCAATTAAGTCGTTTTTCTTCGTTAAGTGATATTAAAACTTGGTGTCAAAATAAAAATACTGTAAAATAATTTAAATATTTTTAATTGACATTACAAAAAATGCCAAGTAACTGGCACAAATAAATTCGGGGAATTTCATGTTCTAATTTTAAGACAGAAATTATGCTTCTACGCCGAGGGTTCTCTAAAACGTAACCCATTGAGGTGTAAAGGTGCTTCATATAAAAGTTATTCAAATGAAGACACATATATGGTATCTAAGCAACAAATCCGGTTGTTTACCAAGTAATATTGTGGTTTTATGTATGTTAAGATGCTGACGTAAAAAACAGCGAATAGTGACTTTTTTTTTTTTTTTTTTTTATTTATAACAAATGTGATACATTTAGGTACATATTAAATAATTTCGCCAAACTGCATGACAGTTTGTTGGCGAATTTTATGAAAGCACATTGTCTTATAATATGTTATGCCTAGCATAGACATCAGCGAGTATTATCTAGGAATTTCTAAGTCACCTCGCAAACTAAATAATATATTTCGGTTTTGGTGAGAAATAAATGATAATTATTATTAATTAATTAAAATATCTAGTTTTAAATGTGAGTGAAATCGATAAACGTGTACATTATGATGTTAAGTCATAAATAGTTTTATGGAATATATAAGATTAAATCTAGTAAATCCCGAATACAACGTCGGCCATTGTTACCTAACATTTGGTCGTTAAAGTTGCGAATTGGTATAATTTTATGTGTATGGAAGAATTCATGAATAAAGGCCATTTTCCGGGGACGTGAGGTGACATTGTGCCGAAGTCACGCTTGGGATGGACGCGCCAGGGATTAGTTACATATAGCACGATGACCGTTGCGCGCTCATTTCGTACCGTATCGAATTGTGACAGGTGTCAACGACAGATGGATTGTTTCGTGATGGTGGATCAAAGTGTTCGGTGCTGTCATTAACGTTGGGTAATAGCTGTAAAACGATCGGAATACATTGTGGTTTTACATTTGATCTTCCATACCTTGGTAATTGGGGCTTACTATTTATAAAAATGAAACCGACTTTATGTTGTCTTCGTACAGTTTGAGAATTTGTTTAGACAAACCGAAAACTCGCGCATGTAATTTTAACTGTGACTCCAGAGAATTTCTCGCCTTTCGAAAATAAAACGACCCTCGTATATAAGCTGTCCTAAAGCCTTGTGCTTTTATTACCAATTTAAAAGCGTTTAAAATGACAGAAAGAGATACGGCCAATGTTTTTTACAGTCGGTAACAAATGAACATCGTTTTATTTATGGTGACTTATTACGGTAACAGAAATACAACGTGCGTACGTAGTAACGTAATAGGCAAAAGCCGATACTTATCCAAAAGCCTGGATGATATTACGCCTCCGTCCCCACACGCCCTTCCCATTTGTTCATATGTTCGAATTTATCGCTCCTCCTTTCTTAGCTGCATAAAATAATATGATACCTCTTCGTAGCCTTCGCTTGATGTATCAATTCTGTTTCTTTAACAGTTTATTTGTTTCATGGAAATTTGATTGTTATTGAAAGAAAAGTAAGTAGGTCGTAATTCATAATTTACGAGTATCGCCTGATATTCACGTTATTTTCCTATTATAATCGTTGTTATATATTTTGATTTCTTGTGTAGGAGGTCTTAAATAAGCTGAACCTCGAAAACGGCTCCGACGATTTTCATGAAATTTAGTGTGCTTAGGTTTCGGCGGCGATAGATCGATGTAGTTAGGATTAATTTTTAGAAAATTTACCCAAAGAAAATACCGAGCAAAGCTAGGCCATCCAGGTATTTATATTTAATTGTTGATATACGCTTTATATATATATACATATATATCGTACTTTATGCCGTCAAAGTAGTTTTTGTATGAATGTTTTTGTTAAGATTGTATGTTTTAAAGGCCAGGATCCCTTTGTCTATTTGTGTAATATTCATTGCGTTCAGTTCTACAGATATAGTATATAGCTACTAATATCTTGTTTTGCAAAGAGCTAGATGTGTGTAAACAGAAAAAAAACACATAAATAAGAATGTGTACTTAGTCATTTAGAACGTTTATCACTTATTACATAAGTGATGCGTAAAAGATTCAAAGTGTACCAAGATGAAAGCTTACTTACTTTGCTTTCAACACGGGTTCTCCTTTCATTGATCAGTTGGTCCTCTTTCGCAAAGTTGGTGTTACAAACTTTTTACTTTCAAACCTGGCTGCTCATATATTTGACGCTAAAAGTACCAATGATAAATTCTTAAGAACATAAACATGTAGGTCAAGCGATAAATAACTCAATTATACAAACTGAAAGCCTCAAAATTTCATCAGAAAACAAAAACTTTTGTCATTTCGTTTATTGTTCGGTATTATCAGTAGGGCGGAAATATTAAATTGTTCAAATACTCTGTTAAGTACTTTGCGATTGAAGTGATTTGATTTCAATCATTAAATTTGACTGATGTAATTATTATTGTATCGAACGGACTCATTAATGATACTACAAGGTTTAACGATAGTTTTATGATTTTTGTACTGACTGAAGTTTTATTAGCAAATATTAATATTATTTTTTTCATAAATATTTGCAGTAATATCAGATTTATTACAATAAAAATAATACTAAGTTGTCTAGTACATAACAACCCCTGTTAACGAGTGTTTACAATGTAAATAATTACCTCAACAAAAGCCTCATGAAGATTATAGCCACGAAAAAGAGGATTGAATAAATATCGAAAGAAATACAATTCCTTTTATGCGAATGATTTATGGGATCTGATTTGAAATACAGAAGGAGGAGGGAGACATAGGGGCGCCCGGCTACCGTGCTGACATGGGGGAAGGTGCGAATGGGACATTGACTACTTATACACCCATGTCTAACACCTAGATACATTATCATAGCTTCAGGCACTTTTTTAAATTCGGTCGCCTGCCTAAGGCATTGAAGCAATTCACATTTATTTAAATTCCAAATGCGGCGCGCAAGTGCAAGGTATGCATTCACACTGCACCTCGTCTTCGATGTAGGTCAGTCCAGACTGATTATGAATATCAAAGGCGCGCATTCAAATGTGCTGTTACAGCCAGATAACGAAGCCGACAGGAGACGTTGTCTAAATAAAACTTACAACATCGATGAGCTGGCTGAGTTTAAGTTTGATGCAGACTCGCAGCACATCAGTGGTGTTGACGACGGGCCGGACAAGTTTGTTATAGTTGGAGAGGAGGTCATCGTAGAGCCGTTTCGCGTCGGGGTTGCCGGCGGTGGCGGCGCGGAGCAGGCAGCAGGCCGCCAGCCACCACACGAGCGCGGCCATCAGCTCACGGGCTCGGCCATCGTTACGTAAAGTCTCGTGACGAGGGCGGTTGGCCCGGGCGCGGCGCGACGCTTACTGCCGCCCTGCGCGCCGCATACAGCCCCGCGCGCGCCCTCGCCGTACCGCCACACAATATCACGCAGATGCGACACTTTACTGCACATTCAGCTGTGTATATTATGAATGTTTAAATTGATTAAACACAAACCTTCTTATTAATAAACCTTATTTCACTTTAAGCAACGTTTCTGTGTTATTTTCAACTTTAAGACTGTAAGTTTAAATATTTATTTATATTATGATGTCCGTAGTCTTTGTATGATTTAGTGACGCTAACAATATAAATGAGGCTAGATTTTTTTACTTTATACGCAGTAGTTAACCTAATAATTGTAGTATTTCATATAACTACCAGTTTAGTCGCAAAAAGCTTGAAAATAATAGTAAGAAGCACGTTTGTTTTATTTAAATTAAAAATATCTGTTAATTGTATTTACCTAAAACATTCTAAACCTTACCTATTGGTGAATTACTTAATGTTCTATACACTAATTAGGCACAAATACACACTGGTCGCTGTTTACTCTTTGAAATTAAGTTTATTTACATAAAATATAGTTAGAATGATAGTCTAAATAATGAATCGGATATGAGTATGTGAAATTGAGTAACCATCTTTACATTCCTACAATCTGTTACCCCGTTCATTCTGGTTGATCTGTGCCCGCATCCCGCGGCAGCCTCCCTCTATAAATACGCCAGTCGATAGCGCATCGCATTCATCCGACCAATGTTTCAAATGCTTACAACATAAAACATTTAACACTTTAACAAGAAACCAACCTAGATAATACAGTCACACCTAATGGACTATCCATAGCACTTATCACATCTTAAGAAGTTCAGCGGGAGAGCACTGTACTGTACCTCTACTGAAGTTACTTGGTGCAATTCTTCCTTGTGATTAAATTATTGAAGCCATATTTTCTCGTTTGTTATCGATTCAATTTACAATTTAAATGATATTAAAATTAATCTGAACACGCAAACAGAAATTATCTGTGTATTTCGGATTTTATGAAAACATTTGGCTTTCGCAAGCATTGTTTCGGAATTAATTAATCTGTGACCATAATTTCAGGGCGAAAAATAAAAAAATGTAGCCGTACATGTTCTGTGGACGTGGTAAAATGGAATATGTACATGAGTTTGTACATGCTTAATGCTTTATGAGCGCTAGGGTGAGTTTAAAAGTTGAACAGACTAACATGCTTTGTACAATGATTTGTAGAACACGTTCGCGTGTGAGGGCAGAATGTAAACATTATTTTTCATTTATTTGCTGTATAAAGTGACACGTACGAATATTTTAGTTTTACATTTGTATCATGAAGTTTTAGATGTTAAAAGTTACAAAATAAGATGTGGTAGTTGAGATGACCCTCATGGGTGTTCTGATAACAAACTGACAACGTTCATGTGTAAAATTCTACTATTTTACGTCAAACATAAGAACTTTAAAGTTTGATAAAATATAAAAGGATCATCTTCTGAATTAAATTAACCTAACTCAAAAAGAAATTTATGGGAAACTAACTTCTGACAGCGGCCAACCCACGTGTACGTATCGCGGTAAAAAGTACGCTGTCCTTCCTCAAGAACTAAAGTAACTAAAAACTAAGTACCATATAACTAACTGCCTCGGTGGCACAGTGGTAGCGTACGCGACTGCTGTTCTTGAGGTCTCGGGTTCGATTCCCGGGTCGGACCAAATGTTTGTATGATCTGCAAATATTTGTTTCGGAGTTTGGGTGTTTCTATGTATAGTATGTATGTATTTACAAAAAAAAAGTATATAAGTATTCATATCAGTTGTCTAGTACCCATAACACAAGCTCTGCTTAGTTTGGGACTAGATGGCGTTGTGTGTTAGATGTCCGAAATATTTATTTATTTATTTAAGGTGAAGTACTGTATAGGTACGCACGATATTGTTGTTTGGAAATAGAAAATTGAAGGTACACGATATGTGATGAGAATTTGCGAATTAGGGTTCTTAAAAAAAGAAATAGAAATGAAATTGATCTTGAAAGACACTTTAATTATGAGAATGATGGAATCAAACTGAGCTAATATTAGCGTTTAACTACCAAAATTGATGTCTTAGGAATAGGTATAAATGAATTGAAATAAAATTTGAAACGAAATGAAATTTATTTTCATAGAGCATAGGTTAGTAACAGATGTCACTTTGGTGTTTTTTGTTCATACCATATTTTGCCTCGTTTTGGCATGCAACTGTTTATTAATTTACATGCAAATGTTTATTAAATACATTTCATATATATAACAGATCAAACATTTATGACAATCGTTATTGGGAAGTCAGTGCCCTCAAATATACTGACAGCTAGTTCAATCTTCGAATTCAGTTCACCCTCAGGGTTGCGGAGGTCCTATGCCAGCTTCGCGTAAAAACTGATATTCAGGTAAAACCGGTTGAACTAGTAGCCGATCGCAAATCTTGGAAATAATAAAGGCTAGGAAGATGATGGTATATAACTGATCGAAACCGTTATCGACTTGTCTCTTCTAAGTTTCTAGAGCGCTTAGCTACAGAAACGTTAACCAAAATTCCTCTCTGTTTAATCAAATATTATAACTTACTATTCATAACCACGGGTGCCGACGGCATTAAATCCTGTTGGGATGGGCGTGTAATTCATAACAGTAGATTACGGGACGGCGGGCGGTATTGCAAAGTTGCTTTTTTATTAGTGATATGTTACGCTTGTAACATGGGGTCTTATATATACATATAGCCGACCCATGCAACCTCGTTTGCGTCTCCTATTGCCCGTAGCGTGATAATTTTCCCCCGTTTTTGTAACATTCTTCATTGTTGCTTCGCTCCTATAGGTCTTAGCGTGATAATATATAGCCTTTAGCCTTCCTCGATAAATGGAATATCTAACACTGAAAGAATTTTCAAATCGGACCAGCGGTTCCTGAGATTAACGTGTTCAAACAAACAAACAAACTCTTTAGCTTTATATATTAGTATAGATTTAACATTGTGCATATGTTAAATCCAGATTTCAAAAGCCAACGAATTTTAGAAATATGGTGGGAAGACGCATGTCCATCCTGAGTTGATAGACCCATGTCTAAAACATAGCGTCCTCCTTTGTCCTTCACACACTACTGGATTTATGAGTTCTTCGTTCTTTGTCCAGACTGTTTTAATGTGGAATGCGCTTCGTTTCGAGGTCTTTATATGAAATGCACCTACCTCACCTTTTTTCCGCATCGCTTAATCGGTGGACTGGCAGAGAATGCCTTAGAGAATGAGTCTGCCAATACATGTATTTGTGCATAAAGTAATACAATAAATAAATAATAAATTGAAATCCTTACCAGAATTTGAAAAAGTATCCAAAGGTTTTTTTATAAAGTAATACTAACTGAACCCCGTGATGTTACCCGCGGTTATTGTTGTACCGCGAGTAACGTCACGGGACAAAGTAAGTCTAAGAAAAAGTAGCCTAAATTACTTCCTGGATCATCAGCCATCTGCCACTGATAGTCCCGTCAAAATCGGTCCAGCCGTTCCAGAGATTACCCCGAACAAACAGAAAGGCAGACAGACAAAAAAAATGTTAACTACATTTTTGATATATGATATGTACAGTGCATACATAACATATGCATTTAGTAAAAAGCGGTTATTTTAATATTACAAACAGACACTCCAATTTTATTTATTTGTATTGATAAGATTTTAAAATCTAGTTAAAATTAAATATAAGAGTTTATGGAAATTATTAAATCAGCTTTTTTCGGTTGTTCTAACTTTTGAAATCGGAATCGGAATCTTCCTAAAAAGTATTTTGCTAGGGCACACAACTAGGAGAATTCTTAAATTATTTTATTTTGACACGAAGACAGACGCTTCTCTAGGCAAATCAACAATATCATCATCCGTAAAAGCTATTGCTTTGAATAATTCTCTGTTGGACTCTGGACATAGGCCTGTCTTTAAAAGGGAGATTTTGGCGTACTATACCACTACCACGTTGGCCAGTCCGGTTCGTATAGGGTTTATTTCAGGTTTTTCGTCCCTTCGCAGTTATGTTGTCGTGCGTAGTTTGTTTACATAGTCGGCTCTTACCCCCATGGGATCGAGGTAAAATCCTATATTCTTAATCCGTGACCACGCGGAGAGGATAATGCAATGAATAATTTCGTTACAAACGATACAAATATTGTTCAGTAAAAACAAATAGTTATAGTATATGTTACTTTATAAGTATTATTGAAATAAATAAGTAAACTATTATAGGTGTTTTTTTTTTAATTAACATGACAATATCATGGCTATAGACTGAATCTCCTGGTGGATATAAATGTAACACGATGATACCACTTTAAGGTTAGCATATACTTATGCGAATATTGGGGTATTGTAATCCTAGATTTTTAATATAATTCGAACATAAGAAATAGTCTACTTAAATACAAATTTAATTACAAAATAGTATCATTTGTCGAACAGATATGAGAACAAGTCTATTTCAAAAGAAAATATTTTAAAAAGAGCTTAATACAACAATTAACAATCCGTTACTTTGAATTAATTGAAATCCTGACCTACTTACCTTTATTGAAGGTACCCACTTTTATAGAAACGCCAACTCGAGACCACAAAGTCATTTCGAATTAGCTTTAATTTTATTTATTAACTTTACCTGGCAACACCATCGTTCATTGTACAAATTATTCATCCCTCTTGAACAAGGTTGCGTGAATTATAGATTTTAAGGGAAGAATATATTATGAACCCATGAAAAATTTATTGAATATATTTCCCGTTTGATGGGATAACTTGTTCATTATTCTATTGACTTGGCAATAGCCATTTCGGCTATTATTGAGATGGTAATCAAACCCTGAAGGCCAATAAAAATTTGGTTTCAATTCAAATCCGATGAAATTTTGATCTCAGAAATGTCACAACAAGAAATTTTCGCAGTAAACATCCAACGTTGGTCGTAAGCTTAAGCTATATTGTAACCGAGAATTGAAACAGTACCTAATCAGCTAGTTTTAGTAATACTTTACTGTTTTACGACAAAAATACCTATTATGATAGATGTGAAATCGAAAATTGATCGGAACGGAATTGAGACTGAACTTTTATTATAAGAATTGACTCTCTATTCTTAAATAATAATCGATGCATCATTTCTGCGGAAAGAAAACTTGAGTTACGCCAACGTGCTTCGAAATCCACATAAAACGGTGACTATTGCGCTTGATCCCTCTCTTCAACCAGAATTGGGCTAATAATTTACTCCTAACAAAAATCCGAAACTCCAGTTTACCTCCTTGCTAATTTTGAGACTGCTATTACGTTTAAAAAACTTCTTGAATACTAGTACAAACTTACGACCAGTAACTACACTTTTTTAAATTTATGTATTATTAATTAAATTAAATACTTTATTGCTTCATTAGTTTACATTTTTTTTTTTTGTGTGTGGAGCTTCCCTTTAGGCAAGTAATGCCTGTGTTAGGAAGCTCCGCTCTTCCATAGCAAAGCAATACAAATTTATCATATAACATACAAAAAAAAAAGAAATAAAAATAGAATAAAAACAAAACAAAATGTAGGGTAACAGGTGTATGATGTATGACATATTTATGTATACAAGTAAATCTTTTCAATTTAAGTAAATAGTTTGCAAGTGTGTATTAAGTGTTAAGTATGTACTTACTAAGGTGGAGTGTTGTGTGTGATGGATAGAATTTAAGTTGCATGCGTGTAATTGTGAAGATTCTGTAGTAGTGATAGTGTGTACGCTCAGTGTGTTATTGTTTAGTATTACTATACTCACTTATAAACGTGTGATTTGCAATATGTGTGTGTTGTGTGTGTAGTGTTTATAGATGGGGATGTGGTGTAGTGTATGATTATTACTACTAATTCAGTTACTCATACAATGTGCTCCAAGAGTGCCTCCGTGTCTTCATAACTTAGTGATTTCATCCAATCTATTAAAGTATATATTATATATAAATTAAAATTAACGTTTAAAATAATAAAAATCAAACGAGTCTTATTACAGTTTAGTTTCCAAGACAAACATATTTAACTGCCAAACTGATGACAATTTCAGCCCCAGAAACACTTAAATATGTGGTCATATATTTTCTATTTGAATTTAATTAATGCAATTTTTAACAGATCTTACAAAAATTAAAGACCAAATGCAAAACAAATATTTTACAAAAGTGTATTAATACTCTTCGTGATGTCTATTTTTATGAATTAATATTAATAATTCAGCTAAGCCAGAACCGCTGAGAAGTATTAAAATAACGATTAAAACAACAATTACACGAAAAACATGCTATTGATGCTCGTTTTAAGTTCGAAATCATAAAGTACTCAATGAATTGACGCACTAATTAGAATCTGCAATTCATCTGCTTGACCATGCTTGACCTACCACTTAGTTTTTTAACCTAGATCATCATAGATTCACTATATATTCTAAATAAGTACTTATTTATCTATAAAGTAAGAATATCTATATGTATTTACATACATTTATAAATTAATAGAATCGGAAAGAACTTCAGACGTGTTTACTAAAAAAATACGTTCCAAAGATTGACTAGTCCGGGGATTCACCGTCTCCAGAGCATAAATCAAAATTACACGAAAAAGATCTTAGATTCATAACTTCGCTTATAGAACCCGTCGGAAGAGACTTTGTGTGAAATACATTTATGACTTTATATGTCTTTACTTTGTGCTAAGATTGTGAAAGGTGTTTCGGTATATTTTGTTATTTATGTAAATTTCCAGTATTCATTTGGTACGGTTATACATTACGCACGTAAGTCCCTTCGTTTTTCATTAAGATTATATTTAAATTTGTTTTGTAAAATCAGAAATTTACTTGTAATAAATGCAATGTACTTCAATGTTCATTAAGTAAGCTTATAAAGTAATCTACCTCCATTTGCGTGTCAAGAAGCTTTCACGAAAATTCATTTCCATTTTATATAATATCAACTACGCATTCGTGCAGTATTATAGAATGGTCTATGTATTTAATAACCTTTTTCAATTATTAATCATAATATCATTTTGAAATAAATCTTTTCAAATAATTTAGAGTTTATTATTTAAATTTCCTTTACCGCTTCTTCGGGTTGGGTACGGAAACGTGGGCAACAATGGCTAAACATCATAAAATATAACAATAATTGAGTTATAAAGTTTGCAAAATGAAAGTGTGGCCTTGTAATATAGATTCATAACAGTTATAAGCCTATTCAAATGGCAAAGCGATTATCTCTAACAACTTTTGTAATCATTTTGAACAACCGAAAGTTTTTTGATGATATGTACATAAACTTTGATTTACTGAGTACAATGTAAGATTAAAACACAATCTCTGTTTGATAATTTTATTTATCATGACTTTAAACAGAACAATATGTACATTCTAAACAAGCAATTATATACACGTCATAAAATAAATATTATTAGAAGTGTAAAACAAAGATTAAGGAAAAATCTTCTCTTCTTTCGATAAGACTTAAGTACTACGAGTACCCATAAACTTTTTTCAAGTTTGATTGAATAGCTAAAGTCTCCACAATCATTGCTGAGAAATAACGTCTACAGCTAATATTACTGACATGATTTTTCCATCACAAATCATTGAACTGAAAGAAGTGCGACTGTATAAGTTGAGGTAAGTATCTAGTTTAGTTCGTAAGTGTTTGTGAGGTAAGTATGTGGTTGTTAATACTATGGCAAACACATTATATACTTAAGTTCAATAGACTAAAATGATGGCAAAGTGAATAATGTTTTATAGGCATGGAATATAATTGTCGACGTCGTAATGTTCTGATGTTGATGAATAATCGTGATAATTCTATTATTTATACTAGTTTACATTGCTTTATGAAGAATGAAAAATATGCAAATGTTTATAATAACGTAAGTAATTACGTAATAAGTGACCTGCATCTCCGTTTGGATGGAAAAATTGGAAACTATAATTGTTGTATTTTTTTTTATTATTTAAATTTACTTTGGTATTTTTTTAAAATGTAAAACTTTAAATTAACCGTCGTTTGGTCCGGTTGGACATTGTCACAAACTCTCCCTAAAGCAAAAACATACTTGAAGAGAAAATAGCAGTAGGTAAAAAGGTTATGTAGGACGTACAAAAGCGTTGTCCCTAAACCCATTTATCTACACCATTTATCTATATCTGCAGATGTAATATGAAAATGTTATAGAGTGCTCAAATCTTCAAATTGCATTGAGAAGAAATAAATGACAACGATCTAAAAACCGAATAAAGGAGAAACATTGTTATCCGCAGAAAAGAGGAAAACGGGAAGTCTGTTTTCTTCTAAAAGCATTGTAACAGAAGCAGTGCACGTGTTATGTTAGTTTTAATTATCGTGAACCATGAGTATTTCTTACATCGTTTGGTTTGATTAAATGGGATATTGGTTCTGTATTATTTTTTAAACTATTTGATTCGATAATGTATTGATTGATTTTTACACACACAAAGAAATGCTACCTCTTGAAGTCTACAAAATAGTTACGAGTTACGAGGCGATTTTTGTGTTGTTAAATCACCTCACTGTAAATATTATTAATAATATTATTAACTACAAAATGTAAATAAATGTGAAGATATACTAATGTTTAATAATTACTATGTAATTAATTACTAATGTTTACTAATATTACAGTTTCTTTATTCAATACTAGTTGTTGCCCGAGGCTCCGCCCGCGTGTATGTTGGTTATCGCGGCCTATGTGTTATTCTGACGTATAAGCTATAGGACTGAAAAGTTTCATCCAAATCCGTTCAGTACTTTTTGCGTGATAGAGTAACAAACATACATCCATACTTACAAACTTTCGCGTTTATAATATTAGCAGGATCTGCTAACAAATATACTGAGATAAGTTACAAGAAGGGTACAATCCTCCAACCAAACCAACTCCCACAAAGTACACGTTTACATTCTCACACACTACTACTGACAGTATTTTTAGTACAAAGTAAAGATAATGAAAACAAATTGCCCGAACTTATAAATCAAATCTTCTATACCAACCACGTGTCCGTCTAAAAACCAATAGCTAAAATAAAATTGAATTTTGTTTGGGAAGGGGATACAAAAGCGACTAGGGGAATAAAAACAAAAGCATTACAATTAGTGGTAGACCGACACCCAAAGGTATGAAAAAAAGCCGCAAGGGATGATTCTATAATTCTAAACAAAACCTTTTTATGGAGAGAGCTTTTTGGGGCCACAGTAGAAAAAATAATTGTTGGCCGAATACACAATTGCACATAGCGATTCAATTCATCATCATAAATTTTAACAGTCTGTATTCAGAATCCTTCAGATCTTTTTTTTAAATAAACAAAAAATGTGTTTTCTTGATAAGTAAATGCACAACGTGGACAACAAGAACAAAGAGTCTTAAAATGACAGTTTAAACATCTTAACATAGTGATACTAAAACTTTATCCTACAAAACCCGTTCCATTTGAGTTTAAATCGCACTTGGCTAAAATTTTTGGTGCCGCAAATAATAATGGGATGTTAAGTTAATTGTCAATAAAATACCTTGGTCATTTGCTAACTACAGATCTTAAAGACGATGCAGACATTGAACGCGAACGTAGAGCGTTGTCCATAAGAGCGAACATGCTGGCTCGCAGGTTTGCCAGATGCTTACACGATGTGAAAATCACGTTGTTGCGTGCTTACTGTACATAGCTTTACACTGGGAGCCTGTGGGCGAGGTATACTCTACAGGTACAATATAATATAAGAGCGTTGTTGGGGCTGCCTCGTTTCTGTTGTTGTGAATGTTCGCCGAAGCCGGGGTGGATTGCTTTTACTCCACGACACGAAAGCGATGTGCATCCTTGCTCTTCAGAGTGCGAGCCAGCCCCAATCGAATTCTGGCTATGATAGCTGCCAGGCTCGACTCCACCTATATGTACCATTGTTGTAGGATATAGAAAAGTAAGGTATTTTTATTCTTATTTCATTATTATTATTTTTATTATCCATTGTTTTTTTGGGCTTGTGTTATTTTAAAGTTTACTTCATCAAATTTATAATTGGATTTTTACAAAAATATTATAGTAGCATTTTTAACAGAATTAATTTATATTTGATTTTTATCTAATATATAAAATTATCGTGTTACAGTTTTAGTTGCCAAACTCCTCCGAAACGGCTTGACCGATTCTCATGAAATTTTGTGAGCATATTGAGTAGGTATGAGAATCGAACAACATCTATTTTTCATCCCCCTAAATGGTATGGGTCACCCATCCTTAAAAAATTTTTTTGGCAAAACGACGTTTGCCGGGGCAGCTAGTTATTCTATAAATTTGTAAAATACGTAATAATTTGTATGGGTCTGAGACATCTGGAAATAAAGAGATTTTATTTATTGTTATTTATTATAAGGCAATTGGAATTCTAGCAGAATATAAGGAAGATATGCAATATCAAGACAACCAACTCCCTCTTGCCTAAATACCCGTGTGGTTTATGCGACAGAATCTGTATTTATATCTGTAAGTAGATAATATTTTGAAGAACAAACTAAAAAAAATTAAGGTCGTAACTTAGCAAAATGGTGGAGAAATGTGGTAGGTGTAAGGTAAAGTGCCGTAACTTATTTAATTACGTCTAATGCCAACAACGATATTTACATTTACAAGTACATATTTATTTGCAAGAATCTATACAAATAAAAAATTGGAGTGTCTGTTTGTAATATTAAAATAATCGTTTTTTAATAAGTGCATATGTATGTAAACACGGTGCAAGTACCAAAAATGTACTTAATTTTTTATGTCTGTCTGTTCCGGGTAATCTCTGGAACGGCTGGACCGATTTGACGGGACTTTCACTGGCAGGTAGCTAATGATCCAGGGAGTAATTTAGACCATTTTTTTTAGACTAACTTTGTACCGCGGCGTAACTCGCGGTACAACAATAACCGCGGGTAACACCGCGGGGTTCAGCTAATATTTATATAAGTCTTAATTCTTCTATAGAAAAGATGTGATAATGACTTGGGACGATTTTATATAACATGTACTGTATGTATAAGTAATTATACTCGTATGATGCATAATATTCATATCTTGCAATTTTGCATGCAGTAAAGTCTACCCTTTGAAGTAGATAAACTACAGGATCCATATTGTTATTATACATTAGAAGTCTATCGTTCTGTTAAGATCTAACGGCTAAACTGCTGTACCGATTTCTATGTTGTGCATGGAGATGTTTTGGTTCTTGACGAAGGACGTAGATTACTCTTTACCGCGATAACCGAAATACAGGCGGGACAAACCGCGGGCAATAGCTAGTATTTATAAATATTTTTTTACTTATAAGACATCTGGATATTAGAAAAGTATCCACAGACACAAATTGAATAAACATGTCAAGAGTGTGACAACATGATAGCAATATTTGCGCAAACAACAGTCTGTCAACATAAGCAATATTTTTATGGGCACTATCGCTATAAACTTATACTTGTACGTGTTCGAACACTGACTATAGTTCAGAATATGTATTATGGTGTCAAGAAAATTCTGAAAGAAACAATAAATTTATACAAATAAATAAAATTGGAGTGTCTGTTTGTAAAATTAAAATAACCACTTTTTAATAAATGCATATGTATGTATACACGGTATATATGCCAGAAACGTATTTTTAGAAAATTGTCTGTCTGTCTGTCTGTTTGTTCCGTGTAATCTCTGGAACGGCTGGACCGATTTAAACGGGACTTTCACTGGCAGGTAGCTGATTATCCAGGGAGTAACTTAGGCTACTTTTTTTGGAATAACTTTGTCCCACGGCGTTACTCGCGGTACAACAAAACCGCGGGTAATACCGCGGGGTACAGCTAGTTGTAAATATATTGCATACATATTATATATAGAAAACATAAACAGGAAAATTGGGTTGGATCTTTGATTAGGTAGAGATAGACAACAGTTTTAGTAAATCTTAGTTATATTAAGTCGTATCACACTCTGTTTTATTGGGAACAAAAAATAAAGGCACAGGAGTTTTATTGTTGTTGTTTATGTAATAAAAGAAATAATTTTCAAAGAAGTTGATTCACTAACACCAACAAACTAAACACCATTTTTTTCAAAGTTCAATATACTAAGGTAACACGTAATGAAATAACTTGCAAAAGCACCGAACATAATACAGATAAACCACTGTCAAAGCGTAAAAATCTATTTTTTTGAGAAGAATTTCATCTGTACTGCATTCAGACTACGTTTTGGGACAACGCCAACACATTTGTACTAAAATTCGAAATAAAAACAATAAGATTCTTATTTCGCTGTGCTATCAATTTCAGTAGCCTCAACAAAATACCTCTGCGTTCTTTGAAAGAGATTTGAAAAGAAATATTGTTCATTTTCTGTCTTTTAGGGTAGGGCAAACAGATGATTGAATAAAAAATAGGCATAAGACAATGTAACCAAAACCAAGTTATATTATTCTACTAAACATTCCTTGAAGATAATTTGATTGCCTTTAATAAATAATAAGCTGTGTAATAGACTAGTTATATTTCTGTTTGTTGAGACTTCGGAGGCATGCCAAACAAATTAGAAATGAAGTCAAATTAAAATTTGATCAGCTTTATTTATACAATCTAAATGGAATACATTTGTTAGGGGTTAAAACAGTGTTTATTTTAACTTAACTATTCTTATCATTCACTATTATAGTTAACAGTTAAACAAATTACACATGCCCTGTAGTAATACTGCTTAAGTGGTGACGTGGTGGTGTGGGGACACGTTCATTTTTCGTTTTCGAAAGTTATAAATTGTCCTGATCTGAAAACTGTACCAATATTATTAATCAGTTTTGTCACAGTTTGAAATTACAATTATAGTAGTTTGAAATTCTATTAGTTTCTATGCTATGATACTATTGATTGAACTTACTCAAGAATAATGAGTAGCAGGTTAAAAGAGGGGTTTATAACCGCTCATAATTCAATTAATTTGTGAAACAATCTTCTTTCATTAGCTGTAGACCTACATAAAAAATGATTAACAAAAAAACAGTTTAATATACAAGCTCTGAGTCAGTAAATTACCTTTGTTTAAAAATTTACACCGTCTTTAGAATTTATGCCCTGGGATTAGATGGTCGGTGTACATAAATAAAGCTCAAACGAAACTGTTGGTTTTATTTCATTCAAATTACTGTTTAGCTGCTATTGTAATAAATTCCTTTTCGGAAATTCTTAACTTTATGTTACTAGGAAGTGTTGTGGCCGTAGTGCAGGACCTTCATGTAGTGGTTCATTATCTATATTTAAAAAACCCGTCATTCCTTAAATAATTAAGAAAAAAAAATGTTGCATAAAGAAATTGATTATGATGCAAAAATAAGTGGCGTTGGAGCCCTCAGTCTGAGACGGCAAAGAAAAGAAAATCTCATTACAAAGACGTCAGACGAGCGCACCGCCTGATAAAGATCATATTTCGACCTAATAGAGTTATTTAATTATTTAGATTTCAATCTGTGGAAATGCTTTTGCAAGTTGCTTTGACAGTAAAAAACAGATTCAAAACTTGAAGGGAGGCGAAAATAGGAGTTTATTTTTATATTTACATAATTTTACAACATGGTTATAGGCTATCAGTAACCTTCATATAGATTTCCTAGAGTTTAACAAACACAACATCCTAACTTAAAACCTTGTCATCAGCAGTAGCATATCAACTCTTTTCATAAAGGACAACGATGACAGATCAGACTTATAAATAAATAAAATAGTAAATCTATTAATATACTTTTAAACAAAGCAACGAAATAAAATCCAATTTAACAATTATTTTTACGGGAATTAACGCGAGCACTCGTTAAAAGGTATGACATACCTCTGATTTGCCTAACGTTTATTTTGTAATACCTTTTAATAAGTGATCGCGTTAATTCCCGTAAAAATAATTGTTAACATATCATGGAACGCGAAAGTTTAAAAGTTAGTAAAATCCAATTTTCCAAACACAATATAAAAAAGAAAACATAGCAAACAAAATTAGGGCTTTCAACATTTAGTAATGTCATATTACATGGTATTGATGACGCGTATTAGTATATGCTAATTTTATGGTCTTTGCATGAGAAGTTAAAAAAACAATGAATATTATAAATTGTATACATAACTTAAATATAACAAATTAATCCTCTGAGACTGAACACTTTACAATTAATTATGTTTACGAGGGTTGAACGCCGTGTTTAACAAAATGGGTGGACGCTCAGAGTTCACTACGATGGGGTTGACTCATCCCAGTACTGATTTGCAATGCCTAGTGCTATTATGTACAGGTTTCTACCTTAGGTGCAAGTAATCAGCTAACATCTTGACATACGCCACCTTAGCATTAACCGGAGTAGATATGCTTTTTTTTTAAATTGGAGACGGATCAATAGAGGAGTGCAGGCAATGACCATCTACGTTCGATCACCACAGCGGATGGCTGTACTGCACTTTACTTACTACGTATTTTAACCCCCAATTAAGATCTTACGTGTTGTGTCATTATTAATTTTACGAATATTTTAACATTACACCATTCATTAAACCAATTTATGATCAACAATTTTATTAGTGACACTCATACACTACAGAACACGAGGATAAAGAAGAACAGAAGGTTTTGGTTATTAATTTCTACACTATTATAATTTATCGTATCAATTAAAAACGTGTAGGCAAACAATAAACTAAAGGCAGTTAAATCGCTTCCTACGGTACTTTAAATTTGGACAAGTTAACGACATAAAATATCTCTCATCGAGGTAGTACAAATAATGGCGACTTGAACAAGACGCCATTATTTGTCATCTAACCAAAAGCACCGGAAGCCATAATTTTTTAACAAAGTTCATAAAATAAAGCGGGCAAAAGCTAGTTATAGATTGTACAAACAGATGCTTCAGTAAATCTTTGTTTATAGATAGTAAATAGATAGAAAACTCTTTATTTGTACACCGTTTTACATATTTACAAGAGAGTACATAAGATGTAATAATATATAATGTAATGTACAAAGGGCGGCCTTATTGCCAAGAGCAATCTCTTCCAGGCAACCTTAGGATGGATCAAAATGTATAGGAGAGACAGTAGCAGTTGACGGTGCAATTAATTATTAGAGTTATTTAAGTTGATATCAATATACTCCATATATTCACTTATATACACATACATACAATATACACATATACACAAACACAAAAACATACACATATGCAATATACACTAATTACTCTATTGTAGTTATCCAGATCCCAATTCCAAAACTAAATAGATGAATATTTTAAAGCAGGTAATAAAAACCAAGTATTTATGTTGCGTTTTATTTCACCGTTTACGTGCAGTTAATGTTTCTATTGAGCGAACATTAAATATGTATAAGTCTTGCCGCCCTTCCAGCTCAGCATCCGCCGTACTTCTGAGTGAACTTCACTCCATCATTTCTAAAAGTACTGTAATAACATTGAAGGAAATGAGTTTTCATTAGACTGGCCGGCCGACAATTAAGATAACGAACTGCTATCCGAGAAATAACACTGAATTTTTACTTTACTAAACAATTTTACTTGATTACATCCCTTAATCCCGCCTTTTGGTGTACCGTTCCAGAAATATGGGACTTTTTATTACTTTAGCAAATGAATAAACTTATTAGTTTCCTTCTTAAACTAGAATCTATTTCTCAATAAATATTTGTGTCTCCATCTTTATAATTAACAAGTAGCAAGAGCCTACATCTTTTTAAAGTGTGCATCACAGCAACTTGTTTACTTAAATTTTGGTATCAGACTTGTTCTTTACTGGTTTAAAATTAACCTTGTTTATTGTTAAAAAAGTTACTTCTTTCTATCGCTTAAAAAACGTCGGAAACACTCACATGAAATAGACACCCTTTCTGATAGACTTATATCCAAGGTAGATCAACAAAAAGCCTACTCAGCCGACAACAAAGTGAGGATTTATTCCTTATAGGTTTCTTTTGTACAACAAAAGAGCTTAAGCATCTAACAAATCGATTGATACCTAGACGGGTGAACAGTTTGAAGTACAAAATCATGAAATGTACTTGTGCTAAGAGCCATTGTGTAGACAGTAAAATGTTTGAAGTATACATTGCGGAATATATAGAAAAGTGTTTTATCGATCCTAAAAATTACGTAGGTACTTACGCAGGTTATCGGTGCCTCAAATAGTATGATAGTAAGAAGTGACAGGATCAAAAGGGCTTAGCAAAATTCTACAAGTTTTAGCAAAAATAAATTAAGGTGAGACTCGAAACTTCTGCAATACATACTCGCCTACACAGATGTCTTTGAAAAATTATCTGATCCTGGGTGGATAAAGTACTACATTCATAAACTTTTGTCTTGGAGATCCTTTGTGACCAGTTCATTCAGGAATTAATTTAAAAGCCTTTAGAGTTACCTGTGCCTTTTCGTAATAAAGTGCAAATAACCTGTATACTGTATACCCACGGTATTTTCCTTTTACTCGACCTAAACCTTTTGTGCCGTACCAAGTAAACAAAACCGAAACAGTACCAAATCATGTTTATGTAGGTAAGTTGGTACCCAGAACGTTATAACGATCTAGAGCAAAAATTGCTTCCGACAAAGCCGAAAACATTTTATCCTTATTTGCAAAACTCGCAGACCGTCGGGATGACGTGGCATTCGAGTGATGATCCGATCGTTTTTCACATCTTTTGGATCCTGAAAGAAAATGCGTTTCTTGAATCGGTACGTCAAAAAGACTATTTTGTTTACAAAAATATATTATTACTATCTTTTAGTGAATTTATTAAATGTATTGGACCATTCACGTATCATTCGAATAAAGTTTGAGCAGAACTTTTTATTTTTATAAGATCTTCTGATTTGTTAAATTTACAAGCTTAGGAAAAATTTACTCTTGCAATAATTTTAAATATACAAAGATATTTAAAAAACAGCGCTAAATTTTCTGAAGTAGAAAAAAAACAATTAATTGCTTTCGAACACTCAAAAACTTGAGAGCCATTATTATAATTGTTAAACTTGGTACCGCAAGAGTATAATTGTTAGCCATTAATTCATTCTATTGTTGAAATTACTACGTTTGTACAGTCAAATATTATTTTGTTGTACACCATTAAACGATTTGGATATTTTTTTAACGTTATCCATTAAAAACCATATTGTGTTTCAAGTTCGCAACTCTGGCCTTCTCAACTTATTGTTTAGGAACATTTCTCAATGTTTATAAACACTCGCTTCCTTGCCTTGCTTCCTTCCTTCTAAGGAGAGATTTATACTCAGTAGTGGACTATTAAGTAGGCTGTTAATGTTGATGATAATGATGACAAGCAATATCTCTTTCTTAGTCTTCCCTTTTAATCCATCTTTCCTTTAATACAGAGTGTATTTTATAAACTTGCCTTAATTCTCCATTTCTCTTTCCTCTAATCCCAGTGTGTCCGGTTAACGCAATAGGCTTACCTATCACTAAAGTGGGACTAAGCTTACAATCTTCAAAATGTGAGCAGTTAATACACCTTTTCGTCATGTACATATAGGTTGGAGTATGTAGGTAGAAGCTTATAGCTTGAAGAAATACTATCTAATATAATTTTAGGCCACTCGCAAGGTATTGTATCTTTTTTAAAATGCGTTCTGTAAAGTGAATCTAAAATTTATTTTAAAAAATAAAGTTTCTCAAGCCCGTATATCTCTCCGGTATACATTGTGAAGGTAAAGGTTTTTATTTTAAAATGTTACAGTATTCAATGTTTCAAAACTTATAAGTGACGTAATTGTTTTGACGTCCTCAAATTTAAACAGCGGAGTTTGGAGTGCTGAAACGACATCGAAATACGACATCAACATGAAACGCACTTTTGAATTTAAATTTGGAGGTCAACAAAATATTAACGGTTTACAAATTTCTTGTTTTTTTAACGAGTACGTCTCTTGTGGTGACTTCTACTTAGTATCTATTTTGTAGCCAGGTCAGTTGGCGCGGGGTTTCCGAAATAACACATGATATGTTAAAAAGATAACTACTTATAATTATTCCAAAATTGGTATTCATAGCTTCATTTATTCTTAATTTAAAAAAATATCACTCTACTTATTACATCTCAAACAACTCCACACACTCTACGTAAGGAAAGCCTTTTTAAAATCCACACAAAACCCAAAAAAGGAAAGCTTTGTAACCTCTAAACAAATAAAAGTTCTTTTTTTGACAACCCTACAGCGTTCTCCTCGAGCTTGTCTTCATTTGATGATTAAACCTCGTACCTTAAAATCAGAATTATCTTCTGGTGAGATCCCATGTAATATCTTGAGTAAACTGTTAAACTAGAACACGATTTTTCAGATTAATAACCAACACTATTGCATTTTGTTGAGATTTGTAGAAGATTTTCCGGTCGGATATCGGTCACTTTATCTTTTATATATTTTTATTGGTAAGGAGAACTCCATACCTCTGATTTTGAGGAAAATTACAACTAAGTTATAGGATCACCGGATTAGCCGTATTCTCTGCCAAATTCGTATTACGATATAAAAACTTTATCGTTTTATTTTCGACTAGCTGTTGCCCGCGGCTTCGCCCGCGTATATGTCGGTTATCGCGGCAAATAGTAGCCTATGTGTTAATCCGATGTATAAGCTATATTACTGTAAAGTTTCATACAAATCCGTCCAGTAGTTTTTGCGTGAAGAAATAACAAACATACACACTCACAAACTTTTGCCTTTATATATTAGTGTGATTAATCGGTAGGTTCAATTCGGAGTAACCAAAAAACTAAAATATTGGTGACGCTCTATCGATGTTTTTACACGTACAAAAAAATAAGTACCTACTTTTACACCTGTAATCTACAGATAACTGGATCAAACTTAGTTAGACTATAACTTCTAACTCTATTATATACTTTTGGCAAAGAATGCGGTCCGTAAACAAAATTATTACACAATGGGAAAGTTGCCGTCGTTTCGAGTCAAAAACAAAAAGAACTATTACTCAGTTCCAATTACTTGCAGAAACTTTTTCACGGATGCGACTATCTATAACAAATTAGTCCATTATGAGTCAACATAAATGACCAAAAGCAAGCGAGGAAACAATATTTCTAATTGATAATGGTAGTTATTGACAATTAAGAGAACTTCGTAAAAAGCACTGCAGTCCCGATTCCGTCTAGTTATTAAAGAAAACTGTTGAGTTTAACTCAATTGGTATCCCATATAAAACAGACAAGTTCAAGAAGTACATTTATATATCCAGTAGGGATAGAAGCAAGAGTTAATTTGTTATATGTGTGTGAGTTTATTTATGTTCATATGTGTGAGTGCATATTTATTTTGAATAGGTTGAACAACGATCTTATACAATGTTTAAATCGGTTAGTGTACAGTTGTAAGGTTAATAAGACAAGATATTTGTAATATACTGTCTAGAATTAATATTTAGAATCAGACTTAACATTATGATATTTACTAATTTTAATTAGTGGCATTAAAATTAGTAAATATTAAAACACTAGCTATTAAAAATATTATAGCTTACCATTTAGTCGATTGTATCGAATCAGTGTCAATTATTTTAATGGCAACATTTGGCATAACGTTTCGATGTTTGAAACGAGGTGAAAATGACACATTCATTATTCGACGGTAGTACAAAATAGTTGTGGCAAGAATAAATCAGTTTATATTCAATTAAACATCGTTTAATTTGAGAGATAAAGACGGGATCCTTTTATCTCAGAAGTGGGATAAGCCAATTACGCCTACAGTATTGAAGAAATACAAGTAAAGTATTGTCGTGTACGAAAGTTGCTGGTTATTATCTGAACATAAAAATGGATAAAAATAGCGTTCATTCAAAGGACAATGAGCGGAAACGCCATCGTGGCCGGAGTAGAGAAACAAGAACAAGCACTACACATAATAAGCGGAAGCAGCGAAGGCGGCGATTGAGCGTTCGTGAAGATTCATTGGAACCTCTTCGCTGTGGGAGTCACACTTCACGTGAGCAGCCTAAGAGACGACGTCACCAACCAAGCCGGAGTAGCAGCCGAAGTAGCAGCTATGAGCAGCGGCGGCGACATCGTTCCAGCCGTGGCGTGGATGAGAGACGTAGCAGGCGAGACCCTAGGAGTCGAGACCGTAGCAGAAGCTCAGGATCTAGGTCAGAGCGTCAAACACCTCCACTACCTGGACATGTGAGTACCCCCAATGTTTTTAATAGTGACACGCAAGCATTTTTTGCTACTTTAGTGGAAGCTTTAACTA
Source organism: Spilosoma lubricipeda (assembly GCA_905220595.1). Lineage (NCBI taxonomy): Eukaryota > Metazoa > Arthropoda > Insecta > Lepidoptera > Erebidae > Spilosoma > Spilosoma lubricipeda. Next base: position 13,344,273 of record HG992282.1, on the reverse strand, counting down.
ATAGTCGTCCTCAGAGTAACAAATTCCCCATGCTAGGCAACGTTATTCCAGATTTTGATCCTATGGCTAAGAGTCAGACTATAGCTATGTGGATCAATAAAGTTGAGGAATGTGCGAAGCTCTATGGTTGGGGTGACGATCAGATAATACATTACGCTCTGCCTAAGCTGTCAGGGATTGCACAATCCTGGTACCAGGCCCTTCCATCTATGTCGTATTCTTGGTCAGAGTGGAAAGTCAAACTGGAGCAATCATTTCCAAGTAGTGAAGACTATGCCGAATTACTCACAGAAATGTTATCAAAACGTATAAAATTTAACGACTCTTTAGAGCATTATTATTATGACAAAATTAATCTATTAAATCGATGTGAAATATATGGTAAACCTGCCGTAGATTGTCTACTTTATGGTATTGAAGATCGGTCATTGAGATTAGGCGCAAAGGCAGCTAAATGTCAGGAGCCAGAACAGGTCCTCAGATATTTCCAATCAATCAAACAACAGCCTCGTGAGCCAGATAGATCGAAGTTCAACTATGATAAGCGTATTAACACTACCTCCTCATTATCCAGTAATAATGCTAGACAGACGGCTGGCACTGAAACTAAGACTTTTAAGTTACTTAATAATGCGTCTGTTGTATGCTTTAACTGCAATGAACGTGGACATTACAGTTCTAAATGCACTAAAAAGATATTGAAATGTAATGTATGTTCTAAATTAGGTCATTTGTCGGTTAACTGTCCCAGATTACCCTCCGACCCGGCTAATAAAATTGATGAACCGAAAGAGAAGGTCGTGATGCGCATTGAAACAAATGATTTTAATGACAATAAATATTTAATGAATTTGAAACTGAACGATGAGGCTATTCGAGGTTACGTGGATTTGGGTAGTCAATGCACGCTAATTCGTCACAGTGAGGCTGTTGCAAGGAGAATCGCGTGGACTGATGGTAACTTACCGACCATGAGAGGTATTGGTGAGAGTATCGTAGTACCATTAGGAGTAGCAAACGTCATTATTGAAATTCAAGGTATTGTGGAGGAGGTTAAAGCGTACATTGTTAATGATAGTGTTATTAAATATTCAATTCTAATCGGACACAGTTTTACAGAGAAACCAGGTATAGTTATAACGAAAACTACACGTTCGTTAATTTTTACTCGTGATAATGTCGTTAAATTACAATTAAGTTTGAAAACGGATATTATAATACCTCCTAAGGAAATGTACCCGTTACCGTGTATTACTACAAACAAATATTCGGGTGTAGTTCACGTTAGGGGCTCCTTACGTGGCATACCACAAAACGAATATTATTTGATGCCAGGTGAATATGAAATAGAAAACGGCGAGGTCAGGATATTGGTTCAAAACCTCAGTGATAATACGGTTTGTTTAAAAAAGGATGCGCTCATTACGCGAACGCCTTGTACTAGAGACTACTTGAGTATAAATTTATTAGATTTTGAGAATGTTGAGACTAATTCTGTTTTCAATTACGGCAAACAACTTAGCGAAGATGAGGTTAATAAATTAAAGGTTATGCTCAAAAAATATGAAACGTGTTTCTCGGACAACCTAAAAGACCTGGGGTTGACTAATGTAGTCCAAATGGAAATTGAACTAACTGATTCGCAACCAGTAGTTTATCGCCCATATAGGCTCTCTTTTCCGGAGCGTAGACAGGTTCAATCTATGGTAAAGGAAATGATCGATGCGGACATAGTATGCGAGTCAAACTCACCTTATGCAAGTCCAGTACTACTGGTAAAGAAAAAGACTGGCGATAGCAGATTGTGTGTTGACTATCGTGCCTTGAATAATAAAACAAAAAGGGAACATTATCCGCTACCCTTAATTGATGATCAACTAGACAGACTAGCTGGTAATTCTTTATTTGTAAGTTTAGACCTTGCATCAGGCTACTACCAAATTCCAGTAGGGGCAAAATCCCAAGATAAGACTGCATTTGTGACTCCCGATGGGCAATACCAGTTCAAACGTATGCCATTCGGATTAGCAAATGCTCCTTCTATTTTTCAACGAGCAATGAACAAAATACTGTCGAAGGTCAATTATACGATCGTTTTTATGGATGACGTATTAATCCCTTCACGGTCTTTTGATCAGGGAATGATACGGTTGGAGGAGGTACTTCAACTCATAAAAGACGCAGGTCTTACACTTAAAGTTAACAAATGTAGTTTCTTCTGTTCTGAGCTGGAGTTCCTAGGATTTCACGTAAGCGGTGAGGGCATACGCCCAGGAAAGCGCAAAACCTTAGCAATAGAAAACTTCCCAGTACCGCGAAACGTACATGATGTCAGACGATTCATCGGTCTAACTAGCTTTTTCCGGAGATTTGTAAAAGGCTTCGCCCTTATTGCTCGTCCTCTAACAGACCTTCTAAAATCTAAATTCGAATGGAAATGGACGGCAGCGCAGGCGGAGGCGTTTGAAATTTTGAAAGCCAAATTAGTTGAACGCCCTATATTAGCGTTATATGACCCCCAATTAGAAACCGAAATTCATACTGACGCTTCGAAGCTAGGTATTGCAGGGATTCTCCTCCAGCGAAATTTAGACGGTTTACTTAGGCCAGTTGCGTATTACAGTCGTAAAACCTCAGTAGATGAGCAAAAATTTCACTCTTTTGAGTTGGAGACCTTAGCGGTTGTGGCCTCTTTAAATCGTTTCCGAGTCTATTTATTGGGGCTAAGATTTAAAATAGTCACCGACTGTAACGCACTTCGTACCACTCTAACTAAGAGGGATCTTGTACCACGAATTTCTCGGTGGTGGATCCAGTTTCAAGAGTACGACTGTGAAATTGAGTACCGACCCGGTACGCGCATGGCTCACGTAGATGCTCTCAGTCGTGCTCCTGTCAGTGAACCAACCGATGTAGACACGGAACATGTGTTAGATGTTTTACATGTAGACGTTCGTGACTGGATCGCTACTGTGCAGGGTGATGATAGTGAGATAAAACGTATTAGAGACATCTTAGAAGACGACAAGACGAAGTTTGTGGCTGAGGTCCGAAAGAATTATCTATTGAAAGGCAGTCATGTGTATAAAATCTTAAACGAAGGGTTGAGATGGGTAGTTCCGAGGGGTTGTAGGTGGCAAGTGATGCGCATGAACCATGATGAGGTGGGCCATTTTGGCTTTGAAAAAACCTTGAATCGTATCAGAAGCATATTTTGGTTCCCAAAAATGCGTAGGTTTACCAAGAAATATGTCTCGGCTTGTTTGGAGTGTGCGCATCATAAGGCACCAGGTGGTCCTAAAGAAGGAGTACTACATCCCATACCTAAGTTAGAAAAACCATTCCACACATTACATGCCGATCATTTGGGCCCGTTCATTCGCTCTAAGAGAGGCAATATGTATTTGCTTGTCATTATAGATTCCTTTACCAAATTTATAAATATGCGACCTGTAAAAGATACTAAAACGACTACGGCAATCAAAGCATTTAAGGAACACTTTAGCTATTTCGGCGTTCCTTCTCGCCTTATAACGGATCGCGGGTCTTGTTTCACTAGTTCAAAATTTAAGAATTTTATAAACCAATTAAAAGTAAAGCACATTTTGAATGCAGTAGCTACTCCAAGAGCGAATGGACAGGTGGAGAGGTTTAACCGAACGATAATTGATGCTTTGAGTACAAAATGTCATGGTGGAAATGATAATGTATGGGACAATTACATCGGAGACGTACAGTTAGGTATTAATACCACTTGTAATAAGACAACAGGGAAGAGTCCTTCTGAGTTGTTATTCGGTTGCAGATTGACGAATGCGTCAGAGAATGTATTGACTGACGTAATTGCTGAAACAATTGAACGAGTCGAAGGTGATTCGTTAGAAAGACTAAGATCCAATGCTAGGGAAAGGATAGAAAAACAACAGAATTATGCTAAACAGCAGTTTGATAAGCATAGGAAGGTTCAGGCAAAATATAACGTTGGTGACTTAGTTAGAGTAGAAAGGACCGTAATAGACAAGGATCATGTAGGCAAATCGCATAAACTCATCCCCAAATTTCAAGGCCCCTATCGAATCCTCAAAATATTACCTAATGACAGATTCCTTGTCGAAGACACTCCATTAACAAGAAAAGGTGGCAAGAGGTATGAAAATATTGTTGCATTAGATAAAATCCATCCCTGGTTAAATTTTAAAGGGTACACCAGTGAAAGCACTGACAGTGATCAGAGCGAGGACACAGAATTAGAAGCGGAGCGAGAATGACCAATTATCTGATGTAGTAGGCAAGAACAATAATTAGAAAATTTTGTTCGCATATTAATATTAAATATTCCCCGACAAACATTCATTATGCTAAATTACTATGATTAATCGACTTCCCTGATGATAATAAGTATAGATTGCGTGTCATTATTAAGAATATATATATATCTATGTATGTATACATGAGCAATCAGTGCAGATAATGAATGGCATTGATGAATCAATGTCGCACAGATGATTGCAAGATAGTGAGTAAGATTAGATTATGTGAGCACAATTTGTCACAGAGGTCAGTGCAGATTTTGAATGGTACCAAGATAACGGTGCCGCACAGTTGACCAAAGATGCGTGACTGGTTGTGCAAGACACAAAGAATGAGAATGCAAATTCATGAGTTGATGTGATGAACTGTGATGAAGATTTGTGATCTAGATAAAAACGACAAGTGAATTTGATACCTAAATATAATATTATGAATATAAATGAAGTTAGAAACTTTGATTATGATGAGAATTGTGATGTAAATAGAGTGTAAAGTAGTTTAATTCCTTTCTACATAGTACATTTGAATTTATATTGTATAATGAATTATTGATGTATGAAATTAGATGTAAAAGCAAGAATAATGTATTCGTAATCAAAATATTATCAATTATGTTGTAATTTTTTGTTTTGAATTATTATGTTTTTTATCAAATTGGTGATTATATAACAATTAACAGTAAACAAGTGAGAGGACTCACTTATACAGGACGGCCGAGCTGTAAGGTTAATAAGACAAGATATTTGTAATATACTGTCTAGAATTAATATTTAGAATCAGACTTAACATTATGATATTTACTAATTTTAATTAGTGGCATTAAAATTAGTAAATATTAAAACACTAGCTATTAAAAATATTATAGCTAAACATTTAGTCGATTGTATCGAATCAGTGTCAATTATTTTAATGGCAACATTTGGCATAACGTTTCGATGTTTGAAACGAGGTGAAAATGACACATTCATTATTCGACGGTAGTACAAAATAGTTGTGGCAAGAATAAATCAGTTTATATTCAATTAAACATCGTTTAATTTGAGAGATAAAGACGGGATCCTTTTACAGTTAACCTGACAGTTACCTTTTAAACTCACATCTTATAACAGTGAAAGTTCTGTCTATAGCGGTCCAGAGATTAGCCAAAGCAGACAGGCAAAAGATTTAAAAGATTTTTAATGTATGTTACCGTATATAATTTTAAACAGACACTTCAATTTTATTCATTTGTATAATATAAAGCCTTTGATATTATATATATACATATCAGTTTTAGTAGTACTTACTTTATAGTTTTAAACTGAATTCCTTCATTTCAAGATTGTTTTATACACCCATGTTCTTCAAATAAAAGAAAAACAAAAATATTTTATCCAACAATCGTAATTTCAACCCGTAAGTTTCCTTTCGCTACAACTACAGACGTAAACTGATGTATCATATGTACACAAATTTACTTTTCTTTTACGCAATGCTTCCCGCAGGACCGCTACAGTTTAATGTGCTCTAACAAACCCAAACTTATATTAGCCGGAAAATAAGGAGAGATCGACCTTATATAGAAACGTTTTATGAAATATTTTTCTTTTTACCTTTTTCTTGAGTATTCGTAAAGAGGGTAACTGCGTCGAATGATCGATCAGAGAATATGTATGACCTTTATCTAATGGAAATCGGTCCTGTAAAAAAACTTTTTACGTTCCTGTTGAAGTTTGAGAAAAATATAAAAAACTAGTCACGCCCATTTCATGCTTGTCGCACTGAATAAAGGCTGTCTTCTCCAAGGCAGAAGGAAAGTTTTTACTTTATACTCAACGACGTGTTGATTAATCGGATGGAAATATATTTTAGATGCTATTTTATATTTTGCATAAATTCTTTTACTCGTACTTTAATTGTGATATTTTCAATTTCTTTTTTACACTTTTTGTTACACCGAACTAAATTCTTTTTCTATACTTACAGAATTCTTGCAACATTTGCTCTTTAGTTAATTTACCTTGATGACCGAGCCTTGCTCGCCTTTTTTTTTAAATTTCTTAAAATTAATCCTAGCTAGATCGTCTTAAAGAACCCGAATCCCCTACTTACTAAATTTCATGAAATTCACTGGGACCGTTTCCGAGATTCAAATATTATATAAATATACAAAAAAATATTATTTAATGAAATTAGCTAGATGTACATAATATATACATGTATTTATTTATTTAACTGCCTTGTTGGCGCAGTGGTAGCGTTTGCGACTGCTGTGCTAGAGGTCTCGGGTTCGATTCCCGAGTCGAACTAAATGTTTGTATGATCTGCAAACATTTGTTTCGGTACAAAAAAAAAAGTATATATGTATTTGTATCAGTTGTCTAGTACCCATAACACAAGCTCTGCTTAGCTTGGGACTAGATGGCGTTGTGTGTGTGATGTCCGAAATATATATGAGTGCGACGCAGACCATGGACAATCCCCCCTCCCCCGCGACTTGATTGCGAGCGGACGTGTTTTGAGTGTGTCGTGTATATATTTATTCCATAAAATACATAATAGTGTTCTCTTTTCTATCATTTATTACCAGTGTATTGTAGGCAAAAAGTTCTAACAGTCTTCCAAACTATAGTAAACAGTGAACAGTACAAATCTATTGAGGAAAAAAGTTCTCAATATGTGAATTCGTTGTGCAAAAAAATAACTATTAACCGTGTGACTACTAACACGTACAAAGGATTCCTACCCTCTTTACATACATTCCACTACATGTGTAAATAGATCACTTACTTCATCGATATCCTTCGATACAAGACTAGCCCCGCTGTGGTACAGCGGACCGTCGTGTTTGCGGTGTCCGGAACCGATCCTCAGTGTTTGAAACTTGTTTTTGTGATTTTATCAACGTTCAAAAATATTTTCAATAACTTCAGTAACAATAAATATACCGACTGCTGACGGGGATCGCTGGAGGCTGACAGTCATAATAGTTTAAAGCTTTACATATTATTATATTAAAACAACAAATTGAGCGGCCTATCGGTCTCAAGCATATTACGACCTATGTAAACATTAAGTTAGCGTTAAAGTTTGTTCCTTTTATCTCTTTGTTGCTTATTACAATGCCAAGGGTTCAGCGCTCACCCGCTAAAACCACTGAGAGTGGTAGACAGCGAGTAATGTCCTCTCCCGATATTTCTTCTATTCAAACTGAGACACACAAAACCACACGAAGTAAACGTGTTCGGCCTGATTTCTCGCCCGATAAACCGCCTACTGGACTTATAGAATTTGAAGAAAAAATTATGGATCTTCTAAATACTTGGAAGAGTGATCAGAATGTGTTACTAAATAAACTGATATCAGATATAACAGTCATTAAGAAACAGAACATAGAAATACAAAAGACAAATTTAGAAGTGGAAAAGTCGATAGAATTCATCAACCAGGCCTATGAAAACTTAAAAAAATCGGTGGAGAAATTAGAAAATGAACGTAAGGAACAAAGTGCATATATCGCTGAGCTAGAAAGGAAAGTCATAGATCTACAACAGTATTCACGTTCCTCGTCTTTCGAGATAAGAAATATACCATACACGGAGAAAGAAACCACGGAGGATTTGGAGTCTGTGGTATTGCGGACGTGTGAAATTCTTCAGCTGCCAATCAAGAACACAGATTTAAGAGATGTCTACCGAATGCCAGGTAAAAGGGAATCCAACAGACCTATAGTGGCTGAGACAGTCAATGTCTATTTGAAGAAACGAGTTCTGGTCGCTAATCGTGAGTTTAATCAGGCGCGCCCCCGAGAGGAGAAACTTAGTACGAAAACTATTGGCATTAAAGGAGATCGTAGACCTGTCTATATTGCGGACCACCTGCCTATTGGCGTGCGTCAGTTATATTTTGAAAGTCGTAAATTCGCTGCCGAACACGACTATAAATTCTGTTGGTCGCAAAATAACAAAATTTTTCTTCGCCAACGTGAGGGTGTATCGCCTATATGCGTTACGTCTTTGGCTATTCTCAACAATCTTGCGAAGCCGGAGTGATGGTCATAACAGTTTTGTAAAGATATCAATTTTTATTTGCTTTTTTATCTTTTTATTTTTTAATTTATTTTTTTATATTATGCATGTAATAAAGTGTAGAAATACTCATATTTACATATTCACAAAAAACACATCATGCGATCACTCGTCTTCCACGATCCAGTTTTCACATAGTATAAATTGCCATTTTCATATTTTAGTTAAAGATATGATCATACCTTATTTTTTACAATTCACATGGTTAAAAGTACTAGATCTTATAGAAATAGTTACTTCTGCACATCACATTCTTACTTTGCACTTACATATGCTTATCCGGGCCGTTATTACCCTTATGTTGGTTTTTCCTGGTTGTTCTGAAATACATACTCTTTTGAAAAATATTGCACAGTATTACAAATTAAATAATATCTACATAAAGGAAACAATCAGATTACATCTGCATCATCGTGTTGCATTCTACAGTTTACAAATCATAATAACTAAATGTGTATACTCCTATACATTCGATAAAATACATAACATTCGATTTAAATTTAGTTAATAATATAAACACTGAACTAGACTCCTATCGCTGTGCTGATTCTTTTATTTGTAAGGCGGAACAATGTTCGCTTTATATTGGAAGTGGTAACGATTCTTTTAGTATTTTACAAATGAATGTACGTAGCATATGTAAAAACTTCGATCATCTACAAGTGCTATTGTGTACTATGAACATTATGCCGGATGTGATAGTGTTGACTGAGTGTTGGGTTAGTAAATGTTCAACTATTCCACCGCTAGAGGGCTACATAACACATTGTACACAGTGTAACAGGAGTCAAAATGATGGCGTCGTAATATATATAAAATCGCACTTACAACATAGTATGGAAGAACCATATACAAATGACTCAAACTGTCTAGTTGCACGGCTGCCTCACAGTGATCTAGCCATTATCTCATTCTATAGATCACCATCCTGTAGGCAACTTGATCCCTTTCTCTGCAGCCTCAATAATGTCCTAACATCTGTTTCGGATCTTAAGAACGTGGTGGTTGTTGGTGACTTAAACATTAATATTACACCCACTAACTTAGCTCAGAACGCCCACGAATATCTGAACCTTACCGCATTGCATGGATTGCTCCCAACACACACTCTGCCCACGCGAGACAAAAACTGCCTTGATCACGTACTATTGAAGTCAGACAAAAGCTGTACGACATTGATCTTTGACACCTTTATTACTGATCATGCCCCCATTCTTTTTAATATGAAGTCTGTACAAACTCCCAAAATAGCCAAAACATCACGAATAAAAGTTGACTATAAACAAGTATCACTGTCGATAAAGGAATCAGATTTTAGTTCCGTTTTGAACGCAAGGGATGCTAATGTTGCCGCTGAGCGCCTAGTTGATATGGTCGGGACTATTATTAAACGTTATAGCGCGGTAGTACATATCCCCACCAAAAGTAGAATTTTGAAACCATGGATAACATCGGGATTGCTTCGCTGCATTCGCAACAGGGATAACATGGGTCGTTTGCTGGGGAAACACAAAGATAACTTTAATTTGAAAGTAGCGTATATAAGATATCGTAACTTTTGCAACAAGCTGCTAAAAAATCTTAAGCATGCCTACCAAAAAAGTGAACTCAATAAAGCTAAGTCTAACATTAAAGCCACCTGGAATGTAGTAAAAGGTATTATTAACACAGAAACTAAAGCCAGTCCTGCCATTGAGCTACTCCGGGGTGAATCAGATCCGGAAGTTTCAGTTAATAAGATAAACACCTTCTTTGCAAGTATTGGCCGTGATCTAGCCGATAAACATGCTAACTTTCCCCTAACTTCAAATACATCTTCACGGGACACTTGCCCACTAAATTCATTTGTGTTGTTGCCTACGGATGAATCCGAGGTGGAGAGCGTTATTCGTGGTCTGCGTAAGGATTCAGCAGTGGGTTTTGATGGTATTTCCTCGCAGTTGATACAGGGATGCTCTCAGACTTTAGTTCCTCCGATAACCCATTTGTGTAACGTTGCAATCGAGACGGGTGTCTTCCCGACAATTTTTAAAAGGGCTATCGTGCATCCTGTTTACAAAACTGGAGATAGAGACAGTGTTAACAACTACCGACCTATATCCGTCTTGTCAGCTCTATCAAAAATTTTAGAAAAAATATTAAATTTAAGACTAACAAGCTTTTTAACAAAACAAAATATCTTAGCAAGCAACCAGTTTGGGTTTAGAAACGCGAAATCCACAGAGGATGCCGTTGCATCCCTTATAGATAATCTCGTAGACAAGATGGATAATAGTCAGAGGTGTATTGGTATTTTCCTTGACCTCGCAAAAGCATTTGACACTGTCTCTATTCCCAAACTAATAACGAAGATGAGTGGGTTGGGTGTACGAGGACATTCTCTGGAAATTTTTAAAAGTTATCTTAGTGACAGAACTCAATGTGTCAGGATAGGTTCAATAACTAGTAGGTTTATCTCCCTTAGCTACGGCGTCCCTCAAGGCTCAATTCTTGGCCCAACACTCTTTTTAATCTACATTAACTCACTCTGCAACCTAAGCATACCAAATTGTTCCATCTATACATACGCCGATGACACGGCACTCCTTATCCACGGCTCTAGTTGGCGTGAGACGTTCTCCTCTGCTGAGTCCGCTTTGGAGAGTGTGATGGCATGGCTCTCGAGCAATCACCTAACTCTTAATGTAAATAAAACCATGTATCTAGCCTTTACACCTACCTCTGGCACGCAACCTGATTCGGAAACGTTTATATTAAGGGCTCACAGCTGTCAACCCAATTTTGAAGAATCTTGTAACTGTCCAGCTCTGGTTAGGACCAATTGCATTAAATACCTCGGCATTTTAATTGACAACCATTTAAACTGGCATGAACATATAAACAGTTTGACATCCCGTGTTCGCAAGCTCATATGTGTGTTCAAAAAACTTCGCCACTCGGCTGGATTTGACGTTCTTAAATTGGTTTATTGCTCGCTCTGCCAAACTATTGTGGCTTACTGTGTATCTGTTTGGGGGGGTGCTGCCAAAACAATCTTACTGCCGCTTGAAAGAGCGCAAAGAGCAGTACTGAAAGTCATGACCTGTAAACCTTTTAGATACCCTACCACTCAGTTATACAACGAATGTAAACTCCTCACTGTTCGTAAAATCTTTGTGCTCCAAACGGTGTTACGAAAACACAGCACCTTACAATATAATCCGGAAAACCAGAACACACGCAGACCATACAGAGTTTGCCCGAATGTCACTTTCAGATTCGCACTTTCAAGGCGCCATTTTCGTGTTATGGCAGGACATCTTTACAACATCCTTAACAAGCACTGTGGTATTTACAATCTCACGAAATTCCAAATTAAGGTCAGGGTAACTGACTGGCTACTCGAGCAGGACTATGGACAAACAGAAATGCTGCTTAAACTTACAATTCTATAACACTCACACACACACACACACACACACACACACACACACACACACATTTACACACATACCTTACACAAATTTACACCAATTCACACATGCATGCACGCTCACACGTTAAAATGATGTTATATTGGTTGAAATATATAAGCACGTAATAAATGTAAGTTTTAATTGAGAGAGGGACTGGTATCCACAACACAAGTTTAATCTTAACGTGGATACCAGAGCCTGACTATTTAAATTTTATTAACTAATGAAAATGTTATTATTATTATTATTATTATTAAGTCATTCCACACGCTGGCAGAATATCCGCCGTGGGGCGAGCCGAGACGTGATCTCGTGGCAGCGATCGGAGTTCTCCCGCTCGGTAACATGATTACAGTCATGTTACGGACCGAAAGCGCGTGGAACTCCGCCGTCTCTTTTTGCGAGCAAGTTATGATTGCAAAGGAGATGGCGGAGTTCCACGCGCTTTCGGGGCGTGAGCTCTATAAAGTGCTCACGCCCTATTCTGAAAAGAAGTGTTCCTACATGGGAGGGGCCCACCTACAAAAAGTGGGTGGCCCGAGGTACGTCGGGGTTCCAATGATTTCTTCTCAGGTGCACCGGTTTCTAGTACCCGAGACGTGTGCAGTTTTTAGTCGGTTCGAGTCCGACATAACTACCAGCCGGTATCCGAGGTCATTATCATATCAGGGGGTATCCGAGAGGATTTCCGCAGAAAAAAAAAGTAATAACCCACAATAACCGTTTTTTTATTCCTTTATTTTTACAAGAAATAATGGCTTCTTTACAAACCGATTTTTAGCTATACAGAATTAATCCTTATCCAATTAAGTAATACATTGTGCATTTTATATAGATCAATACGGCCGTTAACAGTATGTGATTTAAATGAGTATATATGACATTATTACAGATATAAAATGCACGAATCATGTCGTCGATGGGTGCATCTGAAATCCACCCGTGCGAAGCCGGGGCGGGTCGCTAGTCTATCATAAATTAAGACGATCAAAATTTATTTAAAATAAATTTGTCAAATATACAAATCTTAGTGATTCATTCTACTATTTCGATTGTAAAAATATGTAATTTTTAAAATCGAAATAGTATTGTAGTCGCTCGACTTGAAATATTTTATTAATAAGCAGTTGTATGATTTTAGGGTTTTCTAGATATTTTTAACATGGTAATAACAACAAGCACCGAGTTCCGGACAAAGTTCTTTAAAAATACAAGAGGAACGAAAAAGAGATAAACGGGGGAAGATTGTTTGGTTATTTATGGACCGATTTAATTTATATTTGGCAATAACAATAAGTACGCAATTTTGAGGAACGTTGACAACGAAATTCAAAAGAAGGCAAAAAAGTTGGATCGTTTTTGTTTGCTAACTGAATTAGATTATATCTGGTAGTAACAATAAGCTTTTCATCATAAATGAGACCGTGCAAAGGGTAAGGGGAAGTTATGACATTGTTCGCGAAGTTTACTTTTCTCATAAACATTAATACTCCTATATCTTTTAAGTATTATTCTATTAGATAATAAACGTGTTAATCAAACTCCTAAAATATTATGTAAGTTTTCCTAAACTAATTAATTAACTGAAAAAAGTTAATTCGGTCAATTATTATGTATTCATATACAGTGTAAAATTATTCTAATACAAAATTTGCACGATGTTATTCTCATTTTTTCTTTACAAGTAATAGTTACAGTTAAAAATATAACGAAGGTTTTTCCCTGAATCCTGTCCCTACACGCTACACGTTACATAATTATAATAACAATGAAAATATCGTTTTATTATCTCCCGAAAAATATATTATGCTTATAATACAACAATAAGTTGGACGTCACAACGTTACTTCGCAAGATTTTAATCACGTATAAAAAAATAGTTATAAACAAAATGGCAAGATGACATAGACACAGAGAATGTGAATTAGAGGTTCCTCGACATCAAGTATTGTCAAGGTCTACTTTCTAATTGATCAACACAGCACAGTTCCTCTCGCAGGAGGTATTTTTTTAAATGATATAATTCAAAATTATTTTTATGAAATTAAATACTACAAAATGCTATAATCGATTACTATAGTTGGTTTCTTCCTCTCCTAAAACCTGGTTAAGCTATTGTACATTGTATATCATCTCAATGTCAACATGGCTTAGACCCGTGGAGCTCGATCGCCTGGTCGACTGGTCCGCGCATAATCCTTTAGTGACTAGTCCTAATCTTAAACAATATTATAAGTAGATACGCTTTTCAGTTTGTTTGTTAGATTTTACACGTTAAGGCCAAACTCAATTGAATGTAATTCGTATCCAAATATTTTGTCAGAATTTTCTCGGCTAAATAATACATCGTGAAATTGATTAAAATCTATACTAATATATAAAGCTGAAGAGTTTGTTTGTTTGTTTGAACACGCTAATCTCAGGAACTGCTGGTCCGATTTAAAAAATTCTTTCAGTGTTGGATAGTACATTTATCGAGGAAGGCTATAGGCTATATATCATCACGCTCGGACCAATAGGAGCGGAGCAGCAATGAAAAACGTTTCGAAAACGGGGGAAAAATATACGCTACGGGCAATAGGAGACGCAAACGAGGTTGCGTGGGTCGGCTAGTTAAAAATAAAACGAGCAAAGTCATGTACAAAAGTTATTCGTGTTACAAAGGAGTTAAAGCGTATAATGTTCCATTCGTAAACCTACTTCCAAGCAGTAAATAAACCTGATAGCGTAAGTTTATGAGTCTCGGAAATCCCCACTAATGTTATGTGTGAATATTTACCTGAGGGGATCGCAAGTGCTTAAGACCTACCCTTAACTCTGTAAGGTATTGAGGTTTCTTGTTGTTAAATAGACTTCAAAGAATATTGAACCAGTACCATTTATTTACAACAAATGACGAATTGGTTAGGAAATAGATTGACATGAGAATCTGTTTTGTCGGTTTATAGAATTGACACTTTAAAAACTATATTGAAAAAATTACCCATTGGTCTTTCGGTTAGTGATCTTGCCTGGTAAGTTACAGGCCATAAGTTCGATTGCCGCCTAGGATGAATATTTATGTGATGAGATTGACCATTTATTCTTCACCTGAGTGTAATTTATCTAAAATTTGTAGATATTTTGACATATTTCAATACTAACTGAGGCCCGCGGTGTTACCCGCGGTACGACATCAACCGAGGGCGACGCCACGGGAAGAGACTAGTCTTAATAAAAAAGTTGCCTAAGTTACTCCTTATATATCCTCAGCTACCCAGCTCATATCAATCAAATCGGTACACTCGTTCCATAGATTTGCCGGAACTATTTATTTATACTAAAAAAATAGTTTTAGTATATGTACCGTGTATATGCATTTAGTAAAAAGCTGTTATTTTAATATTACAAACAGGCACTCTGATTTTATTTATGTATATAGATGTTTATCAGCAAGCAAGTTACTACAGTACAGGGCCTGCTTAGTTTGGAACCAGACTGCCGCTTATATAATTACTAGTTGTTACCCGCGGCTCCACCCACGAATATGTCGGCGGCAAATAGTAGCCTATGTGTTGTTCTAATGTATAAGCTACATTACTGTAAAGTTTCATCCAAATCCGTTTAGTAATTTTTGCGCGAAAGAGTAACAAACATCCATCCATCCATATTTACAAGCTTTCGCGTTTATAATATTAGTATAGATAATGTATAATTAGACAATTTAAAACATTATTACTTAAAGACGGCTGTAACTAACTTGCTTAAAAGTTGCTATTCCTTACTTATCTCAAAGACTTCCCCGTACGTTGCATATGAGCCTAAATTTATTATAAAAGTTTTGGTAATGTTGACCAAGTTTTACTTTGTCGCTGTCTAGTTCTTCCTAACCTACTGAATATCAGCTAAGTGCGAGTTGGACTCACGCAGGAAGAGTTCCGTACCATTATCTATATATTTCAAGCGTCTATGTGTCGCCGTTATCAACATCGAGCAAAAACGAGCAAAAAAATCACGTTTGATATATGGGAGCCGTTTAAATATTTATTTTATTCTGCTTTTTAATATTTTTTGTTATAGCCGCAATAGAAATACACTATCTCTGAAAATTTCAACTGTCTAACTGTCACAGTTCATGAGATACAGCCTGGTGACTGACGGACGGAAAGACAGACAGCGAAGTCTTAGTAATAGTGTCCCGTTTTACTCCGTTACCGTTTGGGTACAAACTACCGAAAATTACGAAACAGTCATGAGCACTGCCGATAGAAGAGATATCTCAAGTCTGTAAACAAACAGTTGTTTAAGGTCATCTGAAATAAAACTCTTTGCTCTTTAAATAAAGTGAGCGATGAAAAGAAGTAAACATAGCTCTCATTCTCAAAAAAGTTTTCACTTCAAAAACGCATTGATTTAATAACTTCAGCAAATAAATCCATTAAAGAAATATATGTTTGTTTATATTTATGTTCAATACAGTATACTAGCTGTTCAGTATACTAGCTGGTGTAATATCTCTAACATCAAATCATTATGAACCGTGTTTTTCTAATAAATTCTTCATTACTGTTGTGTACGATTACAAATAATCTAGTTCGATGCACTCGATAAAACCTCGATCATCTATTTTTTACTTGCCCACGCATTTCTGTGTAAACAATAAATCGTAGTAAAGGAGCACCCATAAAATGAAAGCAATCTCGCCGGGCGAATCTCGAGGGTACTTCACTCGTTTTTGTCAAATCAAGAGCAATGCCCGCCCGGCTCTGTGGACATTACATACATTTATGGTGTTTTTTGTCACTGTTCTTTTCTTCCTGTTTTAAAATTACACGTAAACAAATGTACAACTTGCAATATTTCTCTTTAAATTGTATTGTTATAAATTATTTCGTTTGAAACTCTACTTCCCTGTCATGTCATTTCCTCGTGCATGAGGTCGCAAAATCTCTTGACTGACACTTTGGAGTATGGCAAGCACCAGTGTCATTAGAAACAGACTGTCAAACTAATACATTACAAAACTGATTTTCGTCGCAAGGGCAAAAGCTTTGTTGCTCTCTCTATTAACAAACCTACTACTTTTACTTTTTTCTTGATTTGTTTATTGTCATTAATAGTACGAGTATATTAGTGATACTTAAAAATAATTGTTGTCTGCACGTTATTCAAGATTTTTAATTACATACCAAAAAACATACATTTTATTTTTAAACTTGAAATATGGTAAGCAACATATTCTCATATTTCACCACATTTAAGGGTAAAAATTTATGATAAAATGTAATCTCTGTCCTTCTGCGGGCAATAAAGTATGTAAGGGTTAATGCAATTCACTTTAACTTTTATTCTTAGTTTGAAGGTCTTTGTTTACCTTAGAACACGCTTTTAAAGCGCGTGAACTTTTGAAAAGTTGTATAAAAATCGTCCTTGAGTCACCCTTATTTGAATTCCAAATTTAACGCCTCTAATATTCTTGGGTAAATATGTCACTGATCGAAGCGCAGATTGAATTGTATCGTTATTAATACAAAAGAGGGTTCGACGTGTCAAACCCTGCTTTTTGTATTACTATTTTTTATAAATAACCTCTCAAATTCATATATCTGTAAATACGAACCACGCTATATGTAAATATTTTTTTTTTGTTTCTTTATTCGTTTACAGCTTTTTATTACATATATTATTATGTGAAAAAATTTAAAACTAACAGAATATGGGCAAGCCGAGATTTAATTAGGCGCAGTAACGTATAATATATATTTTTTTTAGTAAATTCCCATGAAATGTTCACAAATATGTGATGTTTCTGACTTCTGGTAGGCTCCTGACCCGTATTATAGAGGTCCGATATAGACATATATGTATATGCAAAAAGACTAAACAATTGAAAAAGAATGTCGTTAACTGCTCGTTGGTCTAGCGGTTGGCGTGAGCGACTGCTGATCATGAGGTCTCGGGTTCGATTCCCGGGTCGGACCAAATGTCTGTATGATCTACAAATATTTGTTTCGGAGTTTGGGTGTGTTCTATCTATAATATGTATGTATTTACGAAAAAAAAAAAGTATATATGTATTTGTATCAGTTGTCTAGTACCCCATAACACAAGCTCTGCTTATCTTGGGACTAGATGGCGTTGTGTGTTTAGATGTCCGAAATATTTATTTATTTATTTTATTTAATGAATATAATATAATTATTTCCATGATTATTGAGTTAAGTATTTTATTATAAGATGTTTAACGTCACTTTTAAGTACCAAACGTGATGTCAGAGCCACTATAAAAGTGAAATATATGGACAGAAAGAAATTCTATTACTTTTGTGCAAAGGCATTTTACCATATGAACGCTTTATGAAATTCCTCTCTTTTGAGTAGTTCTCAAAGGCTAGTTCCAAAACTTGTATATTGAAAACGTTATAATTTACTTTACACTTTTTTTATTAATTATGTTTATTAGATGCTTGTAGGTGCTAAAAAGTGCAGCTTGATCTTTAAAAAACGTTTATAGAAATGGAAGAAAGTTATTTATTTTTATTAAGACCTCAAATATATGAGGGATTTTTTTTTATTAATTACTATACCATAGTAATCTACACTAATATATAAAGCTGAAGAGTTTGTTTGTTTGTACGCGCTAATCTCAGGAACCGCTGGTCGGATTTGAAAAATTATTTCAGTGTTGGATAGTACATTTATCGAGAAAGGCTATAGGCTATATATCATGACGCTAAAACTAATAGGAGCGGAGCACCAATGAAAAATGTTTCAAAAACGGGGGAAAATGATCATAGTACGGGCAATAGGAGACGCAAACGAGGTTGCGTGGGTCTGCTAGTGTATAATATACGTACTTATATCTTATCTAAACTACAATGAATTCTCAAGATCTTTGATTATTAATATTCTGAATACTGTTACTGAGTACTGAGTACTGTAAATGAATGCGATTGATGACACAGATCATTAAGTGAGTTATTAAATGTTGAACTGTTAGCTACTAATAGTTAGAGGGTGTTCTTGTTGTTATACAGAAACATTGTAAACATAGTTGTTCTGAAGGGTTCAACGATTGAACAACACGATGTAGACTTTAAGATTATATTAAGGGCGACGAGCGAAGGGGCCTTCGTAATATGTTTATTAACATTGTTTACATTTATGATATTAGGTCTAAAGAGGCTATACCCGTTTATGTAAAACAGGTTTAAGAAAGATATTAAACACTCAACAAACTTTGTCAGCCAATAGACCTCTCTTATTCCTTGCCGAAATTCATGCACTTTGTAAAGAACCCAAATTGTTTATAATATGAAAACCTTTTTGCTATAAAAGATATATAAGGCGTATGCTTCAAAGGTCTACCTGTAATCCTTCTTACAAATAATCCTTTGAAAATGAGGTTGTGATTGATTGACTGGCAAACATCTTCATAAACATTTAAAATATTTTTATAACATCTTATGATTTCTTATACTTTATCTAACAAATAAACATTGATAACAATAGCTTAACTAAGTCAGACAAACTAACTCACTATAGCCCGTATACACCAGGATCAATAGTACAGTATGCAGTGACTAGCAGTGTGTGAATAATAGATAGCGTAATGACTAAGACGTCGTACTAGCAGAATCGACTGTTAAGGTTTCCAGACTTGATATTTTGGGAGTACTAACATGAATGTATTGTAATTCACGACTTTTAATTAAAATAGAGAATTTGTCTTCAAGTTATTTTATGCCAATTTTTGTTTTAACCGTTTAACCGATTTTCACTTTTTGACGTGACGTCTAATAAATTGATGATCGTCGGCTGCATGCACGAAAAAGGATGGATTATTGTCCCGTTCGCTCATGGTCCCGTAACGTTCATTGTCCCGTTACACCCATTGTACTTCGTTGTATAAGAAATAGATGCGGCGCTTATACCGCATCTATCTCTCATAATTTCATCAATGTTTTGTTATGACGTTGTCATGTTAAACTATAGTCCGTAAACCGACTTTACAGACAACCATGTTTTTTTAATGTGTGTTTTGCTGGTGTGCCTAAGATAGGGCAGTTACCATCACGTTTGGACTAATAGGACCCGAATATAATTGAAAAAAGACACAAACAAAGTTGAGCAGGACACTTAGTGCTCAATAAACATCATGAGTGCGTATCTCTCCTAAACTTAATGAGTACATATGTATTTCCTAGTTGCAAAAAAATGTAGACGAAATGAAATGAGGACCATCTTTCGAAAAAAACAAAAAACATTCGCCCCCTAATAACCGTATACCTTGTATTTATTTTGAGAATCTAAAAGACAGTTCACATGATGTGTCAGAATGGCAATCAATTGAAACTTTTATTAGTTCTCCAAAAAGGTATCTGACGAACAAATTCTCTATTCTGGTCTTATAAAGCTTTCAGAATATATTAGGTGATTGCGTTAATATAACTTACTTTTATATCAATAGTTAGTATCTTATTAATCAAAGTTGTTTGTTCAATAACATTGTTTGGTAAACAGTGTTGTGACTGTTCTCGTGATGTTACATAAAACAAAGAGTGACAAATGTCATAACTTTGCACATCAAATATGTTTTGTTCACAAATAATATTCCGTTATTTAATATTAATGGTTATTTAGAAAGTTTCGTAAATAGTTTGTAAGATCAGTAAACCTCTTATTATACAAATCGATTAAAGAGCGACTAAAACGTGTTTAACTTATTTCCAGCATTTTTATAAATAACACTTGTACATATACTTTTTCGTTATTTTTAATGGTAATTATAATGTAACATAATGGCGATTTGTGGACGACATCGTCATCATGGCAGAGACGCTGCAGGACCTACAACAGATGCTGAATGACCTGGCTAACTCTCCTGTGCGCATCGGCCTACGAATGAACTTGACAAAACCAAGGTCATGTTCAATGAACATGTACTACCTGAACCGGTTGCAGTATACGGTGCCTTTCTCGAAGTTGTCCAATTATATGTGTACCTTGGGCAGACTTTGCAGTTAGGTAGAAATAACTTTGAGGACGAGGTGAACAGAAGAATTCAGTTGGGTTGGGCAGCATTTGGGAAACTTCGTGGGGTCTTTTCATCGTCGATCCCACACTGCCTTAAGACGAAAGTCTACAATCAATGCGTCCTACCAGTCATGATATATGGAGCCAAAACGTAGATACTTACGGTATGGCTGGTCCACAAGTTCAGCTCCGCTCAGCGTGCTATGGAAAGGGCTATGCTCGGCGTTTCTCTGAGGAATCGCATAAGGAATGAGGTGATCCGGCAGAGAACCAAGATCATCGACATAGCCCAAAGGATTAGCAAGCTAAGAGGCAGTGGGCTGGCCATATTAGCCGCAGAACTGATTACTGTTGGGGTAAACGGGTTCTTGAGTGGTGACCGCGTCTCGGTATATGTAGTGTAGAACGTCCAAAGGCCAGGTGGAGTGATGATCTGCGCAAGACGGCTGGCAGGTGCTGGATGCGAGAAGCCGAAGATCGTACCTAGTGGCGCGCAATTGGAGCGCCCTATGTCCAGCAGTGGACTGCGATAGGCTGATGATGTTGATGATGATAATGGCAACACTTGGTAGATATTGAAAATCTTACATATTAACTTCATTTCAATCTTTCCTTTAAACTCAAAACGATTTTCGATTGTTTCTTGTAAACAACAAGTACCTTTTACCTATCTAATTATATTTCTAATTCGATTATCTTGGATATGATCTATTGAAACAACCAATAACATCTATTTGTTTTATGTAAGCAAGTATCGTCAACAAACAACAAGTTTGAGTTTGTTTGCCATTTTGACAATCAGTTGTTGAAGTAATGGAGAGAGCTTGACGAAATCCCGAGAACTTTGATCAGTTCCCTCACGGCCTCATTCTTGTATCGCTAGTAATAATTTCAAATAATATTAGGCAGAGCGTTATAATACTATACTAGGCAAAAATTATGTTTTACTGTGGTTTCCTGTCCTTGTAAATTAATATAATGATTAAAGCACATTAAATTTAAAAAAGAAACTATTCAGAGACTTGAAATTGACTATATCTTTAATAGGATTACGTACATATAAACCTCGGCACGATTATATCTTTGCTAAATTAACACTCGAATTAAAAGCATATGTAAACTAAATTAACTTGACCCGTTTGGGGCCATAGGGTTAAAAATTCAAAATAAATGTTTTGCTATCTATACAAATAAATAAAATTGGAGTGTCTGTTTGTAATATTAAAATAACCGCTTTTTACTTAATGCATATGTATGTATGCACGATACATATACCAA
Organism: Spilosoma lubricipeda; assembly: GCA_905220595.1. Lineage (NCBI taxonomy): Eukaryota > Metazoa > Arthropoda > Insecta > Lepidoptera > Erebidae > Spilosoma > Spilosoma lubricipeda. Next base: position 13,322,147 of record HG992282.1, on the reverse strand, counting down.
AAATGTAGTTAAAAAAATTTTTGTCTGTCTGTCTGTCTGTTTGTTCCGGGTAATCTCTGGAACGGCTGGACGGATTTTGACGGGACTTTCACTGGCAGGTAGCTAATGATCCGGGGAGTAACTTAGGCTACTTTTTTTAGACTAACTTTGTCCCGCGGCGTTACTCGCAGTACAACAATAACCGCGGGTAACACCGCGGGGTTCAGCTAGTAAGGAATACAATTCAAACATAAGTTTTTTTATCAAACAATTTTCTTAATCGTGCTACGCGTAGTCATCTACGAATCGAATTTATAGCTAATGCTACAGCGTAGCGTGTCATGTGTCCCTCTACGAGCGTAGGCAAAAAAACGAACGATGCTTCACAAACAATTTGTATGTAATATGACTAAGCAATTACATGCGTGTTCTAAGTGAATTGAAATTTGATACATACCTATTGCAGAAATAGTTTATGCTGAGTCAATATTTACTGCAGAAAATGTGCTACATTTTGTTCTACAATAGCTATCAGATATGCTGTCAATATATGTTTTTTTAAGTTGAAATGATATTATTTGTTTTTAAGTACTATTTGATTAACTTTTTATTGCTAAGGTGGTTGTGGTATTATGCTAAGTTGATATTAACATTTCTTTTTGTTAAAAGGAAACATCTTTTTGGAAAAAAGAAAAGATCACTTCTTGTCGGACTAGCGATACAAAGCTTTTCTCGTGTTGGACATTTTTTTCATTTGGACAAAGAACACGCTTACCTGCTATTTAATACTTTTATCCTATGGTTAGTAATAAACAGAGATTGTCTTGTGGTATTACAAATTTCTGAGTGTAGGACTGATATAATGTTCCAAGAAATTTGTAGGACAATGTGGCTGTTAAATTACAGTAATATTAAGTAAACAACAGTTTATAGGTTAAAATAATATTGAAATTCTCAGTGATAGTCATTTAATAACTGTAAGTTATGTATATATAACTAATTTACATAAAATTAAGATATAGTTTATACTGATTTTATTATACTAATAATAAAATGGTTGCCTGCAAGAATTGCCTCCGGGCGATAAAGCCGCCAATTGTACTTTTCTAGTCTTAAGTTAATCATGTAATGAACCTAGCGTACAATAAAGATATCTTTTTTTTTCTTTTCTTTATGTTTGGCCCTGCTAAAATGACTCTACTGTGCCTGATGGAAAGTATAAGCAGAATCCAAGAGTGGTGGTCATCATACTGCTAATGCAGACAATGCAACAATGCAGCATAGTGACCCACACCATGGCGGGCTTGTGATGCTTCTGCATCATTGGGCCTCCGGTCACCAACGAAACACGACAGCATGATCGCTGTGTTTTTACGTTGATTTTCTGTGCGAGGGTAGTACCGCCCCGGTCGAACCGGCCCGTTCGTGCTGAAATCAGCGTGGCTCTATTAAATATCCTTGCGAATCTATTAAATATCTATTATTATAACATTATATTAAAATGTTACTAAGTAAATTGGTTTAGGGCTTAACAAAAATATTGTTTACTAATTTCATTGGACCCCGAGCTTTTGTTGGATTTTCTTCTAAAAACTAAATTTCAGAACTCATTAGAAAAATTTACGGTTAAATTTATGTCTTTTTTAGTGTAAAATTCTGACACTTTTCTTATGTATAAGCATTCCAAAGTGACTCTACTCTACCTGATGAAAATCATGTGCAGAATGTAGGAGTGATGGTCACCATACTCATTGCGAATGCTGACAATGCATCATGGTGACCAACACTATGGTGTGATAGTTATTGAGACCTAGTGATATACTTCGGCATCAATGAGCCTCTGGTCTCGCACTTACCAATAAAACACGACAGCATGAATGCACGCACAATTAGCCTAAAAAGACCGTAGTTCTATCTGAGCGCATTTAAAACCCATTAACGGTAATAAAGTTTAGGAAGATAGGGCTTTTATCAAGTTTAGGAGGATTCGCACCGAAGAAAAACGTGTCTTTTTTTTTTTTTTAATGGGACTAATCCCACCCACACGCCCACCGCTGTAACTCCTGTACACCAGGATCAACAGCAGTGACCCACGAACACACCGAGTTATGACACTCGGGAAGTCCCAGGAAAAAATATTAACTGTCTTGGAACCCGCAACGAAATTAATCAGAAGAAAAACAGGAGGAGTTGGAAATATGATAAGTCCACTTCCCTCCTTAGCAAAGCGGGAGACAAAATGAAGTCAAAATAGGCAGACACCTTTTTTTAAACCGGGAAGCACCACGGATAAAGTATTAGGGGTCCTAAGTGAGCTATATTTGATTACTATAGTATGTATGGCAGAATCGCCTAAACGCACGGAAATTCACCGCAGTTGACACAAGATCCCCATAGTATACCGCCCCAGATGTCATTTGTAAGCTATTTAGCATTGTGTTACGTTCATTGTACCAAAGACTACACTCCCAGAGAACATGATGAGCCGATTGTTCACAGCTAGTATCGGGTGTTGAGCATTGACACAATGGTGAATCGACTAATTTAAATGAGTGTAGTTTGCTCTTAAAGTTACCGTGGCCCGTAAGAAATTGAGCGACACAGTGATCTACCTCGAGCCATGTCCTCGACATCCGTTCGCGAACAGATGGAAAGAACTGGTAGAGGTGGCGCCCCTTAGATGATTTGTCCCATCGTTGTTGCCATTCATCCATTAGGTCGTCATAGACATTGGATTGCTGTTGAAACAATCTTATGATTTTATCGCGGTCTCGTACGCCCAAAAAATCGCATTCCATGTTTTGTTTTGTAGAATAGTACATGGCTGCACGTCTTTGCACCTCGAGATCGACCGGAAGAACACCCGCCAATACCGGTAATGCCTCAGTACTAACCGTCCTATATGCTTTGCATAAGAAGATTAATGCAAGTCGTTGGCCTTGTAGCAGTTTGCGACGGACAGCACCTACAGTCGCTCTATCGGCCCATACGGGAGCACCATAGCAAACAGCACCCAAATAAGTAGCTCCATATATGATTTTTAATGTATTAAATGAAAGACCCCATGTGGCAGTTGATATTCTCGTCAGAGCAAAGAAACTTTTTTTAGACTTTTCATTAACTGTTCTAATATGTTCGATAAATGAAAAATTTCTTTCTAAAACTAATCCCAAATAGCAAACCGAGGTTTTATTTTTAACAGTAACATTTTGAAATTTAATACACGGCGGTGATTTGAGGTTACCTTTCAGAAGTAGCTGGAAGGTTTTGTTTGGTGCAAAAGTCAAGCGATTACGTACACCCCATAGAGATACTAAGTTCAAACATCTATTAGCCAGACTCTCAAGCCCCGCTCTAGTATCAGATTCCACCAGTAATAAACCGTCGTCCGCATACGCGTTTAGAGTACATCCGGGTGGTATAGGTATTGTAAGAAAATCGTCGAAGCCTATATTCCACAAGTATGGACCTAGCACCGAGCCCTGAGGACACCCCATCGTAAGCGCCTTCGACACAGAATGATGCCCAAGTCTTAATTTTGTTGTGCCTTGTGTGAAGTATGAGGAGATTAGGGAATAAATATTTTTAAAGCATCCTCTTGATTTTAATTTTAGCAATAACATGGGCCACCACGCGTTGTCGAAGGCGCCAGATATATCTAAGAAGATACCTAAGATGTATTGAAACCTTGACTCGGTGACAGTTTTCCTTACAGATATGACCGCATCTGTTGTTGATTTTCCCAACGTAAATCCGAATTGTCTATCATGAAATTTAACTCCACCCGGTAGAAGTCGAGGCACTACAAGACGTTCTAAAAGCTTTCCTAGCGATGGTAACAGTGTTATAGGCCGATAGGACCCAGGATCTTCCGGCGGCTTATCGCCGTGTTTTGGTATTATACGAATATTACCGCACCGCCAAACACTAGGAAATACTCCTTCCGCAATGCAACGTTTAAAAACTGTTAAAATCGTATCACCCGAGAGTTTACAAGCTTCTTTTATCATTTTATTTGATATTTTATCGTCGCCCGAAGCCTTGTTTAGTGGTAATGACCTAACAATACCAAGAAATTCGTCTGAAGATGGTAAGTCAGACGTTGGAGACAATGGTGGTTCGATGGCCCACTGCCTAATTTGTCGGTGATAATCAGTGTCATCCTCCGGCCGATCGTCGGGCACAAGTGATTCTAAAAGATATTTTGCTGTTTCTTCTACTCCTGTAGTATAACTGTTATGAATTTTGATGTTCTGTACGTATGCAAGGTCGATAGATCTATTTGCCTTAAATTCATGATACAAAGGTGACCACGGACCCTCTCTATCGAGTTTATCTACAAGTTTGCGTATTAAATTTCCCTTTGATTTCTCCACTGCTGCCCTGTAGTGAGACCTAGCAACTCTAAGAGCAATGAGAGCATTATTGTAAATATCTCCTGTTACGTTACGCTTTTTAATGACATTTAGTTTTTTACGAGCTTTCCGATGGATTCTACGTAATTCGACCAATTTATAGTTCCACCAATCACATCTACGAGTGCTAGTGATAGATCCGCGGCCTATACAAACATCAGCACAATATGTGAAAGTGTCTGACAATATTTCTGCGCTTTCCTCAGCTGATAGACAACTGCGAGTGAAGTCTTTGGCATGTACTGCAAAGAGTGAACCAAATAAAGCCCAATTTGCCCCTTTAGTTTTATATCTAAAATTGTACGGAGTTATTAGTGGATGTTGTGCAACAATTGGTATGAATTCGTACACGATTAAGCGGTGATCACTACAGGATGCGTCCGGTAGGACACGCCATCCAGATATCGAGACGTCGCCGCGCGTAAGCGTCACGTCAATAGAAGACTCACCCATGGAGCTGCAAAAAGTTGGTGGTGCATCAGGGGTATTGTGAATGGTAAGATTCATTTCCGCAATAAAATCTTCAACCGCACAGCGCCGGGCCATGTCAGTTGAACGCAGCTTGCCATACCATAAAGTAGAAGATGCATTGACATCAGCGCCAATGATAATTTTGTGTCCCACGAGGGACCGCAAAACGAAACGTAAATGATGTAGATGAGGATCAATGGGATGTGAAAACTGAAAATAACAGCTCACTACATAAACCTTACAGGTGGAGGATGAAATCTCAGCAACGGCGCAGTGTGACGTCATAAGGTTACGCAAAGATGTTACCGTAAAAGTAGAACTTGCAACATATATCCCAGCCCGTGACCGGCCATCTAGTTGTACTACATTGTTCCGCAAGCGAGCGCTTTGATATTGTTCTTGTATAAGGACAATATCTAACTTTTGTTCCAAAACTAAATTGTCTAATTCTGACGTAGCTATTTTGTCATTATGAAGGTTTAACTGGCCTATTGAGATATTATCCATTATTAATTAAGTACTACAATTACTAAACTACTGCTGTAAAACTATTCAGTAATTAGTGTTTAGGATTAGCTGCTCTAATTTAAGTTTATATGTGGAGCAGTCCTGTGATCCACATCGATGGTCACATGGTTTTTTGTACCGGCTGCATTGTGCGCATTTCGGTTTAAAATCTGGTGTGTCCTTAATCGAACAAGCTCTTGTATCGTGGCTGCCGGCGCAATTGGCACAGGTAGGAGTTTTAATAGTGCAAAACTTTTGAACATGACCGAATTGTTGACAGTTTAAGCAACGAACTACTTCTAAGTCGTCTATAAACCTACAAGTGGCCCAGTCTATGTATAATTTATCTTTTGTGCTAGCTAAGTGTTTCCTAACTTCTGTCTCTAATTCTAAGCCTATCCATTGGCGTCCGTGTTCTAGTTTACGATGCCTGACAATTTTGGTTGATTTTAAAAAGTCGCTTTCAGTTAATTTTAATTCGTCCTTGATATTCTGACGATATAAAGCTGTTAGGAAAGTACGATCCTCCATAGAACTGGGTACGTCTTTTACAATTATACGGGGCCTTCGGCCTTTCGGTTTTTCTAAGCGTAAGCCTGCTGATTTAATGGCGTTTACTGATTCTAGTTTTTTAAGCTGCCTTTCATTTGCAACCCGCAACACGACGCCTGCCCTTGCGGTTTTTTTAACGCCTACAATTTGAAAACCTTCGTCACTGGGCTTAATAGCCTTCATGAGAGCCTGTTTTGTGGCCGACGAAGTTGCATAATCCGTTGAACGTTCCGTTGTAGGATACGCAATAACACACGGCCTAGATACGCGCGCCTCAGCGGACACCGGACACGGAGCCGAACCAGGCGGTAAGCGAAGCTTAAGCTTGTCCGCGTACGTAAATCCCGGCTGTTGAACCGCGATACCGCCCACCTGGCGCTCGAGATTCGCTAATTTCGTTTCATTGCTAGAAGATTTAATTGCCAACAATGAGACGATACCGGTAATCCGCTGGGTTATGTCCATAATCGCCGTCCTATTGCCCACATTCATTCGCGACCCTTGATCGTTTACTAATTCGTTAATTTTTGCCAAATATTCGGTTGCCTGAGACACCAACTCAATATAGTCAGACGCCCCACAACTATCATGACCACTAAGAGACGAAATACTCCCGCCCGAGTCCGAAGCCCTAATTCTTTCCGTTCTAATGTCCTTTGGCGATAAATTTGTTGGCGACATTCTACCAAACAATCCCTTACCGGTTGGTGTTGAAAATTCGTTTGTACCACCGGGGTCCGGTAACTCGCCAACAACCGACATGGTCAAATAATGACACACCAGTTAGAAGAAAATCAATAAAATAGCTTCAAAATCAAAAAAGATGAAAAGTAAATAATACAAACAAAATATTATTCCTACCCACTTTAATAATATAATAAAATTACTTACCGATAGCCGTAATAAAGGAAACTAACACAGTATTTGTATTTAAAAGGGTAAAAACTTACAGATTATTTGTTAAAAAACACTATATACAACCTTAAACCGCCCACAAACCGGGAAACAGTCGCGAGAATACACAAAAAAAACAATATTTAAATTATCACAACGCAACGTCACACGTTAACCGCTCGGTGCCGCGAAGGGAAGTCTCTTATACAAAACTGCGAGAAATCGTTGCAATCAGATGATACGTAACGCTAAACGCCGACATATTCTTGACAACATCACCCGTTCATCCCCCACTAATATATGGAAGTTTTTAGGAACACTGGGCATCGGTAAGCAGCGCTCAGGTGGTCTGCAGGGGATGGTTGGTTTGGATGAGATAAATCGTCATTTCTCCTCCTCTGGTTATTTGGATCACCAAATCCGGCATAGTAATGTGGACTACTTGGCGAGTTTAAATAGCCCTCACATAAACTCTTTCAAATTTTCTCCGGCTGCCCCAGGTGAGATTAAAAAGATAATACTCTCCATCAAATCCAATGCTGTTGGTTGTGACCAAATCAGCCGACGCATGATCACTATAATCCTTGACCACATCTTACCTATAATCACCCACATTATCAACTACTCCTTATTCTCCGGAATTTTCCCATCCTCTTGGCGCAAAGCTTGTGTCATCCCCTTACCTAAAATTGCAAATCCCACGCTCCCCAACCACTTCAGACCAATTTCTATTCTCCCCTTCCTCTCCAAGGTCCTAGAATCCTGTGTGCTTAAAGAGTTTTCTAAATTCATTTATGAAAATAGCCTCCTGAGCCCATTACAATCCGGTTTCAGGCCTGGTCACAGCACTACTTCCGCACTCCTCAAACTGATTGGCGACATCAGGGCGGGTATGGAGGACACAAAGGTCACTGTTTTAGTACTGATCGACTTCTCTAATGCCTTCAATACAGTTGATCACGATATCCTCCTATCTATCCTTTCCCATCTTATGATCTCACCCAAAGCACTGGAACGGTTCTCATCTTATGTTCGGGGACGCAAGCAGTCTGTCCGTATCGATGAATCTTCCTCAGGTTGGTGCGAAGTTGACTCTGGCGTCCCTCAAGGCGGTATTCTTTCTCCTTTATTATTCTCTGTATACATTAATCTCCTAACCCTGAAACTTCATTGTGCGTATCATCTGTAAGCCGATGATCTCCAGCTTTATTCGCAGGCTAAGCCTGAGGATATTTCGCTAGCAGTAGATAAGGTTAACAGCGATCTGCAATCGATCAATATATGGTCCAAAAGGTTCGGCTTGACAGTAAATCCATCAAAATGTCAAGCCATTATAGTTGGAAGTCGTCGACTGATGAGCAGGATAGTCACTGAAACTCTTCCGGCTATAATTTTTAATGGGACGACTATACCTGTTTGCGAGTCTGTAAAAGATCTTGGCTTACGCCTAGATTGCACATTAAGTTGGCGTGAGCATGTCACAAACCAGTGCCAGAGAGTTACCGGTACTCTACGGGCGCTTTATCGCTTGAGAAATTTTCTGCCTCCCAAAACTAAGACTATGCTTGTGCAAACTCTTATCCTTCCCATAATCGACTATGGTGACGTGTGCTGTTATGACCTGAATGCAGATCTTCTCGATAAACTAGACCGTCTTCTTAATAACTGCATTCGATTCGTTTTCAATCTTCGTAAATATGATCACATTTCCCTTTTCCGTTTGCAACTCAATTGGTTACCTATTCGCTTACGACGAGAACAACGAGCTCTCACCTTCTTGTACTCAATTTTAAATAACCCATCTTCACCAAACTATTTAACTTCCTTCTTCCACTTTCTTTGCAGCAACCACAACAGAAACCTTCGGTCCACTAATAATCTCCTTCTACGTTGTCCCTCCCATACGTCTGAGTTTGTTGGCTCATCTTTTGTTGTTCAGTCCGTTCTACTTTGGAATAAGCTCCCTGTCGAAATCAGGATGGCCACCTATACTTTTTCTTTTAAGATAAAAGTAAAAGAGTATCTTATGAAAAAATTTGCAGAATCAACATCTACATAATTGTATCTATTATTCCTATTACACCTATTCGCGTATGTATGTATCTATGTAAGTTTATTTAGATGTATGTATAGTATGTATTAGTTTTTGTATGTATGATTAGCTTTTATATACTATTTGGATTTGATATATTGCTGGATCTGTTTATTTTAATACATTTTTTTTTTATATAAAATGCACCTACCTCTTGATCACCGATGGTTGACTGGTAGAGAATGCCTTAGGCATTAAGTCCGCCAATGCACCTAAAGTGCATGATGTATAAAATAAATAAATAAATAATAATAAAGCTCCATGTTCCATACGATTCCACGTTGCAGTTCTACAACCCATTTTCTGATGCAAGCCCTACCACAGTATTATAGAATATAACAAACGTATTCATATTCCTATAAGAAGCTTCAGAGCATCTGGTGATAAGTTACTGTTAAAAATACCATTCCAGACATTGTATCATGACATTCCAACATAATATTGTTTTAAACTTTTATGGTCAGTAACATTAAAATAGAAGTCTGCGGGATTGCTCGGATCGGAAACTCACAAACAAAAAGGTACATGGTAGCAATCCCGCTATTTAATTCTTCGCAATTTCTATTTTTATTCTAACATAATTTGTAATTTATACGCCCGCTTATAAGATTGCCTTTCTCAAGATGTGTTATAAATGACAAAGATTTTATTTTCCACATATGCACACACAGCCTTAAACAATCACAAAATTAAAGGTTATTTACACTATACGTGAACATACCACGTAAATAAACAAAACGATCATTTGATCCGAGGTTTATACCACATTCATATAAGATACAGATACTTAGCTAGTGTTCTCCAAGTTTTAATGAAATGTGAAACGAACTTGATTAATTTCATTAACTGACCCAACTTGAAAGGGGTGATATTGAAGTATTGAATATAATTAGCAAACTTCAGCCATGGGTAAGATGCGTGATTTATTTCACCATCATTAATTGGCGTAAAATTATTTCTCAGCGGTATTGTTAGGTGAAAACTTATATAATTACGATAAGTTTTACATAAATCTAACTATTATGCATCAGACATAGCAATTATTTAATTTATGACGATGGCATACTATTATATGACTGGCACTAGGATTTGAGGGAAAAAAGAGTCATGTTTGAATCTGACATTTTAATTTGCATTTTTATGACATTTAATTAGCGAATTTTCTGACATTTTAATTAGCGAATTTTCTGTCATTTTTTATTAATTTTTTTTTCCTTAAAGTATTTTGTTTGTTTCATAACTTAATTTTTTATTTTATATTGTTAACTTATCAAAAAATAATAATACAATGCTATATATATTTGCACACTATTTTAAGACGGTAGAATGTAAATGGGTCACTACTATTATGATATATTTAAGATTTCTGTTAACCTGCATTTCTGCAAATAAATAAATTGAATTGAATTGAATTATGTATAAGCATGATTTAGCTCAACTATAAATATATTGTATGCCATTCTTGGCAACAAAAGGGACTAAGATTGGTTTAAAACACGATGTCGGGAGCCATATACAATTGCAAAACTCTTTTGTATTTCTCACAATCACTTGTAAAGTAGTATAAATTAAAAAAAAAACTATGATATATTTGATATGATAATATTTTATTTTTTTGCCCTATGTAGCAAAGATAACAATGTTATAACAATTTCAAGTTTATTATTATGTAACTAATTATATTTCGGTGCCGAATAACTGAAATGTGCGAATTATTTTTAAGTAAAATATTCAATTTTATTCTCATCAGATTTTATTATCACCTTTGATTATATTTATTTCTCTCCTGATTCCTAAATACGCAGGACTGTGCCTTTATGTTTCTCTGCTATCCTCTATTCACTCAAGGTTTTCTGGAAAAAAAAACTCAATTTTGTGTTAAGCTCGCCTTTGTATATGACACTTCATTGTCCCTTTTTAACCGACTTCAGAAAAGGAGGAGATTATCAATTCGACCGTATATATTCTTTTTTTTATGTGTATTCGCGGATAACTTCGTCGTTTATGAAACGATTTTAATGATTCTTTTTTTAATAAGACCATGATAAGGACACTAAAATCTGATTATGGCATCCAAGAGAGATCGAGTCGATACTTAAAGTCGGTTTTATTTTTGTTACAATTTTTATAATCATGTGTTTATAGTATGGTATGGTGTATTATAAATTTACACCATATTCAAAACCTTTTCCACAATAGTTATGACGTCTTAACTCATGGATATGTTCAAGCATCACATTGTGTACTGAGGCGTATATAGAAACGTATATATATACGAAATAGTATAAATAAACCTCAAGTTCAAGTAATGAATTTGAAGTCAATTCCGAGAACAGTAAGTAAATGTTCCACTAAACGTTGCCGCAGGTAGCTCAGTACTGGATAATTTGAATTTAAAACATAGTTGGAGTTTATAATTTGTTGGTAATTGATTTTAATCAAATGTGTTTTGGTCCTAAATTTGAAATTGGTGAAACTCTTGAATGATATTTCATGTGAATGTTAGTAGTTTGTCCCACTACCGGCAGTAAGTGGGCCCATCGGATACTATGTCAGGCAAAATATTTTGCTTATTATTTTATTTCTGTTTTATTTTTTCAAATTGATTTTTTGCAAACGTGAAGGACAGTTTAAAGATAGTGTAACTAAACAAAGTGATTGCGTGCGTCTTCATAAAATAATTTTACTTTAATAAAATAGAAGTTTAAAATTATTAAAATCCTAATATACCTTTACACTTTCATAATAAAAAATAATTATAAAATTAATTAAATACAAAACTCCACATCTTCGCCTACAGGTAGCGTTCCCAAGAGGCTGGCAGCATTGCCACGTTGAATGGCAATGCTGATTCTCTGTGCTAGAAAAAGGCCGGCCTTCTGGTCGCGAGAAGCGTCGATTAGTTGCTTAGCTAGTTGTTTAAACATAGCGCGAGCACTCGGACCCCATGAACCTAGCGTCTCTACCCCATATGGTTAAAAAATGTAATTACCTATTATATTTTGATACTTACGCCGTTTAAGATTTTCCGCAGAAGCAGCAGCAGTGCCTTACAAGATGAAATGGCGCGCGGAGATTTTTATGAATACTATGCGAACGGAGGGGTATAAAAAGTTTGTATGGAAAAGAGTAGGAAGCTAAAAAAAATTCAACAAATAAATGAGTCATGGTCAAATTTTGACCATCACAATAAAACAACAAAGTCAGTGTGCATTATAATAACATCCTGACACACGCCAAAACATACAAAGAATTAAAATAATTAATAATCTAAAACACAGTGTGATATTTCATTTGTTATATTAAAAAGTCTTTCCTTTAGCTTGTTAACCTTTAAGTTGTGTGTTCAAGCAACATATTAGCTTTGTGAAGGCTTAACCGAGTCCTTGTTTGTGTGATATTACATGTGAGGGCAAAACAGCTCGCATTATTACACAAGATGTGGTCAGCAACTGCTCAAATTGCCTCTGTTGTGACGATATTAAAATGTCCACACAAACCCAAAGATAGGACCCCGTACATTGAGAGTCGAAGACAGAGAGACAGTGTTTTGTTTACATTTACATGTATATCTTTTGTATGTGTCAAGAGTGGGTTTTCATGTCTTTTGTTTTCATAGGAAATATTGAACAAAAGAAAGCAAGCTGAACCTTGAATATAAATTCAATTGATTTGAGATTTCTTTGTTATCGAGGGAACAAAGAATAAGATACTACCTTTATTTATATGGTATAATCAACATCAAAATTCTAAATTTATTAAGAGAGACATGGATATCTATGTTTTTGATCGAAGGGGTGGCAAAAAAAACACATAAAAATCTTCTTTGAAACATGTTAAATATCCTGTCAAAATTTGAACTAAATCGGTACAGAACTTAACACATTTTGAATCGTACATCACCCAACATTACTTTAATATATAGATATAAATAGTTTGAAAAAAATAAGTAATTAATCTTGTTATTAATCCATTGTTTAAGAATACAGTAGCAACAAAATATACTTATAAATTTATTTTCAAAAGAACCGACCGAACTGATATACGAGGACTGTCGCTACAGGAAATCAATTCCTTTATGATGGAAATAGATCTAGCGACTTGACAGAAGCAAGGCTTGTCAATTGCGTTATCGCTGTTGACAAGCCTCGCACCCTCATATCAACGAACCGTCTCAAAATCTTAGAAGTTATTGCTAGAAAATTGTCACATCAAAATATCGGAAAGTTAGATCCCGTCAAGGTACCGCTAATTTCCATATATTTCTCATTTGACTAAAGAATTTGGTTTTTTCCTGCCAAAAACTTCAGTCGATAATACAGTTTGAGATTTTTAAAAGTTGACTGATTTTGTAAACATTTAATGGCAACCAATAACTTATATATAACTAAATTAAACATTGAAAAACTAGTTCAAATAATCGGACCATAACACAATTTTGAGTTTGTAAGCCTATTGGTGAACTAAAACATTTTAATATATTTCACTCCAAACAATATTTGGACATCGTACCTACATAAAATACCACTATATTGGACAGTTCGGGAGGTGCGAACATTATTCCTTGCACCCAATTAAATATCAATAAATGTAGTATACGTAAAATTCAATTTTTTAACTATTAAGCTTTTAGAAATACTGCTTAAATGATAAAAGTTATGCATATAGTCGCTTACAACCATTTGTATATTTATAGGTTGTAAAGAATTCTTATACTGATTAAAATAACCTAATGTTTCTTTTTACGAGGAATAGTGTGATGTCTAATCATCATATTTATTTGCTTACAACCGACATCTTATAACAGTGTACTGAAAATTGCAATTTATTAAATACTAGCTGTTGCCCGCGACTCCACCCGCGTGTATGTCGGACAACCAACTCAGAAACCTTTGTGGGCTCATGCATACACATGACACGATCAAATGCATAGTTTACGATTCTATAAAGGGTATACAAACAAACATTTATTTATATATATATATATATATATATATATATATATATATATATATATATATATATATATAATTAAATTATTTATTGGTAAATTCTTAACAGAGTAGGATTTCACTTAAATCCTTTTTTAAATTTTAGATTATTCTATCTTCCTGAAATGAATACACTTGAAACGGCAGATTATATGATTTAAGACTTTTCAATTACGAATAAAATAAAACCATTGCATGAAAAAAATTACAAATGTTGCTCTTAATAATTGTGATATGCGTCATACTTTGACTTTGCTTCAACTTCAACATTTGAAATCTCAAACATATTACAAGGAATTCCACACAAACATTCGATAACTACAAAACAAAAACACTTTAGTCTTCCCGTCTATAATATCTTGAAATATTTTCTGTAATACCGAAACGAATTACGTAGAATCGAAAACCCTACTTCCCGAAAAGCGAATTCCCAAAACGCCATAATTTATTCAAAAGATGCAAATATTTTAGAACGGTCTGAAGGTGCGAGTTGGTAAAACAGTCGAAACGAGTATTGTTACAGCTAAAGCAATTATTGTTATTATCTGTTCCCATGAAATGTTTACTAAATTTACTTATAAGGGTACTCAATATGCTTCTTCATGATTTTGAACAATGACCGTTATAAATACACAGACGTACAGATGACCCTTTGAAAATTGATTGAATTAAAATCCCGTGTTAAATAATTAACATTTATTTACTTAAGTTATATAAAGAACCTACATCCAAAATTTCAAGATTCTAGGTTCAGCCATTCAGTCACGCTCCTCTTTTATATGAGTATATAGAAGAAGGTAAAAAATCAAAAACTTTTTATTGGAACGGCAATAGTTACATAGTTTACGTGTTTCTTGGCCTTTAAACTAAGTAAAAACTTGTTAAATTGAAGCCAAGAAGATTCACTCTCGTAATTACAAATACTGACTATCCTTCACAAAAAAAATTGCAACTGTATTTCCAAAAAATCTAACAATTTAAAAAATAACAAAACATATCCTTTAATATTACATAAAAAAACTAATCTTTATATATATAATTCTTCTGTGAGTGTGTATGTCACTGAACTTCTCTCAAACGACTGGACCGATTTTGATGAAATTTTTTGTGTGTGTTCAGGGGGATCTGGGAATGGTTTAGATTCACAATTTTGTCCGCTGGACAATGTTTTTTTAATTAATTTTTAATTTACTAGTAGTTATGGCAAAACGACGTTTGCCGGGACAGCTAGTTTATATATATAAAGGTTTTGGCTAACATCTCCTAATCAATACTACAAATTTATCAATCAGCAAGTAAAGTAATGTTTAAATGGTTATTATTTATATTTATTTACTTTCTCTTCTTCATTTATAGCTGACCCGGCGAACTTCGTACCGTCATATTTACACATCTGTCTCAATTTCCCACGTACAATGTACAGTCGCGGACAAAAAAGAATTACTTTTCCCGTTACATTTAAATTTTTCTTGTACACAAATCTTGTCCTTATAATACATACATACAAAAATAATAGGTTCAAGAGCATTATTAACACCAGTTAGGTAAATTCTGTGATGTAAATCTACTGATGATCTATCTGAGAGATCTACTGATATAGTCAGTCAATTTTGCCCCCATTTTTGAAAAAAAAAATCAATAGCAGAATATACATATATTATGCCTACGACTCATAAAACCTGTTAAGATAAAAGGTTCATACCATTTCTTGTAATAAGCCTTCAGCACTATCGCCCACCACGATTGCTATAACATAAAAATATGAGACACATGTATTTACGAGTATTTCTATTGTAACAGCAATGGTTTAGGAAGAGCTCTCAGCTGCGACACCCATTTTGAAAGTTAAATGATTTATTTATTGAAATTCTATCATTTTTCTATTCTGGTAAATATTTGTCTCTTAAAATTACATAATTGACGTCTATTCACCAAAACAATAAAGAAGTGTACTATTTCGTCAATCAAAACTTAATAATGCTACGGAGCTATAGCGCAACACTTAAATGTCGTTATAAAAAATGATTTCTTATAATGCATCTCAGATAAATTTCACAATGTTTAGAATCCCAGACAGACTTAGATGTCATCTAAGAAGTACATCCCAGGTAACCCTGACGGAACTTATTATTTTTCTTATAACTCTATGATCACGTTATTAATTTATATAAGGAAATATTTTATTAATCAGGTCTAGAGAATAATAGTATATTGTAGACATGTAACAAGAACAGTTTGCAATTATTTTGTCTATACTGTTATTGACCGTATGGTATATAGAAAATTCATATCATATTTTAAACTCGCACAGAAGGTCCTGTAAACAGTGTTATGTACTATTAGTTTTGGAAAAAAATTGTGTTCCACGAATCCATTGTTTTCCTTCTATATATGATTCAATAATAAACTTTTTTGAACTCAATCAAAACCTTCTTAAATTTGATGACACATAAAACGCAATAATCAGAAGTACACATATTTAGGTTAGATGGTCAAGCCGATGTATTATTAATTTGTAGAGGTATTTTAATTTAAATATGTATTGCATAACATGAACAAATACATAATTACTGTTATACTATCCCTCCAGAGAAAACGTAAGCTCCCCAAGCCCGGTCACGCGAGCAATATCACGCAACCATGTACCCTTAAATAAAATGGTCCTTTGTTTCGGCCACAATCAACTGAAGTGGATCATTTGAAAATTGAAAACGATTACACGTGCACTTAAATGATCGCTTTTGCGTAAATATTCTCAAAAATTTTTTGAACAACCAATGTTCCATTTATTATCCCGAGTATCTAAGAAATTATATTTGTGTTTGTAAAAAAAAAATCTTGTTGTAAAGACATTTTTTTTTAGAAAGGCTTCATTGCCAGAAGCCAGATACTGCCTTACTCATAACGTGTAATGTTCCATGCTTGATTGTGTTTACGACTTTTGTCGCTGTCCTTTTTGTAATGAAAGTAAGGAAAAATTAGTAGAATGAAAATTTCTTTATCCTAAAATATTTTCGCTACATAGTGCGAATGCTGTCTTCAATATTAAAAACACTGAATGAAAGTGATGTAATTGCAATCGTTGCCATAAATTTATATTAATATTTAAGAAGTGTCGCTTTTATCATTCAATATGTATAATACTGATTTCAACTTTTACAAATCTAACTCTGTGGTTTACGATTCTGTTGCTTTACAGGAATTAAGTTAAAAATAGTAGTTACTCGTCGTCGTCCCAAGATTTGTTTATCTTATTTAAGTAACCAAACAAATATTATCAATGGCTTCCTTCATGTACCTGTATACCTACGTTTTAAAAGTTAAATTGAAGTTTCATTAAAGGTTTAATCTTAAATGAGTTACAAATTTATCAACTTCTCATCTAGTTTTGTTTATCTTTCTTACAAGAGAAGAGAGACTCTAAATATACACAACGACAAAGACTAATCTTAAAATTCGTGATTTCTACTGGTTCAAATATTCTTTTTTAATCTCTGAGCATTTAATTTTAAGAATGGCTTACCATTACAATAAGTATAAGTACAATAAGTACCATTACAATAAGGCTAAAGATATTATGAATGTTAAAAACATCGAAATTACGATTTATAAAGCACCGCACTATTTTCATGTATTCAGTAAGAATACTTGTGTTAGAATAGAAGTGGTAAGACATGTTTAATTTAGTTAGTGTGTTTTTTATGTTGTTTGATATCCAAAGCGAACCTAAGCGTTCATGATTCACATAAAATATGTGATTGTTGGTTATTGGTTCGTGCTCTACCAAACAGTACCAATTAATGATCTAAACAGTACTAAACAAGGAAATTACGTAATGCTATCCCTCTAACAGCATTTATGGCTTCTGCAAATAAGATGTTAGATTTACTCCAACTTATGACTAGCAAACGTTGACTATAAAGCTGAATATTTCCAAACGAACAGACATATATTATAGAATGTATTACAAAGTTGTAATATATATATATAATACGACTTCTACGACTATTTAGACTGCATTATTGAAGATGAAAACAAATACTGACTGACCTTTAAAACATCTTGAATGTATTTCTCCAAAGTTATAGCTACTCGAAGACGTTATTGACGTTATTAATGACATAGATGCATGAAAATTGTCTCTAATACCAGGTTTGCGTCTAAATATTTTAATAAATTAAATGTTTGTGGAGTCATCTACAATCTTAACTGCTTTTAATGTTCTGAATAATAATATTACCCAATAATAAATAGCAATCGTTCGGTTTGCTATTTATTATTGGGATTATCCGATGAAATATTGCGTAAGTCCCTTTTCGATTATGAGTTCATGCATTCCAGCACACAGTTTGCCTTGGGCTATTTCATTTCACATGGTTTTGTTTGCTATCACCGCACCGCCATGAATATGCAAAAAGCTCATGGCGATTTCATTCTGTGCAAAATACAACTTAAAAAATGTAGGACTACCTGAAGCCCGTAAACTCATTGAAGTTTATGAATTTTGGAGATTTTTTTCTTTTCAGTCAATCTATGCTTTTCTGTCTATTATCTATACAATTAAATAAAATTGGAGTGTCTGTTTGTAATATTAAAATAACAGCTTTTTAATCAATGCATGTGTATGTATACACGATACATACACCAAAAATGTAGTTAAAAAAATTTTTGTCTGTCTGTCTGTCTGTCTGTCTATCTGTCTGTCTGTCTGTCTGTTTGTTCCGGGTAATCTCTGGAACGGCTGGACGGATTTTGACGGGACTTTCACTGGCAGGTAGCTGATGATCCGGGGAGTAACTTAGGCTACTTTTTTTAAGACTAACTTTGTCCCGCGGCGTTACTCGCGGTACAACAATAACCGCGGGTAGCACCGCGGGGTTCAGCTAGTAACTACTAAATTCACTCACTTCACTACTCTTTAGTTCTTATCAGATATCTGATCAGGTGTATGATGATTTGCGCAAGACGGCTGACAGGAGCTGGATGCGAGAAGCCGAGGATCGAACTAAGTGGCGGGAAATTGGAGAGGCCTATGTCCAGCAGTGGACTGCGATAGGCTGATGATGATGATGGTGATGTTAAGTCTCAAATTACCGTTTAAGTCGTATTACTATTTTTAGTTTAGACTCACATACGATTATGAATGCAGAGTTGGTCTAGTGGTTTAAGCGGTCGCCATGCCACTTTCTACTGCGCTAGTGGTTGTGGATTCAAATCCAACACTTTGTGTGATCAACAAACTGTTGTTCTGAGGCTCGATGTTCTTTGTGTCCGTATCTTGTATGTTTGTAAAGTCCCTCGCGACACAGGATGTATATTCCAATTCCAATTAATGCGGGAATTGTGCAAAAAAGAGAATAAAAGAACGTTCATGACACAATCGTTTCATTCACTTAATTTTATGTTTATCCTAACATATCTGTCATATAAAAAATATGACACTAAATCCATTTTCTATTTTTTTAAGTTAATGTTAATTGTTACAGCAACTAATAATCAATACTAATCCTTAAATAGTAAAGCAAATCAAAATCCTTAGACTATTCCGTAATGAATCAATTCAAAATAGAGGTACTGTCAGCTACAGATTTTCCGCACTGTTAAAACTATTTTCAAAGTTAGATGTATTTTGTGAGAGCGTGTAGAAAACTTCGCAACTGACAGCTGCACAAATTGACTACACGTAAACAAAACTCGGTAAACAATGGTATGGATTTTCGTACACATTCTTTTTTATTTCTATATTCTAAATTTAAAATAAAACCTAGCGATAACTGCATGTTATTTTTCAAATACAATGCTTACAATTAAAGAAAAAAAAGATCATTTACGTGCATGTGTATTACGTGTATTACGATATGGTGCTTTATTCTTCATCTGTTTTATTATTTACGTATGAACTAACTTTTAAACTTTCGCGTTCCATGATATAATATTTATTATTTTATGGGAATTAACGCGATCACTTATTTAAAGGTATAGTCCAGTCATTTTAGGCATTTTCTCTAGGAATCTGCGGAAAAATTCCTAGTTAACTGAATTTTTGCATACACCTTTACTACGGGGTTGTAATAAAGATGTGAAAAATCGACATTGATATAGTGCCGGTAGATTGTTAATAGACTTCATTTTACTTTTTTATTTTACTAAACAGCGCCGTTAACTAGGGATTAGGTTAAATAGAGATGTTAACAGCTGGCGGTGCCGCCTTCAGTGCGGGTAAGCGCCGAGAGGGATTTCGGATGTGTTAATAACAGCAGTTCCCGGACCCCTCCCGTTTCAGGCGCAGATATGCACGCCGTGTGGTTTTAGTGGGTTCGATTTCGACACACCGCCTCGTCACAAACACCGGTGGGGAGATGGCCCCGACAAGCTTACTTACATGACTAAACAAACTATGTGTATGTAGGGATAGAGAGTGTTCACAGCAACCCTTCGTTCCGTCGTAGCCTACAAAAGCGATAAAGCAAAATTAATCAAAATACTTGTTCCTTCAAGTAAATAACACCTTCCGGTAACTCTTATCGTATAACTTTGTTAAAGTGGAACTCCGATTAATATTAATATCAAAGACACCAGATCTTTCAAAGTTCTCCTCAAGAACTTCACCTTCAATTGTCCTTGAATTTAATAGCTTTGAACTGAGTAAACATCAAAGCAGTGTACTAAAGACTACGAGGACTTTACTGCTTTTGGATGAACCACTCAGATTTGAAGTTACTCCATTCAACGACAATAAGCGCCTACGGAGAACATTGGACAGTTTAAACACTTTTTGCATATAAATGGGGACGTTCGGTACACTGGCTGAAGGATACAAAGAGGGGAGTTTGCTATTATCGAACTATATTTAAACAACGCATTGAATAAAACAACAAAGACCTAAAGACCTTACCTTAGTAAAGTAAGTAAATTAATGTAGTAATTAAAAACAATATCTTTTCAGAGACGCTTTTTATGGTTCTGTGCCAAAGGCAAAAAAACGCCCAAGTGCGAGTCGGACTCGCACATGAAGGGTTCCATAGCAAGTAACATAATATAAAAGTTCTTGTAGTTCGTTGTAACTTTGATTGGTGTTTTAATAGTAGTGTTTTTTTTTTGCGATTTACGATTTATGACGTACTAAAAATCTACTTACTAGATCTCGTTCAAACCAATTTTCGGTGGAAGTTTGCTTGGTAATGTACATCATCTATTTTTGTTAGTTTTATCATCATCTTAGTTTAGAAGTTACAGGAATTTAACTTAGTTATTTATTGTAAAATCTTAATGCGGTTCACAGAATACATCTACTTACCAAGTTTCAACATTATAGTTTCTTGTAGTTTCCGAAAAAGTGGCTGTGGCATACGGACAGACAGACAGATAGACATGACGAATCTACAACGGTTCTGTTTTTGCCACAACCCTAAAAACAAAATAAAAATTATATTATGTTACTTGCTGCCACGGAACCCTTCATGGGCGAATCCGACTCGCACTTGGCCACTTTTTACCCCTTGTAATTTATACTCTGATAGACTTTTAAAGCCGAAGTCAAAAAAAATATGAAAAGAATATATTTTCATATATGATGACATTTTGGATACGTCATCTCTAAGCCTCATTTTGACGTAAATGGGTTTAAATTTGCCGTGTCATGCTACATCCTATTAATGTGACAAATTGTAACATCTAATAAAAGTAATTAGGAAGCGTCCTGCGCCTGTAATCATGTCATTAGTTGTTTAGTTTAATGAGCGTAAAATTATAATGCGAAGTTTCTGTGTGTAGGGAATAGAACAATTAAGATGCATAGATTATACTATGGTCATAAATTCAAATTAAGTATATAAGTACAGATACAAACTTGGCTAGCCATCTTGGTCTAATTCAGCCGGTCGGTACTGTTACTAGGTATTTCTTATGATAAATTTCACGTCCAGTTTCTGATACGTATATTAATGCGAGGATAATATTGCAACTTATAGCAAAAATAAACTGAGGTGAAACACTTTCTCCTCTTTTAAAGTCAATTAAAATACGTATCATATAGATAAAAATCAAAACTATAATATAATGTACATTTCAATCTTCCAGCACTGGGTTTTACTCTCATATTTCTTAACAAAAAAGAAACAGGATTAACTAATATAATTTTAATATACTGAAATTTAAACTGTTACATTTTATTCCGTCCTATTTATTCTACTTACACTTATTCCAATATTCAGATCACCAGCTAAGCTGTATCCGTTAAAAACGCCTAAATAGTCACGATCATCAAACGATTGTCAATTTCAACCGAATCCATTACTAACTTTTAAACTTTCGCATTCCATGATATATTAACGATTATTTTTACGAGAATTAACGCGATCACTTAATAAAAGGTATTACATACCTCTGATTGGCCTGACGTTTCGACCAGGTTGCACTGGCCGTGGTCACAGGCTGACTGATCAGAGAGAGAATCAGAGGTATGTAATACCTTTTAATAAGTGATCGCGTTAATTCCTGTAAAAATAATTGTTAACAAACCATTACGTTATTAAACAATAGACATTGTTGAGCCCAATTTAAAATGAGGGATGTTATGAATTTGAAATTTATTATTATGTATGTGTGTCTGTGTATCACTTTGCGTGTCTCTTGTGTGTAGCTTATTCCCTCACATATTCTAATATTCAGATCACCATATCTAATATTTAAAAATGAATCCACAAAATGTATGAACTCATAACTTTCGATCGACGGCACCAAATTGAACAATTCATTTTTTTATGTATTTGTTATTGTCAGGACAAGGTTTGTATAGAACTAAATGAAAAAAATAAAGGTGTTATATTCTCTTAGTCCGCTTAAGTCTATACATTGCAGCGCTGCGGGAAGTTGACCCAGGCTTACTAAAAGTTTTTTTTCGATAATTTAGAAAATATTTACAAAAATAAATAAGGCGATACGTGTTTGCCGGGTCAGCTAGTAAGCTATATTTAACAAAGATAATATATTACTGTATCAAATTTGAACCAATAATGTCTCTAATAAATTACTTACGAGAACCGGTATGTTCGAAACTATGCGCATGGCAACATTCATTCAAAATTAACTCCTCAATTGGCTACCACTTAATCCCATTATGCCAATATAAGCAGTTTATGGAGTGCAAGGCCTTATTACCTATTTTATGATTAATTAATCGCACTCAGGGAATGAAATCCCTATTCAATTACGGTTAATATTTAAACGGGCTATTAGTAATGTACCTTTGAAGTGCCTTTCAGATTTAAGGAGACCAATAATGGATTAGGCAACAGTTTAAGGGCTTTAAGTAATCAATCTTTAGGACACTAGTTACATTTAGTCCAGAAACTATAAGTCAATACTACAAATAAAAATAGCTATCGTGCTGAAAGTGATAATATAAGCGTGGACTATTAAATATTTATTTATTTTTATAATTATAGAAATAAAAAAATCATGAACCTTTTTTAATGGGCAAACAAGCAGACGTACCGCTTGATGGTAAGTGATTAGCGCCGCCCATGGACACCCGCAACACCAGAGATGTCACACGTGTGTTACTGACCTTTGGGGGATGAGGAGGGCGATGGCCCTCCCCCATCGCCCTCATTGGGGTATGGGCCTCCGGCATGCCGAAGCGTGGCTCTCCCGCGAAAGTGTTCACCCACTTTAATTCAGATGTTTTTGAATATTATCCTTGTATTTGATAATGTAATTTTATTTTGCCAAAAAAGACCCTTTTCATGAAGAGCCCAGAGACAGATTGACCATTATTTCACACCTCGAAAGTACAACCATAAATTTATCAAATTCTGATGGACCCGTCGAGATTGTAAGTTTTCTATCAGAAGTTAGTTAATATGTAACACAAATATGAAAACTTCCGTAAGTGGAATTAATATTGAGAGATATACACACTTTTTTTTGTCAATGTGAGTATTTCAAAGGAAGAGCTCCTTTCTATCTAGTTTCAGATACCGACCTCGAAGGTCGATTAATGGCTTGATAAAGGACTCCCGTCAGGTCCGAAACAGGTCAAACATATCCGAAATGTACATTTAAGTAAAAGTGTACATGTAATTTATTTATTTACTAGGTATACACTACGACATACTTATAAAAATTGCACACATAGGAACACACAACAATTTGCATGGTTTAAAACTACAAAAAAAAACTATTTAGTAAATATTTTACAGGCAATCCGTATAATTCAGGTATTCTATACAATACCTGGAGCGTCCAGGCAATTATTGTCGACTAGCTGAACCCCGCGGTGTTACCCGCGGTTATTGTTGTACCGCGAGTAACGCCGCGCGACAAAGTTAGTCTAAAAAAAGTAGCCTAACTTACTCCCCGGATCATCAGCTACCTGCCAGTGAAAGTCCCGTCAAAATCCGTCCAGCCGTTCCAGAGATTACCCGGAACAAACAGACAGACAGACAGACAGACAGACAAAAATTTTTTTAACTACATTTTTCGTATATGTACCGTGTATACATACGTATGCATTTAATAAAAAGCGGTTATTTTAATATTACAAACAGACACTCCAATTTTATTTATTTGTATAGATGTATAGATTACATATTTTATCCAAGTAATTAAAACAATCCCTAGGGACTGTAGAATACATAGGCAAAGTTTAAAGTAAATAATATTGCATAAATAACCAACAAGTTTCAGGTACTGTTTAAATTGCCTATATTATAATAAATAATATATCACACCTCTGTTACTCGAAAAGGCCATATAGCCATCGTCTAGCGGTGATTTTTTCTCGCTCATAACGGATTGCTCTCCCAAGCTATTAAGAGACTAAGGGTATAGATACAACCAAACTTGTGATCGCAAAAATCCTTCTACATTATATCTCATTTGTATAGACACATTGAAAATGGTCGCCGATCAAAAGGGTTAAACAGTTCGATACGTACAAGCTGCAACATGTAACAAAACAGTAGATAGTTATTAATAGTCTATTGCTACTGAAGAGGGAAGTAAGATAGAACAATATATATTAAACTTCGAGATACAGAACTATTCTGCTTCTTATTTTTTTGATGAAATGGCAACCAGCCGGATCAGTATTTCTGCCATAGTCAAGTATTTAAAGTCTTTAAATCTTAATTCTTCGAGTCTTCAAGTCTTCGTCGTGATGAATTTAATGGTAAAAAATAAAAAAAATGTCTTTTGAAAACACGAAAAGCTATTTCCGTATAGAACTGTTAATTTGTGCCATAATTTTAAGTCTCCATGGTGACACTAAACGCGTCAGCACATTGATAAGGCTTTTTCGTGCTTAAAACAAATATATTTATGTAAATAAATATTGTTAGTTCATTCACCTCTGCAAACTGAATGTTCATCCTTAATTACTTATATTTTAATAGAAAAAAATATAGAACATCCTCCAAGCATAAATAAAGAACCTTTTAAATTTACCAACACGAATCCGAAAATATAAAACTTTGAAATGAATCATACCCTTAACAAACTATTATATTACGCAGTTACGATTTTAGCCACTGAACCATACGCGTATATGGTCGTATAATCGTATATTTATTGATCTCTCGAAAAGCCGATTTTATGAATTTAACCTTGTGTAATCACTCAGACGTTCTGGATCAGATGTATACGGTCTCGTTTGATTAATTATCTCTTAATAGAATATTCAATATTCCCAAATTGCCAATACTATTAGTGATACAAAGAACTATGCTTATTTAACATAACATATGTTTCTGAATTATGTTTGTTATGTTGTTGTTTACTGGCAATGTTATTTGGATAACAACTCCAGACGAAAACAGGAAAATGACGAGGTAAGAATGAAATTAAGATATCGATTTGAGTAAATCGCACTTATATATGTGAGTATTCACAAACAAATTATGCTTTTATTAAGTTGCATTTTGTATAAAAGGCGAAAAACAATTCTGATGCATGAATTTTAGTACAAAACTTTAATAAACCATTACAAATGGGATATGATAAAAGATGTATAACAGGAGTTAGATGAGAGAAGCTCAAAATCGATCAGATTGGCGTGTAATGGCAGTGAACTGTAATAACTGATGATGATGATGAAAGAAGGTATTTAAGACAATTTCAAATTAATTCCACTTTTAAGTGATGATACAAAGTAATTTTCTAACGCTTCTTTGTTAATATTTTATTGTTATTGTATAATTGTCTAGTATTTTAATTTAATTTTAATAATATCTTTATTCCGCATTTAGTTACAATCAAAAAATATTAATATTGTTATAAAATTTATTTTTATTCTAAAATTTTCATCTGAAATTTATGAAGTGTACAAATTTTAAATAAATCAAACAATATTATTGTAAAGCAAATCCTTAATTAAATACAAACTAAAAAACTCTGAACTACACAGAGCTATCTTCCATATTACTTATTATTAGTTACTTTACCTAAGAACAATCCCTATTTACTAACTTGGTACCCTAGACGGGGAGACATATTTACTATTAGGTTGACTATATATGTATTTTTATATGTATTCTCATTATATATGTTGCAAATGATGAAAACAGATTTTGGCTCAATTAACGTTAAAACTCCAAAAAAAATCTATCTTCTATCTTCCCTTACATCTCAAGTCCAGACCCAATAATATTTAACATCAACTTAATAAACGTCTTATTGACCGCCGATTCTATACAGATCTTATTAAAAGCAGTCCACTTTAATCCACTTAAGCATAAATTCTCAGCGGTCCTCAGGGAGCGACCGCTGGACGAGGTCGGGTCTTTAGGCTATCGACAAAGACGCAAATAAACTTTACTTCTTATAAAACACGACATTTCATACGAGCATGTCGCGTTCTCAACAATACTTGCACAACATGAAAAATTATATCGTTATTAGTTTATTTTTTGTGTTCGTAATATACTATTCTGACTTCATGCATCAACTAAAAATGAAAGAAATTGAGAATAAAGTTAACAAATATTCATTTAATACAGTAAATCAGTTAAAAAAATGGAAAGAAAGAGCAATTCTCGAAATGCAGTTAGATAGGAAAAAGCGTTTTGTAAACGAAACGGATACAGAAATAGCTTATAGAATAGCGAGTGAACTTGAATCGAAGAACCTTACGAACTCAGCTAACACTTCGGCTGTGAGCAAGCACGCTTTATTGTTGGCGAATTTCAAGCGAATGTGGCCCGTATCACAGTGGAAAAAGTGGGGACTTTTCTCTGACGATTATTTAGAATTGATCAACGATCACTGGTTACAGTTTCCACCGCCTAGTGAATTTACCCAGAAAGCGTTGGGCGGATTCTACGTGCTATTTTCCACAGTTGGCTGTTGGGGAAATATCATCGTTTTGCTGATGTATCTTAGGTAAGAATTATTTCGTACAGTTTCTTTATTCTATTTAAAACCACATAAACGTAAAATTAATTTTAAAATGTTTGTGAAAGTATATCACTCATATATCAATCAGTTCAAAACCTGATAGTTTTAATGTGCATGCTTTTCTATTTCCGAGTGAAAAATATTGTTAAAATCAACATTAATTATTTTTGGACAATTTTAGCATTTCATAATTTTTTCTGAGTTACGTAGTACTTTAGATTTTCTGTGCGAGGATTGTACCGCCATTCAGGATTTTAATTATCCTGTTGTGAATTCTCAGTGTGTACTTTAAAAATCGATGTAGATACATACTGAAATTTTACATTTTAAGCTATGAACAGATAATATTTTTTAGCAAAAGACTAAAAATATTTTAAATAGTCAAGACCATCATGCGATTGCCAATTCCAACCAGATCCATTACGTTTTTAAACTATGGACATTTTTAAGCCCAAAATAAAAAGAGGAATGTTATAAATTTGCAGTGTATGTTTGCACGAGTGACGCCATGGCCTCGAACCTCCAAAAATTACTAATTTGAATAAGGTTTTGATTGTTAATAGTTAATATGATCGATGCCTTATCGATCTAATCTAATCTAAACTATAATTTATGAGGATCAGACCACTGGGTTGTTCCTACTGGCTCACTTTCAATCAATAAGTTATAAGGTTTTTACTAAATTTTACAAGTATAATCAATAGAAGTTTTGATGTACACTAACTCTGATGAATTGAAAATACAGCATCAAATAGTTAAAAGTTTACAGATTTTATAAAAAATCTCAATCTCTATACTTGTCGATTTGACTCTGAGTGAGAGAGTGAGTGCATCATCGCTCCTATTCCCCCAATGGGATTAGTAAGAGGCGACTAAGGTAGCAAAATACGCAGGACAGTTGCACTACAAAAAGAAGGAAAACTTAAAAAAAAATTGTACCAACGTGTCTGGCATCTGCTTTCTAAGGAGAGCCTTATGTCCGGCAGTGAATTAAATATTGTTGATGATAATGAATGAATCTTCTTGTAAGGACTTTTTTAATTCTTAATTCATACTTTTTTTGATTTGTACTAAAATAATTTTTAAGTTAGGTAACAAAAACTATATAAGTAAATATGTAATTTCAGTGTAATTGAGCTGAAACTTTAATATGTTTATTGGTTCAAAGATTATTTGTACCTATTTGCGTCTTTCACCATCAATGTCACCACAATATGTCACAGTGTAGGGTATTATTATTTATTAGCTAGTATTACAAAAAAAAAGCTTTTTAAAAACAAGCTTTTACTGGAAGGCCTCGAGACGATTCAAAAGAATCCAAACTCGATTTGCTTTTCCAGCATCAGATCAGCTCCATGTCCTTTTAATATTGTATTGTCACGCTGTATACAAATGCTTGCAAAATTTCAGAAAAATTGGTTGAAGATATCTGCTTCAAAATTGAGTTGCAAGATTCCACCCGAACATACATACATACGTACATTACAAGTTAATAAAAAACTTGTAAAAATACTAGTCATTGTCCGCAATAAACAACAATTTTCAAATGCCACTGCAGCCCTTTATCGCAAGGATATAATACCTAATTTAACACTATTCATTCGTCCCTAAAGATGAAAAATTCAGCATGCAATAGAAGAATGTGCAATAATAACATTCCTTTTGTATTTTACAGTAATATTTGTAGTACTTACTTACACTAAAACATTACATACTGTTACTGTTTTAGTTTTTTGTGACTTTTTTAGATACACCTAGTTTTTGTTACACCTGTGACTACGTGCGATATAACCCATTTGAAACGCCGGGAAGTAGAAGATATCGTTACCTTTTAAATAATTTTATCGCTAATAAGTTGTAAGTACAACAAAAACTATGTATCTTACATAATGTAGATAATATGGTCAGATACAAGATCGATCGCTACGTTAAAGGAGCGTGCATTTGACAGCCATTGTCATAATAAACGTTGTTAGAAGTGGCATCTTTACTAATATGAAGCGTTGTTAATTACTACTACATTTGATTACTTAATTTGGAGTGGAGAGAGAAACGAAAATATTCGAGATGCTGATGTATTATCTTAATATACACAAAGCGCTGGAGAGAAAACATAAATTTTTGATATCTTGGTTTTTAAATATCTAGGTCATGTCAGCTAAATTGGACTCAAGACGGCGTACTTTTTTTATGTATGGCCCTGCCAAAATGATTCTACTCTGCCTTAAGGAAAGCATAAGCAGAATTCAAAACTGGTGGTCACCATACTCATTGTGAATTCAGATAATGCAACAATGCAGCATGGTGACGTACACCATGGCGGCCTAACGATGCTTTTGCATCATGTGACATCTGGTGACGTACGTTGGAATCGTCTGTTGTATAACAGGTGGCCAAGACTTAGACTAAGTCGGGTTAAAAAGGATTTTCTCCTTGGAATAGAATCAAATAGAACTCCGCAAATGCATTGTGATTTTACTTAGATCTAGCCCGATATTTTATCTCACTGCTACATTTCTGAGGGTTTATCACCAAATTTCCGCACGTCATAAAAAGGTGAATGAAATGTAAACAAGAAAAGCGCAGTGATAGCTTACATGGATAAAAACAATAAGTGAATTTTTGCCTTTAAGAATTGAAAATTTATTTACTGTGGCGAATACGGCGCCAAGATCTCAACTCGAATAAGCATATTTGCGATGTAAACAAATAGTGCATGAAATTACAAAATGCTTTCCGATCGCGCTTCAAGATCTCTTAATTAGTCTCAGAGCGGAATGAGAGCATATTCATCAACAATAGTTATCCATATTTCCATACTACTGTTATAAATTCGAAAGTAACTCTATCGGTTTCAATGAAATTTGGCATGGATATACTTTGATTCTTAAGGAAGGACATACGCTAATCCTTACCGCGATGATCGACAAAAATGCGGCTCAAAAAACAGTCAGTAGACATTGGTTTTAGGTTTGTATATTTCAATGTTATTCCATTCATTTAAGGAGGAAATAATACACAATTTATCATGAATACCCGAATTAAAGCAAAAGTGACTTTTTTATTTATTTGCTACCCTTTTACGAGTTACCTATTTTACCTTAGCTATATATAAAATTAGCAATAGTTTTTTAAATAGGTAGATTTTCATGGTTTTTCTTTTAGAAATATTTCGGACATCCAACACACAACTCCATCTAGTCCCAAGCTAAGTTGGGTCATGGGTACTAGACAACTGATATAAATACGTATATATATTTTTTTGTAAATACACACACAGTATACATAGAAAACACCAAAATCCCGAAACAAATATTTGCAGATCATACAAACATTTGGTTCGACTCGGAAATCGAACCCGAGACCTCAAGCACAGGAGTCGCATACGCTACCACTACGGTACCGAGGCACTTTATATATAAGTTAAATTGTGTATATTATAAACAAAATAAACTAAACCGACCATCATAAAAATACTTTGACTAATAAAGAAATTGTTATGTGGGTAAGCCGCTGGTATACATAAGCTTGTATTTAATAGAAGAAGTCATGAAATCTTTTATATATATTGAATAAATAAAATTCCATTAATAATCGAAGTAGCTTATAACGTTAAATCTTGTATATAGATAGAGGAGAAGGAGAAATCATTTAATAAGTGTAGTAAACAAGTACCTATGCCGTGGGAGAGCCACGCTTCGGCAAGAATGGGCCGGCTCGACCGTAGTGATACCACGGCCTAACAGAAAACCGGTGTGAAATAGTGCTTGCGCTGTGTTTCACCGAGTGAGTGAGGATACCGGAGGCCCATAGCCCAAACCCTCTCCTCCCATCTCACCATCCTACCCCCCAAAGGCCGGCAACGCACTTGTGACGCCTCTGCTGCAGGTGTCCATGGGCGACGTCTGCACGTTTGCCCGCCAATTCCATAAAAAAAAAAATACATTGATTTAAGAAAAAATTGGATACACAAATAACTCGTTCACTTTTATCAAAACATACATAAAAAGCAAAAAAACGAATATCTACACAATATAATTAATTCATACATGTTATGTTGTGAAATTAATATTTGAAAAAGAGAATTTTAACTAATGAATCAAAAGCTTTTTTTGTACTTGTTAATTTGTTGTTGCAAAGAAACTGGAATCCATAATTGAGTATGAGTAGTCATCATAAAAATTATAAGATTTTTTGTTGTTACACTTCATATTGCATTAAATTATCTCTGTAACAGTCAGTCAGTCTTATCTAGCGACACTATGACATATGTAGTACCTATAGCATAGCAGGAGTTATTTAAATGTCATTCGAACTAAATATTTGAAACGAAGAAATCATTATGTAAATGTTATAATTTTTTTGTCTATGTTTGATTGAAACTAATAGCAAAGTTGAAAATATTTAACTAACAGAACTTGTGTCTGTGCGCTATTTAATATTTTGTTTTTTTTTTAAATTAACAGTCATCTCTTTAATTTTTTTAGACTTAAATGTATTCTATTGTCGTATTTTTACTAATCCGCAGACATTAATGAAGGAATGTTAATAGACAGACGTGACCATTTGGCAGTATCATTCACCTAGTAATAGCTATACATACCTACTAACATTTTCTATTTTTAAAATATCCCGTTCTCGCAGTATTTTCAACTGATAAAGTTTTGAATACGGTAAACAGTTGTACCACATCCGTACCGGCACACGATTCGAGTCTCCATGACGCGCTTGGCCTTACATTTTGTTTCGGTAACCATCGCGAACGGTTGTGCCCTATTTATCTTACACCCGAAAATAGACGCAACAATTCGTAAATAGTATGTTGTATATTTTAATTGTCACGTTAGTCTCCCTTTCAAACATAGTATATTGTGTCAATGAAAATACTTTGATATCATCAGTGGACTTAACCCGTTTAAATCATGCATATAGTGTCATGTATAAATGTAAATATGGTAATGTAACTAAAACAGTGTCTTTAAATCCATTTAAGTGTCAGAGTGACTTCTTAAGACATCGTTTTGATGACTTAAAGCAGTGGAAAAGACGAAGAAGGACAGCAGATAACATCAAACACGACTTTAATAATAAAAGTAGTAAATTTAAAATTTTAAATAGTGTGGAGAATGAAGTGAAAACATTTAGCTTAAACTATAAAAGAGAGGAACTGAATGTTTCCAAAAGTACTTTAGAGATAATTAATAAGTTTTTGAATCGTTGGCCAGTTGAAAAGTGGCGCAAACTTGGAATGTTTACAGACGATTACTTACTGCATATCAATATTTATTGGTTGCAATTTGCACCTCCAGACCCCGTGGTGTTTTACATTTTCGCTGGCACATATATAGTGTTAGGCAGTATCGGATGCTTCGGCAACGTTCTAGTACTAATTATGTACTTCAGGTTAGTTGATCTGTATTCTCGTATTTATACGTAAATGTATATTTTCTTTAACAGACATTTTAACCTTGAGAAATTAAATATATCATTAGTCATTTCATGTGGACGATGGTAAATAGTAATATATTTTATGTCAAGATCTTAATTACATTTATTTTTTAAATATCTCAATTAGGACTTTAAATAGTCTGTGTATTAAAACATAATAAATATAGAAATAACTCTGCAAAAATAGTTAGAAAGTGATCTGAAACTAGATGTTAGTAACAATTTTACGATTATTTATATTTCTTTAACCTAAGATGAAAATTTTCACGCTTGTCAAATTTAAATATCAAGTACTTAATCAAATGTCTGTGATCTGGTACTAAGCTTAGACCAAAATAAATCTGATATATATAACCATAAGGTCGCCGACTCATTAGAAATTTAGTCTACCCAGCTTGAAATTAATAAACAGTTTTATTCTAAATAGCTGCCTCGTTGGTCTAGTGATTTGCGTAAGCGACTGCTGATCAAAGAGGTCTCGGGTTCGATTCCCGAATCGGACTGCTGTTGGGTTTTTCTTACAAGAAATTCTTAATAGCAGCCCGGAGTATTGAAGATGACGGTGTTTCCCGCCCGTGCCTTGGAGGGCACGATAAGCCGTTCGTCCCGGTTATCATGAATATCTATGGCAATCGTTATTGGAAAGTCACTGCCCTCAAATATACTGACAATTAGTTTGTGGAGGACAGGTGTCATGTCCCACCAACACAAAGGGAGGATCCTCCGACCAGGCGAGGTGATCATGCCTGGCGGGCCACTGCCCAACGGTTGACGTTGGGATTTTTCTATATATGTTAATCGGCGCGAGAACTCTTATTGCGCGATTCAGGATTGGTTATTCCGTGTTGTGCGTTACTTCGCAGTTCAGTGCATCTGCGGTAGACGGCGCCGTCACACGATTTTTGCTGCCGCTGCATGTGGAGATCGCCACAAGTTCAACCTTCGAATTCAGTTATACCTCAGGGTTGCGGAGGTCCGACGCCAGTCGCTCCGTGTAAAAACTGATATTCAGGTAAAACCGGTTTAACCAGTAGCCGACCCCAAATCTTAGGAATAAAATATAGGAAGAGGAGATTCTAAATAGTTAGGCAAATTTGACTGTTGGTCTCGTCTTTAGTGGTACTGATTGATTGATTCAAAGGTCATGGGTTCGATCTCCGGCGAGGACAAATAATGGTATGATGAGTGTGACCATGTTTTCAGTATTTCAGTGTAATTTATCGATAGTATGTAGGAATTTAGAAATGTTTAAGTATGTGTGAACAGTCTGATTACTGTAGTACAGGCTTGGCCGCGTTTGAGATCAGGGAACCATGTGTGAGATTTCAATTGTTATTTAATAAAAGTCGGCAGTTTCTTGTTTCACTATAAACGTCTATTTTATTTCGTAACATTTACGTTAATATTTACACTCCCAATCTATACAAAGAAATAAAATTGAAGTGTTTGTTTCTAATATTTCAAATTAACAGCTTTTCATTATACGCATATGAGGGCAAAAAGTATATACGGAACTTACATCAGAATAATATCATTATACTTTTATCTATCTGTCTGTCTTTTGCTAAGTTTTGCTAATCTCTGAAATGGCTTGATCAATTTTGACAGGACTTCACTGGCAGATAACTGATGTTATAAGAAGTAATTTGGGCTTTTTACACCGTAAACTATAAAGGTACAACAACAACCGAGAATAACACCGCAGGGTTCAGCTAGTATAAAATAAAA
Organism: Spilosoma lubricipeda; assembly: GCA_905220595.1. Taxonomy (NCBI): domain Eukaryota; kingdom Metazoa; phylum Arthropoda; class Insecta; order Lepidoptera; family Erebidae; genus Spilosoma; species Spilosoma lubricipeda. The sequence continues at coordinate 13,287,675 of HG992282.1, read as the reverse complement.
ATATCATCAAATACTGCACCGACCCACTGACCTAAAACTTATATCCGATTTGTTTTGGTCTAAACTTAGCCACCAAGTGTCAGTTTTATTGCGATAGGAAACCATTTATTAGTCTGCCAAAATTTGTCCACTCGCAAAATATATATAGAAACTTCCATCATCTTTTCCTTACGTCCCACGAGGTTGTTTCTTATCTTTAACTATCAATAGTAATTCATCTAAAATTCTTAGTAGTAAACAAACTGTTATTTATTATCTGTATGTCGGTTATCGCGGTAAAGAGTAATTTATGTCTTTCCTCAAGGTTCAAAGTATCTCTATGCCAAATTAAATCGGTGCAGCGGTTTATTCGTGAAAGCGTAACAGATAAATATTAGTAAACTAGTATGGAGAATGGGTAACTATTATCTCTTCTTTTTTCTCCTTCCAAGCTCTAACTATTTAGTCTCTATTTAAAATCAAATTTAAACATTTTCTATTACATTTAGCTGTGATCTATTATCTATGGCATATTAATATCTTTTGGCATATTAGCATCTTCCTAGCCTTTATTAAACCCAAGACTGTTCTGGAGTCTGCTACTAGTTCAACCGGTTTTACCTGAACGACAATTTTACCACCGAGCGACTGCCAGCGTACCTCTGCAACCCAGAAGGCGAACTGAATTCAAAGTTTGAACTAGTTCCCGAGATCCTCGGCGTAGGTGAGAGACGGAACACCGGGGAGTTTTAGTCAGTAAGAGTCTGACAGACCCCTTCGCCCTCTCCCCAGGGCGTAGAACATCCATGAGGATTTCCACCCGTCAAAAAAAAAAGGTTGTCAGTATATTTGTAGGCGCTCACTTTCCAATAACGACTATCATAGATGTTCATGACAACCGGGATCGACATCTTAACGTGTTCTCTGAACACTACCTACTTCCATACTCTTGGTTGTGATTAAAAATTTCTTGTAGAAAAACTTAACGAGACTTTTAGCCCGACTCGGGCATCGAACCCGAGACCTCTTGATCCAGGCACTAATATAAATTATCTGACTTAGTCAATATCGTGGAATATAGAATATGAAATGTCCTCTGAAATGAAATACGAAATTTCATGCTTCATTAATTTTAATTGATCTCCCATTTAATCGCTTCCATTTAAAGCTTTAAACAATCTCTTTATACACAAATATTTAACCAAATGCTCTCTTGCCGCAATAAATTATTCGGCCAATACTTTATCCTTCCGATGGCTGAGGTAAAGTATGTGACAGAAATACCAAACCGCATATTTATGAACGATTATATTTTTATTTGCAACAGTGCACTATTTTTATTCCTTAAATAGTAGACTGTTTTTGCACTAACATTATAACAAATTTACTTAAATATTGAAAACCATATTACAAAAAGAAAGTGTACAGTTTTAATGAGCTGTGGAATGAAAATAATTATTCGTGAAAAACTGTATTTATCGAATATTGTTTGGTTGATATTTTAGTCAAATTAAGATACTTAGTATTTTTATAATGATGTTATGACAAATACCTACGCAAAAATTTATTTTTAAATTTTAAGCTTAACCAAAACTAGAAATGTTACCTATTATTCAATTTTTTTTCTAGACTAAGAAACATGAATAACATAATCAAATATTTGCTTCGAATATTCTTTTAAGTTAAAACAATTATTTTTTTATATAAATAATGACCTTGTCTTTACGTGCATTATTCAATCGAAAATCCGGAGAACGACACACAAATAAGTACTAAGTATCTTCTTAAGAGTCTATAGGAATAAGCTATGAAGAGTGGAACCTAATTCTCCGGTCGCGAAGCTGAAGTTTTGTAATGAAAAATCGCTTTGTGACCCATAATCCTTAAACCTTTTTGATTACAAAGCCTCTTGTGTAACAATGTGATGAGAAGCTCATTCTTTACACTGGCTACAATGACCACAAAAGGTACATAACGGTCCTTACTTATGCACAAAAGTTCCAAATTATCATATCTCTGTGTAATTTGTCCCTCTTTTTCCATGACAACAAATACAATTCATGAGTTGTTCTTTCTTTTTGGTTTACGAGGTTTTAATACGACCTACGCAGACTTTATTGTGACCCCGCCTTAATCATAAACGAAGGGATATGACGTCGTAATCACAAAGTACACGAAGGTATATAAATAGTTCATATGCAAACAAGAGCTGAAATTGTTCAGCAAGAACATCAAACGATGAGTGATAAAACATATCTAGGTACATAGTATTTGCCATATTTTAATGTGATGTCGGACTAATTCTGAGGTAATTTGGGTACTTTGAACTCATCAGCGATAAAGTAGTGGGCGGCTATAGGCTGAAGAAGAAGAAGCTCATTTACAACATTAAGAAGGTCAGTTCTTTAAGTCAATGTCAGTCAGTAAATCAGCACCTGTAAAACTGAATGGGTAAGTAAAGGCGTATTATATTGTTATTTTCAAGATGTAGATAGATAAAGCGGATTCGTATTGAGACTTGGTTTAATAAGCGTTTAAACATCCAAATAGGATAGATGTACTTTCCTTTTCAAAAAAACCAAAAAAAACTGAAGTACATAATCTTATCTCTTTTGTAGAAGAGAAATCAAATTGATTGATCAGAGCGAGTTGCCCGAAATAGAATTCATTTTGCTTACAACTGACTTCGAAAGAGAAGATTCTTAATCAACAATATATTTTTATGTATATTCGGGCATAACTTCGTCGTTTCTAAGCGGATTTGCAAAATATATTTGCCAACATATCTTTTATCAAATAAAAAAAATGTTATCAAACTGAATCATCGAAAGCTCCTAATATTTAACTATACCTTTCTGTTTACATGCTAATAATTCTAGAAATTGCTATTACGTTTCGGCGAGGATCGTTCTTGAACACATATATTATTTTAATGGGCCATTAGGCTGAAAAGTACTGATTATACAAAGATTTATTTAACCCGTACTGTTTAGAAACAAAAATTTAGATTGTAGTTTTATTTATTTTAGAAGCCAGAATTGCTAATATTATTCTAGTAGGTAATTCACCACCAGTTATCACAAAACCGACGAGGTTTACCTATTATTTTATATTATTTACAATTACTTCTAGTTTATACCTTTTGTGAAACTTCCGATATCTGAACATAAGAGTCAAGAAAAACTTGTAAACCAGTGATTCAGTCGCAGAAAGATCGAAAAATGCGGAAAAGTATTCATATGTCAAGAACTAAATAGAGTTAATCTTTCTCTGATAGTGGCAACGAGCAAATAGTTAATCTGATAGAAAGTGATTACCGCCGCCTATGGTCACTTACTTTTAATGCACCGGTCCCCCATAGAATCGCTTACGACTTACGGGAGGTTACTACTCACCTCTCATTTATTTCGCCCACGCGCACACCACTATGACTTCTGTACACGAGGATTAAAAATAGTGACCCACATACGGATCGAATTATCATCAGTCTGATTGAGTCGGCCAGTATGTACACTGAAGTAGGTCTTTGCTACGGTGAAAATGTGATCTAAGCAACGGCAGACAGTTCTTCTTCTTGCACTAAATTATCCATTCTAATATTATAAATTCAAAAGTCACTCTATCTGTCCGTTGTGCAAAACCGCTGCAGCGATTAATGAAATTTCGCATAGATGTACTTTGATTCTTTAGGAAGGACATAGGCTGCTCTTTGCTGCGATAACCTACACACACGCGGGCCTCTGCCGCGCCAAAAAGCTAGTCTATATAGATAAAAGAGGAAGGTGACTGACTGACTGACTGACATACCCAGAGATTAACGCACAGCCCAAACCGCTGTACCTATAATCCTGAAATTTTGCATGTAGGTTCTATATATAACGTAAGTGAGCACTTAGAAAGTAATTTTTGAAATTCCACTTCTAAGGGAGTAAATCAGAGGATGAAAGTCAGCGAGAGCGAAGCCGCATGCAAAAAATAGTATTTAATAAAAGAAAACACATTTTTACAGTTATTTCGTTTTATTACCACGTTTATGCCCACGTTATCATAAAATAACATAATCATAAAATAACATATATCATATATCAATCTCATAAAATAACATTGCCTTCAGTTATGAAAAAAATAAAAGAAGACTATACATTAATCGAAAGCGTACCAAAGGATCGGTAAAATTGTAGTCACAATAAATTGGAAAAAAGTTAAAGAACAATAAGATATTGATATCGTTTAGGGAAAATAAACGAAGTATTATAATTTAACATGATGGTTGTCTGGAAGAAATCGCCGTGAGCGATAAGACCGCCGATTGTTATACTTACATATTTTGTAACTCCTCTTGACTATTGTTTTATTTTATGTATACAATAAAGATAAAAAAAAATGTATTTCTACTTTTCAATGAAATATCTGTACGACGAAATAAATAAAGATGTCGTGTGTCGAAGTGTCTGATCATAATTTTAAATTAGCATCTTTTTAATCGAATTCTGAGAAAGACTTTCACTGGTGCAAAGCAGATAGTAGGGAGTTCAACTACTTTATTATAGAAAAATAAAGGGTTAGGTGTAAACATAATTAAAACTAACATTCCTAAAAACAACAAATCCGCGTATCATATCGCGGGGACAGCAAATTAAATACATTTTTCAATTATGAATGATTATATTTACTTCAAACCTCCTTTCCAAGTTGAAATCTATGTAACTATTAAAGTTTTTGATATAATGATATTGATTTATGGACTTCAGACAATCATCACAGTCGTAACATCTTCTGCAGTGGTTTACAAAAGACTAAGACCTAGACTCCACCGAATCTACATCATCAGCACTGTTATAAGTACAAAGATATCTTTAAAACCTCATAATACATCACATTACCGCATCTCTATTCGCAACATCATACTAAATTGCATCATATTCCACCGCCGGGTTATCATATGTCGTAACTTACATAATACTGCACTTAACTTCGCCTACCCTGTGTTTCAGTAAAGTCACAACTAACATTTTCCTTTCATTTTTAATATTACAGATTCAGTCTGCATTATAAATAAATTATAAAATTTAAATACTTTCAAGAAACATAAGCAGTTAAAGAACTACAAAGAATAATATCATTCCAAAGATATGTTACTGATTTTCTTTTCGTTTCCCAAGTAGGTACACTACACACAGCCCACCTGCTTACATAGGTAAGGTATAGGTATTTGGCTTAAATTAACCATTACTTATCTAATTTCTTAGTATTCCTTTAGTTAAACAAGGCAATCTAAGTAAACAGTGTTATAATCCTCATAAATTGTATAATTTAAAAGTCCGTATAGAAAACGAGTATCCTGAATGAAATCAAATAAAACTATTACAAAATAAAACTAATGCGAACCTTAAAACTATTTGTGTATAGAACAAACATGCAAAAAAACTTAAGTTTAACTTAAGTTGGAAACGGGCACACAAACTTAAAGGTTTGGGAAACTATCAAACTATTAACGAGGTAAATAATCTGTCAAATACACAAAGTCTTCCTCAGAAAACTGAATTTACCTTCCTTTTCTATTTTCCAACATGTCTGATAGTTGATTCCATGCGGATTGAAACTCATAAATTCCCATATTCCTGAAAGTATACTGTCACTCACCAGACCCTCGAGATGAGATTGAATTGAAATCTATTTAGAATATATAATGTTAGATCGTTTGGAACCCCAAGTGCTTAGGGCAGTTTCGATGTTATCGATGTAATTTAAGTAGGTCTGATTGAGACTACTATTCGGTAGTTGTAAATTAAAAGGGTAATTTTACAATAGCAATGTTTGTTAGCCTTATAAAATTTCGAAGGTTACTTCTCTTAAAATAATAGAAAGCCTTGACGGTAGATCAGAGCAGTTTGTGACCTGGTTACGGAGCTAAACAAATGGATGCTTCCTTTTTAGTGCGCATTTATGTAAGAATAAATATTGATCTACAAAGTAATTCTCGAGTATTGTAGTGTTAATGTAAAACAAACGTTGTTTCTTTGCATTTAATGAAATGAACTGACAAAACCTATTAAAATAGGTGTTGCAAGTGAACTTATTCGCTGACTTAGTTACATATGAATACCATCCACTAACACAGTACAAGTTGAAGACAACACATATAAGGTTCTTAATTTGATTATTATAATTATCATATGTGTATCATAAATGTTCGCTGCCATATAAGATGATACGCGCAGAAGCATAGTGCTTTTAATACTAGTAGCATTAACTTAACATTTTTGTCAACAACTTAGATATTATCCTAATGCGCCGATTCTGGCGTCTCATCTCCGAAATCCAATTAATTGTAAAAGTTTTCCTCAGATTGCGTAATAACGCGGGTCCAAGTTCTCTCGTTACACAGTCACAGATTACTTCGGGTATAATTTTACTTAACTAACTCCGCCAGAACTCGCCACCTAAATGGATCTGTTCTGGGTAAATCTCGTGTGATGTAAAAGTGATTTAATGATTTTACATTACTTATAATTTATTGTGAAACAAATTGTGTAAATTTTATTATGCTCATTTGTACCCTCATTCAGTAGATGGAAATAAAGGGTAACTTCATTATGAAGTTCAGAGTCCTTCCTTCCTTCAGACCTTTACACTCTAAGACCGTTTTCTCATCTTATCCTTAGTCTTTGCTATTTCTTTAGACTAATGATCTCCCAGAATTCGATATCTATACATCTATACAAATAAATAAAATTGGAGTGTCTGTTTGTAATAATAAAATAACCGCTTTTTACTTAATGCATATGTATGTATACACGATACATATACCAAAAATGTAGTTAAAAAATTTTTTGTCTGTCTGTCTGTCTGTCTGTCTGTCTGTTTGTTCCGGGTAATCTCTGGAACGGCTGGACGGATTTTGACGGGACTTTCACTGGCAGGCACTGATCCGGGGAGTAACTTAGTCTACTTTTTTAAACTAACTTTGTCCCGCGGCGTTACTCGCGGTACAATAATAACCGCGGGTAACACCGCGGGGTTCAGCTAGTTCGACCATATTTTTCTTAGCCTTCTGCACTTCTCCTCCATATAAAATTTTAAGGTGCCAAGTTTCATTCCCCTTTTGCATAATTTTCGTAAAGAAGGGTTTCATTTTTGTGTATTAAATGATAAAGGCTCATCAATTAATTAAAGTTTTTTATTATGAAAAATATCTTTCACAATTCAACTGATGTAGATTTAAAGAAGTATTACAGTTTCATATACTATTAAAGGAAGTCTTCTACTCATTGACGCTACGTCTCCCGTAGCTTTAACTAGAGTTATATTAATACAAAGAAAGTATTTGCCCATAAAATAAATAGTAGGCAATAAAAAAATATTAACTATAAGGCAAATACAGTAGTTTGAATTGATGTTACATTTGGGCTTGTATTCATATGAACGGTGTGTCGCAAAAACGGATGTATGTAGAATGTGCCCAGAATATATTGCTTTTGTGGTTCTCCAAGTAAATAAACTAACCGCCACCGTTTTCAAAGACCGAGCTCGTTATTGTTTCAGTTGTTCAAAAATGTGTGTTTTGAGATAAACATTTGTAAGGGATTTCTTTTTACGAACTAAACGAATGGGACTGTAGGAAACATCATTACTGATACTTTTTTTCAGGACGTACTAGAGTCGTGATGAAAATGAGCCTCCAATTGATATTGTGTTCATCAGTCTCTAATCGGGCACTACTGGAGATAAGCCTCTCCTTAGAGATAAGGTTTTGGGCTATTATACCACGCTGGCTAGATAGATCAGAGGCTCAATGATGTAGAATCATCACTAAACCGCCATAGTGTGGGTCCCATGCTGCATTGTTGCATTATCTGCATTCACAACGAGTATAGTACCAACACTCTTGGATTCTGTTTATGCTTTCCATCAGGTAGAGTAGAGTCATTTTGGCAGGGCCATACATAACTAAGTATCTATCTATCTTCTCATCATTGCAGTGATGTTATCCTCCGTTGTTTGCACCCTTAGTAGCCTCTTATGACACCCATAGGATGAATAGGCGTGGTGAAACTCCGCATTTTTAATCTGTCATCAATAAAAGATTATTTTTTATTTGAAAGCGCGTGCTTCACATGTGGTCCCATTTCAATTTGGTTCAGTTTTTATTAATTATTTAACGTAGTTCTTAACGCACATGCGAGATACCTAAATTACTTTCATTTCTAAATCAAATAACGTTTAACTCAAAATCATATCTCAAGATTGCGTATTAAATATTTACTTACCAATAATGCTTAATTACATAGTTAAAACAGTTCAATTAACATAGTTTCTCAAGAAACAGGCAGATCAAACTTGGTTTATTTACATTCATAAACTTGGCTGGTAGAAAGCTGCCAAGTTCAAACTCATCTCATGGCCGACCACAACATGAGTCATCATTTTCAAAATACATATTTTATTATTTGTTCTCCTTTTCGTTTCTCTCATGTCTCATGCCGACCGTGTAACTTGTTGTGATATATTGCAAACATGAAGCATAAACTCGTTATGATGACATTTAGAATGTGTTTTATGCTGATTTAGTAAAGTTGTAGATATTGTCAGTTGGCTACGAAACTTTTCGCATCTAAACACCATTAGTAGAAAATACACACCGACAATAGGTATATACAAATGTACTGTGTAGTTCTAATAATATTTTCAGACATCTGACATACAATGTCATCTAGTTTTAAACTAAACAGAGCTTTTACTATGAAAGCTAGATTGATTGGATATTTTTGTAGATCTACATGTATCATACTTATCCATACCTCCATACCTATATTATAAATCCAAACTTAACTCTGTCTGTCCTGCTTTCACGGCCAAACCGCTGCACAGATTTCAATGAAATTTGGCATGGAGATACTTAGATTCTTGAGGAAGAACATAGGCTACTCTTTGCTGCGATAACCGATAAACAAGCGGGTGGAGCCACGCGCAGATGCTAGTTATACATAAAACACACAAACTCCCGGAACATTATATTTGCATATCATGCAAACATTTATATAGAACCAGGAATCAAATCAGAGACAGGTTCTCTTCAGCAGTCGCTACCGTTGTACCACTGAGGCAGTCAGTATATATGAAAAGTTATCAAATTAAAAGTAAATATTACCTATTTCTTTGTCTGGTGGATTAGCGTATGCAGCTGCGGATCCAGAAGTCTTGGGTTCGGTTCCCGGGTCGGGTCAAAAGTGTTGTTGGGTTTTTATTACAAATAAATCGTAATAATAGCCCAGAGAATAAAAATTTGGCGGTATTTCACGTCGGTATCTCGAAGAGCAAAATCGTTAGTGCCCTCAGAATCGAATAAACTATATTTAGTTAAAACTAGTTGAACTAGTTCTTGACCCCAAATAATCTTTAAAACAATAAAGCCAAAAAAATGATTACCTGGGTTTTACATAGATGTAAACCATAGTCACCCACTTTTTCTATCCAGAGTAAACAGAATGCACTAATAAATCATCATTTACATGTAAACCAGCTTAACGACAGCAGACTTACCCAATGATGAATTTTGCTATAGAGGTGAATTTCAAGCAATAAAATGAAGAGCTAAGCTAATAAACCGAAAAGGTCATCTTCTGAATATAAAACAGTCTAAGCTCGGCGCCTGAGCTTGTGATTATCTCAGTACAAGCGTGCCTCAAATACCTAATTCTTTATCTATTCGCACATTCACGAAATTTGAATAGGGATATGTGAATTCCCACACACCGGCTCGTATGTAATATTGAACAAACTTTGTCATAATATCATGAATTGAAAAATATATGAAAATAGCTTAATTTTGTTTTGATTGTTTTAATTGGCAACAATAACTCTACCCTATTTTTTATCAAATAGCACAGATATAGTACAACTTTAAAAGAAAAATAAAAAAAAACTACGACTAACTGTAAAAAGTTTTGGTAAAATGTATTTATTCTAAGTCACCTGGGCTATTATTATGAATCTATTGACACCTCATTTTTTTTTATAAATGTAACACGTTATGAACGTTTGTCATACCTACGTTACACAGCAGCGCATGGATTTATTTAAAACATGAAAGTGCACAAAAATGAAACTAGAAAACTACATGGCCTGTGAAATGACAGATTTATGAATCATTTTGTAAAAGATGAGTACGTATGCCAAGAATTTATTTTAAGAATAATATTGCAGTCCTACAAGATAGCAAATTTATGTGAATTAAATTATAATAACTCACCAAAAATAATCTTCTTGATCATTAATTTTCTATCTGTTTAACACATGAAGTGAAGTATTACATATAGATATCATTATCATTGGAAAAAATTGAAACCTTCAGTTTGCAAAATGAATGTTGAAAATGACTAGTAACACATAAATTATAAACACTATGGGTGGGTCACCATGCTACATTGTTGCATTATTTGCATTCACAATGAGTATGGTGACCATCGCCATCTTGGATTCTGCTTATGCTCATCAGGCAGAGAAGAGTCACTTCGTTAGCTCCATTCTTAAAAAAAATTAAGACATATTATTTCCTCCTATAACAACTAAATTCAAATCTTTATTCATATAAACTGCTTTTGACTATTCACTAAGAAAAATTATACCCAGTAACAAAAATGTGTTAACCACGCTCCTATATAATGTACTCCTATATAATGTACTCCTATATAATGCTCCCTGTTTTTTTTGGTAAATTTGTTAAAATGAATCTTAATTAGATCGGTTTATCGCCCCGGACCGCCCGCATACTTAAGTTCATGAAAACCGTTGAAGCCGTTTCCGAAATTCAGGTTACATTTAACCTCCGTGGCGAATTGGTAGCGTATGCGATTGCTGTGCTTGGGGTCTCGGGTTCATGTCATGGTCATTTATACTTATCTATACCAATACATAAAATTGGAGTGTCTGTTTGTAATATTAAAATAACAGCTTTTTAATCAATGCATATGTATGTATACACAATATACATACCAAAAATGTAGTCAAAAAAATTTTTGTCTGTCTGTCTGTTTGTTCCGGGTAATCTCTGGAACGGCTGCACGGATTTTGACGGGACTTTCACTGGTAGGTAGCTGATGATCCAGGGAGTAACTTAGGCTACTTTTTTTAGACTAACTTTGTCCCGCGGTGTTACTCGCGGTACAACAATAACCGCGGGTAACACCGCGGGGTTCAGCTAGTTACATAATAAAAATAAAATCCTTTAGATGACGCATGTTCCCCAGATACTTTGTGAAGTATAAGGATAAATTTGTGTGTATTGCATGTTACTAGAATCAATAGTAACCGCTAGAGAAAATTGTCGTGGGAAATTAACATGACTCTTGCCCGGAGTTCTGAGATGTTTCTAGAAATTGACTGCCTCGGTGGCGCAGTGGTAGCGTACGCGACTGCTGTTCTTGAGGTCTCGGGTTCGATTCCCGGATCGGATCAAATGTTTGTATGATCTGCAAATATTTGTTTCGGAGTTTGGGTGTTTTCTATCTATAATATGTATGTATTTACAAAAAAAAAGTTTATAAGTATTTAATATCAGTTGTCTAGTACCCATAATACAAGCTCTGCTTAGTTTGGGACTAGATGGCGTTGTGTGTTAGATGTCCGAAATATAAAAAAAAAAAATAAGTAACGTTATCTTCTATTTATTAGTATTAACTTGTACCTATCCTATGTTTCTAGAAATAATTAAGTTATATAAACTCCTTATTGTATATATTGTGTAATATGTGAAGTGTTATATATATGTTGGCTTAACCTATCCTAGAGGATTCTGAAATTAAACTGTCCTCGACTACGAAGGTCGAAACAGGTAAACCAGTTGGTACTTTAAAACCACGTTGACTTAATTTTGAAACAACGATCTCCAACCAACACTTTACAACATCTGGTGGTTTCGAGTCCCTTATTTAAATTGGGATCATGAAAATGTTTATCAATGTTTTTATATTTTTTTTTGGTAAACTTAATTAGTTTGAAAATTCTATCCACTCAAGGTGACTGTCGGTTTTGCTACCGGTAGCATACCTAAATGAAAAAAGTTAGTACCTACTGCTTGTTTAGGCTTTACCTTATTGATAACTACAAATTCTGTATAAACAATTTCTAATAGCATCATAACATCATATATAGGTTGCTATATAGCTCTGTTCAATAGAATATTTTTCGTAAGTTAGAAAATAAAAACTAAACACGCCATTCCTTTTTGCTTTCTCAACTCGGTTCAATTTCCAGTGCTTTCAAAATTCAAAACTAAAATTATGTTACAAATTTATCTTTAAGATGTTTATATTTAGGAATATATAAGTAAGTTTATAAGGATAAGCTTTGGTAGTTTTTAGTTACTATTATTGTATAACTCTTTATAATTGTTTTGTAAAAGATGATGAACAAAAAGGCTGGTTATTATAGAAGGTACAGGTAAATAAATAAATATTGAAACTAAGTTAACAGTTAAAGCAAACCAGACGAACAACATAAACAGAAAACAGACAAAAAACTTTTACATTAAAATAAAAGGGTCCTCCCTGTACTGTGTTAAAATTTTAAACGTTGTTCCACTTTTTATTATAAACGGAACAGTCTGATTTCCGAAAAAATAATATTACACAAATTGATAAAAGCATTAATGATAGGAGAAAGAAAACGGGCGCAAGAACTCAAGAACTATGACACCTATAAAGTTAAAATTTTGCAGGTCCACTAAGAACGGATTTTACGAAACTCCACCCCTAAGGAGGTAAAACGGGTCTAGAAATTTAAATCAAAGTTCTATGTTTTTGAAGCAAGTAAATTTAAAATTTATGATCTATACATGGTGTGGAGGTGCACTAATAATATATCTTTAAAAATCAATCCCCCTTTTGGGATTAAAACGGGGGATGGTAGTTTGGATGAAAGTCCAATGTTATTGAAAATTATTAAAATATAATCATAAGTGGTTGCTGTTTGTACATGGAAGATATAAAAAAACTATTAACATATTGCAATTATAAAGTCCCGCGCTTTATGAATAAAACTAGATACTTAACATTTTGTGACGGACGTAGCTGCAACCAAAAGCTATAGTTAGATAAATACTGCGAACTAACACACGGACAGCTATAGGATATAAAGATGAATATAAAAAAAATTATTCCACACGTAGGACTACTTCGGTTAAATTCCAATCTTACCCACAAATAAAAGCAATAACACCAATCACGTAGGTACACATTTTTGTAAATCTTTCCAATACTATTAGCATTCCCTCGCGTCTTCACCCACGTCCTATTGCTGGAAGAGTAAAGTTAACCGAGAAACTCGTGCGTGAAAAATCGTGCCATGGGGTCTGAATATTTTTTCTTTTTAGCTAAACACTTTGTACTGTTATTCGTTTGAGTAATAAGAACAGTAATAATTACAAAACCAAGACATAGTACAAATATAAAATACTAATTGAAAAGACAACAAAAGTCAACTGTCTGCAAGGAGCTGCTGGCAATCATAAGTATAACCTCTGTTACAGATCACCAGGTCCTCACCCCCACGGTAGCAAGATAACAATTGATAATTTCCAACAATTTTTTTTTTTTGTGATTAAGTTGAAATAGGTTAATATACTGGAAAGGAGATGAATCTTTCTATCAATACTTATCATGGCATGTGAGGATGTGTATGCATATGTTATAGTATCAACCTATCGCCGTCGACTACTGAACGAAGGTCTCCCTTCACAGAACAAAAGACTCCTCTTCTGTGGTCTCCCTTAAGGACCGCCAACTATCCATTGGTTGGCAGTCTACGACTGCGCGCATCCATCCGCGCCACCAACAACTTTCTTTAAATTGACGCAGGGAGCCCTACACTATGTTTGCCTAATCGCGGTCTCCACTCAAGCACATTTCGGCTCCAGTGACCATCAGTTCATCTGGAGGCATGACGGGCCAACTTCAATATGTATGTTGAATACAAAATTCTGGAAATAGTCATTACTTTTTTCTTATAGGGACAAAGGAGGTAAGTGACATGTGCAACTCAAGCATCATAAATGCGTTGCAGACCTTTGCTATAAAGTTACTTATACCAGCCATTGTCGTTAGTATTATGAGTCAGTACATCAATATTTACAATTCGAATAAATTCTATCTTACAGTCCTTAAAATATAGATTGATCTCTGTGACAGATAGCTATAAAACCGACGAAGTAGCTTTCTATATTTTCATTCTTTAGGTGCTCGTTTTATTTTATAATGAAGCTCAATAGATAAAAATTAATAAATTTACATCTAAATAAAATACACCTCTTTTTTGGTTTGATCAAATGGCCTTTGACGCTAGCTAATTAGCTAATTCTACCAATGTCAAGAATTTTAAGTCTACGAATCTTGAAGCCGTCGTCGTGATGGAATTAATGCTAAAAAAAAATTAAAAATTTGAATTAAATGGAGACCATCTCTCGAAAAAAAAACAAACAATCTTCTAAGATACACCTCGTAAGTTCTAAACTAACACTACTGACAACTGTCATCGAGATCAAAGTGTATTTTAATATACAATAAGAGGTACGTTATTAATCTTTCTTCGCCTTCTTCTTTGTGTTTCACTTTTTTTAGGGTCTGAAAACAATATTAGTATAAACTTTTACGTAACAATAAAATCTCTTAAAAATCTACTACGGCCGCTTTTTTAACCGACTTCAAAAAAAGGAGGAGGTTTCTCAATTCGACCGTATACATATATTTTTTCATGTGTGTTCGCGGATAACTTCGTCGTTTATGAACCGATTTTGATGATTCTTTTTTTAATGGAAAGGAGATATCCCAACGGTGGTACCATGATTAGGATACTAAGATCTGATGTTGGCATCCAAGAGAAATCAAGTCAAACCTTGAAGTCGTTACCGTGGGAGAGCCTCGCTTGGGCATGAATGGGCCGGCTCGACCTGAATGGTAAATAGTGCTTACGCTATGTTTCACCGAGTCAGTGAGTATACCGGAGGCCCATAACCCAAACCCCCTTCCCCTATCTCCCCTCCCCATCCCCCAAAAGCCGGCAACGCACTTTTGACGCCTCTGGTGTTTGCAGGTGTCCATGGGCGGCGGTAATCGCTTACCATCAGGCGATGCGTCTGCTCTTATGCCTACTCCATAAAAAAAAAGTCGGTTTTATTTTGTCAAAATTTTACTTGTTCAGATTAGTAATCGTATTTAGATTGAATTTATGGCAACTGTATCATAGTAAAAAAAGTCTTTAGCCGGTTTCTGACATAGTTGCCATATAGTAGATGAACCAAAACCTTGAATATCGTTTTTAGAAATCGGCTTTTTCTTGAATACATACATAACAACATCGCGCAATACTTAGAAAAAGAAGAATCCGTTTATTGCCGGCACGCCGTTTCACAAACATCAACTGTCACATTTTATGCAAAGTGACATATATATTTCTTGCCCCTATTCTTAACCTAAGCCATATGTCATAATGCTTTCTGACAAATCGCTGAATAATCGAACTGATTCACAATAAAATTGGCACGATAAGACGTTGTGGTGTACCTAATATTATACTTTTTGCTTGCGTACTCTATATTGAATTAATTTTAGTTTTTTAATCCCTTATATATTTTAATGAACTGAGAAACTTACTTTATGGAATAAGTGACATGTATAAATAGGTTTTTTCAATAAATAAATAACCTAAGGTATTTATTAAATGTATGTACATTATAGTGTACCTACTCTATATTTTGCCCTTGGGAATTCAGTATTTTAGTTATTTATTGTATTTTACCCTGACGGTATTAACATATAACAAGAAGTATATAGGTATTTCTGTAATATTGCGATATAAAACAACTTATTTAATACATGTGTGTCTTACTTATCTAACTTCTAACATTTCTTCTGAATCTAAAAAACGATTGCTCACCTACTGGTTTGTACAGCAATTAAACAAAAAACGTATTATAACATACTAGCTGTGCCCGCTACTTTGTAAACGTGATATTTGAAATTTTCAAGTTATTTTAAATTTTTCACCGCTTAAACCTGCCCTGGACAACGAAAAACATTACAAAACCATAATCACCTAAATTGGCCCAGCAGTTCTCGAGTTTAGCGAGACAAACGAACAGCAATTGATTTTTATAAATAAAAAGATTTGTATACAATAAGTTTGTCACTGTATAAACAAATTAATAACAAAATTACAATGGTTTTGTAATTTCATCAACAAATATTGTCTTTTCCATGCTTGTAAGCCATTCTGACAAACTTCCCTCTATTTTGTTCATCCATTTTTTCACGAACACTTCAGGTAGCTTTGGTATCGGCGTCTTGCCAGGTTCTTTTCTCTCAAAAATGGGATACGCAGCCTCTAACTTCCACAACTCGCATTTCATAAAACCCTTCGACAAATTCGAGCAATTCCAATAATTTTGTGCTGGTTCTGAAACAATACGAATACCTAATATATATTTGTGTGTTTTCTGTTGAGTAACGGGTTATATTCTAAGGAATTGTTTGATACCCGATAGTTACATTAGTATAACGATTAGTTAGTTACACATTAATTGTCTTCGCTGAAGTAAGTGAAGGCTAGCTTGTGATAATATTTTATAATACTATTCTAGAATAATAATAGTATTATTATTATTACTAGGAAATATCAGTGACATATTTACTTTGTTTTACGATCTTATGAGTGCCCGCTGAAGCCAGCAAGACAACAAAGACATTGTGAAACCAGTGTCGATTTAATCTTCAAACAGTTTTACAGTGTTTACTGAAGAAACAGAGATTTCATTTTAAGAATTTTCTTAGGCCAGCATCTATTTAAGAAATCAATTTTATTCATACAAAACATCTAAGGTCTTTTGCAAATAATTGTAATCATCGGGAACCCGGTTTTCGATACAGGTTTTAATTTGAAACACGAGACTATTTAAACGTAAAGAGAAATAATATTTTAACATAAAATAAAGAGTACCGAAAGTGAATCAGGTAATAAAAATTACCACCCATTAGATACTAAAACTTTAGTGAATTTTATATTGAATATAAAAAAATTTGGATAATTAAAGAATATATGCCACTCATACCTTCTGTAGTCATTGCAGTAGAATCTTCGACTTCGGTCGTTTCATCGTCGTCGCCATCGTGAATGATGAGACCTCCTATAATCATTTCGTTGGAATCTTCGGTCGTTTCATCGTAATCGTCATCATCTATGATAATACCTTCTGTAGTCATTTCGGTAGAGTCCTCGACTTCAGTCGCTTCGTTACTTGCATTCTCGGCGTTACATTTAATTGTTATCGACAAAACTGTACTCTTACAATGTATCGTAAAAATAAATATTATAAGAAATATGAATTTATTCATCATGAATCCAGTACACCGTTTAAACTAAGTTTATTGATTCCTTGCTATATATTCCGTAAAAACACTTGTGTAAATGTTATTTTTACTTATTACATTTTGCCTACTAATACGCCTATGGTCGATGGGGCCAAAAATTTTTTGAGTAACAACCGCGTGCCGAAAATCGGACCATGAGTAAACCCGCATTGGATAGTCTGACGGCGTGGTGAAATTCGCGGAAGTGTTTGCATGTGTTGGTAGCACAGCAGGCCTAGCCAAGATACGTTTCGCGTTAAATCTTACGCTTTTATTTGCTTTGCATGCTTTTTTTTCTCATTATATTTGAGTAGTTCTCTAATAAAGTTTGTACAAAGACAACTTGACGAAGCAATCTATGTTTTTCGGCTGAGATGATATTTATTCGGGTCCTTAACTCACAATTTCTCAACTTGCCCTTTAAATCAACATGAATACAAAAAAATAACAGTGATAATGGATTGCAGAGTTGATATACTTGACATCCTTAGACGACTTTTACGGCCCTCACGGGATGAATAGAAGTGCCGACAATCTGTATTCTTAATCTATCATCAGACGAACAACAATATTATAAATAATTTTGTAAATACCATATTTTTATACGTGTCGGACTAAACCGATATTATTTACGATTTTGTTTGTCCATACTAATGTTATAAATTCGAGAGGAATTCTGTCTGTCTGTTATGCCATCACGACTATACTGCCGCGCTGTACCGATTTCAATAAAAATTTTCATGGTTTGTTTGATTGATGTTTGATCAATTTCTTGATTCTTGAGGAAGGACATCGGCTGCACTTTACCGCGATAGCCAATATGCACGCACGAGGCCACAAGAAAAAGCTGGTTATCTATAAATATTTCCACTATTGTATTTGGTTTTATTATTTTTATGTTTGAGCCAAAATGACTCTACTCTGCCTGATGGAAAACATGAGCGGGATCCAAGTCTAGTAGTCACCGAATCTGGTCTCGCAGTCACCAACGAAATACGACAGAACTAATGCTGTTATTTTATGTTGGCCTTCCGTGAAAGAGTGGTACCTCCCCGGTCAATCAGTCCGTTTTTGCTAAAATCAGCGTGACTCTAATTGACTAGCTATACTATACTATACCTATACTACCTTAAAGTTATGGCTATGTAATGTAATATTTACGTAAAAATCAATGCGCATATCCGTACGACATCGATTTATTAACAGATGTTGCCGTATACCATACAAATTATGTACGTCACCAAAGTTTAACAGCTATAAACCAATTGCGTTTGTGGTGTAGGTTTTCTTTCTTAAATCAATATTTAATTATGTTTAATTTATAATCATGTAAATGTATTTATTTATTAATGTTCATTTGCGTGTGTAAATGCATGTATCAATAACGGTAATATGGACAAAAGTTATAGTAGACCAAACCTCTTTTCTAAGGAAAGTCGCTAAGATGACCACTGTTGGATTCTGCTTTAGCTTACTATCAGGCCGAGCAGATTCACCTTGGCAGGTTATTTAAAAAAAAACGCCTATGTGCAGCAGTGGACTGTTATGATGATGTTGTCCTGTTCCATCTATTACTCGTAACATAATCGTTGAAACTTGAAATATTTGTATGGTTATTTGTTAGAGTCACTTGCCACATTAAATAACCAAATCTTCATGAATGTATACAAAAAGCATCGTAAAACAATCTTAACGGATATTTTTTTGGTCCGATACTACTTCACTTCCACTTTTAGGTAAATAGGTAAATCCATATATAGATAGTAGAGCCACGATGATTTCAGCATGAACGGGCCGGCTCGACCGGGGCGGTACAATCCTCGCATAGAAAATCAACGTAAAATGACAGCGTTCGTGCTGTCGTGTTTCATTGGTGAGTGCGAGACCGGAGGCCCAATGATGCAGAAGCATCACTAGCCCGCCATGATGTGTTGCATTGTCTGCATCCGCAATGAGTATGGTGACAACCACTCTTGGATTCTGCTTACGCTTTCCATCAGGCAGAGTAGAGTCATTTTGGCAGGTCATACATAACAAAAATGTTATTTTATCTTATACCTTATACGAGCAATTCTTGTAAATATATATAGAATCTGAATATCGGCAACGGCTTCAACAATTTTCATGAAATTTAGTATGCAAGGGGTTTCGGGGGTGATAAATCGATCTACCTAGGATTCAAATTTGGAAAATTTACTAACATAGAAATACTGAGCAAAGCTCGGTTATTCAGGTCCTTGGATACGTATTATACGCATTACGACAGCCATTTGTTGTTTTTTTTTTATATTCATAGAAAAAAAAATTGTACCAAAAATACGATCTTATAATCATTTTATTTCAATGTTGAGTTATACTGTCATCATCATCAGATTTCGCAGTCCAATCAAGTCAAAAAAACTACTTGAAATGAACTAAGTCACATTTGGTAGACATCTATTTAAAACCGCTCCAATGAAATAAAAAGTTATCTCTATTTATTGAACTTAGTATTGTATTTACATTTGATTAAGTCTTTTATAATTTATTTCAGATGTCGCACACTACGCACTCCTGGTAACATCCTGGTGGCAAACCTCGCACTTAGCGACTTTTTAATGCTTACCAAAACACCGATATTCATTTTCAATTCGTTTAATCTCGGACCAGCCCTGGGAAAAACTGGTAAGTCCTTAGATAGTTTTTGAAATTATTTTATGTTACTAAAAGCACGATATTATTAGGCGTCCAATATTTTCACAATTATCTTCACTGGCTTTAGGCTGATCGCCGAGAAAGAGCCTTTATGAAGCATACAGTCGAAAATTGTGAAACAAAAAAAGCAGAAAAATGAACTTAAATGCAGGTAACATATGTGTGTAACTGAAGTACCTGTACTGAACATATTTAAGACATCAAAATAGTAAAGATATTGGTCAATAAATTTATACGAACGAAAGTTAGGTATATCATAAATTAGAGCACTTTTTAGTATTAATTAGTACTTAAGTTTCAGTACTATTGATTCTAAATTTCGAGGCGAACCCAAAGTACGTAACAAACAATAGTTACAGAACAAAAGTCACTAAAGAAATAAGACAAATGTGTTTGAAAGATTCTCCATTTATCAATGTTATTATCAAGTTATGACCTACTTTACTTTTCACAAAAGAAAGAAATATTATAGATGAGAGTTCTCCCTTTGTGAAGATTCATTTTGCTTTCGACACTATGGAGTGACACTTCGAATATTGACGTTCTTTTTTGAACATTACTCAAGTATCCTGAAAACGTACCTAACAACAATCTATTTTTTTCTGCTAAAGACTGGAAAATAAAATTTCGATAGACGAGAATTGCTTGCCTAGATGTTGGAGTAACCAGACATAATTTTATTAATTGCCAAGGGTAAATCTAATAAAATAAAATTTCCAGTGGTTCCGGTTATAAAACTACTTTTAAAGTCGACGCCAAAGGACATATGGTTATTTTGTTTGTTTTTTTGCTAATATATTTTCCGTACTAACATGCAGAAGAGGGACGTCGCGTCCGATCTCATACATTACATACTTAGTACCTATACGCAGAGACGGAGTTTTCGAGTTTTCGTTTCATTATAGGGCCGATGCCAATTTTCCAGTGTCGGCTTCCTATACAACACCAATCGGAAGTGCGGACCTTTCGGAACCAAAGATCCATAACATCCCTAGTATATTCCAAGCATCCAAAATAATAATATGTACCATCAGTAGAGAATATATAGTTTGTGGAAGAGTAGGTAATATATTTATTACTTGTTACTCAATGTCATAATATATTGTTACAGGTTGCGTGATTTACGGGTTCATAGGGGGTCTGACAGGAACCACATCAATCGCTACATTATCAGCGATTGCGCTCGACCGCTACTGGGCAGTCGTTCGACCACTGGAACCGCTAAGAGCTTTGACAGCTATACGGGCTCGTTTGTTAGCTATCGGCGCCTGGATATATGCCTGCATTTTCGCCATTATACCTGCGTTAAACATTGGATATGGACAATATGTTCCTGAAGGTTGTTTAACCAGTTGTAGTTTTGACTATTTAACTGAAGATTTTTCTCCTCGCCTATTTATTTTTATATTTTTCTGTGCGGCTTGGCTCGCACCTTTTAGCACGATATCATTCTGTTACATAAGTATATTTCGAGTTGTTGTATGTAACAGAAACATGTCTACAAACAACCAAGAGCAAAGATTATCTTCAAGACATGTAAAGGAACGCACAAAACGAAAAGCGGAAATAAAATTAGCTTTCCTTGTGATGGCTGTTATCGCATTATTCTTCGTGTCTTGGACACCGTACGCTGTAGTCGCTTTATTAGGTATAACAGGTCAAAAAGAACTCCTTACACCAATTACATCGATGGTACCGGCATTATTTTGTAAAACTGCAGCGTGTATAAATCCATTCATTTATATTATAACGCATCCTAAATTTCGTAAGGAGTTTAAAAAAATGATATGCGGAAATAAATCGAAACATAGAACCGGCACTATGAAAACGATCGGTTATAGCACGGATGTGACAAAAATTCACAGACCAAGTAAAGATTTAAGCGATACGGACGTCGAAGTCGTCGAAATGAAAGATATTCCTTATCAAACTCAGGAGAAAAGTGGCGGTAGAATGAAAACGATCTCTGCAAAGGTAGCAGAACGTCAGGAATCGCTAAATAGTATTAGCATGAAAAGTTTTGAAGAATGTGCTGTTAGCCCTCCTTCATGGTATTGCAAGCCCCAGTTCGCTAAAAAGAAGAGTTTCCACCGACATTCTACGCGTAGTAATATTTCACAAAACACTGATCTCACAGGATAAATATATATTATTTACAATAAATATTATAGTAATAAAAGACCTATCAGGTATTAATATTTTTATCATAAAGTACATTTTGATTAGGTACTTATTATAAACGTCTAAGTACCTACTTGTTACTAGTCACTTCAGTAAGAATAAAGGGAATCTATTTTTTGTACTAAGTATTGTAGTAGGCTCTCAAGAATATTGTTCGAAAAGTAGATGAAAATGTTTTAGTGGATTTTAGTAACACAGTTGGGTAAAACAAATATTTTGATATTAATTAGAGAAACCAACACAATGTAAAGCTCTTATACTCGTACTTTTTATACGTATTTAAAGAAACAGAGCAAAGATTTAATTGTTTGCTTGATTATGTCAATTAAATTAGCATTAACCATAAATGTATTGAATTGGTCTATTACGCTATCTAAATCTGTATAAATAAATACGTTATGATTCTTTCAGTTTTTCACGCCAAATATACTCATAAATTCGTGTATTTACTTTCAAATTTGTCAATTCAAAGGTAGTATGGAGATACGTTTTTAGCGCTTTGGCCATATTCATCTAATGTATTCTTTTCAAAATGGTTGATGTATAATAAAATTTATATTACTCTCAGATCACACAAATCAACTGTCAACTATTAAATCAGGTGAACATTAAAAATGTTTAAACAAAGTCCATAAGCTAAATAACTGTTTTGTATCCTATTAGCTAAGTTTTAAGGATGTGAACTGTAACCTTAATATAGTGATAGAAATAAAATGCAAATGAAAAAGATAACACACAAATAGAGACGAGAAGTTCATATGTCAGTTCTCGTAATAATAAACCTGTTACCAGACTATTCTTGATCTCAAAAAAAATGTCGTAAAAGGGTCTCATAAAAAAAATCTAAGACTAGCAGACTATCGATTCAACTTTCGTTGACAATACGTAATTTTATTACAAAAATTTAAATTCTGTTTTTCTCACTCACGGAGATAAGGTTATTACACACACTGTCGTACAACGAGCTGGTACTGAAACGCCTTACAATACACACAGGGCGCGTATCCACCGTTTTTTTTTGTTTGACCCTATCAAAATTACTCAACTCTGCCGAACAGAATCCAAGAGTGGTGGTCACCATACTGCGAATGCAGACAATGCAGCATGGGGACCCAAACCATGGTGGGCTAGTGATGCTTCTGCATCATTGGGCCTCCGGTCTCGCACTCACCAACGAAACACGACAGCGCGATTGCTGTCATTTTACGTTGATTTTCTGTGCGAGGGTAGTACCACCCCGTTGAGCCGGCCCGTTCGTGCTGAAATCAGTGTGGCTCTACTACCACCTTGTTGACAATTTCGGTGTTTACAACTGTTTGCAACACTTCAGACAATCGCCAACTTTTGTTTTCATTGTGTCTACACCGAGTCACTAACATCTCACCGATCGCCATAAACAGAAACACGGTTCCCAACACTGCTTACTTTTGTTCGATAGAGACTCGGCCTAATAGGGACTTTCTCTTTTAAGAGCAATCTCCGTCATGTGACGGTACCATCTACCTTTTATCTTTTTCCGTGCGGCAGTCCCCTCAGATCCAACCACTGTTAAAGCGTAATCTCTTGATTTCTTAAAGTTTTCGAGATTTCACCCATTTCAATTCTATATTTGCATAGTACCTACTGCATTTTTCACAAATTTCATTTTGTTTGCTCCTTGATGCACAAATGTCGAAAATATTACTTAAAACTGAATCCAATAATGAAAACAAAAAAATATATAATCACAGATATTAATCCAATGCGCATCTAGTAAAATCTTAAAGGAGTTATGTGATGTAAGCCAACCAACGACATCATTATTGTACATTTCAACATCATAAAACACCAGAGCCAATTCAGTGTTTTTATGTACACTTGAAAATAAAGACTAGCAGATTATTTCCAGGGCAACAGATTTTTTGGGCTTTTCATTATGAACTGTTACTATTATAAAACTCACTGTGTAGTTGTTTTAAAATTATATGAATGTTACATTAAAATTCATGTTGTTTTTTTTTACTACTTTTACTACTCACTATGCTATAAGTAAGTGATTATTACACTTGACTAAATTTAGTCTTCAAAATTTTTATTTAGTTTAGTAAGCTAAACTTAGTAAGCTATAAAATTTTGTCAATGGAATCTCAGTTAGCAAAGTTTGACATTCTAAATTCAGAAACAAGGACATTTTCTGACTGACTAAATCATTTAGAAAGGCATTTAGTTACTAACTTCAGCCGCTACGTAACTGTCACTCACCTTAAGGTAATTAATTATAAAAGGTATGAGGCAGTTAAAATTATATTACATATTTATATTATTCATAAATTGCCCCTGTTTCAGGGATAGTATTTGCCAGCATAGAACTGAATTTTAAATCTTAATGCAAGTTTTCTATTGCAAGAAATCTTAATTTTACTACTGTCTCAGTGGCGCAGCATGGTTAGCGTAAGCGATTGCTGTGCTTGAAGCCTCGGGTTTGATTCCCGAGTCGGACCAAATGTTTGTATGATCGAAAAATATTTGTTTCAGAGTTTGGGTGTTTTCTTTCTATAGTAAGTATGTATTTACAAAAAAAATGTATTTAGGTATATCAGATGTCTAGTACCCATAACACAAGCTCTGCTTAGCTTTGGACTAGATGGCGTTGTGTTTTAGATGTCCGAACCACTTATACTGTCTGCAAAGCGCATTTTTTCTTAAAAAAAGGGCTTCCTCATCTAAAACATTAACGGCTGGCGCGTAAAATCTGAAAACAATCCTGATGGTAGCCAATACGATGAAGTTTAAAAGAAAACTAACGGCTTAGATAACTTTGTGTGTTCAGAAGCTATAGAGTTTTTGAAATGCTTTTACTTAGAAAACTTCAACGACTGCAACAAAATTTAGAAACTAAATTCTGTCAATTCAATTTAACAGTAAACACTTGATACATTCTACTGCCTCAGAGTGCCTCAGTGTAGCAACGGGAACGTATGTTGCCTGTTGTGCTTGCAGGACGGAGGGTCGGGTTTGATCTTAGAGCATATATATACCAGAAGGGTAGCTGAACGGGCGGAAAGCGTCATCGGATCGGATAGAGAGAGAGAGAGAGATTGGAATGGTTGGTACATTTCTCGTCAAAATGTCATGCAAAATTGGTATATGCATCCGCCAATCAGAAGCTTGCGTGAGGGAGCCAGACGCTAAACTCAGTATCTCTCCCTGTTTTCCAATTAAAGCACTCATGGACCTACTACCGGTCCATGACAGCACTAGAGCGCATTATGCGGCATAATGCTTAACTTTGAATGATTCAACTACAGCAACGCTTCGCACAATCGAGCACTCTCAAAAGTAGTGTTTTTGCGTGATGCGTGCAATCGATACCAACTTGACAAAAATTAACAAGTGTTTTTTCTTTAAGGTGGCATTGATCAAAATGTTTTATTTATTTATCGTTAGTATTTATTGTTGAAAAAATTTTTAAAGCTTTCGTTTCGTTGCAGTTTTTTCGAAATAATCAAAGTTAATTCAAACTGTGTTAAAAAAATAAATATAAATATGGATGAAGGTAAATAGTTTTTAACCAATTATTATATATACCACTTTATTAATTTTTTTTTTTCAATACTTTATTTAGCGCACTCAGTAGAGTGCGCTAAATAAAGTATTGAAAAAAAAAAAAAAAATACCACCAGTAGGTGCATTTGAAAACTAATTCACGTTCCAATTAAGCTTCAGCATAATTCAGCATTGTGCGCCAATGAGTCGCATTATGCTCTGTAATTGGAAAACTAGGTCTATCTCTCTACTCCGATCATGCTTTCCGCCTCTTCAGCAGCCACTCTATGTTTATATGCTCTAAGGTATAAAATAGCGATATTCAAAAGGTTATGGCTAGAAACTTTCTCATTAGGTAGTAATATGTATTTTTATAGTTTCTGTTAGGAAATATACGCCTGACTTCTTTTTATATTTTCGACTAGCTAACTAACCCCTCGGTGTTACCCGCTGTTATTGTTGTACCACGATTAACGTCGCGCCACAAAGTTAGTCTGAAAAAAGTAGCCTTAGTTACTCCCTGGATCATCAGCTACCTGCCAGTGAAAGTCCCGTCAAAATCCGTCCAGCCGTTCCAGAGATTACCCGGAACAAACAGACAGACAGACAAAAATAATTTTAACTACATTTTTGGTATATGTACCGTGTACATATGCATTCAGTAAAAAGCGGTTATTTTAATATTACAAACAGACACACCAATTTTATTTATTTGTATAGATAAAATAAAAAAAACCTCTTTATTTGTATAAGTTGGTAGCACCTGACAACTATCAAAATGAAATGTCAACATAATGTCAATGTCTTCAGTTGGCAGCAATGGTTTTGATAAATAACCTCAAAAATTGTTTACTGAAATTATTTTCACAGAAAAAGTCTTGTACGTATGTAGCAACTAAATCTTATTCGACAAATAAAACATATAAACTCCTCTTTTTTGGATCAGATGAAATAGCCTTAAGCAGTTTAAAAAAAGTAAATGAGTTCAGGTAACCTACTTATAACTTAATGTTTATTTCTGAATTTCTTCCCAATGAAAATAGTGTATCTGACTGATTAATTCATTGTGCGTGTTTCAGAAAGAAAGAACAAAATGTAATTGAGCGCCTCGATTTAGTTACAACAGAATCCAAACACAAAACGGACATTATAAAATATGCACAATCTGAAAACATAAGGACTATACCATGGCCTTTACAAGATTTGTACCGCACAGAATACGATTTAGGACTTATTGTAGCTTTCGGACACCTGATTAAAGAAGATCTTCTAAATAAATTTCCATTGTAAGTTCTTTAACTTGGAAAATATATTTATTTATTTTTGGAACTGTCACTTAGTGATGGCAGTAATGTATACTTTTGCATTTAATAAAAAGTATCCTATGTTACTTCTATTACCTCCAAGAATATGTGTACAAAGTTTCATGATGATCAGTTAAGTAGTTTTCCCGTTAAAGCATAACAAACAAACTTATGTCACATTTATGATATTAGTGTGATTATTGATATTTAAAATCGTATCAATGACTGCCCTTTCATCATCATCAGCAGCCTATCACAGTCCACAGCTGGACATAGGCCACTCCAATCCTTTATTAATTAATATCCTTTAGTTAGAGGTAATTGGAGCATTAATTTGAAATTATACTGTTTTTATATCTAAAAAGTAAGCCCCTTATGTAATTTAAATAAATGAATTCTTATCATGAATATTATTGAACATTATTGCTACATTTCAATCATATTATAAAGTTCTAAATCTTTGGCTTACAAGTGTTTTCACATTATTTGATCCGATATCGATGTCGGCTGATACTGTATTGGAGGAAGTTAAATTTATATTCACTTCATACAATTCGCTTTCTATTTTATTTAATTCTTCTCATATATTTTTTATTAAAAATTAATATATTGTATTGATTTCTATTAGCACACTTAACTAATTCTTAGGTTTACAAATCTAAACTTTGACTGAAAAGAAAATGAAGGAGAACCGACCTGCCATCATTCTTCTATTTATATATTAAACAGTGCACTGTTTTTTTTTTTAGAGGAATGGTGAATGTCCATCCAAGCCTGTTGCCACGGTGGCGAGGTGCTGCACCTATTATTCACACTCTATTACATGGAGACTCCATCACTGGTGTCACTTTGATGAAGATTAAAGCAGATATTTTTGATGTGGGTAAGCATATACTTTTCATTATTTAGTATGTATAATTTTGAATGATATTGCCCTGTAATAAGACCACCAATTGATACACATAAATATTTACACGATTTTTAAATTAACCTGTACTGAACCAGTTTATAAAAGATTTGTACTTACCAGGATGGCAACCTTAAAGGGGTACTTTATACCACACACCTTTAACACCTATTATCATTTAAATTATCAACTTTGTGTTGCTCTTCCAACTCCAATGCTTTTAGTGTAAACTAAATTGAAGTTAAAAGCAACCCTCACTTTGCTCAAATTGAGTTCTAGTTTGCTGCCAATCAGGGTTTCATATTGGCTTTGTACTAATTCTGAAATATTGTTTGATAATACACTAATACCCATAACAGTTTTAATGATCCTAATATTATTCTTATTCAGTTAATCCTCTACCACTAATTAATTAATTCCTGTTTAAGGCCTAGTTTACATTATGTATTAAGTAGGCAAGTGGTTAACTTAATTTTAAGTAGTTGAGTGTTTACACGTGTTTAATTTAAATTCTATTTAGTTTGGTTACAATGGATGATTAAAGCTGGATATTATTAAGTACTTCGCTAAATTGTTGCGTTCACAAATGAACTAAAAGCAAATTTTGTAAAGGCAATGCCTACCGCATGGTAAGGGCTTAATCAAAAAAGTAAGTAACCACTTAATCAGAAAATAGACTCGATTCTATTCTATTTATTTACTAAATCGTTTACTTACCACTTGTGACTAACAAGCTGTTAAGTGATTGTTTACATGTGTGAATCAAATTAAAATCAAGTTAAAATTTGGTAATTACTTCATCACTTGATACTTGTTAACGGCCCATAAGAAAAAAAGAAAATATAATTTCCTGTTTAAGAAAAATTGTAATTTAACAGAATAAGTTTTTTTTTTATTGATTGTTCATTTGTTTCAGGTGAAATAATAAGCCAAGTAAAAGTGCCAGTATCCAGTGATGTAAAGTTACCAGAATTAACAGAGGAGTTATCAAAAATCGGAGCAGACATGTTAGTAGACTGCATACGAACACTACCAATGAGTTTAATAAATACTAGGCCACAGAGTTCAGATGGAGTAACATATGGTAGGTTCTAGATTTCACTTTTTCATTTAGTCTAGTCTAGACTTTCATGAGTGAGTTTTACATGAGTCGCATATGGTAGACACCATATATGTATCTGAAATCTTACTTCCTATCTGACGGAAAACTAATATCGAACTATAATTTTTTCGTGTTTTTCCACAAAGTCACTTTCACAGAGGTTATTTGTAAATGTAACTTGTAATATATCGCAGAACAGTGAAGTTCTCTGTTCTGTGTAATACATATTGTTTGTTTTACTCTGCTTGATGAAAGAAAAGAATAAGAGGAATTTAAGAGTGGTGGTCACCATAGTCACTGCGAATGCAGACAATGCATCAATGCAGATGGTGACCCACACCGTGGTGGCCTAGTGATGCTTCTGCATCATTACGACTCCAGTCTTGCATTCGCCAACAAAACAAGAGCCGAGCCCTTAAAATAACCTCACAGGGGGATACTCCTAGCCTGGTATTTAAATTAAGATTAGGTAGGTACATTTAAATATTTTTGAAAATAAGTCTTACGTAGTAAGGAAGTGCCCTTGAAGAATTCACGTAAATATTATTATTTAATTAATTATAGTATACTCATACAACTTCCGCATTGGTAATTATAACGATTGGCAATTATATAAAATTAATTATCATAATATTATTGTTTACCCTGTCTAAAGCTTTATTAAAATCTATATATGTAAAAAAACTTATATTCCTGAAATTTTGCATGTAGGTGCTTTTTATAAGGTAAAGTGAGCACTAATAAAGGATTTTTTTGAAATTTTACCCCTAAGGGAGTAAATCAGGGGATGAAAGTCTGCGTGAGTGAAGCCGCGTGCAA
Source organism: Spilosoma lubricipeda (assembly GCA_905220595.1). Taxonomy (NCBI): domain Eukaryota; kingdom Metazoa; phylum Arthropoda; class Insecta; order Lepidoptera; family Erebidae; genus Spilosoma; species Spilosoma lubricipeda. The sequence goes on along the minus strand of HG992282.1, from coordinate 13,257,765 downwards.
AAGCTAGTAAACTATAAATGTAGAGATCATATCAATATGGGATCGTAAGGTCAATATGCGTAACTGCTATTCTGTTTATTTTCAATAGAAGTAACTTGAAGAGTAATTATGCAGCTCAATTAGACTACAATTTTTTCACAGTATTGTAATTTTTTTCTTGTTTCAGCTAAGAAAATAAATAAATGTATAAGTGTAGTCCGATGGTCTCAAATGACTGCAGTGGAAGTATATAACTTGCATAGAGCAATATATGGACTGTTTCCACTCACCACATACTTTCAAGGCAAACAAATGAAGCTCTTTGATGCTTTCATTCACAATCCTGACGATGTTGCAGTTGACAATAAACCAGTTGGAACTGTAGAGTACTGTGACAATACAAACGCTATAAGAATATTATGTAAAGACCTAAAGTATGTTTATTTCAGATCACTTAGAATAGTAGGTAAAAGACAAATATCTGCATTAGATTTCTATAATGGTTACATCAAAAATGTGTCATTAGAACAAAGAGATTTAATAGTTGTTAGAAATCAATAAATTTTAATATAAATTATAAATGATTTATTTAAAAACCGCGCACAACCCAAGTAGGTACATATAACATGCGTTGTTATTATTTAAACTAATTAATATAATTATCCATTTAAAACATATACAATAAACATATACATACATATGTATAAATATAATGCATTGCAAATATAAAGTAGTTAACTCTCGCAGAGGTGTCAAATATGTGTGATACATACATAAATAAAAGATTATCTTATACTTGTGTAGCTATTAATTTACTTAACACGTAGGTACTTATAGAAGTAAGCACTACTCCAAAAATTACATTACTTAACCATTAAAAATAAATAATTTATGCTATTCGTGTGCTAGGTGGAGAACTTCATTAAATCTTAACCCTGAAAGAAAAAACATTAGGAAAAGTTAATAATAATATTTCGGATATCTGGCACAACGCCATCTAACTAAGTAGAGCTTGTACTATAGGTACTTGATTACTGATAACTGATTTAAATACATAATATATACTTTTTGTAAATCCTACTAATATTATAAATGCGAAAGTTTGTAAGGATGGATGGATGTTTGGATGTTTGTTACTCTTTCACGCAAAAACTACTGAACGGATTTGTATGAAACTTTACAGTAATATAGCTTATACATCAGAATAACACATAGGCTACTATTTGCCGCGATAGCCGACATATACGCGGGCGGAGCCGCGGGCAACAACTAGTTATACATAAAAAAAAAGAAACAAATATTTGCAGATCATACAAATATTTAGTCCGACCCGGGAATCGAACCCGAGACCATAGCACAGCAGTCTACGCTACCACTGTGCCACTGAAGCAGTCGAAGTTAAGAACATACCATCAGATAATATTCAAATGAGTGCATATGCATAACAACATTCAATATGGTGATGTGACCTTCATTGATATCAATTAGCATATTTACATGCATTACATGGTGACGTTATCACCAACACACTCTTTGCATACAAAAATTTTATGCAAATAAATCAACAGAACTCAGTTTCCGAAAACCTTAAATGGGTTTATTTCGTAGGGTACGAACATTCTATCGTCATTCAATTTTACATCATCGTCACCATCAGCCTATTGCAGTCCACTGCTGAACATAAACCTCTCCCTTGCACGCCGGTCTCTCACATTCAGCTTCTGCCAGTCATCTTGCATGGGCTTTCTACACTACGTTTATAGAGACGCGATCTCCACTTCAGAACCCGTTCATCCCAACGGTTATCGGTTCTGTGTTGTACTGTGCTCCTCGGTTAAAAATATGATCGTGGTAATCCAATTTCTAAAAAGAAGGCAGAAAATGTAGCATCTTTAGTTTTATTTATTGTATTCCTTTGAAAACTTCATCTGATTTCCTGCATTTCTAGCAAATTATATATAAATAAATTGTCATACTTACCACAATGAAGTAAATAAGCATTTGCAAACACAAACATCTTGTGTAATTTTAATGTGTAGATGACAACAATGCAGATAAAATGGTTAGTATTAGAAAGCGTCATGTATGATATTTTTTTTATAATGAAACCACTGCTGTCGGTTCAAGACAATCATGACGAAAGCTAAACTTAAGCGCTATTGTTTTCTATGTCAGTCATGATTCCCTTTAACCGTAGGTATACAGACCTGTTAGTGCTAAACATGGATTTCGAAATAAAATAATACAACTAGTTAAAAAAATGAACTGTATTTAGATAAAACGAATACTTATTAAGTACATATAAAATATTTGTAGTTGTTATAATAAAACAGAAGCCTTACATCTTACCTTTATATAATATTAGCATATACAGCAATGGGACTTTTGTGTTTTTCTAATAATCCGTAGCCTGAAAAACATAATATTATTTTATACTGGCTACCGGCAAAGGCTTCTGTTTTTTCTGAGAAATTTTAATGAACTGTGGCACATTTGATTCGAATGACTGATGAGTTGACTCCATACCTATTACATAATATGTTCACGGATATATACAAAGCCCCTTATTAAACTTAAAATACATTTTTAAAATACCCACTACCCTTTTTTAACATTCTATCTCTGGGTTATAACAACTGAACAGAATTATAATCACTTTAATATCCATTTATTATTTGATTAGTTGGTAGACTATTCATTTTTTTAAACATATTTATATGTAAAATTGTTGCTCGACTACTTTTTCTACTCCTCCGACCACGAAAGCCATCAATTTTAGCCCTAAGTTCTAAATTGTAAATATCTTACAATCAAAAGTTCTTAGAATAAAAATCTTACTCGAATCTATAAAGGCAGATTTATTTAAAACTGGTTTTATAAACTTTGTGCTCATTATTCAAACGAATTTCGTGCTCTAAAAATTTAAGAACACATTTTGATATTTACGTTTAAAATTCAAAATTTTTATTTAGCAAATTTATAAATTACTTCACAAATTCCTTAACTAGATGAACACACCAAAAGTTAACAACTATGAAAAATTGTTTCGTCAAATGCAACACTATTAAAACTTGATAACATATATATCTGTTATCAAGTTTTAATAGACTTATCTGCCGTATTTACCTAGTTCAATCTTTAACCATCTGTTTCCAAATGGTTAAGCCTTGTGAAAAAAAACGAGCGAAAAAATCATTTCCTGAGTCCCATTTACCAAACAAGTTATTACTTGTTATTAGTTATTTATATTTATTATAATTTAATTATATACCGTGCCCCATGATTAACTGACTAATACTATTAATATTAGAAGTGTGTATGAAATTAGTCATATGGAAATTAACGCCATGAATAGATACTAACCACCTTTGAAATTCCTGACGTTCGGCCAGGTTGCAATAGCCACTAACCGTGGTTTTGAAGTAGACAGGCCTACCTAAAGATTGCATTAATTCCCGTATTAATAATTATAGGTATATCTTGGAACGCGAAAAAATATAGACGAGTTATATGAAAAAGTATCAATAAACATTCTACTTCATAGTATAACATGAAATTATATAAAACAAAAAATTGTACAGACTAGATATAATAATGGCTACTATCTCTTTTAATAAGAAATTCTAAAGTCTACAAATTGCTCATCAGATTTAAGTTTCAAATATAAGTTCTATATTTAATTTAGTGATGAATTTTCGTTATAATACTACAGTTTTTTTAACTTATAAATAATTTGATAACCACCTAACATTAAAGAAAATGTACCACTTATTTGTTATGACTCGTGCTCTAAACAAGTGTAAATGCATTTTTCCAATTAGAAATTTAAAAAAGAACACCCTTTTACTAAAATTACTAAGTTACGAGGAGCATAAAAATGTCGTAATATTGATAACCGGCACTAAACGAGCGAACTATACAATGTAAACGCCTACACAATTTTATGTTTACAAGTTTCTATTTGGAAAAAGCGCACTAGAGTATGCGTGCCGTGACAAATGCTGGCGTGCCGGACGATAAATGCAACAGTTTCGATGACAAACACTGATGAAGCACCTCACTTTGGTCACAGAGAACTTTTGGGCGTCGGCATTTTCCTAAAATATTAGTATAAAAGTGTTACTTAAAAAAAAAAAACATGACCATGATATTAGTCAATGAGGTGGAAATGAAGCAATTCAATATTGGTTGTTTTATTAACGTAAGATTTCAGTTACTAAACATCTGTAAATAAACTCAGATTCGAAGAAAAATATTTTTTATTCTAAAAAGTAACATGCGCAAAAAAAGCGCTAAAAACATTATTCAACAATATGCATATAAAACATGTATAAAAGCATATAAATATAAAATGATTAAAAAATATTTAGTAAATGCTTATGTTCTTGGGAGCAAATCTGAAAAGTTAAATTATTACGATTAATGATACATCCAATTAATTGGACACTGACACACTAAATCCATTACATTATTAATTCGGAAAAGTCAAACACACTCTAAGGAAGAATATGAGTTAGAGTCGGGAGCACTACAGGTAAATTAAAAGTAATAGCATTTCTATATACTATATTTATTCAGTAATATAAACTCTCAAAGTTAGTCAAATGTATACAAACAAATCTATATGTCTTACAATAGCGCTAAATCGTGCAACATAAATAACTAAGTGTATATAGTATTAATAGAAAAGATAACACATAAGGTGATATATTACATAAAATTCCATATAAACTAAATGTTACCCCGTTGTTTATATTTAGCGCCCATATAGGACAACACAACATCAATAAACGTTATCAGAACAACACCACTCGAACATGTTCATTTATTTTGAAGCCACTAGCCTAAACGCGATAACAGATCGGTGTACCGGAGATATTTGTTAGCTTATTTGACAGATAATGCATCAGAAATGATAATAGTGATGACGATTACGTGTTATTGGTAACACGTTATATTTTAGAAACAACGGGTGTCAGTTTTACATACATAGATACCTATATTTACGACATGCTTGATTTTTACCTACAAATAATTGATAAAATGCATGACTGCACTCGAGATGTCAGATAATTGATCCATGTTTACATTAAATTATCGATATGTACATTTTAACACTTCCACTAAACCAGCAAGTTCATATCATAAGTTTTTTCTAATCCACTAAATCCATCACGTTCACTTTTATCCACCAGCCACATTTACCATCTTGCTCATTCTACGAGTTAAATTCCTTAGTCAAATGCAATCTTTATCTCAGCAAATAACCTAATTAGACCAACCCACATAATAATCGCTGGAGTAGATTTAATATTAGAACGGAAGACGGTCATGAGTTGAACCGATTTCTTATCTTATAACCTGTTTACACTGTTAACAGCAGTTACTTTTAAATAATACCTACATATATGGCTTCTTCTACAATGACTATTCAATGCCATTTTTTTCAAATTTGTCCTCAAAGGCAACAGTTACAAACAAAACTAGTAGTAGTAGTAGTATAATATTTAAGTTTTTTGAAGCACAATTAAGACTTGAGACGGAAACTTGAAATTTAAATTGTCTTTATTTTTATTTTAGATATAGTAAGTTTTATAAATAACACTTAATAAAATAAATATTCGACCATAGTTTTATATTTTTCAAGGGCGTTTGGTATCATTTATTAAATTATTATCGATTGTTCTTCCGACTTAAGGAAAAAAAAAATGTTTTTCTTTGAGGAAAAAATATATTTGAATACCAGTAAAGTTTGCTTGTATATGTATACCTAAACATCCAATTGCGAGTAATGTCGGATAGTTTCATTATCCGACTTCAAAAAAAAGAAAAAATCAATTCTGCTGTACTTTTTTTACCTTATAACTGCGTTATTTATGAAACGAATATATTTTTGTCCGGTTGATTCGGCACTTTTACTTTCCGTTTGGTCCCATTCAAATTTGGAAAGTATGTTCAACTCCAAAGGTTAAAAATTAAGGAATGAATAAGACATTTTGATACTTTTTTGTAAATAATTCATGATTTTTACTACCTTTAAATACATAATAATTTTCAATCTGACAAACAATCAGTGCAGTCACGCAACACATCTACTATAGATATAATTATGATCATCATATAAGTACTAGCACCCTGTGAAATAAACATACATACACATATGTACATAATAAGTTAATCTGCTCAATTCTACATACATTATGTAAAGTAGCTCTAATCATCTAGTTACAAGCTAGACAGAAGGAAGCGGATGCAAGTAGGTATTCTTACATGTGCTCTGGATGACTGCGGATGCAGTCAATGAAGTCACTTGGCTTCAGTTCGCCTCTGCAGATGCGGAACACGGCGGTAAACAACGGGAATCTGCAAACAATCATATCAACATATGTTTTAATACGTAACATTTGTTCATGTTTCAAAAAACATATGACTCGATCTCAGTTGTAGAGGTGTCAAGTTAAGATAAAGGTCGAAAGACGGTCCCCATTTCATCTTATCTATATTTTAGACGATATCACGACGAAGACTTATGATTTGAAGACCATAAACGATATTGGCAGAAATAGCTGATTCGAGAGATGGCTGGTTGCCATTACATCAAAGAGGAAGAAGATAAAGGTCAAGACGGTTTCAAAGTACAATTAGCGCCTAAATCATTACGCTGAAGCATCTCAATAGGCCGCCATAGTGTTGGTCACCATGCTGCATGTTGCAATATCTGCATTCGCAATGAGTGGTCAGCACTACTCATGGATTTTATTCTCCATGAGACAGAGTAGAATCACTTTGGTAGGTCCATATAAAAAAATGGCAATAACTCGATCCGGGTAGTCACTTTAAAATATCAAGAGGGTTAGGCACTTGAGCGTGTAATCATTACGCTTCTAAGTGTAATGCACCTCAAAATAAGCCAATTTTGGTAAACACTGACGGTCACAAGTAAATCTAAAAGGAAGTAACCCTGGTTTAAAGGATTTTAGATAGAAGGGGTAGAAGTATAGGGATACTTCTACCCCTTCTATCTAAAATCCTTCATTTTTCAAGAATAACATAATAATATAATAATAATACCATTCAAGAATAATAACAATCAATGTTATTACAACGATAAGTATAAAAGGTTCAGATTTATTGGGAACCCTTGCAACCGTACTTAAATGAAAAAAAAAACATAAGCAATAGATTAAAAACATAATTATCTGTACGTGAAAAATAGACGTTCCTTGTTAACTTTACCAACATTTAAAAAAGTTTATTTGTGGATAAGAGTTAGATCAATTAACAGTATGACATAACAAGTCGAAAGATACATTTAATATCTGTGAGTACATTGCGTAGCAACAGCATGTAGATTATGTACATACGTAACCGATCTCAACTGAAGAATTTAAAATACCAGTTGCGAAGAGTAAACGTTATGCAACATACAGTATCACAGTGATAAATATATAGTGTAGGTAACATTATTCTCTAGTCTGCATACAATTAGAATAGAATATATTTGTATAACTAGAGACAACAAAGTAATTTCTGAGATTGTTGGCTCATAATCAATCTCTATGTTCAACTATCGCGGGATTATCATTTTTACTTTGATATCGAGTATTACAATAGCACTTCAAAAGTATTGTTTATCAAGCATTTAGTAATATTAATAATTGTACGAGTAGAAAAAGTTATTTGTAAGAATACTAATAGCCATTTTTTAAATTAGGGTTCGATATTTTTATTCTTGGTATTTACAGGAGTCAGGCAGAACCTTTAAGTAACTAGGTATTACACTTACATAGTACATATATTTTTTTAAAGTGGCTGTTGCCCGGGGATTCGCTCGCTTTATTATTTCTTGTTTCGTTTATAACTTTTTTTAACCGACTTCAAAAAAAGGAGGAGGTTTCTCAATTTGACCGTATATATATATATATATATATATATATGTGTGTTCGCGGATAACTTTGTCATTTATGGTGGTGGTACCCAACGTTGGTACCACGATAAGGACACTAAAATCTAATGAAGGCATCCAAGAGAAATAGAGTCAAACCTTGAAGTCGGTTTTATTTTTGTTAAAATTATAAAGGTAACTCTCGCATTAGGTATATACATTGTGTCCCACAAAAAAAACACTAAGACTCAGAACAACAATTTGTGGATCACACAAAGTGTTGTCCCACGTAGGATTTGAACCCACAATACTTGGCGCAGTAGAGAGCGGCCTAGCGAACGCTTAAACCACTAGATCAACCGTGCAAGTCAAAACTCAAAAGTCAAAACTTTGAAAATTACGAACTTTCATACAACAATTCATCCCTTATTTTACCCTCTTATGAGTATTTTTTTCAAAAACCATTTCTAATTGAGTTCTTACAACATAAAGAGCATTAGCTCAGCAATTTCAAGTTTGTAGTGCCGTTTAGGCTTGGTTGATGAATCAGTCAGGGAAAATAGGTAATTTTATATTTTAAGCTAAAAACATCCTTGATGTTGTTCGTTAAAAACGTTTTATAAATAAATGCACGATACTTCATTTATATAAATTTCATGTCGCGAGCGATACATAAGAGAAAGGTACAACGTAATATAACAAAATTATATTAACTGTTGAATAATAAAGTGAAAGTGGCAATATGAATACACTTTAACAGTGAACAAATAGGAACACATAAAAGTGTTCACATTACTGAATACTCAGTACTTCTGTATGTTTATAATGCGACATAAAATGCAAGAGATATACACAAGTAACCTTGGTATCGTCACTGACCTTAACCGGCAAGTCGATATGAGCCAAGACGACACTTTTAGCTCAGCCTACAATTATCAGACGTGAATAAATGTAGGTGAACATTTGTTCAAGTGTATGGTCACATCTAGACCTCGAATCGTTAAATAGGTTAATCCATACTAACATTATAAGTACTAAACAGTTTAGTACAATATCGTAAAGAAATGATCCTTTAATGTAAGAGAGTGTAATTACAAGCAAGGATGGCGTTAAAGTGTCGTACGTGGTAAACCTAATGCCTGCTACACACGATAAACCGTAGCAATTAATCCGTGTAGACTGATTTGCGCAGATTTATCGAACGTGTAAAGAAATATCTGCAATAAGATGTGTAGAAATCCTCAAAGCCAACATATCCATTTTTCCGTAGAAAACGGAGATCCAGCAAGAGTCTGGAAATTTCTAAGAACATTGGGAGTTGGGAAGTTTCGCCATGACTCTATTCCTAAAAACTTTAATATTGATTTACTTAAGAAACCGTTCCTCGTCTGATATTATTGACAACACTAAAGCTAATACTCTAAGAAATATTCGAACGATAAGTCGATCGTACTTATATGATAGGATTCCATCATATAAGTACAATCGATTTGTCGTTACGTTCTAGCAGGCATAAAAATTCCTAGAAAATAAGAAAGAGCCAAGAACAATAATAACATCTTACTTGTTCTCCATATTTTTGTTAGCAAGCATGTGGTTCACCTCCTCAGCCGTGATAGGTCCTTGAAGCTTTTGTCCGTTTAACATCTCATCTTCCAGTTCTTTGATTGATCTGCCAGTCTTCACGAAGGCTTCTGCCACTCGTCTGTTCCTACCACCTGGAAAACATTCAATCACTTAAGTATTTATTACATCTAAAATTGCACTCCGTTTTCAATCAGTCTTTGCGGGCGAAATCATTATCATAGTATTGATGAGATGATAAATGAAACAAAAATTAATATATCCCTAATCAGATAACAGGTTTTGTACTACAATGTTTGTAGTCGCTATGACGATTTATTATACTAACTACCTTGTAAATGGTAATACATTCCATTAATATATTATGTATGAGTACTTTGGCTTTAATTATCAAAACCATTAATTAGTACTGTTTCATCTGTAGTAAATTTCCTTGCCTAAATATGATTTTCTATATCACTCAAATAGGAAGTATCATACTGGCCTCAGATGCATGACGATGCAAACTTTAATGTCAAAATTCTCAAATGGCTAAAGAGACTTAGGTAAACATTCCGTATAAGACATCATCTTGTGACTTTACAGGAGGTTGGAAAGCTATTGAATTAGAAGTGTTTTTGTACCTTTTGATCGCTTTATTAAACCAGAAGGTATGGCGCTGAGAGAACCATACCTTAATTAAGATGCAAACTACAAGCTACAGATGTAAACTGTATAAACTGTATGCCATGATTTGTCAGATTGTAGTCATGATTTGTCAGATTGATGCCATGATTTGTCAGATTAATGCCATGATTTGTCAGATTGTACTTATTACTCTCGAGATGATGGAGGGTCATGGCTCGCCGCTTTCTGTATATAAATGTCTAAATTATAGAAAACTGAACCGTGGACTGTCTGTTCTGGATCACAATTAATACACAGGGCCTATGCTCTACGGAAATTCTTTGATATACGATTATCTTGTTTCATCGCGTTTATTTCTCATCAGCAAATGATACAACGAAATAAAGAATTAAGGACAGCCGGGTTTGCATCCTTAGATTATTTAAAAGGTATGGGGATTTCTTTCTAATGGGCGTAGTCCCTATTTGTAATTATAGATAAAATTTTACGATAAAATCTACCAGGTGAAAACTTCTTTTCAAAAAATCCCTGCATAATTTTATCATAATTTCATTTTATGACATATAAATATGTAAAACCATGATAAAAAATATGATTAAATGATATATTATTTATTATAATTTTATATTGTCGCTAAGGATTTTTACAACAATACTCAAAAGATTTATAGTAGTCGATAAATAAATAATTTCTCTGATAAATATGTCCGTAATAATCTTCTGTTCTGTGTAAAAGATTAACGATTAAACATTACAAGCATATAGAAAGAAACGAATAAAAATGCAAAATAGGTATTTTATTAAGTTCCATTGTTATGTTTAATAAATGCAGCTTCTACATAGACCTTAACATTAACTCTTTATGTGAAAGAATATGATATTTTTGACGCTGAATGGCGGCCTAATTTATATGTAACACTATCTTTACACAATTTTATTAAAATCGTGAACTCATTTAACTCGTCAAATAACACACATAAATACAAACAAATTTTATTTGCCACCGAAAACATCTATATAATTTAAACATCGATGTTTTTCTATCGATGTTTATCGTACTTCGATACTTTTGAATCGATGTTGACATCGATGTCAACATCAGGTTTAGAGCGCAGAACTATAAAGTTCATCCTTAATTAGTAGTTTGGTACTAGTCACAGAGATAATTATGGCGCATTTTGTTTTTCTATTTTATACACAAAGATAAATCATTAATGACTTTCTCAACTATAAAGGATTGTCCTTTGGCCATTAAAATATACAGAGTCGTCAAATCAAGGTCAGGGACAACGGGACGCGTCGACGGCCGACGGTCCCTCGGCCTACCCTAAAAAATGTATGCTGGATACAGCCTCCTTTCAACGCAGTATTAAATTAGAATGATAAATTAGGTTATTTGCGTCGGAAATACTCTTTACAATAAGTATTTAGTCAAAATCTTTTGAAATAGTATTGTTGTTTATTTTAGTGTTTTTAATTTTATTAAGTTAAGTTCTGCTTGAAAGGTGAATATATATTAAGAAATTTAATGTAAAATCTAACATTTTATATTTTTAGACAAAAATTAGACACACTGAAAAAAAGGTAAACCTGTTCATAGAGACCTAAGAATTTCATGCGATACCTACTTTTAAAAACTAAACGTGACTCACACAAGTAAATCTGCTATACTATCGATAACTCCTTTGCGAACATATCATTCAGTTAGCAATATACTTGTTCTTGTACTGCAGCACTGCAAAACTTTCGACTCAGAAATTTGTTTTGGTAGTCGTGTTTACGACTGCATTCTGAGATATTGATAAAATCGGCATTTGCTTATATTATTGTATGTTCGCTATGGAAGCAAAAAATATTAATCTGAAGTGCAAATAAGTTACATTAAAAAGAGCAAAAACCTGGTCAGTACTGTATGTATTCAATATTAAGGTAGCTTAAGGCAGTGGATTAACCGCCAGAGAGAAAACAACTATCAACGATTTTTTTTGCTCAAGAAACGTACAATAAATAAACATCAGAATGTTTATATGCTGCAGTGGTCCCACCGCCGCCGATGAATGAGAAACGAGTAGAACTATAAACGAGTTGGCGATCAGCGGGCAGCGAGTGTGTAGACTTAACTCAGAAGTAAACGAAAGAGATGCATATAGTAATAGTTGCTCACCGATTGTTCATACTGCCGGCGACAACCTAGTTTTGTGTCTGAGCCACAAGAGCTTTCAAAGATAAACTCGCTCAGGGATGCTCGCTCGCTTGATCATTTCTATACAGTGCGGCTATGAAAGTAACGTATTGATATCAACAAATCAATGCAACTCTCATTGTTGTCTAGTTCAGACGATGATGACGAATTTTACGATAGTATTTATGCGATATAGATACTATCGGACACATTCAATAAAAAAACTTATCCATAGTGTTTAGGATTTTGGTGTTGGCGCGAGTAACGGCTCATCGCACTTGAACACTCGCTTATAATCCAGCGACAAAACTATCGAAACTACACACTCGCTGCCCGCTGATCGCCAACTCGTTTATAGTTCTACTCGTTTCCCATTCATCGTCGGCGGTGGGACCACTGCCTTAAGGTGTAACTTTTCTTTTTTTTTTTTTTAATATTTCGGACATCTATCACACAACGCCATCTAGTCCCAAGCTAAGCAGAGCTTGTGTTATGGGTACTAGACAACTGATACAAATACATATATACTTTTTTTTTGTAAATACATACATATTATACATAGAAAACACCCAAACTCCGAAACAAATATTTGTAGATCATACAAACATTTGGTCCGACCCGGGAATCGAACCCGAGACCTCACGATCAGCAGTCGCATACGCCAACCGCAAGACCACCGAGGCAGTTTTCATAAGCAACCAGAATCTATAACAAGTCTAACGCTATTTATTATTCAGTAAGTAGGTTTTTCAATAATGTATTAAATATTTGTACCTGAATAGAATATTATTGAAGCAGCGACAAACATGAACCTTTTAAGGGCTTACCTTTATGATTTTATTTATTAATTCATATTTCTAAGCTATCCTTTACTAAGCATCTAAATATTTATATTCTCTCGCATAAAAACCTACACGGTTTAAGCGAGTAATACTTTGTCCATAATAATAAAAAAAAAAAAAAAAAAAAATTGCACCTCATACAACAATCAAACTGTTTCCGAGATCCATTTGCACTTTATTATTAACGAATGGAGTAACTGTTAAGGGTTACGTTACAATTTTAGATCGGAAGGTCAATTTGATTAATAAAATCCGTTCCAAACTTATCTATCTATTCTCGATCTCACAAACGTTATTAAAGGAATTCACATAAGCATTCAACATTGACTGTAAAGTGATTATAATATCGTCTTGTGATCGATAGTTGATTCGGTATTCCGTCACTTTCAGTAATAGTTGACTACCATTTTGCTACCGGAATACTTTTATTATACTTGTGAGAGTGAAAATAGATTTGAACTGAATTTTGTGCGAATTTTTATTACGTGGATTGACCTTCAGTGAGTCTACGAACAACGACATTATCACAGCTCATAAGTCAAAACGCATATACTGTACAACATGGTCTCGTAGTTGATTTTTACATTAGAAAAGGTAAATTCACTGTAAGTTTATAGTACTTTGGTTCTTCAATTTTACAGGGTTACTGGTTAAGTCGACCCATTCCCGTTAAAGGCGTGTAGTTGACGTCTTTTCTGATTGATTTCTCTAAAAAACACCTTATTCTAAATCTAACCGTTTTTTTTGCGATATTTGAATTTAATTGTTTTACAAAAAGTGCCCAATTTTCGGCTGACAGCTTAGATATTTTAAAATGTGTAGGTATTGTCTAATATATAAAATTCTCGTGTCACAGTTTTCGTTGCCATACTCCTCCGAAACGGCTTGACCGATTCTCATGAAACTTTGTGAGCATATTGAGTAGGTCTGAGAATCGGCCAACATCTGTTTTTCATCCCCCTAAATGGTAAGGGTCACCCATCCTTAAATTTTTTTTATGGCAAAACGACGTTTGCCGGGGCAGCTAGTTATAACTGTATATTTGATTTTTACATGTAAAATAAGAAGCTTTATGACCTTAATAACCAATATTATACGTAATCCGGAACCGAAAACCGGTGTGAAATAGCGCTTGCGCTGTTCCTCTGTTCCTGAAATCCTCAGATTTCCCCATCTCCCAAAGGTCGGCAACGCACTTGTGACGCCTCTGGTGTTGCGGGTGTCCATGGGCGACGGTAATCGCTTACCGTCAGGTGATACGTCTGCTCATTTGCCCCCTACACCATAAAAAAGAAAGTAATATAAATAAATAAGTCGTTGCAGACAATTGAAACTAAAAAACATAATAAAAATTTAGAAAGTTTATTTTTCTTCAATGTGATATCTAAAAAAATATTATGGCACCTGTTTTGCAGATGTGCTAAAAATATATTCGTTTCATCAGCTATTCAACGAGGTATAACATGATGTAAACTACACGCCCTTAACGGGAATAGATCGACTTGACCAGTAACCTGTATATCAACGTTATTAAAAGATTTAGTTTTTACACTGCCGTCAAATTCGAAATTTAAATAACTTATTTATTTCGAATGTAATTTAATGGTAACAAAACTATTTCAAGGTCATTTAAAGAACCGTATTTCTTGTATATTTATCGAAAAGGCCACGCCCTTTCACTAAATATAGAATCTGAAGCATAGCCGTAATTTGAAGCGTGATTTATACTAAACAACGGATAATCTTGTTTATAAGGGAAGTTAACAAATATCTTGAATAGGTAAATACCGTCTTTGTCCTCATTACGGTTATCAGATTAGAGCATATTACTACAGTGTTTATGACTCATTAAGATCGATCATAAACACGGATCTAAGTGCAAAGGTTAATGTTGGTTTATAGCAAATACATATTTTTGCAATTAATGATCGATAGCTATATTTACGAAATATAATATATTACAGAATCGGTTATTTTCAACTACACAGTTTTCGCCTCGTCATTGTTAGGCCAATTAGATTTAGCACATTTTTGTTCTTTTATTTCGGAATTTAATGTAACCTTCCTACGTTGTACAGCGAAAACCTTTTCTCGCCAATGCTAAGTTATTACATAAAGTTTGTTGGCAAAGAACACAAGGGCAGAATCAAATTGTCAAGCGATAACAGCCTTTTGGACTATAAGTTTCTGAAAATATTCATGAAGGAAACTAGCCTCGCTTACGGCCTGCCTCATTGGTCAAGCGGTTATGATATGCGACTGATGATCAAGAGGTCTCAGACTCGATTTCACGACCGGGTCATAAGGGTAGTATTCGTAAGATTCTATAAATAGTAGAGCCACGCTGATTTCAGCAAGAACAGGCCGGCTTGACCGGGGCGGTACTACTATTTTTTTTTTTCGTGCTGAAATCCCCTCGCACACCACCTCGTGGTGGTATGTCGGACTCGAACCCACTAAAACCGCACGCCGTCTCGGGTACTGAAAGCCGGGGAACCAGGTGCACCCTAGCAAGGAAAACCCCTGGAACCCTGACGTACCTCGGGCCACCTACATAGTCGTAAGTAGCCCGCAACTGTGTGGGAACCGATGTTCCCGTGACTTTCCCCGGGCGCACGCTCCGCAGCAAGCGCGCTTCCATCCGAGCCTGCTTCTGCTAGAGTGACAGATGGCCTCATCTGTCACCCTCAGGCTTGCGCTTGTGGAGGGAGATCGTTCTGAAATTTCCGGCCCCGCTCCGCCGTCTCTTTGGCAAGCATAACTTGCTCGCAGAAAGAAACGGCGGAGTTCCACGCGCTCTCGCTCTGCTTATGCTTTCCATCAGGCAGACTAGTCATTTTGGCAGGCCATACGGTAAAAGCCGTATAGTTGCCCCACTTTTTGAAAAAGCTTTATTTTTTTTAAATATGAACTTGCTGAAAATTATTCAGTACGTATCTCACAAAGCAGATCTAAGCAGATTTAACTTCTATAAAAGCCTATTTTTGTATACATAATTGGTTTTGAATAAATACTGTTTTATTTCATTTCTCAGAAGACGGATAGTTGCCTATTATGACGAATAGTAGCCTAGCGTGCAAAATGCTTCGGGGGATACTTGTCTCGTGCGGGAATAGTAACCTCGGTATGATTTTAATTTTGGATAGAAAGAAACTTATACCAATTAAAGTAATCTTTACCTACATAAAAAAGGATTTTTCATTCAAGAAATTCATAATAACAGCCCGACGTATAGAAGTTTGGCGGTGTTTCACGCCCCTGCCTCGAAGAGCACGTTAAGCCGTCAGTCCCGTTTGTCATGAATATAAGGGCAGTCAGTATTTTCCTTTAAATATTCAGTTCGCCTAAGGGTTGCCAGGTCCGATGTTATTCACTGCGTGGAAAAACTAATTCAGGTAAACGGTTAAACTAGTAGCCGACTCCAAATAAACAATTTCATTCCAATACATTCTTGCTATTTTCATCGATTAATCCGACTCTCTGTAACGTGAAGTAATAAACACTGTACTTATAATTTAAAAAACGTTTACATGTCGGTTTCGTATCACTTATTACTTGTAGGTATTATTCAATGACACTTAGCGTTTGTTTATTTATATGTCGTACACAATTTTAAAGTAGACAACTATTTCGAAATCTGCAGACCTAATCTAATATTGCCTCAATATAATTATGCGAGTAGAAGGTAATGTTTTCTCGTAACTTGTAGGTGGGGGCAGTCAATGCGCAACAATTTGAGGTGTATTAGACAAGGTTAAATAAAGAGAAAGTAGCAAAACAACAACAAATCCTTCAAGGTACTTTGCATTTTCTAAAGTGTTAGTTGCCTTGTCTATAAAATTTTTATTTTATAACTAAACAATGGGGTCGACCGTATTCTAACTACACCATATTTGACTACCATTTCAAGTTATTTATGCGTCAGATACGTTTTTAGATAGATTACTGCAATTTATGCCTATTGGTTTTAAGCGGTCGCCACGCCGCTCTCTATTGCGCTAAGTGTTGTGGGATCAAATCCTACGTGGGACAACAAATTGTATAGTCCTCCGCGACACAGACTGTGTATTCTTAAAGTGGGGGTAAAGCTGCAGAGTATGTTTGTTTGTTTGAACGCGCTAATCTCAGAAACTACTGATCAGATTTGAAAAATTCTTTCAGTTTTAGATAGCTCATTTATCGAGGAGGCTATATATCACGCTTAGACCAATAGGAGCGGACGACCAATGAAGAATGTTACGAAAACGGGGGTAAATTATTACACTACGGGCAATAGGAGAGGTAAACGAAGTTGCGTGGGTCAGCTAGTTATTTCTAAAGACGGCGTTGCATTTACGCTAGGCACAAGTGTTACGATGTGTGTCATGTTGAGTCACGTAATATGATCTAAAGAATCTATTCACTGTTTGTCATATACGCAAGTTTTAACTTAGATGGTTCTATTTTGGATTCGATCGTTGTCTATGAATTTAAACTGTATATTACAAATGAACGGTCCCATATTTTATTTTAATTATTATTATTATTTCCTCCTTACACGTGTCTTTCTTTAATCTAAACACAAAAAATTCCATAGCATCCTCATCATCAACGACTATTACCCTGAAACATTCCGTCTAAACAAGTTAAAAGTATTAGAAATTTTCATCAATCAGCTCAAAAGGCATCCTTTTAAATCTATACATATAAAAATGAATCTCCGAAATGTATGTACGCGCATAACTTCCTATCGGCTGCACCAAATCAAACTTTTTTTATGTGTTGGTTATTGTTACGACAAGGTTTGTGTACAAGAAAAATAAAACATAACGGGAAAATTATTTTTTTTATCCGCGACGGGAAGCTGAGACATGCATATATGTAAGTATGACGGTACGAAGTTCGCCGGGTCATCTAGTTTTCTATACTATTAATAATTTTTTTTTGTATATAGGCCTGCCAAAATGACTCTAATCTGCCTGATAGAAAGCATAATCAGAATCCAAGAGCGGTCTCGCACTCACCAACGAAACATGACATCACGAATGCTGTCATTTTACGTTGACCTTCTGTGCGAGGGTAGTACCGCCCCGGTCGAGCCGGCCCAACCGTGCTGAAATCAGCGTGGCTCTACTACCTATACAAACTGTTGTTTAGTAGTCAGATTAATATAAAAATAACTTACCATAACACGTAGTAATAAGATCTGCTACGCCACATGATTCGAAGAATGTGCTAAGTTTGCTGCCAGGATAGAACACATCTACGAATTTAATCATCTCCATGAGTCCCAAACGGATCACAGCTGCCTTAGTGTTGTCTCCAAAGCCGAGACCATCTACGAACCCAGCCCCAACTGCTACGATGTTCTACAAAATCATTTATCATTAAAACAAATTTTATATATAAACTTAGAAATTCGAGACTTTATTTTTGTAACAAAAAGTAATTCACAGAAATTAACTGTGTAACTATGACATAAAATTTAATTACTTGGATATAGATGAAGTCAATAAGAAAAAGTTTAAAAACTATAACCCGACTATGTATGTCATATAGCCTATGTCACCTGGGCCACTTTTTCAAATCTATTGATAACTCATTCATTAAAATTGATTCAGTAGTTTAGGCTTCACGGTGGAACATACATAGCTTGCCAAAACTATTACCCTTCCTTTTGGTTTCACTATCAAGTAAAAAGGTTTTATCACAAATGAGTATACCAGGCGCACTAGCTGCCATTAAACAAACGAATTGCTTACCTTCAGGGCACCACAAATTTCCACAGCATCCTCATCATCAACGACTACTACCCTGAAATATTCCGTCTGAATGATATCTCTCATCATTGGGGCTAGCATTACGTCTCGGCATCCGATAGTAGTCTCGCAGAATTTTTCATCAGCAACCTTTATAAATAAATATGTTTCTAAATACAATGTATACCTAGTCCATTCGTTTAGATAGTGTCGGTGCACCCGAATGCAATTGTGGTTATTCTTGTGAAATACGAATATATTAATTCATACAACGGCGTACACTGGCAATACAACAAATCATACTGATGTTTGGGGTGTACGCCGCAGGCGGCCCTTTTATTTCGTGGCGGCTTGCCGTACGTATCCGTATTTTAGCGAATGGACTATACACACTACATGCCATGTTGCTTTACTAAGTACTATGGTCAATTCGTATTTTAGTACGTCACTAGTTGCTTCTAACATACTATAGCTGGTAGTTTTTTTTTAATATGTGATACCTATATCACATCACACCACATCAACAGCCTTTAACAGTTCACTGTTGGACATTGACCTCTGAATAGAAAGGATGCTTAGGATACCTATATATTCCGCTTAATATATAAAGGTGCTTCCACACAGCATATATTTAGTGTTAGAGAATGTTGGATAACATTTTTTAACAAATTGTAAGAAGTTATAAAATGTTACTGATATTATAAAACATCATGTAACATCATATAACATGTTTTAGCAAATGGAATAAAATGTTATCGTGTTACACAATGTTTTATAACGTTATATAAATGTTGTGTGGGACCTTATAACGTTATATAAAAGGTGTGTGGGAGCACCTTAATACAGTTAATATTCTGAATCATGAATTTGAGCCGTAACCCTTTTCTTATTTCTTCGCAGTTTGTTTAGCTTCCTCTGAGAAGGTGACGTACGTGATGAGGTGTGTGTGCATAAAGACATACAGGTAAAAAAAAGGACCCAACTAAAATTCTGCTAACTTTTCCACAGAAGCCTCATAGTTTCGCGAACCCATTTGGATCACAATTTTAAGTGATTTTTATTATTATATATGTTCTAAAATATTCTCGGAATATAAAAAATGATTTCGAAAACGTACCTTCTAAATACTTATGCTTGAAAGTGAGGCAATATCTAAATATTTACACCCACACGAGCCCACAGGTTACTAGTTTAAAACCTGATAATGGAATGTTATCAGGCTTAAAGCATTGACATAATTCGAACTTAACATATTTATCAACTACAAACATGTTAGGTACTTAATATGTAACTCTTACTTAAAGATTAAGGACCCAGCCAAAAATATAGTATCACATTTACAAATCGTAACCAATCGATAGGTATAGGTAAACATTTAAATCAAAAACAAACATTACCTTCTTCAGATTTTTTTTTATATATTTACTAGCTAATAAAATTGCTATAAAATCCATCCCAGTTTCGATTCGATTGACTGGCAAAATAAACTTTTAACGTTTGAATAAGGATTTTAAAGACTAAACTTAAGCTAAAAATCAATTCTAAGTACATACTTTAATTTAGTTCAGCGTACATCATATAGCATAACAGTCGTTAGTGTTTATCTTTATGTACTTAGTTTCGTAGTAAAGATATACGCAAAAGTTATGTACGAAAAACATATTATCTATAAGTCAACAAGTCATAAATTCTAAATATCTGAGTGTTTACAAAGTTCAAAATTAGAGCGATGATTATATGTGCATGTTGATGTCCCTAATTTTAGCACTAAACCCGATTTGGTCTAGACAATTTATGTGTCAACACGTCTAACATGTCAAATGTTACATGTTAGGAGAGAGTTGCATAATACCGCGCGTCTGATAACTCCGCGCATCGAAATACTGCAAAAACTAATTGCTTGTAGCGCTCTTCAACGCTTAAAAATCATAGTACGAGGCGCATTGACAACTTTATTCTGTATTTATATTGCAACACATTTTTTCCTTGTATTCTAATGCTTATATATTGTAAAATTAATATCCAAGAGGATTTAATTACAAAATTAACTTTACTGTATTATTTTCAGGTTTTAAAATGAAATGATCTAGTTTGTCAATTCTATTGTAATATCAATTGGGACGCGAAATTGTTGCGGACGCGGAGTTGCCAGCTGCAACAACGAAACTCAAAACAGACTAGTTTTTTTTTTATGTTTGACCCATCCAAAATGACTCTACTTTGCCTGATGGAAAGCATAAGCAGAATCCAAGAGTGGTGGCCACCATACTGCGAATGCTCCAACAATGCAGCATGGCGACCCACACCATAGCGGGCTAGTGATGCTTCTGCATCATTGGACCTCCGGTCTCGCACTCATCAACGAAACACGACAGCATGATCGCTGTCATTTTACTTTGATTTTCTGTGCGAGGGTAGTACCGCCCCGGTCGAACCGGCCCGTTCGTGCTGAAATCAGCGTGGCTCTACTACCTTGAGAAAAACTAGTTATAATATAATTCTATTCAAAGATTTACTTATTTTAATACCTAGTCATTAAATATTGATAAATAATAAATGTACTAGTTTTGCT
Source organism: Spilosoma lubricipeda (assembly GCA_905220595.1). NCBI lineage: Eukaryota > Metazoa > Arthropoda > Insecta > Lepidoptera > Erebidae > Spilosoma > Spilosoma lubricipeda. Next base: position 13,236,357 of record HG992282.1, on the reverse strand, counting down.
TTTTTGACTGAAAGAATTTAAAGTTTCTGTTTATTTCCTAAAACTTTTTAGTGAATTTATCTTGTTCTAGAATAGTATCTAAATAAAAAATAAAATAATATCTTAAAATTTATTGTTTTTGTATTTAATCTCAGGTTTTATCAAACAAGTCTGATAATACCACGCTCTCCCGTTTTGTTAAAATATCCCTCTAACTAATGTTTGTTCTTTATAATATTTTGTCATGCTGTATGTGTCGTGAAATAAATTCTCTACTACTTAAACGTCTTTTGGAATCTGTTTATCAAACTCTGTCCGAATTAGAATTAGTCTAAGCTCTGAAGGGCTCGGTAGTATCCAACTCTCCCCTATACCATGCAGTTGTAATTATATATATATTTGTTGCAGTAACCAAACAAACAAACCTTTAGTCTTATTTTCTAAGAAATTTGCGAAGTAAGCGAGTGAATGAGTTTCTAAACAAAGGCCAGTTAAGAAATGTAAGTACTAATTCGCATCGTTCTAGTATCATAACAATGACTAATATTCTTACCTCTGAAGCGATGTTGGCACCCATCAACACGGCACAGGGTATTTTAAGACACCTAGTGATAATATGCGATATTAGGTCAATACCGCCGCCCTCAGCAATGTCGAAGCCCTAAAAGTGGGATAATAAATTAGTTCCGTGTATGTTTCTGCCAAAACAGCTGTAACCTTTTTTAAAATGCATGGCAATTCCCTCGTCTTTTCACACATGTACGTACCTTGATCAAAGAAAGCGCAGCTGCTGTAGGTTTAATTTTACCTAGAAGTGTGGAACAAATCGTTCTGACGAACTGATGAGGTACTACGAAAATCAATAGGTCGGCATCCTTCGCCGCATCAACCACATCAGGAACCGCCACCTGCACCAAAGAAGAATGTGCTAAAGGAATTTTATTTTGTTCTCTGTCTAACTTTATTTTGGTGATAGAATTTATTTCATTTCACTTGCAGTAACCAAATTAGTTCAGTTAACGAGCTCATTTAATATCTATTATGTGGTTTCAATAAGTTCTTTGAACATTATAGGTAACTAGTTGTTGCCCGCGGCTCCGCCCGCGTATATGTCGGTTATCGCGGCAAATAGTAGCCTATGTGTTATTCTGATGTATAAGCTATATTACTGTAAAGTTTCATCCAAATCCGTTCAGTACTTTTTGCGTGAAAGAGTAACAAACATCCATCCAAACATCCATCCATCCTTACAAACTTTCGGATAGGATAGTAGAATGTTTTATACCAAAAATTTTTACGTTTTGTTTAAATCCCGTTTTAATTTAAATAAATCAGTAGAAAGAATACACAAGTATAATTTTAACATTAAGTTCTTAATCACATACCTACTATCTATACGACCTATTGCCTACTGTAGTCGGGCCTAAGTATATAAACCAAACAATTGGCGCAATGTCACGGAAGGCAGGTACTTTAAGTGATAGCACTAAATGAAAGACAAACATATTGGCATGTGATCACAGTAGCTAATAGCGCCTTGCGATACGTCGAGTGTGCCTATAACATTTTTAAATATTTCTATTGTCACCTAACTGACTGCGCCCCGCCCTCGGTTATACCCGCGGGTTTTGTTGCTTTTGAAACAAATATTATTTACTCTTTTTTATGTTGTAGCTGCCAAAATGACTCTACTCTGCCTGATGGAAAGCATGAGCAGAATCTAAGAGCTGTAGTCAGCATGCAGCATGGTGACCCACAATATGCTGAGTAAGATGCTTTTTCACGCTGGAACGCAGGAAGGTAAACCGAAGCGGTGAGTACGAGAGCGTATGTCTACCACACTGAGGAGGTACTTCCAAGAGGAAGGAGAATGGGGACCAGTTGGAACAGCTTTACAGAAAACTCTCCATGATAATGGCGATAGAGGACTGCCATAGAGGCGATATTTCTACGCAACTACAGAGGCCCAAGGGACTCGGTGGTTTCGGGACTGTCGACAATGCGATTGGGTCACTAGCTTTCTAGCAGATAGAATCATAAAGGTCTTAGTTGACGGTGAGTGCTCTGGCTCCGTATCTGTGAATACTGGTGTCCCACAAGGCTGTGTGCTATCGCCTACTCTATTTCTCCTCCATATCAATGACACGCTGCAAATTAGCGGCATTCATTCTCTCTATACTGGCCGCGCCAATATTTCTCAGGAAAACGTCATTGAGAGTCGAAACAAACTTGTGTCTGAAATTGAGTCCTCCTTGGCAAAGGTCTCAGATTTAGGTAGACTTAATTTAATCCAATTTAACCCCAGAAAGACACACTAAACTGAACATTCACCATTAAAAAACTGCCGTGGGTCGTAAATCCTCGTTTTGGAGACACTCCCCTATCTGCCTCAGCCAATATTGGAATACTTGGTGTCGACATATCGAGCAAAGTCCAGTTTCGTGGCCATTTGGAGGGTAAGGTCAAAATTGGCCTGGAAAAAGCTAAGTGTGCTCAACAGATCAAGACAGTATTTTACCCCGGCCCACCGCCTTTTGCTTTATAAGGCGCAGGTTCAGCCTCACATGGAATACTGTCCTCATCTTTGGGCGGGGCCACCCCAATTCCGGCTCCTCCCTCCGCGGTCACCTTCCTCTCCTTCCTCTGCGAATAAGGACAATGCAGCATGGTGACCCACAATATGCTGAGTAAGATGCTTTTTCACGCTGGAACGCAGGAAGGAAAAACCGAAGCGGTGAGTACGAGAGCGTATGTCTACCGCACTGAGGAGGGACTTCCAAGAGGAAGGAGAATGGGGACCAGTTGGAACAGCTTTACAGAAAACTCTTCATGATAATGGCGATAGAGGACTGCCATAGAGGCGATATTTCTACGTAACTACAGAGGCCCAAGGGACTCGGTGGTTTCGGGACTGTCGACAATGCGTATTGCTCGTCGCTACAACTGGCGCAAAAATTCAGAACAGTACTCCACGCAGGAGCGAAGCTGGGTCTTGTAAAGAAGACACAGATGATCGGGCCAGAAGAACCATCTCACTCTTTTTTTTATGAAATATGGGGCAAACGAGCAGACGTATCGCCTTATAGTAAGCGATTACCGCCGCCCATGGACATGGCCGCAACACTTAAGGCGTCACAAGTGCGTTGCCGGCCTTTTAAGAATGAATGCGCTCTTTCTTGAAGGTCGTATTGGTTCGGAAATACCGCAGGCAACAGTTCATTCCACAGTTTTGTTGTGCGAGGCAGAAAGGCCCTGAAAAGCGCACAGTCGTGGACTGCCAGCCATCTAGATCATGGAGATGAAATTTATGCCTGGTAGGACGGTGGCGGAAAGAGGCGGCAGGAATCAGTCCGAACAATTCCTCGGAGCACTCCTCAAAGTAAATGCGGTAGAAGATGCACAGCGAAGCCACATCTCTACGCAGCGCCAAAGAGTCTAGCCGAATTGAAAATTCTTGGCAGTCGACGAATCGAATCGCTCTCCCGTTGAATGCGGTCCAGAGGGAGGAGCTGGAATTGGGGTGGCCCCGCCCAAAGATGAGGACAGTATTCCATGTGAGGCCGAACCTGCGCCTTATAAAGCAAAAGGCGGTGGGCCGGGGTGAAATACTGTCTTGATCTGTTGAGCACACTTAGCTTTTTCGAGGCCAATTTGACCTTACCCTCCAAATGGCCACGAAACTGGACTTCGCTCGATATGTCGACACCAAGTATTCCAATATTGGCTGAGGCAGATAGGGGAGTGTCTCCAAAACGAGGACTTACGACCCACGGCAGTTTTTTAATGGTGAATGTTCAGTTCAGTGTGTCTTTCTGGGGTTAAATTGGACTAAATTAAGTCTACCTAAATCTGAGACCTTTGCCAAGGAGGACTCAATTTCAGACACAAGTTTATTTCGACTCTCAATGACGTTTTCCTGAGAAATATTGGCGCGGCCAGTATAGAGAGAATGAATGCCGCTAATTTGCAGCGTGTCATTGATATGGAGGAGAAATAGAGTAGGCGATAGCACACAGCCTTGTGGGACACCAGTATTCACAGATACGGAGCCAGAGCACTCACCGTCAACTAAGACCTTTATGATTCTATCTGCTAGAAAGCTAGTGACCCAATCACATAATTTCTCGGGAAGCCCATTGGAAGGGAGCTTAGAAAGAAGCTCTGTCTGCCAGACCAAGGCCAAGCCAGACAGAAAAAATAAAATAGTGCTGTTTTTACTATTTTCCTTGCAAGTTTTCCTTTTTTTCTCTCCATAATGTAATCAAATTTGTTGAGCTGTTCTTGAGTCTTGCACTTAGCAACTCATTTGGCGATTCATTTTTATTGATATAGAGTATTAAATTGTTCAAAAGAAATCTGTTTAATAAAAATTTTTATAACACAAAATTCCAGAAAGGACTACTTTATTGAAATTATCAACCCATTTGTTACTGTAGTTGTGCAATGAAAAAAAATTAATATGTTAATGAAATGAAATGAATAAATTGTTTAAAAAATTTAAGAATTCCATTACAATACATAACAAGAAAAATGTAAATAAATGTTGAAAATTTAATAAATTATATATTTAATATAAATTAGCTACTAATTGCAAACAAATTTTTGTAGCTCTTTAACAGACAGTCTAATATCAAGATTTGACGTAAAAGGCCATTGTTGACTTTGGTTTGGTTTAGAAATAAATTAGTTCAGCATGGCACAACATTATAGAGAAAAATTCTAAGCCATAATTGTCATGGGTAACAGCTATGAAATGTATAGGAATAGCTAATGACTCTGATTGAAATTATATTATTAACCATTAAACTAAGGAATGAGTCTTTTTTTTTATTTCAAATTTCGAGTGAGAGAAAAATGATCATGATTTACTTACCACATTTTCAGGCAGCTTGTGTCCAGGCAAATATTTTACATTCTCGTGAGTTTCATTGATGATTTCAGTAAGCTTTTTCCCTTCAATGATCTCTTCATAAACCCACATTGTAACTTTGTCTTCGAAATTAGGAAGTCGAGCTGCATTGCGACCGACAATTTTAGCAATAGCAGATCCCCTATAGCAATTATTAACTATTATTAAACAAGTCCAACTTCAAAAGGATTTTTTGATATAAAATATTATAACAAAAACAAACTACAAAATTGATTTGCTGATTAAAGTTAATTCCTTTATTAGTTATGTCATGTCACAAATTACTTCAAAGGTCACATATTAAAACATGTAACTTGTGTTATCAAATTACAGGTTAATTTAATATGAAATTTATATAGAATTATTCGTCACATACCAATTTCCAGAGCCAATAATGCAAACTCTATTTTTTAACTGTTTTTCTGCCATTGTATACTTGTTGATGAACGTATGAAAAGTAAATGAAATTAAAATTAAAACACGACGACACAAGATAAAGTAATTCTTGCGACTAAATTGAAATTCGCAATGATATAGTGCACGCGCACGGCACGGCACTGTTACGTTGTGACGTTATCAACTTGTCAAATTCTTCCGTTATCAGTAGCAGTAAAGGTTCACCTCTATCATCCTAGAGGTCATTTTTAGACATAAAAAAATAATCGAGATAAAATAAACGGTTTAAATTCCTGCACTTGATGCTATTATTTATTTTAGTTTCACTTCATTTCTGATTTGAATTTTGTTAAACATAGCCATAAAAAAGTTTCTCAAAATATTTTATTCATTTTAAAAGCTGGCAAAGCTGCCATACATCATCAAACTAGTTGGGCAATGGTTTTTCAGTGGCCCTTAGAGCATATATACATGAAAGGGCAGCTGAACGGGTGGAAATGCGTGATCAGAGAAGAGAGAGAGACTGAGTTTAATTAGAGTCTGTCTGTCTCACGCAAGCTTTTGATTGGTTGGTATATTGCCCGCCAAATCATTCATGCAAATTGGTATATGCGCCCACCAATCAGAAGCTTGCGTGAGAGAGACTCTAACCAAACTCATTCTCTCTCTCTCTACTTCAATCACGCTTTCCACCTGTTCAGCTGCCACTCCATGTATATATGCTCTAAGTAGTAGCCCTAGTAGACCGTTATTAGTAGAGAAGTATTTTTTTATCAGCTCTAGAACTTAAAGCATATATATCTCGAGGGGCAGCCGAACGGGTGGAAAGCGTGATCGAAGTAGAGACAGAGAGAGAGACTGAGTTTGGGTAGTGTCTGTCTCTCTCGCGCAAGATTCTCATTGGGCTTCTGATTGGTTGGTGTGTTTCCCACCAAATCAGAGCAACTGATGAGCATTCTCCTTGAGGTAATGTAGATGACAATTATTTCAAAATTTCCGATCTTCAACGTTAAAAGTTTAAGGAAGCTATTGTCAAATTTTTCGTCAATCATTTTGCCGATCAGGAGATGGCAATGATATTATATTGGTAGTAAGGTAATTTCATGTAGTTACTAATAATTAATTTTAAATTGATTATAATTTGTCATGCCCTGATCACGAAAAGCGGCTCGACGAACATAGCATTTCGTGCTTGCCAACAAAATAAAGATTTTACTATTACAATCAGAACTGATACTGATAAAGTGGTAATTTTTCAAATTTTGTAGTTAATTGTCAACGATACTTTTTGCTATATTAACATTGAGTAGACGTCATAGTGCTGGATCCTCAACGTTAAATGTAACAAACTGATTGCCAACGTCCATACCATGTTGAATACACCGGTTCTCGTCCGATCACCGAAGTTAAGCAATATCAGGCGCGGTTAGTACTTGGATAGGTGACCACCTGGGAATACCACGTGATGTTGGCTTTTTGCATTTATTTACAGAAAATATATTGTTTTAGAGTATATTTTACCATTTTCAGGCTCAGCTCACAAGTCCTATGCACGACACAAGCCACTCCTTGCTCGGCGAGCAGAAGCACCTCTCTGAAGCGTTACCCTCTGTGCCTGAAAAAGTCTACTTAAAGTATAAGCTTATTGATTTTTTATTTTGATCTGAAGTATACCAGGGGACGACGAAGCTTATATCGGTTAGCGGCAGTCGGCCCCCACTAGGTACGGAGGTGTCACGAGGCTTCTCCGTACGGGTCCTTTCCTGTAACGGTTGCTTCAGAAAGTACTGGCACTTTTTTACTAGAAACTAAGTGAGTTGTATGTGTGTGCTGGTGGAGGCGACAGATAAGACCGGAGGAAGATTGAAATTCCCGACCCAATTCACTGCCGGTGAACCGCGCGCGGAGGAACGCATTCTAGCGCCACAAGCGCTATTTTCATACTGAACCGCTATTGAAAGTTAATGACAGCATTCGGTACACCACAGAACAAAAAGATATAAGTAGAAATGGCTAGTAGAGGTGACGCGCGTGCTACTAGTAAGCGTTGCTAACTAATATTCGACTAGAGATTTAAGCTCAGCTCTTCCTTATCCCATTCACATAAAGCTCAGTTTGGTATGATCGGATTTTATCAATTTTCAACGCTACTCGGTTAGAGATGTAGTCAGGTAGGATGTTGGTTTTATCGAAATGCATACTTTTAAACGGGTTATAGAATACGTATAAGTATAATGTACAAAGGCCTCTTCCAGGCAACCTTAGGATGGATAAAAATGTATCGGAGAGACAGTAGTTGACGGTGCGGTAGTTTTGAAGAGTTATAATTTTCTAATGAATATAACTCAAAACACACATACTTATTTTTATACACATACATATACATCAATATACGTAGCCATACATGCCAATAACTTTAACTAATCAATTATATTATAACTAAATATTCCATTTTTGTTCATTGCAATCAATTTATGATTATTGATACTATGTATTGCCTAACAAAAACAAAATGAATATAATATTTTTTAAACATTTTAAAATAAATAAATAAATAAATAAATATTTTTGGACATCTAACACACAACGCCATCTAGTCCCAAGCTAAGCAGAGCTTGTGTTATGGGTACTAGACAACTGATATAAATACATATATACTTTTTTTTTGTAAATACATACATATTATACATAGAAAACACCCAAACTCCGAAACAAATATTTGCAGGTCATACAAACATTTGGTCCGACCCGGGAATCGAACCCGAGACCTCAAGCACAGCAGTCGCATACGCTACCACTGCGCCATCGAGGCAGTCAAATATTCTAATTCAATAATTCTAAATCTATTAATATATGTACAAACTATGCCAAAAATTAATTATGTAGGAACCACTGTTTTGAGTTTTGCTAAGTGCTTAAATAGTCTTTATTATATATAATATTACTAGCTTTGCCCGCGGCTCCGCCCGCGTGTATGTCGATTATCACGGCATATAGTAGTCTATGTGTTATTCTGATGTATAAGCTATATTACTATAAAGTTTCATCAAATCCGTTCAGTAGTTTTTACGTAAAGAAGTAACAAACATACACACTCACACACTTTCGCCTTTATATATTAGTGTGATGTGATAAGTAGAATTATGATTCTAATACAGATTCTTAAAATTAATAAACATTATTATGCAAGTACTTATTTTTTAGTTTCCTTACCTTTATAATGTTACCTCCTCAGAAATCCTTAAATTCATGTTTTATATTCTGCTCCGTCCAAACAGAAGTTAGCTATCGATATTATTGATAATATTCTAATTGTGCTACAACGCTAATCGAGTAGCGGTACATGTCGAGGAATGAAACAAATCTCGAATTTATTCCTATTGAGATTTTTTTATTCCCATTTAGAATAACGCCATCTGTTTTTGAATAGTTTGCAATGAAGTATTCTTACTTTCAAGATTACGAAACGTTATATGTTCTTCTTCCCCTATGGCAAAATAACTCTTAACATTACGCGAGAAGAAATACGTCTGACTTGATGTATTGTAGGCTAGTTTTGAACAAAATACTAACATCAAATCAAAAGCATTCGTTATTAGTGTGCAATAATAAATAGTTCTTTCATTTGCCTGAGTTTGGCGACAGTCGTTCCGCTGTAAATTATATTATGACACATAACTATTTGTTCTGTGCGGTACACTATTTAGTACTAAAACATTATCATTTTTGTTAAATTTTCGAGACTGCTTTTCTAAGTTTATGTAATAATTTTCTTTTTTCCTGTAAGACAAAAATAAATGTTGGTCCAAATTTGCCGCCCTATGCTCCAGCCTACTCAGCCTAGTGGTAAATCCACCATTTGACTTTGTTGATCTTGACTCACTAAAAGCATATATTATGTAAATGCTCTAAGTGCTGAACTAGAATATTTAATTATCTGTGGTATTTTTGTAGAACATTCTCGAACTGCCTTCCATCGACTAGCATTTCTTGCGCTTCATGTTCGATCAAACAAACGTCATTCATTTGAAAGAATAAAGAATCTCGTGTGCTGAAGTGAACGCCCGTACGCGCTTCGCTGTGATCCCTTGAATAGTGCTCGTGTTTTAGTGAATCAGTGATACTAGCCATTTTTGGAAGCATAATTCATCTCTGCAAGTGGAAAGAAATAAAAGGTAGTATTGCATTAGTATTCTTAAGTTATCGATCTATTCAACGTGAAAATAGAAAAATGGATGGTGATTACGTAGATTTCTAGAAGCCATTAAACGTTTTTCATTATTCTTTTCACTCCTGTTCAGCATTGGATACTTGTCATTATTAAAAATTGATTTACTTTATTAAAGCACGAGTGTCCCAAATTCTTTTTACACTGAAATCAGTCTGACCGTAAACGTGGTCTTCATTGATTTACAATTAAAATTACGATAGCTGTCAGTGCTGGTTTGAATCGATATCTTTCTAAATTCAATAACTACATTGCATCACTAACACATTGTTTTCTTTAATTGCTATAATTAATTTGGTCTGTTCAGTTCTGAAATACTAGAATTTTCCACAACATTCTTTATTCACATCTATTGTCTTCTTTTGTACTAGGTCGGTAAAATGGTGAAAGAGACGACATATTATGATATATTAGGCGTAAAAACCAACTGTACCACAGAAGAACTTAAAAAAGCCTACAGGAAACTAGCCCTGAAATATCACCCAGATAAAAATCCAAATGAAGGAGAAAGGTTCAAACAGATTTCGCAAGCCTATGAAGTTCTTTCAAATCCAGACAAGAGAAGAATCTATGATCAAGGTGAGTGCATGTTATTGTTTGACTTTCCTAGTAATTTTTTTGATTTTAGTTAATGTAAAAAATATTGTTCACTTTGAAAAGTTTTAGGGATTTTAGCAATTATGACTCTACAGATGCCTTGTGCAAGGTAATAATAATTGTACCAAGAGACTAAATATATAATTATATGAAATCCTAGTTAATTCTGTACAAAGAACTAAGCCTCATTGTTCAATAATAAGTCTAAATTAGTGACATGTAGTTATATACATAAATTGAAACATTAACCTGACACCATGTTGTTATTAATAGGTGGTGAACAAGCATTGAAGGAAGGAGGTGGTGGCAGTGGATTCTCCTCCCCAATGGACCTGTTTGATATGTTCTTTGGGGGAGGGTTTAGTGGAGGCCGTCGACGTGATCGTGAAAGGAAATTCAAAGATGTTATTCATCAATTGTCTGTAACCCTTGAAGAACTTTACTGTGGTGCTGTTAGAAAGTTGGCACTGCAGAAGAATGTTATCTGTGAAAAGTGTGAAGGACGTGGTGGAAAGAAGGTAAGGCAATTGACTGTTAAATCTTCTTTATTACACAGATCTTTTTTCTGTAGATTTGACAAATCGATTCCACTCTGCCTGATGGAAACCAGAATCCAACAGTGGTGGTTCACTATACTCATTGCAAATGCAGACAATACACCATTGTAACTGACATAGTCGAGCTAGCCTGCTTGAACTGAAGTCAGTGTGGCTCTACAACCTTGGTTAAAAAAAAATTATGCCCGTGCCTGTACAGTAGAAATCATCTTATACTTTCGCACTTATAATGTTATAAGGATTTAAATGTACCTAGATACTTGTAATGTTTCTTGTTCTTGTAACAAATCATTCAAAGACAAGATTGTAAATTGCATTATTATATTAAAGTCATACCAACTAACCTAAAAATAATTTATCTGTTAGGAAATTGCTATGGGAACCACAAAGAAGAATGTCTGGTTTCCTTGGTAATTTCTTAACACAATATGTTAGGAATTTTTACAAATTTAAACCTATTTCATTACCTAGGTACCATGCAGTGGCCATTATAAACTCAATTTATCACAAATAGTAAACTGCTCAGTTTAAATAAAAATTTAATACAGCACTTATGCAATTTTCAATTTTAGATAACTATGATTACTTGTTATAGGTTTTTGTGTTCAACGGGCTTCAATTAATCTTAAATAAACATTACAAATGTTACACACAATTATTCGTCATAGTTACATTAAGATCTAATTACAAACTTCTCTGACCACCAAATCTGAATAATAAATTTGTAATTTGTGTATTGTCTTCATTTGTTTTTCTTTGAGATTGAAGAACAATAAACATATTATATTAATTCAAAATGTTTATTATAAACTAGCTGAACCCCGCGGCGTTCCCCGCGGTTATTGTCGTACCACGGGTAACGCCGCGAGACAAAGCTAGTCTCATTAGCTATCTAGTAGTGAAAGTCCCGTCAAAATCAAATTACTTGGAACAAACAGTCAGACAAAAATTGTAAAAAATGATATTTTGGGTGTATACATGCATATGCTTTTATTAAAAAGCGGTTATTTTAATATTACGGACACTAAAATTTTATTTATTTGCATAGATATTTTAATTTTTTTTTTGTTATTAAGTAAGACCGACCGAAAAGCAGGGAAAAGCAGCACTAAGCAGGGAAAACGCTAGGCCGAAGAAGAAGAAGAAGTAAGACCGACCGAAGGTTCGGTTTCGGCCAAAAAATTATAGTTATGGCCGTAGTTTTAAAAATGGCCTTCGGCCGCGGCCGAAACTCGAGTGAGTGGGAATAATCGTGCCTCATTCGGCGAACTTCGTTACTAACTCGTGCTCACACGCCCACATGGACGGCTTAGTTCGCTGTCTGTGATTCCTTTGTTGTTTGAATTGAATTGATTTTATGTTTAACATATATATGACTAGCCGACCCACGCAACCTCGTTTGTGTCTCCTATTGCCCGTAGCGTGATCATTTTCCCCCGCGTTTGTAACATTCTTCATTGTTGCTCCGCTCCTGTAGGTCTTAGCGTGATGATATATAGCCTATAGCCTTCCTCGATAAATGGGCTATCTAACACTGAAAGAATTTTTCAAATCGGACCAGCGGCTCCTGAGGTTAGCGTGTTCAAACAAGCAAACTCTTCAGCTTTATATATTAGTATAGATTAACATATGACATACTGTTTCGTAATCGTCGGTAAGAGTGTGAACTTGGTTCTTGAATCGTTGAAATGTTGTGCCAAATATATCTATCTGACTACTGTAGTCACTATAGTAAGCCGTAAAATAGGAGAGTTGGAACATAAACTGTCCTTCGAAAAGGTGGATCTTTATCTTAAAATGCCTCGCACTTAGGTGACAAAAAACCAACACGTTTGTTTATTGGGATACACGCTAAGCGACTAGCTTGGCGCCAAGCGTGCAGTGCGGCCGGTAAGAACGTTGTTTTACAAAGTTGCTCGATAGGCTCCAGGCGCTAAGCAAGCCGCCTGTCTGTGCGGTCGTAGCCTTAAGGAGATGTACCTTCTATTATCAGCTCATCATCATGAAATGATGATTACCAATACTCAAATAGCGGAGTAGCTTTAGAAAACACATGGTAAATATGGTACGGCCTAAAATAATTGAGGGTTTCCCTCGATTTCTTTGGGATCCCATCATCAGATCCTGATATTATACCAATAGGACTACCTTGGAATAGGAATACAAAATAATTTTCAAAATCGGTTCGCAATTGACAGGTTAAGAGTACCTTAATTACCTAAGAAATAAAGCAACTTTAAAAAAAAAAAATTTTTCAAGCGCGTGCAAGTTTCGATTTCGGCCGAAACTGAGCGCCAAGCCGAAGGTTCGGTTTCGGCTGGAAAAACCAGTTTCCTTCGGATACTAGTACTTGTGTTATAACGATTTACTTAAATCATATGGTTAATATTATTCAATGACACAATAGACTTGTTTTGGTCATCCCTAAGGTCCTTAAAAATATACTACAACTTGTTTTTGTATCAACAAATTTAAATTGATCTCTTATCAGCTGTCTCAATTTTCTTGAGTTACTCTAGTTATAATTAGAGGTAGAGGTTTTGATTCAGAATGTTAGCAAGATTGAGTTTTCGATCTTATCTCTCTTAATCAAATGTGAAATGTTTAGCAAACGTGGAAGTCAGCAGTCAGTGTTTATTGACAATGAATGACGTCTTGAACGTGACTAGCGCTTTTATTAAGTGTTAATATAAAATATATTAATAAAAATTTGCTGCTGTTTTGGTTACATAATTTGTTAACTACTGTAATTAAATGTCAATTGAAATAAAATTTTTATGTTATCATTTACAATAAAGTATATAGCGAATGTTAAATTTTATTGTGATCACGTACATACATTCACACCTTTACCTCCGAAAGGAGAAAGAGGCATATTTAGACATACAATTTTGCCAATGATAAATTTAGTTCATCTATACAAATAAAAAAAATTGGAGTGTCTGTTTGTAATATTAAAACAACCGCTTTTTACTAAATGCATATGTATGTATACACGGTACATATACCAAAAATGTGGGTAAAAAAATTTTTGTCCGTCTGTCTGTTTGTTCCGGGTAATCTCTGGAACGGCTGGACGGATTTTAACGGGACTTTCACTGGCAGGATGATCCGGGGAGTAACTTAAGCTACTTTTCTTAGACTAACTTTGTCCCGCGGCGTTACTCGCGGTACGACGATAACCGCGGGTAACACCGCGGGGTTCAGCTAGTCTTACATAACACTAGACAAGTCTCATACAATCAAGCAGGTTGCAGAGCATGACTTCAATGATAAATAAATGGGCTTGTTTGCAAGAGAAGACCAGCAGCACAGCAACCTGCGGGCATGGTGTGTAGGAGGCTTGATGTGTCTAAACAGTAATATTATGTCGATGCGATCTTGGAATCCATGTGATCCTCCGCCGACTCCGACTTTAAGTTGATATAATATTCATGCACTAGGAGTTAAATGTTTATAAAATATTTGTCCAAATACAAATCACATCCACAATATGTTTTGTTAATTTTCTAATAAAATTCTTTCTACATCTATCATAAACATAAAACTTTTATATTTATTTTGCTAATACATATTCACAATAAATTGCCCACTGATTAACCTCTTGATTTTCAGGGCGCGGTACAAACTTGCCCCACTTGTCGCGGAACAGGTATGCAGGTTCAGGTCCAACAGTTGGCTCCGGGCATGATCCAACAAATTCAGACCGTGTGCAGTGAATGTCGTGGTCAACGAGAGATCATTGACCCCAAAGACCGTTGCAAAGTTTGCCAGGTAAAAAAAATAATTTTCTATTTAAAGTTTGTAGTTCACAACTTTTTTTTTATAAACTGCCAATGTCCGTAAATTTATTACCACTGTTGTGGTTTTCAAAATAGATAAATTTATATAATACGATTGCAGGGCCGCAAAACTGTACGTGACCGCAAAATTCTCGAAGTCCATGTTGATAAGGGTATGACTGATGGGCAAAAGATTGTGTTTAGTGGAGAGGGTGATCAAGAGCCCGGCTTAGAACCCGGTGACCTTGTTATTGTGCTGGAAGAGAAGGAACATGACGTAAGTACTCTTTACTTAACAACGTTACTTTTCTGCAGATATGACATCAAAATTCTTTATTGTTTTGATATTATATTTGGAGACTACATAATCTGGTTGTTTTTTATATTTAGTTTTAGCCAGAGTTTATTGTATTAATATTCATTTAAGTTTCGTTTTTGTAAAACTAAGATGTTTAAACTGAAAAAAAAATCGAAATATGTTTGCTTTTATATTTTTGATGAGAATTTTGAATGTATAAAGTCAAAGTAGGACCAATGGTATTTTAATATCACAGTGACTTGAAATATGAAGAGAGTAAGAAATTTATTTAGGTAATTATATAAATAATCTGACTTTTTTATAAAATACTACCCTTTAATGACCGTTTCTCTTTCTTTGTTAGAAGATGAAGTGAATAATACCGCAGTGCATTAAATACACATAGACAAATGTTGACTTCTTAATACATATGAGATATTCTTTGTTATTTCTAGGTCTTCAGACGTTCAGGCAATGATCTTATCATGCGGATGAATATTGAGCTCGTGGAGGCCCTTTGTGGTTTCCAGAAGGTTGTTCGAACCCTTGACGAAAGAGATATTGTGATTACTGTATTACCTGGTGAAGTGATCAAGCATGGAAAAGTTAAATGCATATTGAATGAAGGTACATATTTTATTGTATATTAAAATTAGCTATACTTTGGATGACAATTGTGTTGTTAAAAATTGAGTGACATTAAAAATACTACAAGTAATTTAATGACAAGGTTTACTTTTCATTTGTATGTGCAAATACAAAAGGGATTACGATTACTGTTTTAATCAGTTCTATTTAACATAGTTTAACTTAGGATCATAAATTTGTATACAATTTCAAACAGGACCTATGTTAGTTTTCTTTGTTTCGTTTCTGCACACACATAAATAGTGGTGATCTATCAAAAGGATCTCCAGTTATGTTGATTACTACTTATGAAATTTTAGTACTATTCCAATGGATTATAATTATTATTAAGTAACTTTAATAGATAGCTGTATGATCAGATATACTATAACTATATAATGGTAATATCTGGCTGAAGTAAAAAGATAAACTTAAAACGGGAAATTTTAAAGTACTGTTAGCAAATATATTTCTTTAATATTTTTTTTCTTTTTCTAGGTATGCCTATGTACAAAAATCCATTTGAAAAGGGACAGCTTATTATACAATTCTTCGTTGATTTCCCTAATCGCATTCCACCTGAAGTCATTCCTGCACTAGAGAACTGTCTGCCACCACGGCCTAGGGTGAGTACAATCACACTAATATTATAAAGACGAAAGTTTGTGAGTGTGTATGTTTGTTACTTCTTTATGGGGAAATGGATTTACCAATTTGGATGTCTTATACGTCAGTATAACACATAGACATAAAGGTGGACGTAGCCGCGGACAACAGCTAGTAACTAAATATTTCAGACATCTAAACACAACGCCATCTAGTCCTGAACTAAGCAGAGCTTGTATTTTGGGTTCTAGACAACTTATACTAGATATAAATATAGATATACTTGTAAACTCATCCATATTATTATAAATAGAAACACCCAAACTCCGAAACAAATATTTGCAGATCATATTAACATTCGGTCCGACCCGGGAATCGTACCTGAGACCGCACAGCAGTCGCGTACGCTACCACTGCGCCAACGAGGCCGTCAAAACTAAACTAACTAAAACAATTTATATCCAACCTTTTTATAAAGAATTCTATAAATGCACAAATATTAAATATATTTTTTAGCAAATGTATGTATTACAAAGTCACACAAACATCACAATATCATTTAAATATTTTACAGGTGGAAATTCCCGAATTAGCTGAGGAGTGTCAACTAATGGACTTAGATCCTGAGCAAGAATCACGTCGGCGACGTGCACACCAACCTAACGCCCACGATGAGGATGATGAGCACCCTGGCATGAATAGAGTTCAATGTGCCACAAGCTAAATGTCACCAGCTATCCATCTGATGGGGGGATGCACAGATATTAGACAAACTGATGATTGTATAAAAGAGGATTTTCACTGTTCGGCACACATCGGAAAGAATTTTACTGTCTAAATAAATATAATAAGCTGTTATTAATGTAAACAATATCAAAATTTCGCAGGTCTGGCTACTTTTGCGAGTTCATCTTCCCATTGCTTTATTATACCTTCTCCGAGTCGTCTGATTCCACTCATACCAAGGATATCCCATTTTATGTAGTCAAGAGCTTCTTGCAGTTTTATTAGTGTTTTCTCTGTTCTCAATGATATTGTATTCAAAATGGCTGTATGGATATCTTTAGTTTTTCTATTTATTGTTGTACTAATAGAAGTTGTATTTTTACCCGTTTTTAGAGGGTCTTGATCAATTCCCTGCACGAAGACCAAGCGGCTTGGGACAGTTTAAATCAGATTCAATCTTATACATCCTCAACCACTCGCCGTCCATTGCTGAACGTAGGTCTCCCCAAAGGAGCGCCAACCAATGTTGTACACATTATGTAAAGTCCAAGTTCGGTTACAATCGTGTGTCGCGAAAGGTGTCCGCTATAAATTAACTAATTACCAATTTTATGCTGATTTACACAGTAACTTAATTCTATACTCAAGTACGGCGTGCACTATTTAATATCATTTACAGATATAAAATTCATTCCGATGCGACTATTTCGGTGGTAATCATCCAGTAGGTAGTATAATTAGACTGAAACTTTTTAAACTTCATAATATTTTGAGGTTTTAAAGTAGTAAGTCAGTCTGTGCAAAACCTGTTACATCATTGATGGAACTAATTTTAATCACACTACTTAATATTTATAGCAAATATACTAAAACTGTATATATATTATATATTTATGTTGCTATTTTTAATCAATTTTAGGTTCATCCTTTTTTTGTTTATATATTCTCTGAAGCTACAAATGTTTGTGTAGATGGATCTTTTCCTAAAACTGCAATAGACGAGAACCTTTAGGTTTTAATATAACCTTTATGGCTAACTTACACAAATTTCAACAAATATACGATATTGAATAAAGCAGATTTCTTTTAAAGTAGTAGTTATGTAATAAATCAACTTCACTAACAAAATTCACTTGTCTTAAAAAGCATGTTAATGTTTTGCACTGAACAGTATTAATACGATAACAGCAAATTTGTTGTTGTTGCGTTGTTTTATATATATAATTTAGGTCCATTGAAATATACTTTTTAGTTGACGTAATCATACTGTGATGTTGGTTTCTTGTGCACTTTTAGACGACAATTTATGTTATATATATTATATATATACCTACATATATTGTTCAGTCAAATTGTAGATACAAAAAGGTGAAACATGTTTGATTTTTTTATTTAATCGTTGGTTTTTAGACAGTAAGAGCTGTCTTGCATTATAAGCCTGTGGTATAAAACCGGTTACGAAAAAAAGCTTGTTCAATGCTGTTTTATTCAACAAAAGAACTTGTTGTTTAGTACTAAAACCAATAATAGACATGTTTCACGAATGTAGGTACATTTCGAATTCAGTTTTAATGTTTTTGATCATAAATTACATATATTATATTATCTATCTCCTAGTTTAAGTTTTTAAAGGGAACATTTAATACCATCTACTACATAATGTAGGTCTGTGATTTATGTATTTAATTTCATGATTTTGTGGTTGAATGGTTATAAGTACCCACTGGCTTGTGTTACGATTTTCAAGGTGAAATAGCTTAATGTACTTTAGATTTAATTAAACTTTTGTCTCACAAGTTTTTGTTTTATTGCTCTAAAGGCAGCCAACACCCTGGTGTTGTAACACTAATCAAAACGTGCCACAAGATGCTAACCTAATAATAGAAGATAAATGGCGATTTACGCGAGCGTCATAGAGACCTATTGGGTTGCAAAGGTTACATGTTAAAAAATAAATAATAATACTATATACCGTTTCATCGGTGGGGGGAGCGGCTAGGGATGTTCATAAATGTAAAAAAACTGTTGCATGGACATACTCGAGCGTGTCAGATATTTATAGCATTCATGTCCTACGTAATTTTAATAATGTACGTATAACCCGTAGACAGAGATATAACCTGATCGTTTGCATGATGAGGTCGTGGTAAGGGTAGAAAATGACAAAAAAAAATTTTTTTTGATTGCGTCAGATTTTCTAAGGGGATCGTAATTGAACCTAAAAAGAGTTCTCATTCAATAATCTGACGATTTGGATGTGACGCAAAGTCGCGGGGACTAAAAGAATGTTCAAAAAAATAGTCATTTTGAAATACTCGAGCGCGTCAGATCAAGATGTATCTTAGAGCATATATATAGTAGTTATTGCCCGCGGCTCCGCCCGCGTGTTTGTCGGTTATCGCGGCAAATAGTAGTCTATGTGTTATTCTGATGTATAAGCTATATTACTTTAAAGTTTCATCCAAACCAGTTTAGTAGTTTTTGCGTAAAAGAGTAACAAACATCCATCCATCCATACTTACAAACTTTCGGGTTTATAATATTAGTAGGATGGAGAGAGTGTTGAATGCGCTGAAAGCGTGATCTGAGTAGAAAGAGAGAGACTGAGTTTAGTTAGAGCCTGTCTAGTAGAGTCTGCTTCTGAGTTTTTCCTACCAAATCAGTCATGCAAACTGATTGGGTGATGTGATGATGACTGATTCGAATGGAGGAACGAGTGTGATGTCCCTGCAATACAAAAGGAAGACCCTCTGTCGTTCGGTGTACGTGTGTACGGTAGATGGCGTTGTAGTGAGCTTTCTTGTTGCGCTGTATGTTGAAGTCGGCACAATGAGTATCAGAAGTTCTAGTGGTAATAGTAGAATCTTCATTTTATTGAGAAGCAAGAAATGCTTTGTTAGTATCCGCTTCTTCATGATTAGTACATGATATTTCATAACTAATGTATTATTTATTATAATTAACAGAATATTCATATAACAAATCTTGAATTATGTAAATTACCTTACCACTGATTTTCCCGGACTAATACGACCTTTAAACCTACAAGAAAAGAGCGTACGTCTTCTCAAAAGGCCGGCAACACACTTGTGACTCCCTGCTGTAGAAAAAAAGGAGAAAAGGAAGCCATCTACAATTGCAAAGTCAATATGGGATGGCGGTTGCCCCATATCTTCGACTTGTTTCTCTACTCCAATGAATTAGTACTGACTTATCAGTCCGAAGCTGCAGGCACTAAACTTCATCGACGATTTTTCGTTATTTCGGCTAGTGGGAATCATCAGATTATATGTTTTATGTTATCCTTGAATTATTTCCTTTAAAATAAAAAAAAATTGCCACACTTGAGAAGGTCGAGATGACGGTTTATTTTACAACTTTGTAGACCTCCCATTTCTTTTCGTCACTCTCAAATTATCAGATTAATGAAATATAAACTTTTTGTGCACCTTATTCTGACGCGCTCGAGAATTTTTGATGATATTTTTTCTTACTAAACTGATCCTTTATCCTTGACGGGCGGCCATATATATAGAGCTCATATTTGGACGTACATAACCGGGTACAAGGTATCCTCCTGAAAACAGTGCTTACACCCTTCCGATGGACACTACGGAGCAAGGGCGGATCCAGCTTTGGCGCCAGAAGGGGTCACATAGTCGAGGTCAAGTCACAAGAAGTTCTAATTTAATTTTGATAATAATAGATATATGTAAAAAGTAGGTTTGAAATAGGGCAAGTAAGGGTAAAATGCACGGGCCACACTGACCGAAAAGGACGCTGCGGGGAATTGGATCACAGGGCTCGAGCTTGTGCAACGAATACACCAAATGTCCGGTTACCACGGCCGGCCAGCTAATCATCAACTGGGCAGCAAAAGCTGCTGTCCACCAAAAAAGAAGAACGTAGAGGTTCAGCTCAACCTGTTTTCGTTCAATCTAGGCAGCCTTTGTCGAGTAACTGTAACTCATCGGGAGAGGCAATTGAGGCCTAAAACTCCCTCGACACGTACCAACAAGGATTCTCCAAGTCAACCACAATCACTGACGTGCAGCGCATGATCTATTCAGCAGTCATCGTAGAGCCTTACACAATCCCGGACCATCTGGCCATATATTGGCCGAATGGGGATAACCTTAATTGCTCTCTCCTGTGGAAGGGGCCTTTGTGGCAGTGGAGTGTGGGTAACAGTGATGGTAGGCTACTACTTCTCTCCCAATTGCGGCCTAGCCGAGTATGAAGCATGCCTGCACGGGTTGGGTAGCCGCATCCATAGTTACACCTCTCGTCTGAATTTCGTCCTGGGTGACTTCAACGCCAACTCAAGAGAGTGGGGTGAGACCCCGGGGGAGTCAATTGTCCACCTATCGTGGGTGACTTCCTCCGCAGTGAACATGGTGTCAGGATGGCGAGTGATGGAGGAAGTGGTTAGCCCCTCCGATCGCCAGCACATCGTATTCGATGTGTCTTTCCGCCGCTCTGGCCACCCACGCCAAGACAGACACTGAGATAGAGAGAACCTCCGCGACGATGGTCCTTTAAGCGTCTCAACCGAGATATGGTTGTGACCGCATTGCGGTTTAGAACGGGACTCCACACAGAACACAGTGGAGGACTGCCCTTAGTGGCAGTAGTGGGAATATAAGCGTCAAGTCGTGTCGGTAGGTCAGACGAAACCTGTCACCACCAGCATTGATCTCCTTCTGTGAGGAGGTTATGCTTCAGAAGGAGTCTGCAGAGCGGGATCGTCCCTTTCCCGTTCCCGCTCTGCAAATCGGGAGATCCGGGATCGGAAAAGGGACGATTTGGCCCTAAGGAGGCGTCAAAGAGGACGCGGCATAGGTCGCTAGCTTCCTCATCGCTGCCTAAGGGTCGCTGGGGACACATCTTGAGGTGACGTGACCGCTGCAAACAACCGGAGACAGGGGACACCCGGTGCTGCCTGAGGGATGTCGTCTAGGACGGGGCGCTGTGCTGCCTCTTACTGTGTAGAACGGTGAAAGGCGTAATAGTGACCTGTTCCTGAGGTGACCGTGGTCATCCCGGGATGGATCTCAGTTTATGCGGTGAGGCAGGGCTCTAGAATGCTGATGCGTTCCTGGAGCATCTCCCGACTGCCGAGGTAGGCCGCCGCGGGGTTTAATGGATAGGTTTTCCGGGCGTCCTATACACCCTCTTCGTTTCCCCTACGGAGGGTAAGGTGCGAAAAGCATTCATTGCTTTAAAAAAACGATAGGTACCAATATCACAATTTAAAACAATGTCATAAATCGACTGCGATATGTCCTGGCTCCGCTACCATTTTTTTTTTGGAACGAAGTTCCTTATTTTTTTATATTTGTCCCTACCAAAATGACTCTACTCCGCCTGATGGAAAGCATAAGCAGAATCCAAGAGTGGTGGTCACCATACTGCGAATGCAGACAATGCAACAATGACCCACACCATGACGGGCTAGTGATGCTTCTGCATCATTGGGCCTCCGGTCTCGCACTCACCAACGAAACACGACAGCACGATCGCTGTCATTTTACGTTGATTTTCTGTGCGAGGGTAGTACCCACGGAGGTAGTACCGCCCCGGTCGAGCCGGCCCGTTCGTGCTGAAATCAGCGTGGCTCTTACTACCTTGTAAGATATTCAGTAAGACAGAACCTGGATTATTATCTAATGTGTATCTAATGCATAATGAATAATCGGTTGCTAGTTGTTTCACAGTTTCAATGTCTTGACTACTGTATTCGCTTTTTGACATGGAAACGCTTAGTTGAAACAAATTAAGTACTTCAGAAGACAAATGGTTCTATAGGTCACTGATTATTATTGAATCTAGAAGAGCGATGTATATAGGTCTGCGCAAATACTCTTCAGCAGACAGAGCAGGTTGGTTAACAGCCCTGTGTGTTGTAACTATTCTAGGACATTTAATTTCTACATCTAGCTGCTCAGCTACTTCTTTAGCCTCTTCAAAAAGCAGTTAGTAAATAGCGTCCCCATTTTCTCTTTTATTTTATAGTATACTTATAATATCAATAATATTGAAGGTCACATGAAATCTATACTATACTATATACTATAGAAAATATATAAAAAGAATCCAGACGATTAACAATATTAGTAGAATAAGTCTCAGGTAACAGTAGATGAGTTTCATCACCAAAGAGAAATTTTAACAAGATGCCACACACAATGCAAAACACTAAATGAAAGATTTTGTATAAAAATTAGTTTTTTATTCTTAAAATAAACTTTATTAATAATTCTTATAATACTTTAGCCTATACAAATAGGCACAGCCTTTGTTGTTCCCCAATGCCATGTAACCACTGTTGGCTGAGAAACTAATTGTACTTATTTGATGTAGATTATTAGATTGACTCGGAAAATTGGCAAATACATGATATGATGGTATATGGACAAGTTTAGCAGCGTTTGGAAAATACGAGGATGATATTGCAAGCATTTCAGTTGTTGAATTAAACCTGAGTCCCGTTATTTTGGTGGCCAAATTCGAAATCACTTTATGTGGCACTGGTCTTAAGTTAGTCAAATTTTCTGTTTGGTATATATTGACAATGCCTTCACTGCTTCCTGTAGCTAATAGTTTACCACAGGGGCTAATGGTTAAGCATGATGCTGAAACACAACCATCATCATAGAACTTTTTCAAAGCCCTGTATGTCAGTAAATCCCACACAGTAATTTCTCCCTCAACACTACAACAATACATTTGCCCACAGTCATTACTAAATGTTATTGATACAATATTTGAATTATGCTTTAAAGATGCCAGTAATTCTTTAGATGCGGAACAAATCAAAAATACTTCTTCATAGCCGTCTGATGTTGCAATGTATTTACCGTTTGGTGATATTTGGAAGATGACGGGCTTTTTTACCACTCTAGGCAGTTGGATTAACTTTGGTTCTGCCTTTATTAAATTGTACACACAAATAGAGTGATTGTTTTTGGATGCAATGAATGCCTCAGAGCCATCAGGTGAAAATTGGGCATTCCATATTTTCCAATTCTGTAAATTGAAACTGTGTATCTTAGTGTTAACATCACCACCTATAGAAAATAATGATACGCCACCTGAGCTGCCAGCAACAAGGGCAGCGCTGATTTTAGGATGGAACTCAACACAATTTATTATAGAGCCCTCATTTTTAGTAGATTCATTTATCTGTGGGAGTCTCTTAATTTCTATGAAATCTTTTGGTAGATGTTCAGTCTTCTTTTTATGTAAATGACCAACAGTTCTCAATATTTCATCTTGCTCGTCATCATTTTCAGTTATTTTGTTTAATTTTGCCCAAGTGGGTGTACCCATTAAAGTCTCATATTTCTGCTTAAGTTTCTCTGTATATAAAGCTTTACTGTTTACATTTGGAATAATGTTTGCTTTGAAGTTTGCGTCATCTTCATCAATCCAAGCTGGTTTCAAATCAGTAGGGTTTATTTCATCTTTAGTATCTGTGGTTAATTTTTCAACAAAATTTTTGGATTTATTAAACAACAGGCGAGAATATCTGTAAAAAAAAAATGTTTCATTACTTATTGAGGTAACACACTAAGAGCAATTTTATTTACTGTATTTATTTGCCTAGATATTCTATACAATATGCAATCAGCAGCCGGTAATATTTAATCTACAGGAACAGGTAAAAAACAAACCACTCGAAACTCAGCTAATCCAAATGATTCAATAACAACAGAGGGTCGCTGTTGCCGCTACTGTTGCTTTCTAACGTAACCTACATGACTCTGAATGAAATTCATTTTAAGCAATCGGAAGAAACTTACAGAACACAGACTAAAACCCATTTTTTTTAGACATTACCAGTGCACCAGCATGTACTCTTTACCATTTAATACCTAGGCAAGTTAGAAAAGGACAATAATAATTCAGACATAATTTTTATGTGATTAAAAATGGTGAGTAATATATACAATACCCGATATTCTATATATTATCCATGTATTTTACATATTACCTAGGTATTGTATAGAAGACTTGAATTACAAATATTACAACCAGCAATCTGTATAATTCATAACATCACTTATACACCACGAACAAAAATTTCACTCACTTGGTTTCTTCATCTCGTTTATCACTCGACGTTCGTTTCATTTTTATTATATTAATGGTATTGTATAATGAGTAAAAAGTTCAGAAATAAGGTTAAATTTTAGTAAACTCTCAATAACATAACCAAACACGGACACAACACCACAACAGCACGATGTTGAATTGAAATTGAATTGGTAATATTGATAGTGAAATGTGACATTGGTGACAGTTGTCATCTGCCAAAACTGATAGCCAAAAGCGGCTAACATTAGCTATTTTTGAGACATGTTACAGACACTGTACTGTGCATATATTTCACCGTGTACCTTATATAAATTTATTTATGCTCACATAAATAGAAATAATAATAAAAGGCAAAGACTTTTTTTTTTTAACTTGTTTGAACCCCCTCGGGCCGTCACCCCGCCGGACTTTGCGGCGGGGCGGTGTGTCGGAATCGAACCGACTAAAACCACACGGTGTGCCACTGACCACTAACTGAGTTATCAGCAGACGGTGCCCGCTTCAGTACGGGCACCGTAAAACTCTTAATAAAGGTCGCCCCCTCGCGGGTGGCCACTAGAGCGGATGGTGGGGAAAACCCGTCCCAACCATCCGCGGCCACACTCCCGCCTGCCCGGTTCGCCGGCGGCAAAGACTTATCCTAACCATCTTGCAACGCAATGTTACACAATTTTTTGAAAGTTGAACATGATATCTACGGCCAGCAATTTTTTCCTGAAAATGGAATCAACCGAGTGACATCAAATGCAGGTAGACAATACCGATAAGTTTTTCTACAGAACTTCTATCTCACCTAAGTACTTGGATTGTGAAAGTCTGAACGTCTTAGTAGATTTTATCCTGATCCTAACCTAGTCCTTATCTATACATACATACATACATACATCCATACATATACATACATCCATACATACAAATAAATAAAATTGGAGTGTCTGTTTGTAATATTAAAATAACCGCTTTTTACTAAAGGCATACGTATGTATACACGGTACATATACCAAAAATGTCGTTAAAATATTTTTTTTGTCTGTCTGTCTGTCTGTTTGTTCCGGGTAATCTCTGGAACGGCTGGACGGATTTTGACAAGACTTGCACTGGCAGGTAGCTGATGATCCAGGGAGTAACTTAAGCTACTTTTTTTAGACTAACTTTGTCCCGCGGCGTTACTCGCAGCACAACAATAACCGCGGGTAGCACCGCGGGGTTCAGCAAGTAGCATATATAAATGGAGGGGCAGCCGAACGGGCTGAAAGCGTGATCGAAGCAGAGAGAGAGACTGAGTTTGGGTAGTGTCTATCTCTCTCACGCAAACTTTTGATTGGTAGATGCACATACCGATTTCCATGACTGATTTGGCTGGTAAAAACACCAACCAACCAGAAGTTTGCTTGAGAGAGACAGACACTACCCAAACTCAATATCTCTCTCTCTCTCTACTTCAATCACGCTTTCCGCTCGTTCGGCTGCCCCTTCACGCATGAATGCTCTAAGACATAGTCTGAACAAGAAGCTTGGAGGAAAAATCAAATCGTTGCTTTCCATTTCACAACATCAGTTTTATTAAAGAGAATGTCGTTTAAGAAACGTCGGTAAAACAGTTAAGTTGTTTTTTTCTGAACTTGGCAGTAGATGTCGCTCCATTATCGTAATGCGTCCTTGTTCCTCCAATGGCAACTTATTACGAGAAAAGGATGAAAGAAGTGAGTTGTGATTTTATAAGTATACCTATCATGTCGTATCGTTTGTGTGTAAGTCCTTTTCTTTCATTCGTTATTTGCAGTATCTCGCTTTGTAAGCATCGAATTTTGATTGTGAGAAATTCATATTAAATGTAACTCATCCGTGAAAGAAGACTTATTGGACCAATTTTAACAATTGGTGATTACTGTTATGAAAGACGTGTGTACACACGAAGATGAAGCGAAAACTTATTATTCTGTGACCCTTTTACATCCTCTGAAGTGTGTCAATATGTGTTTCAACCCGCCAGTGAATAAAATTCAATAACAGTAGTGAACGTACTATCTTCTCGTTTTATTGCAAGGTTGTAATTTTTACAATGGGGCCCGAACGGGCTCCGCCATAAAATTATTAGTTGGTCGTAAGTGGATCGTAAAACAATTTAAATAAGATTGATGACAGTACATAAAAAAGCAACAGCCGATGATGGTCCAGGGGCTCCAGGTGAGAAGGAGGCCACCGAGGAATGATTCGAGGCTTCTCGAAAGCGATGCCAGGTGGAGTTCCTTCAGTAGATCGCGTCACGGCGCGTTCAGCTAGTAAGCAGCCGAGTTACGCGGCGTGTGATGTTCGTGCGCGATGTCAGGCAAGCCCGCGAGTGTGGGCGCGTCGCGAGCGGGCGTGCCGGGCACTCCGCGCGTGGTGGTGTACGTGGCGGACCCGCGCCAGCTAGAGCCCGGCGCCGCGGGCCCGGACCCGCCGCCCGCTGCCGCCGCGCCTGCCAACCTTCCGCCTCCCCCACTAGATGCCCTCTACATCCCCGATAATCTACATCACCAGTTCAATCTGCCGAGAAATACTGTTTACAGAACACAGTTGGAACGGACTGATCAAAGAAACCTGGCTAGTAACGTATTTTATAAACCGTTAAATGATGAAGGGAAAGTAGGTGTATATGGCTCATCTGAAAATGTTAATCAAAGGACAGACTTTTATCCTATTTCTCAACATTATGTCAAGGAAACCTGTTTAAAAAGTGAAGACAGTAGGAGTGATAGGGCAGGAAATTCAAGTGTTAAAAGAGATTCAGATCAAGTGGGTGTAGAGTTTAACAGTGTTAATACTTTTCATGGCCGCGTACCAATAGATTCAGTAGATCTGGCAGCATATCAGACAAGGTGCTCGGGCCCAGTAGGATCTGATAGTACTATGAGTGTTATGCACCCTGGTGCTTTGCGTCATGGGCAAAATCAGTATAGTGAGAATGTAACAATTCCGAGTGTCGGTGATGGAACAAATTGTAGTGAGAGAGAGCTGTCTATGTGCAAGAGTTTTATGAACTATCATGTTTTAGAACAGAGTGTGTCTCATCAGTCTATAGTGAATCAAAGTATAAGTATACTGAATCAGCAGGTGGGAGTGAGTAGAGGAGTAATAAATGAAGGTGACAATGGTGCACCTCAACTAGTCCGGACTGCAGATGGTGTGGTTTTGGCTGTACTACCATCACAAGTTCTGCCCCATCCACCTGATACGCCAGAGCTTAGCTCTAGGACAGTTACACAAGCTGATTCTCCACAGACAATAACAGTGCCCTTGGGCTGGAAGAGAATAGTAAATGGCCCATCAGTTCTCTATGTTAGGTAAGTACTATTACTTATTTATTTAGTATTGATCTTAGTTACTAAAGAAACAAAAACTGAATTTAATAAATAATCTATGGTATAGTGGTAAATTTTTGTTTCAACATATTTTGAAAAACCTAATTTATTAAGTAATTTAGAAATCTTAATCTTTCACTTTTTAAGAAAATTTATTAGTCATCAGTAGTAGTTGACCAAATTATATAAAGTAATATTGGTTACACAATATGTCTTCATAATGTTTTTGTAATGAAGAAAAAAGTAATGACATTATTCATAGTTAAATATGCTATCCCTATATTAAGAGAAACCATTGTAAAGCAAAAAGTAATCAGACTAACACTCCTTAGTAAGACTCAAACTTAATCACTGAATCACAATACATTGTAGGATTAAGTAGCTGTTCCTCTGAAGGTATCTTATCATTTGAAAAATAAATTGACTTTACATAACATTTTATAAAATATACATGCTATATGCAAAGATATTGCCACCTCATTACAATCTCATTAGTTCTGTGCAATTAGACATTTTGCTAGTTGATTTGAGAAATCCTACTAATATTATAAATGCGAAAGTTTGTAAGGATGGATGGATGTTTGGATGAATGTTTGTTACTCTTTCACGCAAAAACTACTGAACGGATTTGGATGAAACTTTACAGTAATATAGCTTATACATCAGAATAACACATAGGCTACTATTTGACGCGATAACCGACATATACGCGGGCGGAGCCGCGAGCAACAACTAGTTAAATATAATAGAGTGAATAAATGAAATTATGTCAAATGTGTTTAATTATACTTTCTAACTCTTCTCAAAAAATTGCATTCTATTTCTTTTCTCAATTCATTCAAATCAGCAAACTCACTTTTTTACTGTTATGCTATCCATACCTAGACTATTTATATTGACAATGCATCATTAAAACATCCAACAACAATCAACATCTTTAAAATAAAATCATCATCATTATCACAACTGTAGGATCTCCAATGCCAAAGGTCCATAAAATAATGATAATTAAATAAAAAAAATGTAACATTTTGTAAATTAATTCATTATATGATTATCTTTCGAAATAACATCTTATATAAGCAACTGTAGCTACTTGTCATCTATATTTACAACAAAGTTGGACTTGAATTACTGGCGTAACCAGTTTAGTAACGACTTGTTATGTTCCAAAGACAATAATAATAATTTACACTTAATAGCATCAAATTCCGTATCGATTTTATGATTATTATCTTCTAGGTGTTACAGAATTATTGTTGCCTAGAATATTAACGTAAAATATTGAATCAACATTGGATACGAAAAGCGGTAATGAAGTATTAAAGTATGGTGGAATACGGCGGCGAATAAGCACCGCGGATCGTGTGTTAACGTTAAATCAATCCGGCACAAGTGGACAAACCAGTCCGGCAGCTGTACGTTCCGACGTATTTCTCGTCTTAGTGAAGAAAGTTACTTTACACCAATAAAAATGAATATAATCGAATGATCACACATACCTACATTGCTTGCGAAAAGATTTTATTGGCATCCATATAAGTAACCGAATTGGGTTTCGGTTAAGATCGTGCTCGTCGGAAACAATGAAACAGAAATATTCTAAGTATTCAATATTGATATCGACATTCGCAAGATTGAATGTTTTTAGGAAAGATATCCTGGTGTTACATCGTCGGCTACTTTTTGGTACAAAAATACGTCTCCTCGATGTTATTTGCAAACATAAGGGTGAGAAAGCTTTTATGACAAAATCCTTATTGAACGTATAATAGGGTTGTTAATTTAAAGAATTTTGTATTCAATATTCAACAGTTTTTCATCATAACAAAATTTAGGGATCGACACTTTCCGTTCTTTTTAATCCTACGTTACTTCAAAATGTACTATTGTATTCGATAATCGTAATAGAGGTATTTTACAAAAACGACCCTACGCATACTAAAAAGTAGCAACGTTTAACATTGATAATAAAACGATTATATTTAGGGATTTACATCGCTCTGTTGCGAAGCAAATCAATTGCATTACTTTATTCACTATATTAAACTTCCCGAAGTTTTGCAACTATCACAATAAAAATAAAGTTATTGAGTTTTTGAACTTAACTCATTCTCAACTCAACTCATTTCAATATAGCCGCGTGTTTCAAAAAATGCAAATATCGCAATAGATTGTTTAATTTTTGCTTAACATTAGACCATTAAACACCATAACATTAACTACTACCACTACCGGGGATTATAAACGCAGAAGCTGTGGCTTTCGTTTAATTGTGATTTTGTAAAGTAATCACGAAGAACGACAGTTTTTTCTAAACTACCGGGTTCGAAAAGTCATTATAAAAAACATATACGTCGATAAATAAGTTTGTTTGTATTATGAAAATAACTGCTTTTTACTCAATGCATATGTATGTATACACGGTACATATACCAAAAATGTAGTTAATTTTTTTTTGTCTATCTGTCTGTCTGTTTGTTTCGTGTAATCTCTGGAACGGCTTGACGGATTCTGACGGGAGTTTCACTGGCAGGTAGCTGATGATCCAGGGAGTAACGTAGGCTACTTTTTTTAGACTAACTTTGCCCGCGGCGTTACTCGCGGTACGACGATTTATTAACAAGTACAATTTTAACAAAAATAAAACCGTCTTCAAGGTTTGACTCAATTTCTCGTAGATGCCATCATCAGATATTAATGTCCTTATCATGGTACCACCGTTGGGACATCTCCTTTCCATTAAAAATATAATCATCAAAATCTGTTCATAAACGACGAAGTTATCCGCGAACACACAAAAAAAAAATAAAAAAACGGATGAATTGAGAAACCTCCTCATTTTTTGAAGTTGGTTAAAAAGCAGTTATTTTAGTATTACAAACACTCCAATTTTATTTATTTGTGTAGATTTGTATAGATAAACACAGAATCCATGACGTTATATTATGTTTTTAAAACTAACGTTTGGGCAAATTTACGATGTTTAGTGACATTGTTTTTACAGTAGTACTAGTAACTAAAGAAGCTACTTTTAAGACAACTATATCACTGTTTAATTTTGTTACATCTGAAGTTAAACGCATAATCGTAATAGGCTTATAATTGTTCGAATGATATTGTCTGAGTCAGTTTATACTATCGTAGAAGACTGCGGTTAACCGCACTAACATTATTTCTCAGTCGTCATCATCTCTATGCTTGGGGATAAAGATTGACAAATCACAAGTAATAGGGTCTATCAGGCTGGTATTTTACCTATTAGCAAACATAATAATGATATTTAATTTAATGATATTTTTGTTGTTTCTTTACTTTTTCTATAGAGGATCAAGTTTTGTCATAACTTTTTACCCGACTGCGAAAGAAGGGTTATGGTTTTCGAATGTGTGTATGTATGTAAAATTTTATATTTCTTTGGCACGCCCTAGAGAACCTAAACTGCTTATCGTATTTTTATGTGAGTGGTGTCAATAGATTCGTCTTAGTCGTGAGAGTGAGAGTGGGTACATCAAAATAAAAAGAAAAAGGAACCCGACTGACGCAGTTGGGTATATACGTATTTTATTACTCTGTTTCCTACGCTTGTTGGTTCAAACAATAGTCAATGCTCCATCATTATTGGTATCTAATGGTGTCTTCATTAGTTTTACAAGACTTTCGTCACGGTCTTTCGTCATCTCCTTCCCTTCTAGGCGTCTCCCTTCTATTCTGTTCTACCGACAGACAAAGGTTAATCTAGTGAAAGGAGTTTTTACACTGCGTTTTTCAATTGCTGGTCGTTACTCAAGAACAATTTGTGTCTGGGTGAATGTTAGAATTGTTCTTGACAATATTTTTAGCGACTGTCATTTAATCTAAGCAGCTGTAGTAATGTACTAATGTTGGTTTGTCGAGTCTTCTATTCGAGTATTCGTTTTAAATACTTTATTAAATACGTATGAATTTATTTGGTTTATTTTGCTGATATGAAATGTCTGGTGTAATGATTTGTTCTGTGATATTAGGGTAATTATTGTTTTATTATATTCCAGAAGTTGTAACGTACAATTTAAATACTATAAATTACCTGTACATAATAGTTGTGTTAACTATTAGAGTTGTTAAGTTTACCTTCAAACTGGTGACTCAGTGTTGTTCGACCTTGAATACCTTTCTCAAAACACGAATGTTTTTGTCTATTTACACGTAAGCGATACTGTTTCTCTGTTTCTTTATATCGAACGTAATCTCTAAAGGATTACTGGAAGCCTATTTGTGCAGTCAGGATTTATTTTTTCCTTATTCATTATTGAGCGGGAATAGTGCATTGAGCACACGAAATTCTATTGTTGTTGTTCCATCAATGCGCATTGAATTACCCTTATCTGTCACAGTACACAATGCATTGCAATAATCGAACAATGATACCTATAATAATACTTTGACTATTGGAACCTTGCCGGTATACTGAGTAAACGAGGTCGAAAACTTTGAGCGATGAATAAAAATGTATCGAACTCTTTAACGTCTGTGTGTGATAAAAACGTATCATAAAAGTTTTATCTAAGACTACAAGCGAATCACGAATATAGAAAGACAGTACATATTGTGATCAGTTCAGGAAACATTAGATAGATTTTTCACATCACAAACAGCTGATTTGTGTTAGCTACGACTTAACAAACTCACAACCGAAACAGATGTTCTAAGGTCATAAATAGTTTACAAGGAACAATAAACATCTTTTTCTTCCACATTTCTTTGTGTCAATTGTTAGTGCGCCTATTGACGTAGGACTAACTATAAGTTCGACTGATTTACAGCCACCGTCATAAATAAAATAAAGAACAGTGTCAAGATTTTTTTTCGAAAGTCGCAAGGCATGGATTTCTCTGGCCTTCTTTTGTGAGACATTGCACAATGTTGGGATTGTCCGTCTTCAACACTCATAAGACCCGTTTCAATTGTTTCGATATATAGCAGGGCGTCACCGGGCGCTATGATCGGATTTACAATTCGTTCCGACTTTCTTTTTGTAACAGACCACACGGACTATTACCTATTCTCCTTATGGTCTTTTATGACTAACAATTAGTTTGGTGTTAGGTGATTATTATTTTACAAGTGTTGAAAAAATAAGGTAAAATTTACCTGATCTTTTACTTTGCCCAATTATTAAAGTCGGACTATTGAAATATAACAACTAAATAGAATAGAGGAGTCATGTTTATCGCTAGTTGTTGTATTCTATTATTTATGATTACTTTATATCTCATGCGGTATATGGTTTAATAACTTCTTCTATAGCTATTCTCCAACATCAAACTAAGGCAGTTTGGTTCTTAAGGCTTAAAAGAAATTATAGTGACAATAGCGGTAGGAGTCGAGATCATACGCGCGTTGACCTCCGCAATGGCTTCGACGCGGAAATAATATGGATTACGTAATCACAGTCGAACATTTTTTATTGCTCCATTAAATGAGGCACGCCACCGACTCTGGGTGGAGAGCGTCTCAACAACAAATAAACGATTTTAACATTCATGATACGGCCATTAGTCTCACTATTCTTAATTGCTAAAGTTAAATCTGGAGTGTTTGAACGTCGTGACACGTAATTATTCAAATTTCGCCATAATCACACCATGGTACTGCTTATATGTTAGATTGTATCTTTGTGTACATTTATTTATATTATATTATACATTTGTACCCAATTTGTTATACAACCTATTTAAATTGGACATTTTTGAATGGTGTGATGAAGGAAATAGATTTCGTAAATGCAGTTATTGGTATTTTAATTAGCACAAGGCAATTTTAAATTTCCATTGATTTACTTTACACTAAATCTAAACAGTAACAGGGGGGTTTCACTTCTCAGTTTAGGTATGCTCCTCCCAGGAAGGACTACGACAATGGTGCCACTCGGCGTTCGGCTCACAAGCTAGCCGCGTCGAGTTTGTTCCGGGTAATCTCTTAAACGGCTGGACCGATTTTGACGGGACTTTCACTGGCAGGTAGCTAATGATCCAGGGAGTAACTTAGGCTACTTTTTTTAGAATAGATTTGTCTCGCGGCGTTACCCGCAGTAGGACAATAACTGCCGTTCAGCTAGTAAGTTCATAATTGTACGGAGATTCGATCTCCCTGTCAACTCATCAGCCAGGTTTTATTGGACAGAGATTATAATTCAGTCTGTTTTTATTCTATATAATAAATAAAGAAAATAAAAGTAAATAAAAAATCACACATCACACAAACACACACCTAGTACAAGTAGTACGTTTTACGTAGACAAGTTAATCATGTTTGTTAAAACGTTTTTACTTACTTTGTTACTAAAAGTGTTAACTTATTATTTATTTTAATATTTACCTAAATGAACAGCAAGCGGGAACCCTGAGCTCTTGCTTTAAATTGAGCGGTGTTTAAACGAAATATGAACGCTCGGTTCAAACGACAAGATTCAATTTCGCGTGCAAGGTGACAAACTTACAAAATTTTTATACCTAAACTTGACTTCTGTTCGAGAGTGGAACTTCTGCACGTTAGTATTATTAGTTATTCTGGGACAGTAGATAGATTTTGAATTAGTTGTTATTGGCTAAGGCACAACTAAGAGGGGGACCTAGGGTGCGAACTAGGCAGTAAAAGAAAACTTGAAAGAAACCCTACACTAACTCGTCTGGTCAGGGTGGTATTGAAGGCTAAAACCTCCTTGCTAAGGAGAGGCCTGTGTCCAGCAATTGATTGATAATGATGATGATGATCATTATTTGCTAACTTTAGATTTCCTTAAAGTTTATCTATACTAATATATAAAGCTGAAGACTTTGTTTGTTTGTTTGTTTGTTTGAACACGCTAATCTCAGGAACCGCTGGGCCGATTTGAAAAATTTTTTCAGTGTTAGATTGCCCACTCATCGAGAAAGGCTATAGGCTATATATCATCACGCTAAGACCAATAGGAGCGGAGCACCAATGAAAAATGTTTCAAAAACGGGGGAAAATTAGCACGCTACGGGCAATAAGAGACGCAAACGAGGTTGCGTGGGTCTGCTAGTATAGATATAACACGATGTTATAAGATGGTCTTATACCCACATACGCAATGTTAATTAAAACTTATGTCAATTACTAATAGAATTAAGGAATAATCTTATACCGATATTAATAAACAAGTCGTTTAGAGGTCAACGGGTTCTGAGATAGGAAACAAAAATGATATTCAAAACTATATTTTAATAAATTACATATTAAACATACATATTTAAATCATTATAAAGAAATATCAGATTATAATGGAGGGAAATCTTGTTTATTTAATTGGTAATTTTAATCTGGTCTATCGTTTATTATCTTATCGTAATTTTATTAATTTACAATACACATTTCCAGTATTACCATACCATATCAGCTAGTCTACAATATAAACTTATTGTAAAAAAAAACATTCAGATCGTTTCATAAGTATCGGTATGAATAAATTAGAGTTAATAACATCATCAGATTCAGATCTACGGAATTGACACAGTTGAATGGCCTACCTATTATATTGCATATCTTTTCAGTCATCATACCTATCAGTAATTATTTATGTATGTGTACTCACTCACAATAGTAAAGTCCTCCTTAATCATACTTAAAAGTCACCATAGAACCAGCTTTCTACGAAGTCATTGTGACAAAACATTTCAAACAATAAAATTTATTCGCGTACTTATAAGTTCTGGATAAAATAATCATATTTCCATAGACTAAAATCACACACCAAACATCGAACACTTTAAATATGTTTATGTCAGCTGTACTGTTTTTGCTCAATGCCACCGTATAATATATAATACCTAATAAAGTTTAAGAAATAAACATGTATGTGTGTCGACGAATGTAGGACCCTTACGAGAAGTCGCCGGATGCGTCAGCTCACATGGGCTCCAGACGGCCGAAGTAAAATGAAACGTGTGTTCACAATCGTTCCCACAGAAGCGTATCTGAGGGGATCGACTCAAGGTTGCCATGCGAATCTAAGAAAAACTGAAATATGTCTTAACAAAAACTAGACGACCCACGTTATACGTCCTGCAGTGTTCAAGTGAATTTATTTTATTTGTTCATACGGCGCTGGCTTCTCTTGGCATCTGGCAGGTGTTACCTGCAAACCTGAACTTGATCGAACAACGATATATTCACCTGTGATACTGTTTTTATTTTTAATGTGCAATTACCTATCTATGGCTATGTGTATAATGTTCATATATTCAATTTAAAAATGCGTATTTTTTAATTGTTTTATGTACCTGCTATAACTGCATTCTTATAAACTTACATTTAAACTGTGAAGGGATATGCAGACATGTACACATGTATAACACTCACATTATGCTAGGTATATTTTTAGTCTTACGTTAAACGCTAAACGGTGTACGTGAGTCTATCGATGTTTATCCGGCAATGTTATATCTTCCGAGATACTGTTGAGATTTTTAAAGAAAAAGGGAAATAGCCCGCAAAAGGGACGAGAAGTAAATTAGATGTTTGCGTAATTTATATACCGACTTAGTTGTGTTTAATATGTAACAAATGATATTGGAACGATAATTGAAAATTTTTGTACATACCTACAATGAGTAGGTAGGTATATCTATATCTATACAAATAAGTAAAATTGAGTTTGTAATATTAAAATAACCGATTTTTACTCAATGCATATCTATACTAATATATAAAGCTGAAGAGTTTGTTTGTTTGTTTGTTTGTTTGAACACGCTAATCTCAGGAACCGCTGGTCCGATTTGAAAAATTCTTTCGGTGTTGGATAGTCCATTTATCGAGGAAGGTTATAGGGTATATATCATCACGCTACTACTAATAGGAGCGGAGCAACAATGAAGAATGTTTAAAAAACGGGGGAAATTTTCACGCTACGGGCAATATAAGGCGCAAACGACGTTGCGTGGGTCAGCTAGTCGTATGTATTTTGGAACTTACGACATACAGCAACCACGATCTCTAGTTACACAATAAAAATCTTTTTGTGAGGTTGATCACGAATATCTGTCTCGTTGGTCTAGTGGTTAGCGTAAGTGACTGCAAATCAGGAGGTCTCGGTTTCGATTCCCGGGTCGGACTGCTGTTGGGATTTTCTTACAATAAATACAAGTTGTCGATACGTGTGTTTACTTGGAGCTATGCTACGTTTTTTGCTTGGGCCGTACGTTATCTATCTTTTCTTTTAATCTGAGCCTGACACTCAGTTGTCAATTATTATCACTAAATTTTGCACTTTAACACTTTCATTTTGCAACAATTTATACAACAAAATACATTTCTTACGATCTCCTTTTTGATTT
This sequence comes from Spilosoma lubricipeda, assembly GCA_905220595.1. Taxonomy (NCBI): domain Eukaryota; kingdom Metazoa; phylum Arthropoda; class Insecta; order Lepidoptera; family Erebidae; genus Spilosoma; species Spilosoma lubricipeda. The sequence continues at coordinate 13,198,870 of HG992282.1, read as the reverse complement.
CGATTTTTTGATAGCTTAATTTTTTAACACAGTACTTTATGACCGCTAGAGGACGCCACATTAGAATCTACTAGAATCAGTGATTCATCATATAGCCTACGAACCTCGCGGTGTTACCCGCGGTTATTGTTGTACCGCGAATAACGCCGTGGGATAAAGTTAGTTTAAAAAAAGTAGCCTAAGTTAATCCCTGGATCATCAGCTATCTGCCAGTGAAAGTCCCGTCAAAATTGGTCCAGCCGTTCCAGAGATTACCCGGAACAAACAGACAGACAGACAGACAAAAAAATGTTTAACTACATTTTTGGTATATGTACCGTATATACATACATATGCATTTAGTAAAAAGCGGTTATTTTAATATTACAAACAGACACTCCAATTTTATTTATTTGTATAGATATAGATAATCAGCCGACAATCAAGACGTTTCTAACGATACCTCATTTGTCCAGTTCTAATAAATAGTTGAGGGGTTATGAGGGAACAGATGAACATACATACATAGCCTGTCAAAATCATAACCCTCTGGCTTTGCCTTGTCGGGAAACAAGTGCTCAATTCGGCTAAAGAAGTTTTCACGAATTTAAAGAATTTTGGCCACTGGGCGACCACTAGTTTGATATAATTGCGCTACATAAATAAAGATCTGGTTATAAGAGGGATTATTAACGTCCTAACAATATATTATTACCAATGTACGTGTAATGTTAATCAACCATGGTTTGGCATTTTTATGGCATGCATGCGCATATCATTTACAAAGTGAAACGGATGTAATTATATCGCGCATACCCAATAGACTTTTGACGTTTAGTAAACTGGCGTAACGATTACTCCTTTTCACACTTTGTAATCATGCTTTCGTATAAGAAATACCTTTCTTCTTTAACTGCTTTCATGTTCTATCTGCACGTAGTCATAATGACGCATTTTCAAAAGGCCTCATTGCAATAGAAACATATTGATTTTCGCCGAATAATAAAACTGTATTGAACCCTATAGCGAACACTGGGCTTAAAGTGTCCTTTATAGACCGACCTCGACCCATATCAACATCGTTCCCTTCACATGAATAAATAAAAGCTCAATTTGTAGCTTACTCGTTTGAATAAGTCGCCGATATAAATGCCAGTTCTAAATGAGATTTATGTTTGAGCTTCAAAGTTTGGCTGATAATAGGAGGAGATCGGATTCCAAACACACATGACCTAACTAAAAAGAATCCATAGCTAATGTGGTAACAATTTGTATTGATTTTCTTATCACCAGTGGCTTTAAACTGAAAGTGAATTGACATTTATGTATATCATCACTATATTCAAATTATTGATAACCATTTCAATATGTATTTTTTAAGTATGCTGATCCAAATATAGATAGACATTAACAAACTATTAAAATATAATGTCTTCATCGTGGGAAAACCATTGTGAAATTACCTATCTCGACATAAAATACTGTTCGTCTTTATTAGTCGTTCAAAAGTCGTTTATTGCTTACAAAATAAGGATATGAATCCATACTTAAAAGATACCTCAATCTTTTAAAAGTATGGGACAGTTAAATATTAAACTTTACGTTTATTCAAAGTACTTGTACATGCTTTCAACCGGAGTACAATTCAATAAACGTTCACGACTTAGCCTCGTCTATTGTCGCAACTTGACGCAATATCAATATACGTTTTGCATTGTATTTACATAAAAATGATGTCAAATATTTTATGCTGATGCGACAAAGGCAATAGTGACAGGTCGTTTATTACGGGTAACTATTATTTTGCTATCTAGTAAGTTTAATAATACATGTGTGACTTCGTATTCATATAAATAAACCCATGTTGTGGTTTGAATAATTATAAGTTATATAGGTTTTTATTAGTGAGGATAAGATACACGTTAGGTTAGGCTTACAAGTAGCTAGTGAGTCATTCTGGGAAACCCTTTCGTGACTCAACTTGCTATCGAACCGCAGGCATTGAGTTGACACCTACCCTGTTGATATCTATACCTATAATATAAATGTAACAGGTCCAATTCTGTACATTAAAGATATTTTGAAAAAAAATTTTGGAGAGCTCTCTATAATCGACATTGAAGTCAAAACTGTATTTTTTTTTTCATTTTGTCTGTCTGTCGGTCTGTCTGTATATTGGCCGTGCATCACCCCGAAACTACTGAATAGATTCATATGAAACTAGGCATGATTTAAGTTCACACTATGAGGTAGGACCTAGGATACTTTTGATCCTGAAATTGTGCACGGTTGCCTGGAGAGGGGATGAAAGTCAAAATATGTACATTGTAATTCAATTACACATAGTCCGATTTCATTAATTCTTTTTTTTTGCAATTAGCAAGTACTCTAAATATTGTTCCGTGATCTATTTATTTGTTTATTATACGACTTTAGTGTGTATTTATCGGTTACTTCGATAAAATCCTAATAGATGGCGGTTGGGCATCTAAGTTGCACAAATATCCGGTAGGTGGGGCCGTATTTCTATTTCTAGATCATCCGGTAGATGGCGCCGTATTTCTGTTTCTAGAATTTTCAGAAACAGGGAGGGATACACACATTTTACTACTTTGGTAGGGTCTCTCGCGCAAACTAAGTATAGAAAAAAATGATACTAGAAACCTCAATATCATTTCTGAAGACCTACCAATAGACAGGCCACAGATATGGGATCGATTAAAAAAAATTTTGAGTTTCATTTATAAGTATGGGGACCCCCAGAATTTATTGTTCTTTTTTATTTCTGTTTGAAAATCTTAATGCGGTTCCCAGAATACATCTACTTACCAAGTTTCATCAGTATAGTTCTTATAGTTTCGGAAAAATGTGGCTGTGAAATGCGGACGGACATGACGAATCTATAAGGGTTCCGTTTTTTGCCTTTTGCACGGAATCCTAAAAACCAAGAATTTTATAATAGGATACTTGACTGTATCTATACAAATAAATAAAATTGGAGTGTCTGTTTGTAATATTAAAATAACCGCTTTTTACTAAATGCATATGTATGTATACACTGTACATATACCAAAAATTTAGTTAAAAATTTTTTGTCTGTCTGTCGGTTTGTCTGTCTGTTTGTTCCGGGTAATCTCTGGAACGGCTGGACGGATTTTGACGGGACTTTCACTAGCAGGTAGCTGATGATCCAGGGAGTAACTTAGGCTACTTTTTTTACACTAACTTTGTCGCCCGGCGTTACTCGCGGTACGACAATAAGCGCGGGTAATACCGCGGGGTTCAGCTAGTCGTAAATAAATACCGATGTCCCCTTCGTTAAAACGAATATTACAAAACATCACGGAACATATAATTATTACAGCTTTTTATTTCTATTTAATTTTTTTTAATAAATAAACATTGAAATATATTTCTCAATTAAATAGTCTAAATCAGTGACCTCACAAGTTAGTTTTCATTGAATTTTTCATACAAAGTTATCGTTTTCACAGATGATAAAAAATAACTGATTTGACTAAGGCTTCACCTTTAAATAATACAGAAATTCTATTAGTTTCAATACAATCTAGTAAAATACGTTCGCGTCTAGAAAGTGTATAGCACGAATGCAGTGAAATTTATTTCATAACATAAATTTCGTAACAAGATTGCTTTAAATTACCATTTTTTTTAAATAATAAGTATTAACTTTACGTAATTTAATTTAAATATGATAATTAAAATACTAAACATTAATTTAATTAGGGATTGTTATTTCATAACTTGCTACTGTCGATAAAGGATCGCAAATATGACGCTTGCAGAATCCATAGTAATATTCTTTTTTGTGTGGCCTATTCCCGTTTCTAATCGGGATTGGTTCCCCTTATTTTTCTTCTCCAGATATGTCTGTTCTACCCAGAATACCCCACGTATACCCATACGTGGGGTATCGGGGTCTGCCACGGTCTCTTGTTCCCGACTCCAGTTGCAGCATTGTTTTGGTTATGTGTTCGTCAGACGTCAGACGCATGATGTGACCGGTGCTACGGTCACATCATAAAGCGCATCTCTTTGAGCTTCTCCGGTATTGGTGTCATTTTAAAGATGCCTCTGATATACACGTTCGGCATTTAAACTGGAAGTGAGACTGCGGACCACCTGAGCATTCGCATTTGGTTGACGTGCACCTTGTTTACCGGTACTTTTGCGATCCGCCAACATTCTACACCATAGATCATTGCTAGCCGTACTACAGTTTTATAGACCTTGCCTTTGGTTTTTATGGGTATTTGTGAATTGCAGAATTGCACCCTAAGTTCTCTCCACTTTTATAATAGCCTGTGTTGGTGCGGTGCGTGTTATCAGCGTCTATATTGCCGTCGCCAGAGAGTACATTGCCGTGGTATTTGAAGTGGTCAACTGTGTTTACTCTCATAGTCGTCAGTTTCCGTACTCTTTCGTTGAGAACTCTCTCCCATATTTTAAATGTGTGCTAGATAAGCTTGACTGCCCAGTTGTTACTGCATTGCATGATGACACCTTCGTTTTTGAAAAATGGTACCAGACAGCACTTTCTACATGCAGGGATTTCAGGGATGCCTTATCGATGGATTTTATGAATTACTAGCTGAACCCAGCGGTGTAACCCGCGGTTATCGTCGTACCGCGAGTAACGCCGCGGGACATAGTTAGTCTAAAAGAAGTAGTTAAGCCCTAGATCATCAGCTACCTGCCAGTGAAAGTCCCGTCAAAATCCGTCCAGCCGTTCCAGAGTTTACCCGGAATAAACAGATAGACAAATCTGTTTTTTTTACTTTAATCTCATTTCTTTCAATGTTTCAATAATTTCTTCGCTTTGCATGGCCACTTTAAAATGTATTTGAAACTTATCAATAACATACATTTACTTCCTTAAAATATGTAGTGTTGTTAATCACACTATTTGTGTAGCCCGGCTTTCGTTTGTTGTGTGTGTTGGAAATAAATCCGATTGGTCTAAGTTTTCACACGCGTTTGGTTTTTGAATGTGTGCGTGATATAAATTAATAATAATTTCAATAGTCGTGAATAGTTTTCAACGATAAATTATTCATTTTTTTTTGCTTTTCTTTGCAGCTTGGTCTGCGTGCATGTCGGTTTTCGCGGTAAAGATTAGCCTATGTCCTTCCTTGAGAATCAAAGTATCTTCATGCCAAATTTCATTGAAGTTGGTGCAGCAGTTTAGTCGTGAAAGCATTAAAGACAGACAGAGTCACTTTCGAATTAATGATATTAGTATGGATTACCCGTTGCTTTTATATTCAACACTTTGGGGTACTTAAAATAATAAGAAACTATTCTTTATTGATATTACAAACCGGATGTATTAACATTTTGATAAAAGCAAATTGTATTTGACATCAGAAGTAAAACAAGCTTTGACACACCTGTTTTAGGTAACAATAAATAGGGTTATTATAATTTATAAAGTTTGAAGGTTAAATGTATGTATTTGTATAAGAAAGGAGTTTTGTTAAAATGTAATGCCGTAGTATTTACAAAGTTGTCTTTACCTTATTCTACAAAGACCGCATACCTACTATAAAACTATGACTAAAACGATGATTCCTTTCTTCATTAACTATTCACACTGTACCCAATAAATACCCTTGTTGTACAACTTGTACATTAACCGCCGTTTTCAATAACCTATTTCCAGTTTTAAATAGAGGATATTGAAAACGTTACAAATTAACATTAAAAGAGTATTTGTTAAAAAAATAACATTCTGTGTATTAATGAAGGTATTGAATCAATCATATCTTAAAAACATAAAATAAAATCGTAAATAGTCGGTGTCTGTACATGGAATATATATCAGGAAAACTATTATAGGGAGGCTTTATGAACGCAGTAAAACCTAAAACAATGTATTTTGAATTTTTGCTTGGTCTGTCTTTATGCCTGTTTGTCTGTGCATTTGTGCGCGCTAATCTCAGGATTGGATTAACCGATTTGAATGCGTTTTTCACCAATCTGTTATGGTTTGCTTCACTTAATATTTAGTGTTTGTTTTATCTAAATCGGTTCATACATAAAAAAGGTGTGTCAGTTTGAAGAATCACTGCGATATGTCCGATGTTTACACGGGCGGAGCCGCAGACAAAAGCTAGTCTTCTATATAAATAAATATGGCGGTACGAAGTTCGTCGGGTCAGCTAGTAGAAAATGATCACAAACTTTAACAGAAAAAATATAAGCTACTTCAAGAACTCAACCAAACCAGCTTTTAAATAAAAAACAATCATCAAGATTGGTTCACCCAGTCGAAAGACATAAGGTATCAAACCAAAAAAAAAAAACAGTCGAATTGATAACCTTCTCCTTCTTTGAAGTCGGTTAAAACATATACAGACTATCTTCAGTTTTAACAAGAGATAGGTTATTGAATACGGCCGTAAAAGATTCAATCAAAAGTTATGGTATATAGGTTCTATTTAAATGTCTGTAATTAAAAACTGAACTAGTCACTATTGAAGAAACTCTCTCTTTTTTTTTTTTTTTTTTTTTTTTTTTTTTTTTTTTTTTTTTTTTTTTTTTTTTTTTTTTTTTTTTTTTTTTTTTTGTAGGTATATAGTAATAGTAATAATATTTATTGTAACAAAGTATGTATACAATTCAAGTGCAAGCCCTGATTCCCAAACTAGCGTGAGCTGTATGTCGGGAATCAGTACCTTCCCAAAAAAAAAAAAATTATACAATAAATGTTTACAAGTGGAACATACATGAAACACATTTAGCTTACATATTAATTGATTTGTTAATGTGTTTAATTGCGCCTTTTGTGTGTGTGTGCGCGCGCGCGTGTGTGTGTGTGTGTGAGTGTATCTATGTGTGTGTGTGTGTGTGTGTACTACAATAGTGTGCACAATAGAGAGAATATATACTTAATATTATTAGTAGCCTGTATTACATACATACAGGTATTGGCAGTTCGGCAAAAAATTTAACTAGGTCGTGATTGAAAACAAATCTTCTACATCATCGTAGCTAAAATTCATGAGCCATATTTTGGTTATCCTATTAACTTGATAATTTGATAAGTGTCTGGTCTTATACTTTAGGTTTAGTTTATTGTACAACCTAGGTGCTATGTTGCTATATCGCTGTTGAGCAAATTTGCTTCTTACCCTTGGAATTGGACACTCATCTCTTCTTCTACCCGAAGGTTGAAGAAGGGGTACGGTATGGTTGTGATATTTACGAATGCACTGATAGACAAACATCTTTCGTACGCTTAGGACTTCAGCTTTTTCATATACTGAATGACTAGGATGGTAGAATGGTAAGTTAAGGAGTACTTTAAGTACAGCCCGTTGTGCTCTTTCAACCTCAATCAAGTGTGTCTTTGCTGCTGAGCCCCACGAACATATACAGTAGGTGATTAAGCATTCAGCTAGGGCTTTGTATGTTTGTATTAAAAGTGTGGTGTCAGGTATTATTCGTAAATCCTTGAAAATGTAAATAAGCTTCCTCAGTCGACCACTAACTGTATTTATGTGTTTTTTCCAATTTAACTTATCGTCAATATTCACTCCTAAATACTTAATTTCTGTTGCCCTTGATAGTTCTGGACAATTACAACGTGCAGACAATTTTATAGTTGAACGGTTACAAGGATGACAATGTATGCGAAGATGGAACATTTTAGGAGAAGACGCCATAGTTTTGCTGAAACACAAAAATTTTGTTTTGTCGACATTTAGTGACAGAAGACTATTCTCAAGCCAAGCTGTTATATGGCACATACCTTTTTCTGCTAATTGCCGTACATTGTCCCATGTTTTACTATGAAACAATACTACAGTGTCATCGGCAAACATTTGTATTTCAGCACCCTGAATTTCAAATTTACATAGGTCATTGACATACGCAAGAAATAGCGTAGGACCCAGGGTGCTGCCTTGTGGGACCCCATATGACCCCACACAGGAGTTGCTGGAATGGTTTTCAACTCTAACATAGTGGTATCTTCCTGTGAGATAGTCCTTCAACCATAACAGTGCGTTTCCCCTGATTCCCAGATTCTCAAGACGAGATAAGAGTATCGGAATAGATACAGTATCAAACGCCTTCTGTAAATCAAGGAATACAGCCAAGCATTTATCGCCCCTGTCAATGTGAGAAGTAATATTAGTTGTAAGATGTAAAACAGCTTCGTCAGTAGAATGCTTGGCTCGAAAACCAAATTGCTGTGACCCCAAAAATTTATTAGTCTCCATATAGCCCATCAAACGTTTGTTCATTATTTTCTCAACTACTTTAGAGAGAGTACTCAACAGCGAAATAGGCCTATAGTTTGTGGGGAGACACTTGTTTCCTGATTTATGGACGGGACAAATAATGGCGTGTTTAAATACTTCAGGGAAGACGCCCTGCTCAAAGCTTAAGTTGGTCAAGTAGGATAATGGTTTAGCAAGGTGGAAACGAAACATTTTTAAAATGGAAGCTGTTATTTTGTCTATCCCTGGAGCACTTTGAGATTTAAGGCTGGTAATCGCATCAATCACCTCTGCAGGATCCGTTGGATATAATGCCATGGAGTTTAATGGTGTATTCTTGGTTTTAGCATTCTGAGCTAGGCTTGTCTCATCCATATTTAATTTTTGTAATATTTGTTTAGCTAGATTTGTATCAACCGATGCAAAAAAATCGTTAACATCATCTAACGATCTTGTTACATTCGTATTTATGTTAAGCAATTCTGTGGGCGATGTTTTATTTTGTTTCATATTACATAATTCCTTAATCGTTTTCCACGTTTCCTTTATATTGTCTTTGTTTTTGTTAAGTTTGTCTGTGTAGTAATTTGTTTTTAGAGTCTTAATTACCTTTTTTAATGTATTTCTATATGCTAAGTATTTGTGTTTAATTTCTAAATTATTTAAATCTAATTTTAATTTTTTATGGATTCTATCTCGTTTACGAATAGATTTTATTACACCTATAGTTATCCAGGGTTTCAAAGGACTATTACGCTTTGAGATCTTCTTAATTGAAGTGTTGCTGCTAATAAAGCTTTCTAATTTTTCTGTTAATATTGTAGCAGCTTGATTTACATCTGACACCGAGTATAAATCATTCCACGATTCATTATCCATACATTTACTTATACCACTAAAATCAATTTTAGTTTTAGTAAATTTTGAATTTTAAATGAACTGATAACCTGTTTAAAACTGCATAGCGCTGAGGAATTCAAACCTTCTCCTATAGCTTTCAAAATAAACCTATTCGAAAGTGTCCTAATGAATTACAAGGAAAATAAATCAATCAAGTTGCTTTTAGTTTATCAATGGCCTTTTTTAACCGAGATAGGCTATATATCACTCAAAGAACAATGTAATAGCTCTGTTTGCCATTTAGAGAGTCTTGTATTCAGATAATGCCATTTAACATTTTTAGTAGAACAAAAGCGTCGTCATGTTTGTATGGTGTATTTTGGCTTAGCGCCAGATTATTTCACCCATTATACATTGGCCCGACGGTCACAAAGAAAATGAGATCAATCACAATACTAGGGACCAATTATGTCGATGTGTTAGAGAACATTATAACTGGCAAAACTATCTTAATAAAATTAACGGTAGAATATTTGGGCTCAATAAAAGAATGAGTATTTAGGCCAAATTTCACCAAGATATAATTAATGTTACTAAGCAGGCTTTGTACATATGAAGGGAACAGTAAGTATGAATTAATTAAAATAATGAACATAATACTGAAACGACTTATATGAAATCAAAACTGATCCAAGTGTAGTGAACCAGAACATACTGCCACCAAAATTATGATCTTAGTCATTCTTGAAAATTAAGTCGTATACTGAAGTTCGATATTAGTAGAGTAGTGGAATCTTGGGGTAAAAAACTGGCAAATCTTTATCCTTTTTACGATAGGTTTGCATTACGGGTCATCTATAATTAAACATTGAAAAAGTATTTGACTTGAAAAATATTATTGCACTTAAATATATATTTTACATGTCATAAGATGATAGCTTTTAAAAACACACACATAAAATATTTTAATATTTCATAAGAGTGGCCTAATAATATGTTTTCGGCAAGTGAATTTTATATACAGTCATATATAAAAGAAAGTCGTGTTAGTTACACTATTCATAACTCAAGAACGGCTGAACTGATTTGACTGAAAATTGGTGGGGGAGGTAGCTTAGAACCAGGAGACGGACATAGGATACTTTTACATAGTTGTTTTTAGTTTTACTTTGCTCTGCCTTACCCGCGGTTCTTGTTATACCGCGGGTAACACAGCGGCGCTCAGCTAGTACAGTCATAAAGTAAATTTACTCAAAATATTTAATTTTGCAATAATAAAATTATTTTGAAAGTAAAGTCCTTTGAAGGAGTACGTTCTCTGCATAGTGAACCGAAAGTGATTTTATATTAGACTGCCTCGTTGGTCTCGCGGTTGGCGTGAGCGACTGCTGATCATGAGGTCTCGGGTTCGATTCCCGGGTCGGACCAAATGTTTGTATGATCTACAAATATTTGTTTCGGAGTTTGGGTGTGTTCTATCTATAATATGTATGTATTTACAAAAAAAAAAAAAAGTATATATGTATTTGTATCAGTTATCTAGTACCCCATAACACAAGCTCTGCTTATCTTGGGACTAGATGGCGTTGTGTGTTTAGATGTCCGAAAAAATTTATTAAATATCAAAATAATTTGATATTAACAAGATTGTATAAAATAATCTGTTCTTTGATATACATTGTTATATACTTGTTGATAGTAATGAAATAATTTTGAACTAAAAATTTTAATTAATTAATTTATAGGGATTGATGCTGATAATGATGAATGGCGTATTTATATTTACTCGTTAGTAAATTAGCTGCTTAATACATACATTCGATTACATTCACTTACTTCATAAAAATGTGAAAATATCGTCAATGTTACAGGAAATATGATGAAGAATGTGATTGATAATGAACTACTACTAAGTATTTCATTACGTTAGCGCACAATTATAATACTAACTCTATAATTATACTGGATTAAGTTTACATAGGGGTTTTAGATGCCCGTTTTAATAGTTTGTTTACACATCAGCGCGTGTTTGCTGTCTTACGACGATACGTATTTCTAACCAAAGCCGTTTAAAATACTAACCACCGCAGTATCTGAACTCTCGAGGTGAAAGCAGAATTGTCTGCCATAACACAAAATTCAATCTGAATTGGTGTCGAATTTCTCTTCGAGTTTTCTTTCGTGCTGTATATTAACATAGCAAGAGATCTTAAGGTGTACAAATAAGGAAATGAGGCCGTTAAACCTATACTATTTTGAAAATGTATCAGATTGTGCGCTGCCGTTGTCGTTATACGTAAGAGATTAGTCCACACTTTATCTACAGATGTGCATAAGTTATAGGTGAATAACAATGGAAAACCCCCAATTATTCTCTGAAGTTAGTATGAAACGAACTCTGGGAAATATTTTATTGCCTTGACCTGTAATTCCGTAAAATTTTCTTGATAATAAGGTTGCTAATTGTGTGCCGAAAAAATCTAATACACTAAGAATTTCCTTATTTTCATCTTTCCGGAGTAAAAAGTACAATACTTTTAGAAATATCTACATATTTAAATTTTTTTTTGAATTGATAGTTTAGCAGAGAACTCTTCGAACGTAGACAAAACGTATTCTGAATTTCATTCAATGGTACTTATAAGAACTTACATAACACATTTAATTTCAGTGACAAGAGACAAAGCTCTAGTTTTTTCGTAGTACTAAATGTAAATTGAGCCCAGGATGTATTTTATATCATGACATTTATGTTTATTCTAACAGTGTGTAACATCTAATGGCAAAAATTAACCATCTCTGAATATTAGAGCTAATATTTTTGTATTCTTAAAGACGATTGAGCCTCTCGATCTATCGGTATTTTATACTTTATGAATAACGTAATAAGGTACAAGGTACTTTGTATGCTGTTGGTGTATTTTATAGGCCAGATGTTATCATACCGATGTTCACATTATCAACAGCCTTATAGTCCACTCCTGAACATGGTGCTCTCATTAGAAAAGCGATTTGATATTACTAGACAATATTACATTTAATTCACACTAATATTATAAAGTCGATAGTAACTCTGTCTGTCTGTTAAGCTTTCACAACTAAACCGCTGCACCTATTCCAATGAAATTAAGCATGGACATACTTTGATTCTTGAAGGACGTTTATTAAGTATTTTAAATTAGTACCATTAGGTACCATTTTTACCCGTCTACGACAAAGTCAAAGGAGGATTATGATTTTGTAGACGTTGTGACGCGTTGTTAAAGTGTTATGGTACGTTTCTATATATCGTGTGATTACGGCTTTCAAACCTAAATATGTGTATTTCTGTTAATTGTGTACTATAATTATCGCATCGCATGTTTCTTCAGTAATGTTGTTTAATCCAGTGTCCTGAAAATCTTGTTTCATACTTTTTCAGCGTCGTTTTTGTCGTAGTTGGGTTTAGTAGCGGTGCTACCCGCGGTTATTGTCGTACCGCCGGTAACGCCGCGTGACAAAGCTAGTCTGAAGAAAAGTAGCCTAAGTTATTCTTTAGATCATCAGCTATCTGCCAGTGAAAGTCCCGTCAAAATCGGTCGAGCCATTCTAAAGATTACTCGGAACTAACAGACAGACAAAAATTGAAAAAATGTTACTTTGGGACATGTATCGTGTATACATACCTATGCATTTATTAAAAAGTGGTTATTTTAATATTACAAACAGACACTCCAATTTTATTTATTTGTATAGATGTCCACTATTGTATTCTTGTTATTTAGAGAATTGCAAATAGCCAACTGCCTCGTTTTAACTCTGTATTTAATAAATAATTTAAGTGTACGTTTAATTTTTATTATCTGTTTGTATCTTTGTCAATGAGGATAAATGTTACGGCGAACATTACTCATAAATATTTCTCAAGGCTATGTGAGATGACTGTCTGCATAATAAGACATACTTGTTAGGTTGGTTTTCGTAGAACATTCCGTGACACATTTGATTTAATGTAGGTATGTGTTTATTTGGTGCTTAATTTGTTTCGTGTTTAGAATTAAATTGAAGATTTCTTCTTTGCTTATATTCTCCTTCGTCTTTTATAGATTAGTAACGAGTGTTTCATTTATTAATGTGGTTATCAGTTATTAGTATTAATTTAATAATACCGTGTGCTGTACAAATATTGCAATAACAGAAATTTAGTGTTGTCAGTTTATTTGAAGGCTCTGACTTCCCAATAACGATTGCCATAAATGTTCATGAAAACCGGGACCGACGGCTTAACGTGCTCTCCGAGGCACGGGCTGGGAACACCGCCATCTTTCATACTCCGGACTGCTATTAAGAATTATAAGAAATACCCAATAGCAGTCCGACCCGGGAATCGAACCTGAAACCTCTTGATCTACAGTCGCTTACGCTAACCACAAAAGACTAACGAGGCAGTTCTTATTTATTTGTATAGATGAAAAAGCGTTTATTTTAATATGATAATTAGAGTGTCTGTTTGTAACAGACACTCCAATTATCTGTATTTATTTGTATAGATACTTTTGTTTATAAGAACTAAACTTAGCCATATAGTAGAGTGCTGTTTTAACGCTTAAACCGTTCCAATAAAATTAAACAATTGCAAAAAAACATTACAATAAAATAACAAATTCAACACTTTCTTTTAGAGCATTTTACCTTAAAAATACAATTAGTACATATCTGTGAAGAAATGACAGTTAATATTAGCTTATTCGCCACGTGGCGGAATACAACAGAAATTGCTCGTCAATATCCTTGCCTGAAAAGTGCATAGTTTATTAATTTTTTTGGTATACGTGAGCCTGCCAAAGCGACTCTACTCTGCCTGACAGAAAGCATGACCAGAATCCAGGAGTAGTAGTCACCATACCCATTGCGAATGATGTGAATATATGACATATTGACTAGAAGCCAGCAAAATAACCAGTAGATAGTTAACATATTCATAAATTAAGTTATATTATCACGATTTTAGCAGGAAAGCAGTATGTAATACCGCACAGTGTTGTTATATAAGAAGGTTAGTATCTTGATTATGATGATGAAACTGCTAACGTGGTTTCATAATAATTATTATTATAGTGTTTAGTGAAAACAAAAGTAAATACGATAACAGCGGCGGTGGCAAGGTGCGAAAGAGTTCAGACTCGTTTGCGTGTTGAGTAATTATTATCGGCAGCTGTCTACGTATATGCTCCCCCAAACATACACGCGATCGCAAAAAACGAATTGCCCCGTTTACTCTCTACCCGACCGCGAACACTCCGTATAGTGGTCAAAGCCGCAGACTCCGCGCATGAATAAAAAACGGGTAAACAAAAATCTTTTTGCGGTTTACCTTTACCGAGTGTACCAGACCGTGAACAATCGGCGTGAATTATCATGTGGAGCATTTATGAAAGAGGTTGTTTGTAAAGCGAGTCGAGGTGTAATAATGCCGCCGAGGTATGCTTAGGACTGTCATCGTAAAAGGATTGTGTTGTTTTACAAATTGTTCTTAATAGTCCCTTGGGGTTATTGCGTGGTTACTATGTATTGTACCACACACTACGTTGCATTGCATACTTGTTACATACTTAAATTAATTTGTGAAAGCACTTGTAAATTGATACATTTTTAGACTTAAAGTTGAGCTAATGGCAACAAACGTTACTTAATTAATAAATTATGGCCACATTTATTCATTCTGAGATGAGATTGTGAGATAACTAAGCAAGGGATCTCTGGTCTTTCACTAATTATACGTATACGCACTTGAACATGTAACTCTTCAGATTTATAGCATCTTGATTCAGTTGAACACGAAATTAGAAACGTGTTTAATCACGATAGTAGCTGTAATTTATCAAACTTGCTACCCCTTTTATAATAAACCGGCACGAACTCACTAGTTGCAGTGACATGCAAGTAGTCCTTTTTGTGATTTTGACTTTTTAGTAGAACTACACAGTACTTTTAAATTTTATTCGACAACGGCGCAGCCAATTCGAATGATACTATTTTGGACAGTCTAGTACATTTTTAAGTTGGACCTTAACGCATAAACAAGTGAACCGATTTCAATTAATTAGGTGACAATAGTATAATGGTGCGGTTGACACAGACTATATAAATTTAATCAAAAGTTTTTACGGACTTCAAAAATTTTAAGTATTTTGTTTTAAGAGTAGTATACTGTGTCCTAATACAATTAACTTGCAATCAGACACCCAATTCGGGCAATTATTCAGATGTTTTAGTTCTATCATTATTTCTATACTTTTCGTAATAGAATTCTGTAAAACGACTTGATAATATTGAGATGTAGGAAGGTATAGAAAGGGGTTAAAATAAAGTATCGATTGACCGCACCTTGTCAGTTAGCCGCTTGATTACCCTGTTAGGGAGCAAACACGCTTGCCTTGAAGCTTTGGCCTCGTTCATTTCAGCAAATATGCGTTCAATCGTTTACACGAGTCACTACTCCCCTCTCTGTTGGTTCATTAAGCATCCTATTAAAGAGTAATCAGAATTTCAATTATAATGCAAGTACCTACCGCTTTTAATAGAGATTTCTGGAACGGCTTTTCTTAGTTGTATGTCGTCTACAAGCTATTAATTTTATTTTATTTACTTTATTAAGTACGTATTTATTGAAATTATACTGATATCATAAATACATCGTTCTTTATTTCTTATATTCATGTTGTTGATTGAACAATATATGTAGGTAAATAGCAGAAGGACAAAAGATAATACATATTTCATTACTTTGCTGATCCAATTACTTATACTTTAAAACAAACGAAGTAATTGAAAGTAAATAATTGAATCGTAACAACACTGTATAAGTAAAAATTGAGGTTTGCAACATCAATCCTTTAGCACTGTACAGTACATGGTTTGTGTTGCATAATAAAAGAGGAAATTTATAGGTATTTTACTTTATATGAGATTAGTGTTTAAGATTAGCTTGAAAAGTATTTATTTAATTATAATGCATTATTATTCTTATGTAAAACAACTTAAGTTAAATAGGTACTTCTATCAAGAGCTAACTATACGATTTCAACATAATGTTTCTACGACCCGTTAATCGTTCGTCCTCAATTGACAGTAATGTCAGTTCATTGAATCACTATTCGTCGAAACGACATTTATAATTAATAGCCCAATACAATGAATGACTCTATCAAAATATCAACAACTTCAATTTGTGCAGACAGTCGAGTCAATTAGCATCTTAATATTTGATTGCAATTTTATTGGACTTGTGCAAGATAACACTAATGTTAAAAATGTATAATTACGTTTCAATAATGTTACGTGGAACGTTAACTTTTAAAATTATGGAAGAGCCCACAGTCCACTGCTCCTTTTTCTGCTTCGGTACAAATAGGCAAGCTGGACCGTAGTGATACCACGATCTCAATAAAAAAAAAAACGGTTTTCTTTCCACCGAGTGAGTGAGGTTACCTGAGCGCAGCCCAGTCCCTTATTTCCTTTAGGGAGCGGGACTCGACAGTGGTTAACACGCTTGTGACTTGAGTTGCAAGTGTCCATTGGTGGCAGTAGTTGTGACCCATCTGCTCATTTGACCCCCCTATAGCATAGAAAACTTGTCAGGCATATCAATACTAATGCAGTTTGTTTATATTAAAAAGTTCGAACTTAATAAAGAACTACTAGTCTAATTTTCGTTAATATTGTTTGATACACAGAAGACATACCTTTGTGTCTGTGTAACTACTACAGTAACCTGTTTTCTTTTTGATAAATTTATTCTGTCTTCTCTTCTTTTCATTACCTAAACTAATAATACTAATGTATTAGAATTAACAGTAATTAGGCGATATAGTGTAAAAAAGGAAACTTATAAACTGCTTACTAAATGTGATATGAAATTAAAAAAAAATCACAGGTAAACCTAAATAATTAATATATATATATGGTCTATAGATATAAATTATAGTAAATAGTTATTAATACGTCAAGCAAGAACTTGTATCTCTTTTTACGAAAATGATGCAAACGGAGGAATATGTTTGGCTGTATTATTTCTCTGTTTGCTAACAGAAAGATAATTATTTCGAACATCTAACATACAACGCCATCTAGTCCCAAACTAAGCAGAGCTTGTATTATGGGTACTAGACAACTGATACACATACTTATATACATTTTTTTTGTAAATACATACACATTTGATGTGGTGTGATGAAGCTAATTGGCTGTTTTTTCAAAGTTTCATCTCCCGCTTTAAATTAGCGTTCTTTAGAAGAAAACATAAATCAACTATATACGGAATATGCTATGCTATGCTATGCTACTCATGCATGATTCATGATGAAAGGCTCAAATGGAAAAAAATAATATGGTGTGATGATTTTTATGCAACTTGTTTTTGAATTCAAGATACATCCAGACTAGTGCTGACGCAGTTTTAGTCCCTCTTTAGCTAGCATCTTATTACAATAGAAATGAGTTAAAAAAAGGCGAATCTTTTGAAGGGAATATAAATAATATAATGTCGTTTTTGTTAAACGATCATGGTCACTTGTGAGCTTCTTTCGAGATCTTTTTGCATATACTAAATTTTTAAAGGTTAGAAAATTGAATTTTCGCCAGAAACATCTATAACGGTAACTTTTCTTTATGCGTGTTCAACAAAACTGTTTTAAATAATAACGGAATTAGATAAACTTATTTGTTATAAAATCATATCAGTGGTCTTATCTACAAATTTAAAAAGTTCTAACCTAAATAATTATAATAGATTGAAAGGATGATAAAAAGGTTAAAAAAAGGGATAACTGTTTTCAACGGTTTCAAATTCGGATGTTAATTAATTATTTTTATTTCTAACAAAAGGCTGAATAGTTGTGCATGGCGTGGGGCTTATTTCACCCTCTTCCTGTAAGTTTAGACAAAACCAGACGCCTTATAATCAGCCAGGTTAAACTTCTATAAACTTTGTAATTTAAATCGCCATTGGCTCATCCTACATAAGCCAATGACATTTTCCTACTACGACGGTTTACAATTATGGTTTTAGTTTCTGTAACATCTAGTATGTCAGAAGTGAATTTAAAGAGATCATTTGTCATTCGCTATATTATTAACGGAACTATGATGTCTAAAAATACCAATGATTTTAACTCGTTGACAACAATGACGCCTGTTGTGAGCATGAGAAGCCTGTGAAAAATTTCAGCAAAATAGATGCAGTTTTTTTTTAAAATTTCAATGCTCTGGTGTTTTCTACTTTAATACACTACTTTATTCTTTAACTTAAATTTATCTATGAAGAAGTTTAGACATTACAGAAACAAATTACTATTTATCCTACTTAATATTATAAACGCGAAAGTTTGTAAGTATGGATGGATGAATGGATGTTTGTTACTCTTTCACGCAAAAACTACTGTACGGATTTGAATGAAACTTTACAGTAATATAGCTTATACACCAGAATACCACATAGGCTACTATTTGCCGCGATAACCGACACACACGCGGGCGGAGCCGCAAGTAAAAACTAGTTTATAATATTTTAAGGTTTACCAAAATCTTAAAAATTTTGAGATACGACTGTAAAGTATATATACTCGTATATAGAATTACAAGGCAATTATGTTGAAATTGGTTCGAGGAGATACATTTTGAATTATCTGTATTTTTAATATACCTACCAATAATGTGGTATTCCAAATCCCCATAGTAATAAAAAAAAATATGATAATCATGTTGGGTATTTATCAGTGACTAACTCAACTGTAAAAAAATATGTTTTTGCAGTAATTTCAATTTGAACACATTTAGCACATAAGTAACTCTTGTAAGAAGTGCGCTAACTTAAAAAAAATGTGTGCCTGCCTTCAAAATTTCAATGTTTTCTAAATACGATGTTGTAATTTATCTCTCTAATGTTTACAAAAAATTAACCATAAATTTTGTTACAGTCCGAGCGGCACAGCATTGAGCACTCTCCCACAGTTACGAGAATATCTCCAGACGTCTGGGACCTGTAAGTGTGGACTACCGTGTCCGCTAAGGCCAGAAACCACTTTCAGCTTTGATTCTAAGGTAACTTTTCATAATCTTGCTTCATATTTATTCAAATTCTTTGCAGACTTTTGAGAGATTCGCAATTGAAGGATTCAAAAGTATTTTGGTAAATGTTTTCTGAAAGCATGTTTGCCAATGAATTTGTACATGTGGACCATGTTCGTTTTCTATTTATTGTACATTATAGCAGTGACAAGAACAGTATCGATGAAGTTCGATACATTCCATTAAGCAATTGATCGACAGAAGGAATGTCTGTTGTCGAGCCGTTCCACTTTTTCCGCTCTGGGAATGTTTCGTTTATAGCCGGTTAGCGAGACGTGCTAAAACTTCTTACATCGCTTTATATATACAAAAATAATAAAAATAATCATAATTAAGATAATAATAACAAGTCTTTAAACGTTTGAAGGCTATCAATTAAATATTAATTTAGGATGATAAAACTACATAAAATTTGGACTCCAAAAAATGTCTTCGTTGATGTTGCCATGACTAGGAAATTTTTATTTTGCTATCTGGTAAGGTAAAACTAGGTGACACAATTCTTGAGTTGATCCATTATAATTCTATACCTACGTGGCATGGTACTAAAATACATATTTCTTAAGTGTTATACTTTTTGGTATTCCGTAAAAGGGGTAGCCCAAGTCGCTATGACGGTGTTTGAGCAACAAGCAGTATGAATTTTAAACATAGATTGATTCGTTAACTAGTGTCAGCAAAACTGGCAAGAAAATGTTTTTCATGAAAATATCATACGCGAGGATCGCAGCGCGCATACACGAAAGCTCCGTAGAGTCAACGATTAGAAAGTTTCAGTTTATTTAGCAGACAGAGAAAAAAGTCGATTAAGTTTTGCAATGTTCTAAAGTGTCAGAATTTACTCCAGTACAACCCAGTGAGGCCTCATAAAGAAATGTGTTGATACCTTTATAAGGTTGCGTCTTACTTTGAATAGTCGAATTTTGACCTTGTCTATTAGGTTCCGTTAAGAAGTGTGTAACATAAGTCATCCTCAATATTTCGGTCAGGACCTTTATGCTTTGTATTCGCAAATTATACTAGTTAATAACAAATAAATTCAACACACACACAACAACATAAACAAAACAAACTATTCAGTTTAGAAAAAAAATGTACTAGAAACCTCAATATCATTTTTGAAGACCTATCTATAGATAGATACCCCAAATTTATGGGTTTCATGAAAAAAATTTTTTTTAGTTTCAGTTCTAAGTATGGGGAAGCCCCAAAATTTATTGTTTTTTCTTCTATTTTTTAACCGACATCCAAAAAGAAGGAGGTTCTATGTTCCACTGTGTGTATTTTTTGTTACGTATGTTCAACGATTACTTTTTATAAATAAATAAATATTTTATAAATATTTTGGACATCTAAACACACAACGCCATCTAGTCCCAAGATAAGCAGAGCTTGTGTTATGGGGTACTAGACAACTGATACAAATACATATATACTTTTTTTTTTTTGTAAATACATACATATTATAGATAGAACACACCCAAACTCCGAAACAAATATTTGTAGATCATACAAACATTTGGTCCGACTCGGGAATCGAACCCGAGACCTCATGATCAGCAGTCGCTCAGGCCAACCGCTAGACCAACGAGGCAGTCCAAAATTACTCCGTCGATCGTGAACCGATTTTGAATTTTCTTTTTTGTATTCGAAAAGGTATGCTCTCGAGATGGTCCCATTGCCACTATATCAGGATCTGATGATGGGATCCCAGGGAAATCGAGGGAAACCCTCATTTTTTTAGGCACGTACTATGTTTTTTATGTGAAAACCTTAATGCAGTTTACAGAATACATCTACTTATCAAGTTTCAACATTATAGCTCTTGTAGTTTCGGAAAAAGGTGGCTGTGACATACGGACGGACAGATAGACATGACGAATCCAAAACGGTTCCGTTTTTTGCTATTTGGCTACGGAACCCTAAAAACGACAAAGAAACAAAAATACATATAATACAACTTGGTCCGCACTTTGTGCAAAAGGCGAAGCGAGACATTAATAAATTAGAGCAATTATCATGTCAATGTCACCTTGACATATAGTGAGGCCGATAAAATACTGGGTAATACTCCCACCTATTTATGATCTGTCGCTTGGTAAATATTAAACATCTGCTACAAAAATGTTTAGATGGATAACAGTTGCTAAATCATGTGGAAAAAATAGCTTTTGCCACGATAGCGATCATGTAGTCATGTAGGTTGGGTTTTAACTGTACTGATATAAACCAAGTTAATGACTATAAATAAAAAGAAATGTAAGCAACTTTTTAGGTCGTTACTACGTAAATTATTAGCAGATTTCATTGATAAATAACCCTTTACATAAATGTATGTCTTTATACAGATATCCGGAATCCCCGGAATATCATTCACATTTCTATTTGTGCCTTAACGGATTTGGTTGTATATTATCTGGTTTTCGACTGCTTTCTTTTGTGGAAACTCGAGTTCACAGTATGATAGAAACTGTCTTAAATTAGTTTAAGAGTTAAGCTGATAGAAAACATATTATTGACAAAAAGATTCCAATTACGAAAAAGATATAAAGATATATCTTCATAAATTCAGTAATTGGAACTTAAATACTGAATTGTACGATTATACGCAGTACCGAAACCAACAAGTAAGTATTGAAGTTCACAGGTAGGTATTTTATAAGTGGCAACATTGGTATTGATAAACGTTTATGGTGTAATGTTTAAAAGAATTCAAGAATCTAACTAAATTATACAAATACGTATTACGATGTAAGAAACTTGCATTAAAGCCTTCTACATAATATTATAGTACAGTCAAATAACTTACCCTCATAAAATCACACTGATAAGATCTAATGATTATGTATTGTTAACGTAAACCATCATAGATAGTAATGGTCAATAAAGTCGCTCTTCATCTTTTATGACACTGATTTGTAACAATGTTCCACAAGGGACCGAACTACTCATTAGTATTTTAATGTTACATCTTTGCGTAGACGTTTTGTAATTGTTTTTTTACATCATATTTATATAGATATATCCATTAAAGTTTTGTCAGTATATTTGTGTGGTTTGACTTCGGTTTAAACAGTAACCAAGAGATTCGGTTGATGGCCTGTTTTTCCCAGTATTTCAGTACCTTGTTAGCAGTATGAGGGCAGAGGACATGAGCTAGTAAAGGCTCGCCTGAACAAGCTCTTACACTGATTTAGATACACTGTTTTCTCTTTATGGGTTATTAAAAAAAGAAATCCTATAAATCTTAGTTTGTCTTCATCTGACTACGATACCATTGATTGTTGTTTAGAAAGAAACGTTGTTTTTTAGGCTGATCATAAAATGGCCGACTTCTGAAATTATTGCTTTGATTTTTGAATTCTTTAAACATTTTTTCCCAAAACCATAAAGGTCTTGTGTCATGAATAATGATATATTATTCCCGTGCATTTAATATGAATTCATTTAAGTAATTATCTCTAACTAGATCGTAGCCCCTCTGTGATAATAAGTCAACAGTCTGGTATCATGACAACAAAATACCTTCCAATTGATCGTGTCACTCAAAGTGGACTTAACAAGCCCTCTACAATGAAAGAATGGGGGAGTATAATCGTAACTGCATTACGGTTAACAAGCGGATTCATTGTTGCAACCTTGTAATCCCTGTGCGCATGCGTTAAGCTCTATTTTCCTTGTTTTCCATATCGTTTTCGTTCGGTTGTAATTTTTCTTTGTCCACTTGTTTTTTGCTTGTTCTTTTTTTGTACTTCACTTTTAAATATATCCGAGCAAAACAAGACATCATTAAATGAAGCAATAAAATGTTTAGAAATTGGTATAGCTAAAACATACACGTGTATATTGTTTGTCACTTATATATTGTTTTTATACTCTTCCATTTGATATCCTTTTTGATACCGTGTTTTGTAGAAAAAAACTCAGATAGACTTTCCCATCAATATAACAAATAAAAAACTAAGTCTTGCAAGTCGCAACCCAGTAAGTTGTCTTACGGCCGAAGGTTGTGACATTTAGTCATTACATAATTTGTTAACTAACGACATTTTGTTGTGGCAATACGACCCCGCACGGTAAAATAACTTGAAGAATTCACAATTTTCTATTGCCCTTGAATTAACTTTCATATTTAGAATGAAAGCGACCCTTTTCGTTTTACGGTAGCTTACCGCTCTTAGTTTTCTTTATTTAAACCGTGAACCCTGTGTTTTTCTACTTATGTTTGTACTTGAAAATTAAGTGGTAAACATGGGGTGCGAATCATTATACATAGATTTAATTTGCGTTATAATATTAATCTGTTAAACACGAGATCATTAAAAATGATTTATGTCTGTTTTATTATTCATTATTAATAAGAAGTTATATTGAAGGACGTTAATACACGCGGTACACTAACAGTTAACTATACTAACAAAACCAAACACGTTAATTGTTTGGAGCAGTAGTTTAACATCGTGCCAATTTGTCTTCATTATGTAGTCGCAGAATAAACACGAGGTTTTGAACTCTCTTTTTAGATCTAGTATCTTATCCCTCTGCTCAAGTTGGGATTGTCATCATCTTAGCACTCGCCTTTGAAGTTCAAGTTTGCAAAGAGGTTAAGTCGATACTTGTCCTAGACATTTACAGTACCACTTTAGCTTTTACCGTTTGTGAAATTTTGTCTACTAAAGGAAAACATTTAATGTTGTAACTTACCTAATGTTGTACCTTAATATGGTCTAATCACGAACTTAGTTACAAAATATTTGTTAAGTAAAACAATTTTAGTACTTGTTCAATTTCAATTTGGTCCAACAACAGTTAAAACATGTAATTCCAGGGTTATTGCTTAATAAAGTTAAATGGTTTCTTTTTATAGTAAACGCTACTAACGGTCTCTTGCTCGTGTCTAAACTCTGTCCTTGACTTAACATCAATAAATTATTTATACGATATGGATTTACTGCTTTATACAAAGTTATGTTTCAAAAACGATTAAAGAAAAATCGCGTAAAATCAGAGATCGAATCTATTTGCCATGAAGACTCTTGATTAAGTAAATCAAGAGTCTTCATGGCAAATAGTGTGCATGGCATACTTGGAATGACAGCAGTAGAATGAGAACAGCGTTGCCAGACGTCCCGATTTTCGCGGGGCGTCCCGCCTTTTTGAATCGAAAGTGTAATGTCCCGCGCGAGACAGCTGTTGTCCAGCTTTTTGGGGTAACATGACGGACACGGACACCAAAAAAGTGAAGTTAGTTAGCCGTAGTGCTGTATCGAAGTATTGCGAATGACCTTTTTTTTGATCACTCTTGTGAACGTGTTTTTTTGCTTTGTCCCGCTTTAGACGAAAGAATCCCGCTTTTTTTTTTTTAACTAAAATGCCTCAAAATCCCGAATTGACTTAAAAAAAATCTGGCAAAGCTGAATGAGAACCATTTTGTTGTAAAGATTATAAAACTGTAAAATAAATATATGGATAGGAATCGGCTACTATAAACTTGATTATCCTACACAAGGGCCAGGTAGAAAAAGATAATCCTTTTTTCTGCAAATGGATATATAGTATTAGCGATTGATTCACCCAGTATATCTATACCCGTAGACCTCGAAAGCACGTGTAGTCGTGGATAACAAGACGGGCGTTATACAGGGTCGGCCACTTTATATTTATTCAGAGCAGACTGGCATTGCCTAACAAGTGAGTCGTTATTTTACTCTAGTTTGTCCTACTTTGTTTACAATGGTCTCCTTGTGCAATTTGGATCATTTGCATGACTTCTATATGCCGTCATGCTATTTTTTTTCTCTATGTTTACTGATGTGTTAGAGCGATACTTTGTACACATGTTTTGAAATATCTGTTCTGATGTTTCGGATAGATCAAAGTAAATCCAATTTTGGCATGTTCTTATTTATGTTTTCTGTAAAGATAATAATTTGATGCCAACTAAGAAGTTTTCATAACTCTTCTTATTAAGTGGTATTTATTTGTTGACTTCGTGTGTTTGTAACTTTAGGTCTGTACTATATGTTGTTACGACAAATAAATTATACTTTGCATAGTCCCTCATCATCTCCCTACCCTTTTACCAACTTTATTTGAGGTCGGTGCAATGAGTTTTCCTCCTCGATTCTCCTCTATCACTCGTCAGGTAACTGCTTACTTCCTTTCTGGTCAATCCTCTTTTATGCAGTCCATCCATTTTTTCTTTGGTCGTCCTCTACTCTTATATCTGTTGACTTCCATACTTAATGCATGCTTAACTACATTTTGCTCTTCTCTACGCATCACATGTCCATACCAGATTAACCTGTTGCATCTCAACTTTTAATTCACTGATGCTACTTTCAGGCTTCCTCTAATGTAGTCATTCTTTATCTTATCCATTCTAGTCACATCACACATGCAAATCAACATTCGCATTTCAGCTACATGCAGGCGTCTCTTTTTTACCTGGCAGAGTAGTCACTTTGGCCTGCCAAAGTGACTCTACTCTCCCAGGTGTAGCTAGTAGAAAGCATAAGCAGAATCTAAAAGTATAAGTATAATAAAGTATATAAAAAATGTATAAGTTGATGCTGGCATAATATCACACACATTTACTTTATTAATTTGAAAATAGACTGTTGGATACACAATGATTGCTATTTAAAAATACCAAAAACCTCTCTCGTACTACTCCGATACCTCTTTTGTAAAGTCCTACGATTTGTAAATATACAAAGTTCGTGTCAAACAAATAAACAAACACGACGCAGCAAAACAACAAATTTTCTCATAGTAGTATTTGCAGCTCTCGTATACGCTGCCATTTGTGCAGTTGAGTAATTTAATTTTTATAGTAGATTTAATGTGTTTGGCAAAGGCGTATTTCACACCCACATAATGCTACATTACTTTTATAACTATAATTTGGTCCCACTCATGGAAGAATATTGCTTATACGGAATGATTGGCTACTAAATATCAATTACTCGAAAAGGTGAGGGTCGCATATCTTCATCACTATTTGATTTTGATTTTAATGTCATTTAGTCAACGCAGAGCCCAAACCACAATGGTGCAACAAATTTGCAATTTTGACAGCTGATGCTTTTCAACTAATTCGCAACTAAGGCCGCCCTTTGTACATTACATTATATATTGGTCATCTTATGTACTCTCTTGTAAATATGTAAAACGGTGTACAAATAAAGAGTTTTCTATATATCTATCTATCTAATAGGTAGTTGGTATATAATCGTTTGAACGAAAAGGAATTAGCACAATCATATTACAGACTAGCTTAGCTTAGCCGCGGTACAACAACTGGGGGTAACGCCGCGGGACAAAGCTAGTCTAAAAAACGTCTATTAGCCTAAGTTACTCCCTGGATCATCAGCTACCTGCTAGTAAAAGTCCAGTCAAAATTGGTCCAGCGGTTCCAGAAACTACCCGGAACAGACAGACAGACGTCTATTTGGGTTCCGGGAACAAATTTTTGTCTATCTAAAATTTAAAGAAATGTTATTGTGGTACATGTATCGTGTATACATACATATGCATTTATTTAAAAGTGGTTATTTTAATATTATAAACAGACAAATTTTATTTATTTGTATAGATATTGCATACATTTGAACACGTCGCGAACTGTTTACTTTAATAGTACCATGCATTTTCTATCATAAATTTTCTTTATGTTTTGTTGAACTAGCAAATTGAAATCTTTTTAGTTATAATCCTTCTTTGTTTACCTCTCTTTTTATCAGTTATGCTTATGATCATGTCCATTTCCATTTAATGGAAAGCTTTTTGTGAAATTAAGTCAGGTTTGTTATACTCTTTGAATGATTTAATATATTCTCAGTTGATGGAATGATTTATGAAAATTTATGTATTAACTGGACTACACTCGCCTACTACCTAAATTGCGTCTATAATTATTATTTAAAATAGGTATATTTTAAAGAATACAAGCTATAATCGTGCTACTGGAAAGTCGCATTAGCCATTATTGAGAGATTTTAGTTTTTAAATATGTGCGTAAACATAAACAGGAGAATATAAAAATAAGGAGATAAATACTTTTGTTATGTTTACTGCTTCTTAACATAAATAATGCATAATGCAATAATGTTTTTATTTAAGATAAGAGGAGACTAATAAATAACATAGGAATGTAAAAAATGGATGATAAAAAAGAACATCTCTACATTTGAAAGCATAAAATATCATAAAGAGCACACAATTAAACATTATTATAGAAAACTCTTTATTTGTACACCGACAGTTGTTGACTGTTGACAGACAGACAGAAAGACAAAAATAAAAATAATATCGTGTATACATACATATGCATTGATTAAAAAGTTGTTATTTTAATATTACAAACAGACACTCCAATTTTATTTATTTGTATAGATTATATTATTAACCGACTTAAAAAATATCAATTCGCCGGTACACTTTTTTTTTTTCTATGTGCGTTCGCGGATAACTTCATCGCTTATAAACCGATTTTGATGATTCTTTTTTTAATGGAAAGGAGATATCCCAACGGTGGTACCATGATAAGGACAAAATCTGATGATGACATCCAAGAGAAATCGAGTCAAACCTTGAAGTCGGTTTTATTTTTGTTAAAATTTTACTTATATAAATTATTCTTATAATAATGCCTTTTATTTCATTATTCTATTCATCATGACAGGCAGGTTTCGTAAATTTACATGTAAGATTCTCATCATGATCATATGTATTTCTCATAAAACGTAGACGCTAGAAAACTTATGAATCTAGAATTCCATCTCGTTTATGTAGAATCCAATAAAGGTAAGCCTTGCAGTTGTGCGACAGACAAGTTAATTCTGTCAAAGCTTGCTGCGACCTCCTCGCATCGGCTTTGTGTGCACTTGAAATGTACAAATTGCACCGCGGCCCGTAGGGGTGGGAGGAGGTCGGTGCACTCGCTTGTATCCCCACACTCCCGCTCTCATCGATTCCTCTTTGTTCACTGCATTCGTCTTGAGATACACTCAGTGAATTCTCGATTTCACATTCAGACGAAGCACTGAACTGATCCTCTCATATCTGTTGGCTATCGATGAGCTCGTATCAAATTGGGTACTTGGTACTTGTCGATTTCGATCTAACAGTGTCGTTTGGGATTTTAAATTTCTTATCCTATTTACTGTTTAATATTTATTTGCGCAGTGCCGTGACGTCTTGACATTTGACTTCGAAGAATGTATTATTTGTTAAGAAAATGCTATTGTAAAGATGAGTAAAGGTCAAAATTTACCTACTATAACGTCTGAGAGCCATTCTCATAACTACGAGTTCTATACCGAATTAATTCTAGTTTTTATAGCTCTGGAATTAAATTCAAACTTCCTAAAGTAAAAATTTAAAAGAAAATAATCAAACATTTTACCTTGTGTAGAAATGCACGTGCACGAAATTCAACGCTATTAAAATGTTCATTTTGGATACAATAATAGATAAAACCTTTTTACTAAAAATATAACGCAATAATATTACAAACACCATAATTATTTTTTATTACTTGTGAAGAGATCTTAAAATAGAAGTAAACACGCTCAACCGCATTAAAGTTCATTTTTATATTACATCATTCTTCTATTTTAAGATAAACATTTGGACAATTTAAATTGATGTCATCCTTTGAGCTTTAGAATATCTTGAACTCGCGGGCTGGATTTCCGCAACTCGACGACTATAATGCGCCTTTTTTGCGTGCTGCGTCGGCATTATTCATGACAACCCGGTTCCTCTAGGAAGCCTAGCAGACCCTTTACGTAGCAGACGACTTCTGAAAGTGACCTCGGCGATCCGAGGTGTCTCGCCCGATATTCTACCACCCCAGGACATGCCAAAATGACATGAGCTTTAGTATAACGAAAGTTGAAATCTACATATCAATTAACTGATTATAACACCTTAGTACAATTAAATTGATAGCAGTATTTATTGGTTTTTATGCATTATTCGACGTAAATATTAATCCTAATGATGAAAATTGAAGGAAAGTTATTACTTATTTACAAGGTTCCTGCTAAGTAGTTAAAACGGTTATATATCTTCTTTATGTAGACTTACGATGGTTATCGCGGTCTTATGTCCTTCGTCAACAATCAAAGTATCTCCATGGCAAATTTCATTCAAATCGGTGCAGCGGTTTTAACCCAGAAAGCTTACCAGACAAACAGAGTTACTTAATTACTCGGTATGGATTTCATGTGTGTACGAGTACTCTGTGCAAAATCCTATTCAACAGTACATTAAACCTTGCAAACCCCTAATAAATTATTGCTTGCTCCTTTGATTGGCAAAAGCGAATTGTTCTAAAAAGGGCTTCTGGTACCATCACATCTTTGCATGACAATGTATATTCTACTTTTGTACATTCAATCCATTGAGTTAATATATATCTTCTAAATCCCTATATACGTCTGTGAAAACAAAGCTTTTTATCTATAATAATATCGTTAAAGAATGTCAGGGAACTCTTTTCATTTTATTGTTAGCTCCCGTGTACGAAGAGCGTAGCTATGATTATCTTGCTGCAAACTAGTTTCAATTCATTTATCTTGAATGACAATATCTTTTGTGAAGCTCTCTGTGTTTTTATTCAGTTTTATATTCAAATGTATGTACATGCTTCTGATTATTTGTATTCTTCGAGTATTGTTAAGTAAACGGGAACCAGATAGTGTCAGCTATCTATTTATTTGATATACTGTGTAAATTGTTAATAACGCTTAAGGCAATAAATATTTATTTAAGAAAAAATATACTTTTTTGTCTTTACCTTACATAATTATTTATTTAAACATTTGTTTCCAAGAATTTATTTCCACTTTATACATATATTATCGTTTTTGAAATGCATTAATTCGTTGTAATAACTGAAACTAGCACAGTATAAAACTTCATATATAACATTTCGTTTTACAGTAATAAATATAAGTAAAACTAAAAACTAAAGGCATTGTAGTAACGAAACATTCTTCTTTTTATAAAACTTATTATTTTGAAATGTCAAACAATTTAATGTCGAAAAAAAAAAACGTGGAATTTGCCTTCCTATGAAGTAAGTACTGTTTCAGTATTTACACATAACTCTGCAAATGAGCTTCGGCCTCATTCCATTAACTTTTTTTCAAAAGTCAACTCATCCGGTCTCATAGTCCAAGTTTGATAATCATCCTCGTTGAGGAGAAATTCGCCGACATTAATATCGTTATTTTTTAGAAAAGAGGAATTCTAAGTTTGTGTATTTATCAATCATTTGATATGCGAATAACTTAATTGGAACGTTTTACCATTCGCTTGGCTACGCTTTATGTTATAGTATATATCACGAGCAGTAAAACAATTTCAGCGATATTTACAGTGACGTATTCTGTCTCTAATAGATAAGATTACCGGTTGTCTAGTATGGTTGATGCTTGATCTGTGAGTCATGGCGTTGCAGTGTGATAATCGTCACCATGTTCGTGAGACTCCCGCTTCCCTCTGGCGCCGACACCGATACTATCGCCGCTTTGAACTGCGCATTCAACAGTTTCTGAGACGTTTATAGACCATTATATTACTATTTATGATGGACAATTTTAAACATAAATTCAAAAATATTGCGTTGATTTGCCTGATACGAGTAGTGTCCCGATTCGTATGATATTGTACATTTTCTAAATATTACTACGTTCTTTCTAAGAACAATATTCATACTTTCTTTATATCATGGAAAGCAAAAATTTCATCGAGGACGATAAATGTTATCAGATGTATCTTCATAGTTCCTATATTATTTATAAACATTATGCACTACATTTGTACATCGGCGGTCTTAATGTATGTATAAGTAACTAGCAGACCCACGCAACCTCGTTTGCGTCTCCTATTGCCCGTCGCGTGATAATTTTCCCCCGTTTTTGAAACATGTTTCATTGTTGCTCCTCTCCCATTGGTCTTAGCGTGATGGTATATAGCCTATAGCCTTCCTCGATAAATGGGTTATATAACCCTAAAGAATTTTCAAATCGGACCAGCGGTTCCTGAGATTAGCGTGTTCAAACAAACAAACAAACAAACAAACAAACAAACTCTTCAGCTTCATATATTAGTATAGATATACTGCATTAAACATAATATAGCATGTCTATTAGTATATTAGTATAGATATACTGCATTAAACATAATATAGCATGTCTACCAAGTGATGAGACTTTAAATTCTGATTCAGTAGATTAAGCTCTTCTCTTCTTTCTTTTTAAGTCTGTTCAAATCCGACTGAGTTGTATATTGGTAAAATCTAATAATAATAATCTAAAATCTTATCATATCTCTCAGCAGAAGTACGTTTACGTACGCAATTCAGAAAATTAAAAAACATTTATAAACCGATGAAATGAACGATCAAGGTGATAAAAAATAATATTGTAAATTGTAGGAATGTGCCATTGATAACCTTTCGATTATTTTATCTCATGTTTAGTGGTTATATTTAAGTTTATCGCAGTTTCACCTGCGAGTATGTTCTTCGGTCCAGAAGATCGTAACGTGATGTTACCTTTATTTATGAAATGCTCGTATCACAGTGTTTGTAACCAAACTCTTCTGAAATAGTTTGACAGATTTTTATAAAAAATGTGTATATTTTCATACCCCTAAGTGATAAGGGTGGCCCATCACTTTGATCATCACGCAAGTTTTTATTTACTGGACGAATTTTTTAATTCAATTCAAAATCATTTATTCAATTAAGGTACTATGTGACCTTAAATTGAAGCTACAGTTAAAAATCATCGATCGACACAAACAGACGCTACAGCCATGTACTGGATTGTCAAGGTAAACACCAAAATCTACTGCCCGTTTGTGTCGGTCCATAACATCTTTATGAGAAAAATACTGGCAAAGAAACTTATGGCCACTCTTTTTAAAAGTTAGAAGTTTATGGACTCTTCTTAAAAATACATATAATCCTTAATTATCCATAAACCTCCGAATTTTAGAATTAAATTAGAAATAAATCTAAAATTCGATATATATATCAAAACAACAATTGTAACTTTTATCAACGAATACTATTCAATAGAAAAAAAAAGATTCCTGCCTTGATGCAGCCCGAGAGTGTTTAGAATAGAATAAAATTGTATAACACTTTTTGTCTTATTTAACAAGAGTACAACAAATTACGATAATAAACAAATGGTAGTTGAGTCACTATAAAACAATTTCTTATAGGCAACCTTTGAAAGGACAAAGCTACAAATTCATAAGTAGTTTTGGTATACTTATGTGTACAAAAAAATATTCAAATCCGATTAATCGTTCAAGAGATTTTCGCATTTAAGTATACATATACATAATCGAATAAATATCTTCATACTTGTGTATTATATTTATCGTAATACTCGTATAAACATGAAAATGTAATAAACTATTTCATAGCTAGAACACTCTCGGTATTATAAAGGAATAAAGGGCTTCAAGTCCACAAAGCTTTGTTTATTTTAAATGTTCGCGTAATACTTTTATTTCTCTTGAGGAATTTAAAGAGCGTTGCGCCCATGGCATTTCCATGTTTTCAACATTATAAAATCATGTTGTCTAGTCCGATCTTTTAAACAATATGGATTTATTGGAAACGTTGGCAGTGAGATACTATCACATTGTTTTGACTTGTCTCCATCCATGAACAGAACAAAGAACTACGGCTTTTCCGCGTGGCAACCGCTTCAAGTGACATTTAAGCGATCGATCGAGGTCGCGATCTTATGTTCAATGTAATAAAATTTAAATACTTTCAATCGATAAGATATAAATAATCGGCATGGGATTGTTGTTTCTGTCTTCCTTTTACCAGGGATCGTAATTCACTTTCATAAGATTACAAACGTGACAAACAAACATACATAATTAATTTAATAATTTAATATTGTAGAAAAAGACAATTGACATACACTTGCGCATGTTTACGATTTTCCCTACAAAATAGGAGATTCTTAGTTGGTGCTAGAAGGTGCCACTTAGCATGATGAAAACGAAATTAGATAAGATTTATATTTGGGAGCTGCCTACATTAGGGGGTTCCTAGTTAAGAGATGGTCTAAGTATAGTTGGTGAAAACGGGCATTAGACCATATGTTTCTTTTGCTATTCTTATGTTGAACGTTTAAAACGTGGTTGCCTAACTCGCTCTAAGTGGTCTTTTAAATTTAGGGAACGTTGGTGAAAATGGCCATAAGTTGAGTAATTTAATTGATTGTGTTGTATAAAATAGTGGTTATTCCAAAGTAAATTTTACTTTTTCAAGTCATAAACAAGTCTGTATTTCTGATTAATGTGTATTTGGTACAAAACTAAACACAGTGACTTCTGAGATGTGAGATATCGAAAAAATTGACTGTAAACGGATAAGATTAGAGTATATAATCCAATAACAAATTTTAGTGAATTTTAGTTTAGTGATGACTACAAGAGAGTCACCACTACTACCACCACCACCACTGTTTGCTTAATATCTTACATCCACCTTCAGGGAGTCCTAGCTCTTCCTTACCACTAGGAGTATGATAATACTAGGTACTTGTATTTAATCAATGTACATGAGAATTCATTACTGGAAGTGTTTTTCAAACGCCGATTTTTAATAGACGCGGGTCCTCTAGAATTCATTTATAGTTAAGTAACAATACAAATCTCTTATATATCAACACACTCAAGTCAAATAAAGTATAATTTATAAGTATACATATTGTATAAACAAGTTATAATAAACGTTTAGTCGATTTCTAAACGCTGCCAACTTTCCAACAGTGAGGTGAAAGTGGCGACCGCGCAGGGCACTACGTAACATTCCGATCCGATAGGAACCTCGTTTGGAATAAAGCGAGAGCTAGAACATTAAATAAATTGTATCCGTACTATTATAGCTTCATATTTATGTGTTCACTGTTATTTCTGCCCAGCGCCATTGTTCGAGAGAATTATTTACCTTCCATATTTAATACTGCAACTTTTTTTTGTATGTTGTTTATTAGTTGTCTTGTGAAAACGGCTTGACAACACACTAGTTACCAACCACAACAAAATTATCAATGTTCAGAAATAGGCAAATATAACACAGTTCCCTATCTTTTGTACTTTTGTATGTCAAATAATTGACTTTCTTATTATTAGTAGATCTGGGAAAGCTAACAGTAACTTTTACTTAAACTTATCAGCTGGTGGACTCCAAAAATTTGCTCTATGTTGCAGCACTGCCAAATGCAAATTCGTTATCTATTAAAATACAATTGAGCATGTTTTTATACCATAAGGTAAGGTAGGTAGGTGAATCTTTAAAGAGCTATCAAGTTGTTAAGTATATCCATTCAATTATAAATCATCACATTGTACTATGTTAAAATGTTAAATGAAGAAAAAACAATCGGGTATAATGTAGTCTCTCATTTTGTTTTCGTCGCTGGTAGCTGAATTAATTATGAACTCACATCAGAAAAGTATTCTGTTTATTGACGCAAAAACTGTTACTATTGTTCAGGTGAAGATCATGTTTCTCACAGAATTGCAGACATTGTGTCAGAAAAAAATTATTTAGTTTTAATGACAGCAAACAGTGCCCTATACTGTGTGCCGTCTGCAAGCCTCTTGTGCCCTATCCTGTGTGCTATCTGCAAGCCTCTTGTGCCCTATCCTGTCTGCTGTCTGCAAGCCTTTTGTGCACTATCCTGTGTGCTGTCTGCAAGTCTCTTGTGCCCTATCCTGACTGCTGTCTGTAAGCCTTTTGTGCCCTATCCTGTGTGCTGTCTGCAAGCCTCTTGTGCCCTATCCTGTGTGCTGTCTGTACTTATGTTAGGGTGCTCCCACACAGCAGTTATAAAATGTTATAAAACACTGTGTAACACGATAACATTTTACAACATTTGTTACAACATGTTACATGATGTTATATAACATCAGTAACATTTTATAACTTTTGTTACAACTTGTTATAAAATGTTATCCAACATTCAATTTATAACTGCTATATGGGAGCACCCTTAGACTTTCTGTTTTCTGGTAAAGTTAAGATTATGTAATATATGCAAGAACTGTATCCTATTCCTAATTAAAACAGAATCTAAATTTTGCGAGGTATAGGTGTTGCCACTTCTTCGAAGATACATGACGTGATTAAATGTTAAAAATTACTCAAAACCTCTCAAAAATTAATTTTAAATAGAACGAAATAAGAAAGAAATAGGTTGTCTACACTTTTTCAATTTTCTTGTAAAACCTACCTTTATATTATTATTGAAGGAATAAATACCTTTCTGTGGCGAAAGTGTTTTTTTTATAACATTGCTTCAATTCAATTAAACACAAGTAATAAGTTATAAGTATGTTTATTGGGACTAATTAGAACATATTTTTAGAAATACATGTTTGGCATGTTACCCATACATATATTGTGAAAGTAATACAGTTAATAAGGGTTTATTTCTACAAAGCACGTTGGACATGTGGATGTAGTTAACAGCCGTGCATATAGGATAACAAAATGTATTCACCAACAGTCGTAAGCGACACGCTTCGCCGCCCCGATCGTGATGGTTAGATAGGGCGAGCTAGCCACCGACACCGGCATTGTTTACGTCAACCATTGTAAACCTCGAGATCAGCTTCCCAGCACAGAATGGAGCCATATACTATGACGCCTTGGCATTCTCCAGCTATTTCCTCTATTTTGTTACTTTGAAGTTACTATATACAATTGTATCGTTTCAAAAGGTTTAAAGAAAAGACAACGACGTAGTGAAACCTCATAATTTGAAATTACTGGAAAACTATACAGTCTTTGTAAAATATTGACAAAGAATCTTTATTTTTTAATAGGTCATATATTTAAATATGTTGAGTTATTTTAATTAAACATTTAAAAAATCTAACGTAAGAAATGACAAGCGACTACACTTGCTATTCTATAAGAAAAAACCGTGCCACAAAAACATGAATATATATGAAAAAACCAGATTTCTTGACGGATTCGACTTTGTTTATGTTGCTTAATTGCCGTATTAAGTTGCAATATTGTTATTATATGATAACATAAATGTGCTGTAACGAGGGCCGACCCCTGTTTTCGTATCGAGGTCAAGGCTGTCGATATTCAATATACACGAGATACTTCCCTCACCCCAAATGTGCAGCAGTGTTTGTTATTGGGATTGAAGGACTTATTGTTGCGATAGCAAAATAAACTGGTATTAAGTATCCCACGATGGTGTTAAAACAACTGTTTTTGTGTAACGGAGTTAAACAAGAGCAAACAGTTTTTCTATAGTTTGTTATTGGTTTTAACATTGGACGTAGTTACTTTTTTGTTTTACTTTTCAAGCAGTAGAATACTTGTGTAAGTATTTATCTGCCGGTACGATGTCTTGACCCAAATTATGCAAGGGTAAATCCTACAGAATGGCATCATTAATTTACTTTTACGACCGCTCAACTACCTTTCAGCGACAAGATAACGACTTTCAAAAGCTCTTTGTTGTGAATTGTCTTCTCATATGCAAATAAGAACCATTATAGCGCATAATTGGTTTATTTTACTATTAATAGCATTAATTATCTACTGTTTTACTTAAAAGGTTATCCAGTAACAATGAATAAAATAAAGGTATCTAATATCGTAACGATTAAAACGTATCTATGGGGCTTATACGGTATCCGGCGGGTGTTTATATGTAGGCAATTTACCAAGAGTGACAGGAACACTAACTTTGCAGAGAATGCACTGCTGTGACCGCACCACGAAGGGGGAGTGAGGTTATTGTCGTATCTACTACAGATACTATACAGGCAAGTTTGGCACCACCCGTTAATGTCCCCGTTAATTAGTGGCGACCATTGGACGATACGCCGACAAATTACATTCAGTTGTTGTACGTAAATAACATGTGTCGTTTATCTTTCCGTAATATCTAAACAGAGGTGCCCTTCCATTAATTAATTAAAATAAAAGTAACTTTTCAGGTTTAAATAATTTTGAATCATTGTACGATGACTCCAATTAATTTGTGCTTCGCATGGCTGTAGTATAATATTTAGGCAACATTTTTTTTGTCTATAACTATTGTTAATCCCACTTTGTGTACAGTAACAAATTGATCACAAGACTACTAAATGGCAAGTATTATTATATAAAAGAAGGAAAGACAGAAAAACATTATGACATTAACATCACATTAATTTCTATATCACTCAATTTTGTTCTTAACATAATGAGTTTTAACAACAGCTTTTAACAGTCTACTGCTTAACATAGACCTCTCTTTCGAAATGAGGTTTTGAATTACTAAACCACGCTGTTTAGTCGGGTTGTTATAGGATTTTTGGGAGGGGTCCGAATGTATTAATAACAGTAGTTCCCGGATCCCTCCCTTCTCAGGCGCAGAGTGGTACACCGTGTGGTTTTAGTCGGTCCGATTCTGACACATCGCTCCGCCGAAAACCCCGGTTTGGTGGTTTCGTGTTTCGGTTTGGGCCCGTGAAGGTTTCCATACGTGAAAAAAGGTTTGTTTTAAGTTTTGTTTTCTTTACATTGATCTTGTCCTACGTAGTTCACAGTTTTCAGTTCCCTCAAAACACTAGGGTGGTGAGACTCGATGCTATTGATCATACAATAAGCTAGTTATTTAAATTGTAGTACAGTAATATTGTATTGAGCTATGATACGTGGCTATTAATTAAAGTCCAGTCATTAGTTATGCAACGTGTTCGACCCAGAACGCGTCTGTCGCATCCATGTAGGCGCGTCCATCACGTTGATTGGTTTCATATTGTAATCACCGAGTGCATTGTGTTGCACTGGCTTATCTGTTCAGACAGACGGCCCATTAAGGTAGATAGACTATTCACTCGTTGTCACAAAGACAATATTGTCAGTTTTGGCTACCCTCCGCATTTCAATAGACAATAGTCATGTTTCCAATCAAATATTTAACATTATTTGCATGTTTGTAATTCCAACCAATATTTGAATTTTAAATGAGGTATCAAAAGAATAGTCGTGTGTCTGTAATATGCTAGTAAATAAGCAATTGGAATAATTAATTTCTATTGTTTAACTTTGTAATAAGACATTAAGATCAAATGATGATATAATAAAATTTGAAATTTTTATCACTAAGTCGTTACAAGGTTTATTGAATGATATGATCGAATACTATGATATCTGCGGGTTGTTGTATATTATTTTATATCATTTATTACTAGGTACACTTCATTTCACATAGATTTTTTTCATAAATTCTTAGCTCTAAAATTGTTAGAAACTACTTCAATGAATGGAAAAATTCGAACACGAGATTCGTCGTGGCAGCAACTTTTTACAGACACCAGACAGATTGACATGCATGCGATATGCTAAAAGTAGCTATCAATGTAAGAAAGAAAACGAAACAGCTTGCTGAACGACTAAAAAAAATTGTGTTGAAGCAATGAAGTTTTTCATATTGTAATCATGAAGTTTGTCTACCTGCAAGGCATCTGCATCTGATTCCTCTGTAAACCGTAAATAAAAACTGTCAAATTAAAAACTGATACGATGGAATTGTTTGTTTGTGGAACTGAGAGCATTTTACACTTGTTCTGACTTGGTCTAGTTCAACAATTATTTATTTATTTATTACACATCATGCACTTTAGGTGCATTGGCGGACTTAATGCTTAAGGAATTCTCTACCAGTCAATCTAAATATAATATATAAAAATTTCAACCTATTCTATACATTTATACAAATAAATAAAATTGGAGTGTCTATTTGTAATATTAAAATAATCGCTTTTTACCAAATGCATAATTATGTATACACGGTATATATACCAAAAAGGTAGTTAAAAAAAATTTTGTCTGTCTGTTTGTTCGGGTAATCTCTGGAACGGTGGGACCGATTTTGACGGGAGTTTCATTGACAGTTAGCTGATGATCCAGGGAGTTACTTACTTAACTTTTTTAGCCTAACTTTGTCACGCGGCGTTATTCACGGTACGACGATAAACGCGGGTAACAAAGCGGAGTTCAGATAGTACATAATAATTTCAAAGGTTGGGATAAACCTTAAAGATATTTATTTTTTAACCGACTTCCAAAAGGAGGAGGTTCTCAATTTGGTATTTTTTTTATTTATGTACACTGTTTACTCCGTCAATTGTGGACAGATTTTAAAAATTATTTTTGTATTCGAAAGGGTATGCTCCACATGTGGTCCCTTTGCCACTATATCATGATCTGATGATGGGATCCCAAGGCAATCGAAGGAAATTCTCAAATTTGTTAGGCACGTACTATGTTTTTACCTACTGTTACTTTGGCTTGGCACCGACTTTAAACCTATGAATAAGTAGCACATACAAATAATAGTGTTTCATCAATATTAAAGGTTTGCATATAAGGTGTAATTAATTAAATCTTTATTAAGTTATTTTATACTTTTTGTTTTTGAAGGCAGATTTTTAAACGAAGTTTTTTTTTCTTAGGAATTCTTGATAAAGAAAATCGCTAATGATGATAGACAGAGACATCAAACAACCGAGACCTCTTTTGTCCTCCCGACGAGGGTCGACGATTGTCCCATCCACGGTCTCATAATATAGGAGCTATGACCGAGATCTATCTCATGATGAGAAAATTTTAAAATACATGAAACTGTCATAAGCTTCATCAGTTTTCCATCACGTATATTTTGTAACTACGGCGCAAAACTTGCAAGAATATTTTTTACGAGATCTTAGCAGAGTCTTCTTTCTTTCATCATCATCATCATCATCATATCAACCGATCGCTGCTATTGTCCATTGCTTTCTTCTTTCTTTAGAGCTTTTTAATTAAGTGTTCAGCTCTAATAAATGAATAACTTAGACATTACTATCAGTCATATTAGTACGGTTAAAAATATAATGTGAATTTAACTATACTTGTTTAGCCTTAATTTGACGTTTAACTACAAATGTGATTGCACGCTAACTGGCACAAGGACACACACGACCTTCTGTTTGCGCCGCACGAACGTACTTATTACTGTCTTGTTTATTTTCATTAAAAAACATAGGTTCATATCAATTTATCATCATTAAACTCCGCTGGGGTATAAATAGATAAAGCTGTGATAAAATTAATTGAATAGGTTTGTGGAGCAAAGGAAATGTTAAATGAAAGTGCTTGAGATCTTGCGAGGGGAATAGAACGGAGATAAAGAGAAAGAAATTTGAAAACATAAGGAATCTTAGGAAAAAATCACGTTGCTGTAGAACTTATTGTACAATATTTTGGCAATCCCCAAAGCTTGAAGTCATATTATTTTGCATATCATTTAAAAAAAAGGCAAAATGTTTCGATGATAGGGAGCGTTCCCAAAAATGACGTACATAACCACTATCCATTGCTGTCGGAAGCTAATGATAGAGGTTAATTACATTCTATATTTCATTGTTTCACGTTCGTAATTTATAATTAAGAAAGTGACAGTCCATTAGTTATGCGAAGTCGGTTAGTTTTCCTGACAGAAAACAATTTTTGTATGATTTACAACATATCAAAGCACAAGCAATATGTAATTTGTCAGTATGGAGCTTGAACAACTTAAACATTGAAGTACGAGTTACGTGATCCCTACAAAAAAAAAAAACAAAATGTTTGTATTTGTCAATAGGTGCTAATAACATAAATAACTAAGTCATTCATGCACCTTTTGCACTCCAAAGGAATCTACTTTAGCAGGTTTTTAAAACCGTCCTCTCATTACTATGATAGTGCTAACGCACCAGTTACTTAGTGCTGCGAGAACGACAATTTCCTCGTTTTGTACAAACATTGGGTACAAGTCGTATGCAGCTGTGTCAGCGGGCGAGCGTGGAGCAATTTGCGTGTGCAACCGTGCACAGTAGGCGTCCGTCCATAATGAATGGCG
Source organism: Spilosoma lubricipeda (assembly GCA_905220595.1). Classification (NCBI taxonomy): domain Eukaryota; kingdom Metazoa; phylum Arthropoda; class Insecta; order Lepidoptera; family Erebidae; genus Spilosoma; species Spilosoma lubricipeda. Next base: position 13,157,739 of record HG992282.1, on the reverse strand, counting down.
ACCGTGTTCGCAGATCGAGCACTATATTATCGCTACCTAACTATTAAATGCGTTCTCAGTTGGATTGTGAACACTTAGCTTAAATCGAATACTGGCCACATACAGTTCAATGTGATTGCGACGATGGGATAATTGATTATTGCACGCCGATGTCAGCATCCGTTAGGGTCTGACTTATTTATAAGTCTGTTAAGAATATCATGTGTTATTAACTCTTATCATTAAATGAGAGGCCATCAGTCTATCTGTATCTTATCTGTATCTTCTACTGTAAGAAATCCGATGCAATCCTTGGTATGCAAGAAGTTTGAAATTAAAACTTGAATGGATTTAGTCTTCTATAAACATTATAAATTAAAAAAGAATAAATATTTCGGACATAATAATAAATATTAATAACACATAACGCCATCTTGTCCCAAGCTAAGCAGAGCTTGTGTTATGGGTACTAGACAACTGATATAAACACATATATACTATTTTTTTGTAAATACATACATTTATACAAGAAAACACCCAAACTCCGAAACAAATATTTGGAAATCATACAAACATTTGATCCGACCCAGGAATCGAACCCTCAAGAAGAGCAGTCGCATGCGCTACCAAGGCAGTAAGAATAACTTATTTAAGCCATGGTAATTTTGGTACATTTTTCCATCGCTTAGTTAAATTTCACTGCCTGCGAAGGTGCAACGTATTATATAGTGAATATATTTGTCATTTGTAACGAGAACGCCAGCAGTTACGTTAAATTGCGATCTAGATAGTAACTGGCTGTTGGTGTGAAATCAAGGAAATACAACGTTGTATGACTGGTTAAACTCACTAATCATACCGAAGTAGCCTAGTTTACAATCGATTACGCTCACAATTTGTTTTGAATATCAAGGAATCGACTTAAATTATTTATATCTCAATTCGTAGTGACTGCATTATAAATGTTAGGAATGGGTCATGAATATATTACCATTCAAAATGTTTTTAAGCGATTAGTTAACCACAAATGCTTAGGAATTTTAATGTAACCTTTGGTATTTTTAACAGGTGGCGAGCAAACCGTACCAAGCGGCGTCAGGGGTGGAGTTGACGAAGCTCTGCAACCACAAACGGAAACTACTCACGACACTTCAAGCGCGGGCTCAGTCTCCCGCAACTCCACCTCCTTTGACCATCGAACAAAAGAAAGGTAAAGCTATTATGTTTTGTGTGTATTGTGGAAGTACAGAACTGACTTCTAATAACGATGAGACGTTTAAATAAATCGTTTTTGTTCACTACATTATTTACGAAACGACAAGGACACCAAACAAAGACCACCGATTACTAAAAATAACTTTAGAATCAAATGTTTCCAAGTTTCTTTCATATTTTTTTGGTTTAGAGTCGTGTTTGTTTTGGTATTTTAACCGACTTCAAAAAGAAGGTTCTCATTTTGACTGTATATTTTTGAAATGATGAAAATTGAAATGGCGCCAACAGGACCGATTGGTCCCATTTCAATTTGGTCCAGTTCTTGAAGTCGGGTTTTTTTGTTACAGTTTTATAGTATAGGTACTTAGAACTTCACTTTTTCGTTTTTAACCCCCGACGCAAAAAGAGGGGTGTTATAAGCTTGACGTCGATGTATGTCTGTCTGTGGCATCGTAGCTCTCAAACGGATGAACCGATTTCGATGCGGTTGTTTGCATTTGAAAGCCAGTTTCCTTGCGGTGGTTTTTAGCTATATTTGACTAATATCGGTCCAGCAGTGTAAGAGTATCGACTTTTTTCCAAAAGGGTGTAAGGCATTTTTGGCGTATTATTACTCGATTAAGTGCTTGCATAGGAGGTATATAAAATTTTTAATTTTATTTTGTAATGCCGTCTAATATGTATAGAAATGCAATGGTTAGGTTAAGCATTGTCTTAAATAACTTTATTCTATACTAGCTTTTGCACGCGACTTTGTTAAGGCAGACTTTCATCCGCTGCCGCCGCATCACCCCTTAGGGGTGGAATTTAAAAAAACCCTTTCTTAGTGCTCACTTACGTTATATAAAGAACCTACATACAAAATTTCAGGATTCTAGGTTGAGCGGTTTGGCCTTTGCGTCGATCTCTGGGTATGTCAGTCGGTCAGTCACCTTCCTCTTTTATATATATAGAAGACTAGCTATCGCACGCGGCTTCGCTCACTCAGTTTCATCCCCTGAATTATCCTCTTAGGGGTAGAATTTCAAAAATTCCTTTCTTAGTGCTCACTTACATTATATAAAGAACCTAATTATATAAAGATCTTTGGGGTATGTCAGTCAGTCAGTCACCTTCCTCTTTTTTATATATAGATAGATTATGGTTGCAGCTTAAATGTTTTAAGTTAATCTGGTAGAAAATTAGAATTTAGAACGTAATGTCTAAATTGTAACTTTAACACAAACTCAATCTTAAATTTGACGTGCGAAAACACGAAGAAAATGATATAACAGAGGATAAAGTAATTATTATTCATGACATGGAGCAGGGAAAGGGGAATCTTGTAGCGAATTGTTGACGACTTGACGAGATATCAAAGAACAAATTGTGTTTAGCCAGTTGTATTAGAATGTTCTGCCATTTGTGCTGTCGTAGTTACACGATGATGTGAATTGCTGCATAATTTCATTTATAGACGCTCAATCTGACTATGAATGTTAAATGTCATTGTGTGTGTAGCAGAAATGAAATGTTAATGCACTCTGAGCTAAAATTGATCCTGTTTAATGCCCTATAAGTAGAGTAGGCGTAACAATCTATAAGATCTAAAATGCTTGACGTTGATATAGTCTATGATCGATTGATTTTTAGATCACGTAGCTCGTCATATTATTTAAAAAAAAACGATACTTTGCCATAACCTTTTCTGTTCAGAAATAAATTAACCATTTCAAATATAAAACTTAATGTGTGTTTGTGAATTTTATATAATATGCTGCAAAACAGTTCATTCAGAGAAGAATAGAAAAATACCAGAGTTACTTTAGAAATTGTACTATTTATGAAAGCGAGTAAATATTTTGAAAAATGTTGAAATATTTATACCTGACAGCTGTTTACAGAAGTGTGTGTAAGTGGCACGTGAAATGCGTGCTCTATTCGTTGAAACGTTAAATGAGCCACCATCCTTTGGGACATTTACCTCTAAATTAGAACATTTGTGTTACAAGGTATTTCATTAACATTGAACATCTCTGAGCCCTGAATTAACGACATTTTAATTTTATAAAATGACTTCTGGTGTGTGTTATAAAAAATAATACCTATTTGGTGTATCGTTGTTGTAAGTTCATTGAGATATGCACATGCACTCATTGATCGCTGTATTACTGTAGAAGGAAGGACTTCTACCCACACTAGGAGTCCCGTGGCGGAATAAAAGTTTACGTCTCCAGAAGAAATGGTGAGACGACATGTAATCTTTATTTTGTCTCTTTCAGTGACTCGCAGGACATGCATGGTTTATAAATTAAATACCTTATGTGTGTTTGTCAAAGATGTCAGTTGACATTTAGTTGCATATGGAAATGTGGTGCAATAAGATTGAGTCATCACTGCTATTCCGAGGACACTAACTCATTGTATCTAATGTACACAACAGTCGTTTGTTATGATTAAAAAAGGTAAATTAATTAATATTTAAAAGGATATTGAAACCATTATCTAGTTAATATGTAATAGGGTTTATACAACAGTGGGTTGATGTAGGACATTATTATCCGATTAGCCGGCGGGTGTTCCAGTGCAATCTCCACTCTCGGCCTTCCTTCTTCATCCAATTACACGAGTGTGAACCGATCGGGATTAACCGGGGAAACGCCTGCCCTCACCTTATCGTGCCCGACATCTCCACGTTAAAACTTCCTATATAGATTGTAACTGGATTTTACAACTACCGTTAGTTTAGTTACTACCCAAGATCAGACAGGCGATTATACGATGCCAAGGACGATTTTACATAAACTAAACACGGCTAGGAATGGTTTGATAAAAATTAGTGGTAATTATAATTTTTTTTTTTAGTATTGTTATATAAAATAACAAGTGGCTTATGAAAGCCAGGTAAACTCTGTCATTGAGCAACCTATTCATTTAAGACTAAGACTCGAGTGCTTGTTGGTATCACTAAGTTCTTTCTTACACTTTCTTCTAACAAAGAGGGTAGAGCGGTCTCTTTGTTGTTAAGTGGTAGCAACTGTGGGACGGGCGCAGGGGTGCATTTAGTCTGGCATGAATAGCGGGTAACTGCACTTCGTCAGTCGTCCGTCCGGGAGGAACAACCTGCATAGCACACTACGCCCCCTTGCAATCGCTGGCATATCTCCACCTGTGTATTTCTACAATTGCAGTATTATATTATTTAGAAATATATGACGATCATTTACAAGAGGTTATTAAGATGAGTATAAATGCTTTTTAATAAAATAAGCTCACTCAGGAACTAACTTAATTGTTCACATAAAATAACTATGAATGCAGTAAAACAAATAATTGAAATATGTTGGCACAGTTAGATGCAATAGCGTATGAATCGAAAATCTGGACGACTCACCGCAGAATGCGTAATTACCGTAAAGGAAGTCGGCCGTTTAGAACAAACAAAAACGCGGGCGACTCGATCAGTGGCAGTGGCGGGAACAAAGGCGGTGTAATTTGAAACAATCGGCGGTGGTGCAGAACGGCCGGTGGCGTGGGCGCGCGCCCCGCCGACTATTGATCTGACGAGTCGCGGCCACCCTGCGCCCGGCGCCCGTGCCACCACCCGCCCCGTCCTACCGCGTCCTGGCGCCTAGCGCCTCCGAGACCACCCCCTGCCTCCGCTGGCTCCGCACACAACCCGTATTTTAATTGCAAATCTGCCAGATAATGTGCAAATAGATAACAGTATTATAGTCTGCTTGCTAACTAATTATGAAACACTCAGTTTATAAAGCAGATGGCTGAAAAACTCCTAGTTGATAGACTTTTGCATAGTAAATGCTTTATGGCCGTCTAAATTTAAATTATCACATCATAATGACTCTTAATAGCGTAATGTTTTAATGGAAACGTCATAAAATGTTTTAATTACATAAGCTCCGTCAGTTTTCTGAATTGATGGCCCATTTGTTTATCTCAGGACCATAGTTTACATTTAAATATTTTGTATTTGATTGTTCTCCTTTGTTATCCGTTTTAAAAATGAACATTTGAAATTGTTTTTGTCTATTTGAAGTAGCCACTTCTATTTTAGAAGAGTTGTAATTTGTTATTTATACTTGTATCAAGAATGATAAAGATTTATTTCAGCAAGTCTATTGTTAAACTTTTACGTTTTATTATATGTTATTTTAAATTATTAGGTCGTCTGGAGAGCAGCGCAAAGTCACCCGGTCGGTCTCCCACACCTCACCTCACCTCCTTCAATGACGTTGCGTACAATGTTCTACACTTATATTTAACTTATATTTTCTATTTAGTTTGTGACGATTGAATGTTCAAACTTTTTCATTCGTATTACTTGTCAGTTTTTTTTAAATGAATAACATTGTAGCAGACACGAAGGTTTCATGTACACACGTTGGGCTACTTTTTGTAAGTTGATGGTAAATTATTGCCTGAGTATTTGATAATGAACTAAATACGTAATTAATTTTTATTTCCAGTAGCGGGCACAGAAGTCGCCATGTTAAAGAAAGGAAAAATGAAGAAGCGTCCAGGATTCCCTCCTAGCGTGAGCGTGTCTCAAATGATGGTGCAAAGGGAACGATCGCTTAATGAGTTCAAGGTAAGCATATGAAGTATCATAACCGTGATAAGGACTGAAACGTTGCCAAACACATTACCCATCTAAGGTTATTTCTTATATTAATTCGTACCTCGAGGGCAGACTCTTAACATTCATATAGAGTTATGATTTTATGTCTCAATAGTAATTAAAGTCACTTTGGAACGATCCAATAATTTTTTAAATATATGTTTTACAGGGGCAGGATCTTGAAACCAACCGGGATTCTTCTACGAGTATGGGTTCGCAACGTGGCAATGGAATTCAGCCTTCATGCCTACCTCCTTACACATCTGTACATCAGCAAAATGTGATGAATACCATATCTCAAGATACTGAAACAAAACAAGAGGCACACGTACAAAGGAGTTCCCATTATCTTACTGTCAACAGCGGCTGGATATCGCAACACTCTCAGTCTCATTTGGAAAGTCATGAAAGTGGACAAAAACAAACGTCCGCTGGGAACATCTCGCACAGTGGTGGTTTACCAATTGTAGGAACCAATGGACAAATTATTGGCGTCAACACGACTCATGTTAAACAAACACATAATTACAAACAGCTTTCAGGAATGTCACAAAATGTCTCTGAACAAGAAATAAAAGAAGAAAAGAAAGATGTTGCCCCAATGCTACAACAAAATATGCAGATTACTAAATATCCATATAAAGAAGAAGAACCGCAAATGTTTTGCGGGTTAAATCAAGCCTTAACGCCTGAAGTTATGCAAAAAATAAACGAACAGCAGCAGATATTTATACAGCAGAATCAAAAACAAATTGAAATAGCGATGAAAGGATATAGATCACAGTTAACGGAAAATATAAATCACAATAAAGGTCCAGGTCTTCCTCAATATGTTCCTCAGGGTCAATTAGTTATACAAAATGGTACAGTGGTGAAAACAAATCCAGCTAAAACGCCTCCGTGGCAAGTAAAAAGAAGTGAACATAACGCCTCTAACCCCATGACTAGCCCTAATCCCAAACTACAAAAAACTGAGAATGATTACGAAGAGAGTAATACCAGTATATCAGAAGATTCTTCAGGGTCTTATAGCTCGTTTTCGAGTAATGAGCAAGTTAATAATCAAAATATGTGTCCGCGTGTGCCGCCCTTACCCCAACACTACAACATGATGGGACAGCAGTGGCCATCTGCTGATACTGGTAAGAAAAAGACAAAAGGGAGTAACGGTAAAAATAGTAAGAAAAAGAACAATACTACAGACAATAAGAATGTTAATTTTGGTAATAATGGTATGAGAGTGATGCAAGATCAGAAAAATATTGGAGATGAAGGCACTAGTAACATTGTGCCATCGTTCATGGATGATCCTAATGGATATTTAGCCCAACAGACGGCACTATTAAATAACACTATATCAAAACAAGTAGGTATTAATTCGTCGTACGACACTAATCAATACGGCAATTCAAATTCTGCTAATTGCAATATAACACAGAATCATCAAAATCAAATGGACAAGATGAAATCTATGTCTAAAGCTGTAGAAATGGCTAATATGTACAGAAATAATGTGCCAAATCCATCTTCATCACCTACTAGTACACCAGACAGTAGTGTTTTATTAGAAAAAGGGATGGATCATTCTATGCCGCAGTGTTGTAAAGGATGCACTGCGTCAATTAAAAGTAACAGTCCAGAATACAATGATAATCAAATGCGCCTAAAATACATGAAACAACATATGTATAAAATGGAATTAGACAGCAATTCTACAACATCTAGTCCCAAACACGGATTTGACGATAATCCTGTGACATCGTCAACATTCATTGAAAGAGGTTCATTGGTGAATGATAATTGCGGGCCAATACAAGCAGCAACTGTGAGCACTAGTAATGTATCTATCACAGAGACATTACAACCTCCGGAGCCGTCACCGACGTTATCGAATAGCTCAAGGAGCACAGACACTCCGCATAGCAATGGCAGCAATAATTCACAAATGCAGTCTAACTGTTCGTACTCCATGCCTAGTCCTGCTTATGCTAATTCAGGATCTGGTAGAGATTACTTTAGTAGTAATCCTTCAACACCTGGAAGTAATCAATTATATCCTTATAATGCACCAGGCCCTCCTCATAGTCAATCAATGACTGGAACTCAAGTAATGCATTTCATATCAAACCACAATGTTAACAAAAATCTCATGGAAGTTGATAACATATCTATGGTTGGTGTAAAACCTGGTTTAAAACCGGCTCAAGATATCTTCAGGTTGGATCCGAGACGAAGAGTCGAAAACTCAATGCCCGGTTACTGTCCACCCCCTCACTTAGGTGGTGGCCCTGCGCATACTTTGATCCAGGCCTGCTATGTTCAAACTTTTGTTACGACGATGGCAAGTGGTTTTTCAGTGACCAGGGATACCGTTACTTCAGTGTTAGCTGGAAAGGCCAATACGGTGACAACATCTATTAACGCGTCTCAAGCAAACTTTATCAGACCGCCTCCACCACCGAGTGTTAATTTAGCCACGACATATGCTATTCCTAACAACCAGCCAGATCCATTCATAAATTCTGTAAATTTACCGACAAGTTATCCTCTACACATAGCAGGAACCACTGCCCAAAATATGATATCTAAATCTCCAATGGAAATGGTTCAAAATGTTATCGGAAGTTCGCCTTCAAAGTCAGAAACCAGTAATACGCAAGCGACATCACTAGCACAATTAAATAGAAGAACTTGCACGACTCCTGGACAGATATTAATATCGTCCACGGGGCAGATTTTAGTTTCAAATAATCAAATGCCGCCCCCGCCACCTAAAACTTCAACAGCTATAGCGTCTATGCAAGGTACATCAAATGTTACCACATCCGTAACGCAAGTAGTACCCGCAGTGGGAGGGATGCAACCTATAGTTAACCAACCTACTGTAGTAGTTAATACTTTACCGGCTCCATTTGTTATCCAACCACCTATGATGGCAGTAGATGGTCAAGTAATGCAACAAAATACCGTAATACCTCAAATAGTGACTGGTGGCATTGTATCTGGACAGTCACCAAACCAAAGTCCTCGACAAATGGATGTGAAGAACAACCAAAGCTATGTACAGGGTGTAGCCATGCTTTCGCCAGAAAGTGTAAAAAAGAGGAGTAAGAAAAAGAAAAGCCCTGCAAATATCACAAATGTTTTACAAATTGCCGCGCCTCAACAAACTCCAAACAATATAATGGTTCACCATTCTTCGCCTCAACATAATTCTAGTCCACAATTTTCACCGCGAGGATTTCAGTTATCGCCTAATAATAATATATCGCCAACACCGATGCTGCAAGCTTTAACTATAGTTCCTGGTAAGTCAGGGACGCCGGCACACATAGTAATGAATGGACAGGGAAATACCAACAATTTTGGATCTCAACAAATCATTACAAATACTTCACCATCACAACAAATAAACTTACTTCAACCTGTAAATCTTATAAACAACGCGAGTAGTGTTGTTCCAAATTTCCCTGCTTTCCAGCAATTTATTGTGCCAAATCTTGGAGGTATGGTAATGACAGCGGATGGAACGGCTATCATTCAAGACAATTCAACTGGTATGCCAGTACAACTCCAACTTCAAACAGTTAACGGTCAAAGTGTTTTAACACCTGTACAGAATCCGGGTATGTTTACTGCAGGTGCTAACGGAGGGGTAGTTATTCGAAATCAACAAGGAAAAATAATACAATCGCAACACAGCCCGGGAGCCCAGTTCCTTTCACCGAATAGTCAAGTTATGATGAACAGTCCTAACTTTAACGGACAATTGAGTCCATTACTGGCCAACTTGAGTCCGACTAACGTGGCTTTCAGCGCTAACGCTCAAGTACGTGGTGGGAACGTACAGACACAGGAATTTATACAGACGAATCAGATGGGCCAAGCTCTGATGGTTCCGTTATCACCGAAGCAGGTCTCGATGGCCGGCCCCAGCAACAGAAGTAACTCGACATTCGTACACCAAAACACCACCATCGTACAACAGCAAACGACGCTCGTATCGAATTCGCACAACACTCAAATGTCATCGATGACCTCAAATTTACAGGGAGGAAACCCTTCTAGATTGAGTATCGATCCGAACGTTTTACTGGCCAACAAGCCGATATCGAATCAAAAGAGAAATTTCAGCGAGTCCCCGCCTCAGAACGGCCAAGCGGAAGATGCGAGGGACGAGAAGCAGCAAAATATGGCATTCAGAGGGCAGGCGGAGAACGAGGCCAAAGTGGATAATTCGGATGAATACATGAAGTTTATGAACGAGTTCCCAACGCTGGGGCAAGGGTTTTCGCACGTGCGTCACTCGGTGTCGACTCAGACGCTGGTGAACCGCGGCAAGTCCCCGAGCGGCGCGGCGTGCGCGAGCAGCCCGCCCGACACCACGACGCACAGCCCGCTGGGCGCGCTGGAGGCGGCCGCCAGCCCGCGCCTGTACGCGGCGCGCTGCCTCTCCACGCAGGCCAACTACGCCGACACCACCACCAAGTCGCCAGAACCTTCAGACGCTAACTCTTCGGTGAGACTTACAGCTCCTTTGTATTTTGCAAAAATTACTAAAATGTGACTAGTTAAAATAAATTAAATATTTATTTTTTGTGAATACAAATATACACATATTTGAAATAGATTGAAATCATACTCGCAATCTCCAACATTTCAAATGAATGCATTTTCATCCCGTATGGTTTTGTTTATATTGTATATTTTTATTTACGGTCATTTGCAGTGTACAATTTTATTTCGTTTTAAGTAACAATGGATATAAATTGCGATTGCCGTATATTGTACTATGATTACTTATCTATGGTTACAACATTGGAAGAACTAAACATTTATTGCGTCAATGAAGCTGCCAGTTTTTTTTAAATGTGTTTGGAATGTTAAGAATAGTCCATTCGCTTAGATACGGTCACCTTGATCGCGCCGCCGCGCTTCGTACGTACGGCAAGCTGCCACAAAATCAATGGGCCAGCCTGCGGCGTACACCCACAAGCAAGTATGATTTGTCAGTTTACGCACTTGTATGAATAAATGTATTCGTATTTCACCACAATAACCACAACTGTGTACACACAATTGTGTGTTAAGCCAATTAAAAATATTAATAATTAGTAGTTAAATTTTGTGTCTTGTGTGTGGGCACACAATTGTGGTTACAATTGTGGTTTGGGTGTACAATTGGGTACACACTATCTAAACGAATGGACTATAACAAAAAATAAGAGATTTATCATAAGTACCTATTTAAATATCGGTTACTCATTCATGTAGATAGAGAAATAAAGAATTGCGCCAATGTATTACGTATTTTTCGTAATGAATAGGCAATGTATAGCTGTTATTTTGAGTTTTTATTTAATTATAATTATGTTTCTAGTACAAAATAAACGTTATAAAGTGTCAATGTTTTCAGGCCATGGTGCAATGTGTTTCAAGCAGTGAACCAGATATCGCGGAGTCACGTGAACATAACTGGCCTGTCACACGGAACGAGTTCAACTCTGACACAGAAACACAAAGTACGTACAAGTCAACAATATTTACATTGTACAACAATTATAACAGTATATTAAAATGTATATGCTCGCTCAAAAGTCATTTCGAAAACGTTTAGCACACGTAACAGTCGACTGTGACGACATTCCTGTAGACTATTTCCAATGTTGACAGGTCATAAACAATCACAGGCACATCAGTTTAAGCTAATAATCCCTGGTTAATCACCATTTTTTTTATTGGAGTTTGGGTGTGTTCTATCTATAATATGTATGTATTTTAAAAAAAAAGTATATATGTATTTGTATCAGTTGTCTAGTACCCCATAACACAAGCTCTGCTTATCTTGGGACTAGATGGCGTTGTGTGTTTAGATGTCCGAAATATTTATTATTTATTTATTATTATTTTTCAGAGTGTTTTTTCAGGAGACCTTGTCTCGATGATTTCCCTACATGACATTCTTGTTATCGTTCATCTTGCCCTTGCAAACATGTGGCATACACATTTTCTTGTCTAGATATTGTGGATCAGAGGTTTCGCTTCCGACATTAAGGGGTCGGGTATTTTGTCAGTGCAAGCATTCTAGTGGCATACACAATTAAAACCGTATAAACAGCTTAAATTTACGGTTCTATCACGAGTAGTTTGTATAAAAATCATTATACATCAATGAAATTCTGCTATTTGTATGCACGTAGGTATTAAAATAAGTTTATATTAATGGGCTGTAACTCTGTAACTCACCGATATTTAAATTTCACACTCACTTATTTCTTGTGTAATGTAATTTCAGGTATGATATCACACACACCAGTAATGCGTCAAAGTCGGCCACATCACCCTGTCGAATCTACCGAGATGCATTATAACCAAAGCATGAACACTCCACCAGCTCACCATCAAGCCGCGCCAATGGCTTCAAACTACTATGATCGCAGTGCAGCTTACAAAAGGAAGAACGACTATGGCGACACATCGTCGTACAAACCAGACAAGATCATGAGAACAGCTAGCTATAACATGGTTCATGGATTAACTAAGGATTCAGACTACGACGGTATGGGTATGAGTTCTCCAGATAAAGCGCAACGACATTTCCCTTCTGGTAGCTCAGACGCATCGACGATGCCCAAAGTATTTGATAGACATTTGGGCTCCGGCGACGGTAAGTCCACTTTTTTATAATTCTCCTTCCTGCTACGCTTTATATGGACTCTTTGCTACTTGTTTAAAAATTATATTACGCAATACGGTGGGCCTTGTTATTTGTTAGCTTCAGTGTGCAATACACTTAAGTATAATCCGATAATATTTGTACATAATGTAGAGAAATGTGAATGCAAATTTTATTGTTACAGTGTTATGTTGTTGTTTATAAAATTATTATATGTAAATTAATTAGATTTTCTTTCCTATACCGTGTAAATATCGGCAACAATTTGAATTAAAAACAATAAAAGCGCTGGTCTAATAAAGTTTACAATCAACTTTTTCACAGTAACACCATTTTCATTATTTTCTTTTGTACATAATCTATTTTATAATTCCTTAATTGTACAAATTCCTTATCTAACCCACACTTTTCTGTACATTTCTGTCAAACCGAGCGGTAGAACTGACCGTCTCAATACTAATATCCAGAACCATCTCACGCTTTGGTCACAGCTAACAAAATTCAAAATTGAGTAAAATGTTGTGTCTTGTATTGGTTTTGGATTGACTCTCTCCAATCGGATGTACTAAATCGTATAATATGTTTGTGGAGTCGTTTGTCAACGAACACTCATAATGATATGTATTGTGGTATATTTCAGCTTCTACATAATGCGATACTATCGGTCATTGGTTTCTTTCGGTTGGGTTAATACAAGATACAGCTGTTAATAAAGGGTGTACTGGAAACTAATCAGAATAAATCAGTGATGCGCAGCGTTCGAACGTTTTCACCCGGCTTTCTGTCGCTTTCCATTGCACCACATTCGAAGTAACAAATTGGCTCACAAATTGGGATTTCATTACTAACGCATCATCGTAAAGCCATCATCATTTCATCTGCTCATCATCGTAAGTAAGCACATTCTCATTATACGAACCGTGTCGAATCTCTCCTAGGTGTCGGGCAAAGTGCACACTCGCGGTAGACTATATAGAAAGTAGAGCCGCAGTTCGATCGAACTCTTTTCACGCTCACCCCGATCACAACTTTAATCACTAACGACGCCCGGCCGCCCCTTCCGCAGTCTTCCTTAACATCGACAGACCCTCGAAGCGAAGGCGGTTTAACTTCGAAAAGGTCAGTCGCAAACTCTGAGTACGTACAGCGCGGCCGGGCGATAAAGCTCGCCTAAAAAAAGTCGGTGGCGGACGACCGGCGGAGGCGCCGCCGCGAACTAAAACGCAGCTAACCGAGATGGTCGGTCGGTAGATACCAAGAGCTCGGAGGATTCGGACGAGCCGGGCTCGGAGGAGGCCGGGGGCGGGAAGTTCGAGGTGGGCGACCTGGTGTGGGGCCCGGTGAAGGGCTACGCGTCGTGGCCCGGCAAGCTGCGCGCGCGCGCCCGCGCCGGCCGCTGGACCGTGCGCTGGTTCGGCGCCGACAAGCCGCCCGCCGCCGTGCACCACTCGCGCCTGCTCACGCTCTGCGAGGGGCTCGAGGCGCACCACGCCGCGCGCAACCGCCACCGGAAGTGAGTGCTTTACCTACCGACACTTGTCGCATTGCGACCCGCGCTTACGTCTCCCTCACTCACTACTCCTCCTCCACTAGCCGACGCTCTACACCCCTGTGGTTTCGAGTGGCGATTGTACCGCATACCGTTCGGCTCCCGTTCGGGAATGTTCTGTAATTTAATCTCACCCGATTGTGTTATTAACCCAACCTAGATATCGATGTCTAGTTTTATCGCAAGACGAGGCTGGAACTATCCACAATGCGAGTGATCCTAGTGTCTAATCGTTGTTTTACTGAAACAGGAGTAGAAAACTGAACACGCTTCTCGAGAACGCGATTCAAGAGGCGATGGCGGAGCTGGACAAAAAGAGTGACGGATCGAGAGTGTGCGACGAAGAACCGGAATCGGAGTGCGCCGTCGAAGAGGACGAACTGGTGGCAGCTGCGCGACGAGCCAAGAAACATGATAAATCTAGAAGTAGGGATAGACATCACAAGAAAAATTCAATAAAATTAGTATCGAGTCCGAGTAAGTCGGGCGACGGGACGAGACTCCGCAGTTCGCGATGACCCGAACCTGGATGAGTGCCGAGCTGACGGCTTGCACGGTCCGTGCGTTTAGCTTAACATTTAACCTTACAACTTTTTTAACGTTCAAAGTTGGGATTTTAGCGCAATTATCCTTCATTATTGGACGGTTCCAGCTGTTTCTTAAAAACGATTGTCGACTCTATGGAGTCCTTTAGGAACAAATTCTGTGCCGTACCCATTTTAAATGAGGTATCATTGTGAATGCATATTTATATCATAGTAACGCAGGATTCAATGGTAGAATATTTAACTAATGGGCCATGACACAAAATCAGGTAAATTTTGTGATTTAAATTGCAAATGTACTTGTAAATCTCTGAAAATGCATCACCTCAAGTTATAATTTTACAATTTTAACTTATAATACTAGTTAGAACAATTATGTTGAGATTGATAATATTAAAGACTTCTTGTATATGTGTATGTTGAAAGTACTTTTCAGTGATTATTGTACCATTCCGTATTACCTATTGTTTAATTGGGATCACTGTATATAGCGTCGGTAAAGTTTGTGTTCGATACATGTCATCGTTGGATCAAAATTCCTTCTAGACATTAGATGTTCCTAAAAAATGCAAATTATTATATTTTCATTCTATTGACAGATACGCAGTGGTTTATCACAGTTCTATTAAATTTATATGAAATGTGCATTGTTTAAGTGTAACAACCGTGGTTGAAAATCATTGTTGTTTACGTTATATGTGTTAGGGTAAGTAAAGATCATAACTTAAGTAGATTTCTCTCGATATTAAATATAATATAAAATTCCACACCTGTCATCGATGTATTGTACAATTTTAGTAAACTGTAAATTGATAAGAAATTATGCTATATAATATCTTGTAAATTTTTATGTGTTTTGTTAGAAAGTAATAAGTATAACATGATTTCTAGTCAAATATTGAGCATATTAAAATGTAGATATTATAGATGAGATAATTGACAATAACACTGGCCTGGCGCGAGTCGAAGCGACCGAAGCGTCTGAAGCGACATTGTTTCGGTTGAATAATTGATAAGTACAGTACATTATTAGTTCGACATTGTGGTACTTGTTTGCGTTAATAATTTTATACTTTTGTTAATATTATAGAAATAGTTCTAATAAACTATATAATTATTTAAATGGAAAACTCAAAAGGTTTTATGAAACAATCAGTCAGATTTTATCTATATACATATAACTGCTATGTTCTTATTGGAAAGGAAATAAAGCAGCCATATTTATACAAGTTTGTATACAATTTGAGTCGAGTAGGCCTACCTATACAAAGATAGTTTTCGTGTGATAAGTGGCATTATACATTGTGTTACATCGATACTAGACATCACGGCGACATCACATTTTAGCACGTTTAGAAACTAATATCATGATCATTTGTTATATTTAAACCTAAGATATCTCTGTAAGTGTCGCTTAATTGATTAAATACTTGATTTGTGGTACAAGGGAGATTATTTTAAATCATTTCTAAAATGCTTTTTAATCACAATATACAGTTAATGGTGGTAATTCTGTTGTTGTCATCACTAAACTAAAAATCACTAAAACTTGTTATTGGATTATATACTTTAATCTCATCTGCTTACAGTTCATTTTTCGACATCTCACATCTCAGTTGTCATTGTATTTACATGATCAAAATTAGTTAAATTACTCAACTTAGGCCATCATTTTTATTTTGCTATTTTTGTGTTAAACATTTAAAACGTGTGACGTAAAACTTGACAGGTCGCACTAAACTTTAACATCTTCTAAATACAAGCCGACTAAATTACTTACGTAATTATTTCTTACAATTTTTACATTTAATTGAGTTATTTTACTAATAAACAAGCGTGTACCTCTGATTAACTTTTAGATTTGTACTGTACTAAATATGGTAAAAGCTGCATTGTGAGATATTAAAAAATGGACTGTTATTGGATGAAATTAAAATATATAATCCAACGGCAAATTTTAGTGAATTCTAGTTTAGTGATGACAACAACAGAATTACCACCAATGTTTAGATAATAGAAAGTTTTTAAAGAAATATCTAGGTAATGTGTTACTAATAAGTCATGCCATGAGTACATTATGGATAGGTAATTTGTTATCAACAGTCATTGTTAGATTTATCACTGTGCAAAATTACTTTATGTGATCTTTGGATGTCTGAGTAAAAAAAAAAAAAGTATATCAACAAGTTATCATAGCTTACTGTTTTCTAATAACTGTCGTATTTTATCGTATATTAGAGATTCCACTTAAATTTTCCTAAATAATAATTGTGACTCCAAATATCGACATAGTATTTAAATGTTAAATAGATATTGTTTATTATATTATAGTCGGATAGCACTTCCCTGTGAGATGGTATTATGTACATAATCTTAATGTATAGTATTTTATTTCAATGAAATTAATGTTTTATAGACTAATATACAACATAAGATTATTTATTTGTTTTGCTGTGTACATATTTTTTTCAATAAAATGTACCTGTTTTATTTAATCTCTTTTTTATATTTTAAACTGACATGACATAACGTAACATATATAACATATTAAGATACTATAGATACGACCACGGAGCAAATACAAAGAGGAGATGGCATAAGCGCATCACCCCCGTGACAAAATACTCACCCCGACGTCATCGCAGTTGACGCAACTTGCAAATTATACTATTAACGTCAATGTTCTAGAACTGCATCGAAAAATCGTAATACTTGAATGTTCTCGGTACTATCAAGTAAAAAGATGAAGTGTTGTGTTTTATCTTGTACAAATAACTCAAATAGACGTTCTGGTACCATGAGTGGCATCATATTTCTTTTATAAGTAATTTTATAGCTAATTTTTTTAAAAGTTCTAGAAAAATCTCTTGGTGTTTTATTGAAATGTTATTATATTTACTCGCCACTAGATGGCGAAACTTTGTGTTACTGGAAATAAAGATACAATGGTACGTTGAGCTGAATATTAATAAAACATACCATAAGAAGATACCGAAATGAGTTCTACATTCTTACCTAATGAATTTTTATTCATCATGGTATTTTTTTTGTATTTTTCTTAATTATATTGTGAACAGACTGACATCTATATCGACATCTATTCTAAAATAAAAAGACAGGGTCGTATTTAGAATCCAAATATTTTATCAAGTTACGACTATTTTAATCTTGCATTGAAAGTTGTTACTTCAAATATTGAAAAAAAAAAGAAATTTTACATAAGCTGATGATTTGACGGGTTTTTTTTAAATTCATTAAAATAATACAATGTACCAGTATACAGGTAATGTTCTAAATTTTCATCTAAAGATAGTATTGAAGAGCAATTGATCAAAAAAATAATACGCAAAACTGGACTCCTACAAAATACACCAATATTTGTTCTTCCCGTTGTTATGATAGTGATTCATTTCAAGGAAAAATCATAAAAAATCGAAAAAGGAACTTATTATCTAAACCCAAATTAGGCAAGATTAAAAGTGATTAGATGTGGATATTAGAGACAACATTGGTATGACCATTCAATTCAGATTTAGATTAGTTGATTTTCTGAGATTGGCGTTATTTAAGCATTCCAATTCCGAAGTGAAATAAAATATAAATTTATTTATTTTTTAAATATTAATTTTTGTTCTACATAATCCACGTGTAAACCAAGCATATTGAACAATGTTTTATTTAGGGTTATTTATTAGAAAAAAAAAAGTTCACTTTTGCAAAATTATTTACGTTATTAATGATGTTTTTTGTTCAAGATGCTTACAAAATCGACCTTGAAAAAACTACTCCTTGAAATTCTGAGTACGTCCACACTAGTGTCAGCTAGCTAAACTACATAGCAATATACTCGTACAACGATGCAAGTAGTTTTGCTATTGTCTGGTAGATGGAAAAGTGTAAACTAACACCCCCTCACCCCCGCAAATTGTCACGCATTGCTTCATACAAAAATCTCATTAGGGCATCTCCTCTTTGTATTTGCTCCGTGGATACGACCCTATGATATACTATAGATAAGAGTTTATACCTGAACTTCTCCCAAGGCACTTTTCAAGACAGTCATTGTCTCACACAATTTAGAATAAATCGATGGTCCCTAGTGAACATTTAAACATCCACAGCTCCTTAATAGTTTTTGTATACCTTTAAAGCAACGTTCTATGAGTTGAACCATCAGTTATGCTGTCTTTCATAAAAAAAGGTTTAATTTTGCAGATATCGACCGTGGCGCCTGTTGGACAACAAACTGCGAAATAAAATGACCTTTCCGTCACGAGATATGCACTTGAAAGGATAAGTATATAAAACGCCGTAGTATGTGGTGTCAAAGGGGTGTTCAACCTTTAGAAAACCTTTAGTAAAGGGATATGCATAATTCGTGGAAACCTAACTAGACTAGACGATCTAAGAAGTTAATAAAAGAAAATAATAAGTCTGAACCTTAACCGACCAGAGACAGCAATTGCCATTTGTTCTAATTAGGCGTTATTTTATAGAAACATACATACATTGACTTATTATGATGAACAGAGTGTTTGTGTTTACACATTACCTTCTGCCTAAGTACAGGTGTATAAACAAACAACAACATAAAAAAACATGAATCAGTGCGCCTGCACCGATTCATTTTTGTTTTAATTGCATAGGGGGCAAACGAGCAGACGTATCACCTGATAGTAAGCGAGTACCGACGCCCATGGACACCCGCAACACCAGAGGCGTCACAAGTGCGTTGCCGGCCTCTTAAGAAGAAGTACGCTCTTTTCTTGAAGGTCGTGTTGGTCCGGGAATACCGCAGGCAGTTTTGTTGTCAGTCAGTTCATTCCACAGTTTTGTTGTGCGATGCAGAAAGTTCCTAGAATACCGCACAGTTGTGGACTGCCAGCCATTTAAGTGATGGCGATGGAAGCTGTCGCGTAGGACGTAGGCGGAAAGATGCGGTAGGAATCAGTCCGAACAATTCCTCGGAGCACTCCCCATAGTAAATGCGGTAGAAGATGCACAGTTAAGCCATATTTTTACGCAGCGCCATAGAGACCAGCCCATGGTATAACAATATACACCAGGTATGGCATTCCGAAAGACAGTGACGAGACAGAGATTTCCAGATGACGTCATCTTCACTATCGCTGGTTGTGGTTGGTCCATGATATTGTCACTCGGACCCGATCCGCCGCCGGCGAACCGGGCGGCGGAGGCGCGCCTATCAGCGCCTCATGCCGCCCTGAGTGTGGCCGCGGATGGTCGGGATGGGTTTTCCCTTCCATCCGCTCTAGTGGTCACCCGCGAGGGGGCGACGTTACGCGTGTGCCGTACGTCGCCTATTTAGAGAGTTTATCAGCAGACGGTGCCCGCTTCAGTGGGGGCAGGCGCTGGGAGGGGTCCGGATGTGTTAATAACAGCAGTTCCCGGATCCCTCCCGTCTCAGGCGCAGAGTGGCACACCGTGTGGTTTTAGTCGGTTCGATTCCGACACACCGCCCCGCCGCAAACCCCGGCGGGGTGACGGCCCGAGGGGGTTTCCACACGTTAAAAAAAAAAAAAAAAAATGGTCCATGATATTGTATTATAATGAACCCCGCGGGTGTTACCCGCGGTTATTTATCATAACAAAAAAAAACAGCCTAAGTTACTCCCTGGATCATCAGCCACCTGTCAGTGAAAGTCCCGTCAAAATCCGTCCAGCCGTTCCAGGGATTACCCGGAACAAACAGACAGACAGGTTGGTTCATTTCGTGTTATGTCGCTATAAAGTGGTAACTGGATAGTGATGTCATCGAGCCGCTCTCGGAATGCGAGACCTTGTTTTGAATTCTAACTTCCTGGCAGTCGACGACTCGAGTCACTCTACGTTGAATGCGTTTCAGAGGGAGGAGCTGGTACTAGGGTGCCCCCGCTTTTAGATTAAGCTACACCTGCCACGGTTGCTACATATAAGGGTGCCCAAAAGTGGGTGATAGACGTGCGAGTAAATACACGGCCTTTTGGCTCGACGACCTTTTTCGCCTGTGTGTCGACCTTAAAAACGCGTACTTTAAAATTGCCGCGCAAGTTCGCCGGCGATCCAACCTGTTTGAATTCTTACTCGTGGCTCGTCTCGGCTCGTACGTGTGGCAGCACTGCGAGCCGGGAGTCTTCCTTCTCTTCACGTAACTCTCTTACTAAATTCACATGCGATAAACGCTCTCTTTTCGTAATCCAGTGTTTTACCCATACTTGTCGATTTCGTCTTTTTTTATTAGTTTTTAAAATGTAATATGATATAATTCCCAAATAACACAAAGCTTCTTCTCTCGACGACATCGCGATATAGTATGAGCAAGCTTCACGTGTGTCACCGACGTCGAGCCGAGTAAGTTCACGATCTTAAAAACCGCGTAATTTAAGTTCGTACGTCTATCACCCACTAAACACAGCCCTTTCATGTCGAAACACTTCCGTGCCGTTATATTAACAAATAGCTGAACCCCGCAGTGTTACCCGCGGTTATTGTTGTACCGCGAGTACGCGGGACAAAGTTAACCTAAAAAAAGTAGCCTAAGTTACTCCCTGGATCATCAGCTACCTGCCAGTGAAAGTCCCGTCAAAATCCGTCCAGCCGTTCCAGAGATTACCCGGAACGAACAGACAGACAAAATTTTTTTTAACTACATTTTTGGTATGTGTACCGTGTATACATACATATGCATTTAGTAAAAAGCGGTTATTTTAATATTACAAACAGACACTCCAATTTTATTTATTTGTATAGATGAAATATCAAACCTTCGATCAATAATAGTACTAGATTAAGGATCAGGAACAAGAATAAGACTCTCAAGTGGCCATGTTTACAGATACGAAAACATCTTCATTTTTAGAAAAAAGTTTGATAATGTTAATGAATTCAGTTTATTATAAACCTTAACGCTTAAGTATAAAGTTTAATTATCATTACAAAATATATATTTAGGTCCTTTCGTCAGAGAAGCGATACTATGGAATAAATTTAAAATGTCGCTTAAAAATAAAAAGTCATTAGTACAAAAATATTTATTCTAAAATGATACTTAAAGTCTAAGTCTAAGATTAAAAACATTTTGTTTCTAATTTCGTGCTTATTGTATTGTGGAACTAGATGTAGTTCTTGGTATTACATTTCAATGCTCAGAACACAGTAAGTATTGAATGACGTAGAGTTGCAGAATATATTTGTTTTAGGTTTATTTTGTATGGTGGTAAATATTTTTGACCGATTCAAAAAAGTACATACTACTATAGTAGATACTACTTTACATTGCCGCTATTACAACAAATAGGTAATAAAAAAAAATATAAAGTAAAAAATATGAAAGGAATCAAGAAACATGTTTTCGACGTACTCTTTATACAGAAGTAATTAAAATAGTAATATAGGTTTAATTACCTTTAAACAGATTCAGCTTGTTATAAAGCTGTCTTTTAGAAGTAATTTTGATATGAGCGGTTTCTTTTTTACAAATATAATGTAATCTTACATCAATGATTTTTTCTATAATTAGTTTAATTAGGCTTATTTTATGGTTGTGTTCGTTTCCCTTAGAAAACAAATCCTTTTCAATATATGCATTTAAAACATTTACACATATAAAGTTTTTGTCATACGTTTTTCATTGATTTGCCACCACTCATGCGAAGACAGTTGTGTATAACACGTTCGGTTGTCATGCATATGTCAAACACATCGTTTGAAGCATAACATAAACCACCCATGTCTCTTATATCTATTAATTTCGCCATCTATTAATTTATTTAATCTATTATTACGCCTTTGCGTATTTCCAGTTATGTCGAATCTGTCAAAATGAATCGAACATATTCTAGAATTTTTGTAATGGTTGTATATATCTTCTCCTCTTTCTTTCAATAGATACCCATTCTGCACAGCAAAATGGGTCACTAGGAAATCTACAAACAAAAATAACATTATAAAATAATAACACTACTCCATGCATTCCCTGTTCAAGAATAGGTGATGTTTGATACAATAGTTGGTGCGTTGTAGTAAACATTGGCCAAATAATTTCAGTATTAGTTTATTGAATTATATTTACTATAATATATAATTATGTTTATTATTTTATGAAAAACACTTAATAATAATATAAACTTACCGAAAAAAAGATATTCCTTTCAAAACCTTGGTGTTACGGTGGTTATTTACACAGTTTTTGAACGCGCACTGCGGCATTTTGACGTCTTAACGTTGGCTGTAATTGGACCATACTAATTTGAAATAAGACCACAAAATTATTTGTGCTCTTATTTTTCGGGCCGTTTTTGAAGCGCTTATGGGGAACCTAGTACTATTTATGATCGAAGTATCAAACCAAGAAATTACAAAATTATAATGTTGCCATTACAATTGATTTCACACAATTGTGTTTGATTCATTTCGTGTTATGTTGACAGAAAGTTGAAACTGGATAGTGACGTCACATCGAGCCGCTTTCGGAATGGGAGACCTGGGCTACACACATTATAAGAGTAAAAACTCATTTGATATGATGAGGCACATCCTTTACTTAATCTCTTCAATTTCTTTTTCTTTTTTTCTTCAACTTCAATTTGCATTGTATTAAAACAATTATTATTTAATTATTATAATAAAATAATAAATAAAATGTAGACCTACTGTAACCCCTGAACTTGTCAGGCCGGTCACTTCACCAGCTAGATCAGTCGAAGAGATAATGAGCCCAGGGCGCCGTTAAAAGAAAAAAATTAAGTAAAAAATAATTAAATATGAAGGGGTAAAAAAATAAATTTAAATTAAAGTGTGCTTATGTGTGTATGGGATTCCCAAGGAGCTCTTCAGAAGAAACAACCACTCCTCAGTGATGCATACATATATTCTCAAGTTATTAGGTACAGGTTACAGGTTCTAATAGAAATTTACAATTTAAAATTAGTGGGTTGTCACAAGAGTATAAAAAAATATTACACAATAAAAAAACACTTCTTGATGCCGTTGCACTGCAGACAGACACCCAGAAGATTTTTCAACACCTTACAGACCACAGGCGAGGGTCTATTAGGTACTCCTTTTATAGTAAGCAATAAATAATAAATTGTTACACCTTATGTGGGTGCTACGTGAACATAAATACTTTAACTTTTACGTGACCGAGTGAGCAATCCTCAGGACACAGAAGCGAGCCAGGTAGTGAGCTGCGGGCTGCTTATGAAGACTTCTCTGCTGGGATTTATCCACACAACCCAGGATGTGCTCTCTTAAATCAAATGGTTCTGCCCGGAACCATGAACCCTACACAGAAAATACATCTCTTAGACACACATTCAAAGAAATAAAGATATGGTTAAGATTATTTTTATAGGTTATATTTGATTTTTACCTCAGACGGGGAATTGAAGATTTCAGCAGCTTTTCACTATTCACAGCAAACAAACAATCACTAGGTTGTTATAGGTTTTCACCACAAGAGCAGAAAAGATAGAAAGTGATCTTGAGATTGACAAATCCTGTCTTTTAAAGGTTTTGCATCGAAACTTCCAGAATTTCCCCACTATTTTAGGCTAAAATGAGCACGACACACTCCGATGTATTCTAATACAAAGACACCATTTTGAGAGGTAACCAATTGCATATAACTTAATACTATAAAATGTTATTCTTAAATTTTGAAAGATGCAATCGGCAATAAATAAATAAATATTTCGGACATCTAAACACACAACGCCATCTAGTCCCAAGCTAAGCAGAGCTTGTGTTATGGGTACTCGACAACTGATATAAATACATATATACTTTCGCCGTGTGGGGCCGGCATAGAATAGCCCCACCCCATCTCATCCCGTGGGTGTCGTAAAACGACACCCACTTAACGAGGGACGAGTCGGCGCACTGCTCGCGCAGGGGCTGGCCCGCGTCAAGGAAAAGACTTGAAAACCCGACAGCAAAGTCGTTAAAAGCGGTGGCTGCCGTCGCCTCGTACGCCGATGGGATCAGCCGACGGGGTGGTGGCGGCCGGGGGAAAGGCTCTGCGAGAGCGGGATCGAGCGGGGAGCTCTCCTGCCTCGCGAGCCGAGTACCCCGCGAGTAGGGGGGGCGCCGGCGAGCGCAGCTTGCTCGCGTTCCTGAGTCCGAGCCCTGCGGGAGCGGGCCCCCGACTGCTGCCCTGCGGGGCATGGGCGACGGGGCAACGGCGAGCGCAGTTTGCCCGCGCCCCCGAATGAGAGTGGCCACGGGCGGTGGGTCGGGGGACCTGCCGCCCCACGCTAAAGTGGCGGAATGCGCCCCTCTGTGTTCCTGGGGTGCATTCATACGAGGAGGACAGGCCCCGCCATCTGGGCACGTGGCCCAGAGGGTGGGGCCTCGACAGAGGCGAGCCCGACAACCAGGGCATCCCCAGCCGAGTCGCGGTGAGCAAACTATCCCGTGGCTCGGATTGGGCGAAGGAGGAACACCGTGGTGGTTTAGTGGGTAGTCTGACCTCCTCCGAGACCGGGAGGTCGGGAGTCCCACACAAAGCGAACCCCCTGCCCCCGCGGGGGGCGAGCGAAATGCGTAAATGCATTCCACCACGAAAAAAAAAAAAAAAATACATATATACTTCTTTTTTTTTGTACATACATATTATACATAGAAAACACCCAAACTCCGAAACAAATATTTGTAGATCATACAAACATTTGGTTCGACCCGGGAATCGAACCCGAGACCTCATGATCAGCAGTCGCACACGCCAACCGCTAGACCAATGATTCATTGTTTTGACGCAGTGCAGAATAACGCCATCTGGTGCCTCTTGGGTGAACTAATCGGCCAGTCGATCCACTCAAAAAGGCGTATCATACCGTGAGGGCGCTGTGCTCACCTTTTTGCTAATCCAATTTTCACTTAAATTAAAATAAGAAAAACAAATGCTACACTAAATAACGAAATAGGGCTATTCCCTGTGTCGCCGTCGCCTATTATACTCTTATACGCATATAAATATTTACGTAAATGAGAAATTAATGTTCGGAAAATATGAGTGTTTAAATACACTTCTCTTTCGTCTCGTGTAGTCTTTTCTAAGGAAACATGGCCTAATGTATATATGGAGCTAAACATATAAATTTAATAAATTATATAAGACTAGCTTTTTCACGCGGCTTCGCTCTCGCAGACTTTCATCCCCTGATTTACCCCCCTTAGGGGTGGAATTTTAAAAACTCCTTTCTTAGTGCTCACTTACGTTATATAAAGAACCTACATGCAAAATTTTAGGATTCTAGGTTTAGCAGTTTGGGCTGTGCGTTGATCTCTGGGTGTGTCAGTCAGTCAGTCCTCTTCAGACCTTCTTCTTTTACATAATATGGATTAGTAGTTACGAATTTTGAATGAAATATCTAACAAAACCTTAACAGTTTCATAAAGCAAATTTAGGTTATTTGGAGTTCAAAGATCATTTGTTTATTACTGCTCAATAAGAGCGGTGGGTTCGATTCCCATCGTATGATGAGCATGATATTTTTTTCTGTGTCTGAAAATAATTTATCTATAGTAAGTAGTAAGTATATACTTAGAAATATATAAGTGTGTTTATTAGCAAGATACAAGCTTTGTTTGTGATCGCCGTGTGTGAGATGTCTAAAAAATTATATACACATAGCTACACAATTCACGTGTGTTTGTATATAACATCAGAACACAATACGGTTCTATTCAAAATGTTCACGAATTCACACGACAAACAAAAATGGTGTGGTGAGGCGTCCTAGAAAAATAGCCGCCTGCAATATGTTCGGATTAGTAACAAAATAATATTCCCTTTGCTTGCTGTCATATTGAGGCCTCGGCAGCTTTTTTCGTAAATGAAAGGAATTGAAAAGCATTGAGCAAACATTTTTGAAAACATGTTTTGTGTAACAAATTTTTGTCTTTGCTAAAAAGAAAATAAAATAAAACGCTATGGTACTGGATTGGTAAAAGACATGCAGTTAATGCAGATAATAAGAATTTATGCATCTCTAATGCATTCCTATTAGAGCTAAAATTTACTTGCTATAATTTTGTGCGCACGGCTTCGCCTGTGTGTATGTGTGAATCAAAGTATTTCCATGGAAATCGATTTAGCGGTTTTGAATTTAGACAATTAAGTAAGGATGGTTTGTTTATAAATAATACTTTTCTCGTTCTACATCTCTTTTTAATAGCTATTAATATTTTAGAAAATTGCGATTGTTACAAGTAAAACAATCAATTACTTCGTAAATCCTAAAAGAAAATAGTTCAGTTACAATGAAACAGATGGCGTTTTAAGCAACGTTTCCAGCTTTCTTAGATATTTTTGGATTGAACGTATTGAGATACATCAAAAATTCAATTTCCGCTTACAAAACAGGATGCAATTTCTTCGTGTCATCTTTGGACCATGTAGGAAGGTCGGTACTTATATGTCGCTCCTGACCAGTCGGTCAGGTTTGTATTTAATTTTAGGTCCATATTCCGAATATGGACCTACTTACCTTTTTTTTATGTTTGTCCCTGCCAAAATGACTCTACACTGCCTGATGAATAGCATACAGCAAGAATGGTGGTCACCATACTGCGAATGAAGACAAAGCAGCATGGTGATCCACAGCCACACCATGGCGGGCTAGTGATGCTTCTGCATCATTGGGCCTCCGATTTCGGGTCTCGGGTCTTAACATGTTTGGGGAATAGAGATGAAAATAAAAATCTACTGTTTTTTAAATGTGGGGCTTGAAAGTAGGAAGGCACCAGCGATCGTTTGCAAATAGACCCAAATGAGGTATTTTAGGTTTTGTATGTTCTTACTTTTTTTCGGGTATTTATTCATTTGTAAAAGCATTAATGTAAAAGCTCAAATAAGGTATTTTCGAAATTTCACGTTTTATCGTACCTACACGTAATTTCAAAAACTTTAGAGGTGTCAAGGCACACCCAGATGGAACGAAGTTATAGTTTGTACCTCAGTAAAAAAATTGTATATACACATACACACACACATATATATATAACAACTTTTCCGTCTAGCCCCCTTTCGCAACGCACCATAAGGAACTTCGTTCCTAAAAGTATTTTTAAGAAATTATGTGCGTTCTTACAAACTTAATATACCTACCTATTAGTCTTGTAGGAATAGACAGATATTTATGGTTTAGAGTTTGGTAAGAAAACATCCTTATAATAAAGCCTGTACAACAGTTATGCTGAGATTTCAGATTTCCGAGGGGTAACAGTGATTGTAGCAGTTGTTACGGCGCTCCGACGATGTCAGTGAAGTGAGATTGCGAAGCGAGAGCCGGTTACGAACGGACTTTGTATAATGCATTGACTGACCTATATACTTATTCGTGCATGTCTTGTAAAATATAAATAAATCGCAGCTGTAATTCTATTGGGTGGTATCTTGATAGTTTGTTAAAGTGAGACGTGGTGTAGTTATTAAGTAAGATAAGGTGGATTAAGAGTCTGAATACAGATTTAAACAGCATTGTTATTTCAGTAGAGATTTATGCTTCTTTGTACTAGTTTGATAACATAGGTACACTCGACTATTTATGTTATCTAGACCTTCTGTACTATAAACTGTAATATTAGTCACTAACTGGATTCAGGGTATTCGGGGTATTAGGCCACATAATTGTGTACTTGCTGGTGTGACAAAACAATTATGTGGCCTAATAGCGGCTACGAAACGACCGTATTCCAAACATTAAAATAAGGTTTAAATAAAATAGAGGTCTCAAAACAAATCACATCTTTATTTGCGAGCTTCTCCGTCCACGCGTATGAGTGTTATCGCGATAAAAAGTAGCCCATGTCCTTCCCCAAACGTCAAAGTGTCTCCATGCAAAGTTTTATTAAAATCGGTGAAGCGGTTTATCAGTGATAGCATAAAAGACAGACAGAGTTACTTTCGCATTTATAATACCTATATAACAGCGTTTGCGATCAATTTGCACTTTCAGTAGTAAATTTCAACTTCAAATGCAATTGCGTTTGTCCTTGATCCTCTGACTGTTGTTGTTGACTGTTCTAGTGTATTCTCCTTTGCTACCCTATAAAAACAATCGCAGAAGGGGTTGTGCCCTTTGCGTGATAAATCCTGAGATATATTGAACTCTATCTCTTCATTTATGCATTTGTTTTCTGTTTCGCTTCGTAGCTGGGTCAACAAAAAAAGCAGGAAAACAATTTGCTAAAATGATACATTACATATGTGTTTATGTTTGAAATGTTATTGTAAATCATTTGGAATTTACAAATCATCTTTTTTAAAAAATAAGAATCGTCAACTGTCAGAGAGTCCTAACTTTTAAACTTTCGCGTTCCACTATATATTTTCGTAAACGTCAGGCAAATCAGAGGTATGTAATACCTTTTAATAAGTGATCTCGTTAATTCCCGTAAAAATAATTGTTAATTTGTCAGAGAGTCGTTAACGTACCGAGAGAAGCATGCACAAACTTAATTAGGTATCATATTATAGTACCGTTATTTGATAATCTGCTTCTGAGCGTCAGTTTATCCTGAACCCAGAGCAAAACTATACTCCTCGTACTTAAAGTGTTTATGTAAAATTTTGTGAACGTCCTAACCAATCTTCATTATGTACTCAATGTCTTTACACGTGGTCTTCTTATTTCCTTTGATAATTTTTATTACCGTCTGACCTGTTTTGTGTTACACTCTGGGGTGGAATGATTTTATAACCCGGTAAGGGTCATGCGAGATAGATTAAATTTAGTCAGAATACAGGAAAAACTCAAATTTAATTACTTTTTTATGTATGGCCCTGCCAAAATGACTACTCTGCCTACTTATGCTGGAAAGTATAAGTAGAATCTAAGATTGGTGGTCACCATAGTCATTGCGGATGCAGACAATGCAACAATGTAGTATGATGACATACGTAGCGTAGCATGGCGGCCTAGTGATGCCTCTGCATCATTTGGGCTCCGGTCTCGCACTCTATATCGAATCACGACAGCACGAACGCTGTCATTTTACGTTGATCTTCTGTGCCAGGTTAGTACCGCCCCGATCGAGCCGGTCCGTTCGTGCGTCAAATCAGCATGGCTCGACTACCTTATGACTTATTTTAAATCATACGATTTAGAACCAGCCCCATAGCCTGGTTCAGCTCTGGGTCACAAAAAATTTCTTTCTTGGCGAATTTTCATATTTTTTATCGTAAGTTATTTTATTTTTTAAAACATGATAACTCTTAACCGGTCTCTATCTAGTATCACTTACCTACCTAAAAACTTTCAGAGCTTTTTCGTACAACTTTTAGGGCGGTTTTTATTAACAAGGTGCCAATTCAGGTAGGATTAGAAGATATCTAGTCTAATATCAGATAGATAGTCTTGATATTTGATGGTTTATCTTACTCCATATATTTAAATACTCAGATAAATAAAAGTATAGTCAACTTGATAAAAACAGATCCTAATGTGTCTATATTAAAGTTATTTGTAGGCATAGGCCGGGCTCTCTAGGCCTGCCAAGAACAGAAAATCGGTTTGCCATTAATCTAACATGAGACGGGCCCGTGGTCGCTCCGATCGCAAATGAATGGTCATTGAAATGAAGATGTATGGAGCAAACATATCACTCGGACATTTTGTTTCATTTACCAGATGCAGCCTGTCCCTTACAATAACAAAAGACGTTTGTTCAGTTTAAGATATACCTAACGAGTTTTCCGTCTTACAACGAGTAATAAAAGTTTTTGTTTCTGCCCAGTTTTCTTGCCAACTCGTAATTGTACGAAATGGTAGGGATGTTAGTATAAAATGTAATCTTTCTGGAAATTTCTGTAGGATAGCGGTGTGTACGTACGTTTGGTATATATTAGAGGTCAATTACTTGATGTAGGAATTTGAGTAGGTCATGTTTTAACTCAGTAAATTTTGAGCATTTGTTAAAAACATAATCATGCAAAAAATATGCAAAATAAAATCCGGATTTATTACTTTGGCTGTAACACATATACCAAATCAGTAATAATGACTTCCATTAATTTTACTCTATTAATTAAAAAATGTATATACTGACTTAGGGTCAGTTTTATCACTTGTTACTAAAGTCCCAAATAGACAAGTGTCAACTTATCTGTAAAATAACTAAAGATTTCTACTTGACAAGTCTTGCACAGAGATAAAAATGTCAGATAACCATAATATTATTAGCAATTTTTATCTGTAAAATACTGTTAAATGACAGTTAAACTTTATCAGGAACAATTATCCCGAGTGTCTTAACTCGGTATGTTCGTGGGTCACTGCTGTGTGGGCGGGATTAGTCTTCTCTAATGATTGCTGTGTTATTGAAATAAAGTAAAGAAAACTGACAAACAAGATAAACATAACAGGCTTCATGCATATAAGAGCGCGGTAATTTTTTACGTTTTTACTGACCTATTTTTGGAGTCAATTAATTACACGTTCATTGGATTTATAAAACGTTTAAGGCAAACACTGTAGCTTCACAATTTTTGCCTTTGGCATTCTCATAGAAGTCTTCATAATAATAATTCAATGAATCCACGCTAATAAATATTAGTTAAAGAAATTCCTTTAGTATATAAAGGCATTTTATCTTTTCGTACACTTTGATTTTCACGTTACGAAACGAATTCTTCACATCGCTTTGTTTCATTAATGAAGTTAAGAATGTAGGTGGTTTATTTGTGATTATTGAAAATTTTTAAAATTGGATAAAAATATAAATATTAGAAAATGTTTATTTTCGTATAATCGATACAACAATTAGACCATTACTAAAATTCACTTTCATTTTAATAATTTGATCTATAGTTCCAACGGATTAAGGTAGTATTATATAGTTTAGTAAAATATATAGGAAATAACACCGACGATGAAATCGAAGTTTTAGTCGATGTCAAGATCACTTTAAAAGTTCACAAGAGTCTTATCGTGGAAGCCTTCAGTTTAGAAGGTATTTAAGATAAGTTTGCTTTCCATTCTACAATATTTTAGTGACAAAACTCGAAAACTGTTGTTGCTGTTATAAGTTAGAAGGCTGCCCTTATGGGCTTGTACTTTCAAGCTTGTTTGTGTTAAATTCATGATGACGAATGCATATGACAAGGTGTCTTATTAAAATTTTGTGTTATTCAAAAAATCTATCGAAGTGGCAAAACGTTCAGAAATTTAAGGCAATAAAAATATGATAATTTAAACCACATCAGATTGTATTAGAATATTTACCGTATGAATCGATGAGAAGCTGTCGGATAAAGCTCTGTCATTTTTATTGACTGGGTATCAGACGACGTCTCTTCACATTATCCAGTTTGTTGGGTCAGTAAGGAATGGTTACATTGCACCCGCAGACCGACTAAAAGATAAATGGCTCTGATGCTGATCGAACGAGGGCTTATATAGAACAACAGTTTGCTGTAAAATACGGGCCTGCGTTAGAGACTATACGATCGATAGCATTGTCGACCTATATCTGTTTGACCGACTATCATTTCAAGTCAATTGACTGTAACACAAAGTTGTATGGCTTTCTGAAAATGTCATGTAAGTCAGTAAGTTTAGATTTCCATTTAGAGCAATGTTTCGGAGCACAAAATACAAGTTTTTTTTTTGGGTGTTGATAGCACCCTTTCAGAATCAAAAGGAATAAACCTGCAACTTTATTTGAACTGAACTGAGTTTTTAGTGCTTAGAAAACTAGTTTTATCTATTGTTGGTTCAATAAAAAAATAAAGTAACTGAGTTTGAAATTGTAGTGGTTATGTACATGACGGTTATTTATGAAATGTACCAAAAAGTGTAATAAGCTAAAGTGTCAATTAGTGTTGGTTAATCGCTAATTGGGGTTTTACCGCCCGCCGCGCCAATTCTGTCATATTGTTTATGAAATACTTGAGTGCGCACAAACCCTATTATATTGGTTGATGGAAGGAAATACTTTAATAGGATATATATCACATTTATTCAGATAGATAGTTTACACACAACATGCAGCGATGCAAGTTAAAGAGGTTAGTGACAGATTACATATCAATCAACGTCAGTGTCAAATATAAAGTAGCATTACACATACGTTCTTAAACATATCAGTTTTATTGTTGAGCTTACATAGTACACAACTAATATTTTCAACAGTTTAGTTGTGTTCGGTTGAATGGGAGTCAAATTTTGTCAAAGTTGATATAAATAAATAAATAAATAAACATCCGCCGACATTTTGCTTGCTGCTACTACCTGATTTATATTTTCTACTAGCTGAACCCCGCGGTGTTACCCGCGGTTATTGTTGTACCGCGAGTAACGCTGCGGTACAAAGTTAGTCTAAAAAAAGTAGTCTAAGTTACTCCCCGGATCATCAGCTACCTGCCAGTGAAAATCCCGTCAAAATCCGTCCAGCCGTTCCAGAGATTACCCGGAACAAACAGACAGACAGACAGACTGACAAAAAAAATATTAACTACATTTTTCGTATATGTATCGTGTATACATACATATGCATTTAGTAAAAAGTGGGTATTTTAATATTACAAACAGACACTCCAATTTTATTTATTTCTATATTTGTATAGATAATATAACACTCATTTGGATCATTGTAACCTTTTACCCTGGTTAAATATAAATTAGCTGTTGCCCGAGGCTTTGCTCGCGTGGAAATTGATTACATGTATATATAAAAATTAAGAGTTCATACGAATATTAGAATTTATTATTTAGTGTTTAAAAATGAACTGGCTTCCACTGTTTTTGCGCTTAGATCTCTTAAACTACTCAATATATTTAATGCAGTTTTCAGCAATTGTTAGAGTA
The DNA here is from genome assembly GCA_905220595.1 of Spilosoma lubricipeda. Taxonomy (NCBI): domain Eukaryota; kingdom Metazoa; phylum Arthropoda; class Insecta; order Lepidoptera; family Erebidae; genus Spilosoma; species Spilosoma lubricipeda. The sequence goes on along the minus strand of HG992282.1, from coordinate 13,124,345 downwards.
ATTCAAGAGTAAGATTTATGTATATAATACATGAATATTACAGTAGAGAACAACTGAGAATCCCAGAGCCTGCCGCGCGAATCCAGGCCGGGTGTATAAAACAGTTTTAAAAGTAATATAATGTAAGTTTACTATATGTAAGTACGGCGGAGACCGTAATGTTATATCAGCAGACATTAGTCTGTCCCCTAATGTGATGTTGTGCCTGGTAGTGCGTTGGCAAGCGCACCACTGTCGATGTCGCCGTTTGAGATTTATCTTCCGGACTCCGCCCCCCGAAGCGGGGCCGATTCACCCCAGTTCATTTCACATAAACGACCAACTAAAATTTTTCTTTTCGTCTTGTAACTGTTATAGACAGCTGAATGTTGTGACATTACTGAAACATCAAAAGCATTAGGAAAAACAACGCATCGGTAAGTTTTCCTTAAACATAAAATTCACAATGTTTTTCAATATTACTGGAAACTTACATAGTACTTTCCGTCTCTATATCTCTAACATACCTACAAGGTTACCACAGGTGGAAAGTTGGTTCTTGAAAATTTAAGAAGAAAAAGTCGTGAAAGTAGATTTTATGGTTGTCTGTGCAAGCAGCTAGTCTTGTAACGTCATGAAAAAGTCGTAAATGTTGCGTACTGGCGTGTACGACTTAAATTTTCTACTTGGGCGACCGTGCGATCTACGGAACATGCAAAATTTTATGTGTCTCGACTCCCACTCTTGAGGTTTAATCTTTTACGTAACGTCCGTTTCACGAGTTCAACAGATGTAAGGTGTGATCTAAAAGTAATATACATTGGTGATTCGTTATTATTACTTTATAATACTTTAGATTAACAGAGCTTTTGTTATTAAAATCCTGGGCAATGCATAGCATGTTCAAGTGAGATGTTAAGTTAGTATTTTCAAAGATAATAACTACATATTTATACGAAATGTTCTTGAGGGTTATAACTTCAACCTGAACTTGTAATTTGAGTGCAACTATATCTCTGTTATTTACTTAGTTATTTCATGATGAAAAAATGAAACCATAAGATTAGGAAAAATGTAGGAGTACGTGATCATTCACGTACTCTCCTACATGTACAGTAATTCCTACAGTAATTAAGTTAAAATTAATGCGATAAAAACAAATATTAAACTGATTTCAAAGATGTTTTTTCATTCTCGTTTGTGCCAGTATAATATATAGTCCCTTTAATATATACAATTCAGTAAAAGTTAATAACAATTAAACAACTTACTGTTAGGTATGTCTTTTTACCAATAGTTTATTTTTAGTTACAGGTTTCTACTAATGTCCTACAGGAGTTGCTATTTTCTATGTTATAAAATGTTTGCCAAGTTTCAAGTCGTAATTTTTTTTCTTAAAATTCTAAATAGTAAACAAAAAGTAATTCAAACATAATAGGTAAAAAAGTATTAAAAAAAGAGTAACTGGACACAAACTTCACATGAAGCTGTATTCTATTCGTTTATGTCGGAATGAGGGTATCCGAATAATAAAATTATTACGAACACGTGACATCATCAATCAATTAATAATTAGCTTTATTTCAAATTAACTTTACTTGTGGTTCATATTTACGTTTGAAGGTAAATAACTACCTAACTTAATCCCTTCATAGAAATTAAGGTTTTCAATCAGCGCTCGCCTTCATCGATTTTACAACAGATTTCGGTGCCAGCCGAAATCTATTCCAACATCTTGAATTAGTGATACTTATATTATAATCTACTAAAATTATTTATTTTATTCTTATATCTCTTTTTAACCAACTTTAACTACTTGTCGTCGGTATTTTTATGAGTTTAAACATAGTCTCTGTTTTGTGGTTTAAACAGTGTCTGCGGCAGCTCAAAAGAAAAATCATATAAAATGTACTGTACTCTGTTTACATTGAACTAATATTACTCAATGTCTGTTTAACATAATTTATGTTAATATTCTTTTAACCAATTTACATAGTAAGTAAGTGTCTCAGCAACGTTAAGATCTTTCATTAAACAGTAGTATGTAGTTTGAAAAGTAATTAAGTCTAAGTCAATTAATTAAGTCTAGTCTTAATATAAGTCTAATCTAAGTAATAATGAGATGATGTAGTGATTAATATATAACCACAAAACACTATTAAAGAGAAAGTATAAATTCATGAACTTTTGTGACATGATTATCTTGCTATTCTTTTTCAACCTAAAACTTTTAGGTACCACGACTTGCTACATTAACTTAGGTACATTTTAACTTCTATTAGGTAAAAGTTTCAAACCACTTCTTACGAAAAAGGCTTGTTTAACTTGTTAGAAACTTCATAATTTTTAATCAGATAGATGATTGTCATAAATGTAAGATAGTTTTAGGTCAAGCTGTCTCTATGAATATTGCATTCTAATTTAAAACTGCTTAGTTTGGTTATTTTGCATTTTGTTAATTATCCTCTTTAGGAATCTCGTTCCTAAAGAGGAAACGTTCCATGAAGGAATACGTACTACGAATCTTAGATGACAGATCCCATTTTCTTTACAACTACTAATCTGAGGAGTAACGTAGTAATACAGAGCTTACTTTTAACACGAGGGCAGCTAAGCTTTCGTAGCTTAGAGGTGAGATGTTTCTAATCATGACCATTAGCCTACTTGGCAATGAACGACACACATTACTTGTAGGATTTAGCTTTTCTGGGGTCATACCCACATAGATTACCTATTCCGAATCATTTAGTTGTTTAGAAGGGTAAACGTGGGTATTTAAAAAGTGTGCGTCAATCTAGTGAAAAGTTTATAAAAGTTGTGCTTTAGAAAGGTCAGAGTATAACAGAAAATTAGTGCATTGTAAGGAGTAATTAGTTACAAACGATTACGACGGGCTGAAAAATAAACTTTGCAAACGCTACTCCAGCAAAATCTGTTTTCGAAATGTGTTGTCAAATCCGTCATCTTCCTAGCTTTTATTATTCTCAAGATTTGGGGTCGGCTACTAGTTCAACCGGTTTTACCTGAATACCAGTTTTTACACGGAGCGACTGGCATCGGCCCTCCGCAACCCTGAGGGTGAACTGAATTCGAAGGTTAAACTAGTTGTCAGCATATTTGAGGACACTGACTTCCCTGACTGATAACGATTGCCATAGGTGTTCATGACAACCGGGACGGACGGCTTAACGTGTTCTCCGAGGCACGGGCGGGAAACACCGCCATCTTCCATACTCCGGACTGCTATTAAGAATTTCTTGTAAGAAAAACCCAACAGCAATCAATCAATACTCTCACCTTTTTAAAGCACAACTTTTATAATTATTTTGCTGGGGTAACGCACACATTTAAAATTTCTTTAAAAAGGGGAACGTACTTGATAGTCTTGAATTCATTATTAGACTAGATTAAAAAAAATACAAAATAGCGTCGAGATCTAATACTACAAAGAAATAAGTTTTTAATAATTGATTTAGACTGGCGTTTAAAAATAATTTACGCATAATATCAAATAGTCACATACGAGCACCGAGTGTTCAATAGGCGATCAATGATGAATGTGATTAAGAGAAATTGTGAATTTTGAGTATAAATAAATTATTATTATTATTATTCAAGAAAAAAATTAAATAAAAAATAAATAACACTGCTGCCTTAAAAAGATGAACACGAAATAGCTCTATGCAATGGCTAACAAGGGCTTAAATATTGCGATATATTTTTTGTTACGAAATTATGTTATGAAAGTCAGCCTGTAACCACGGCCAGTGCAACCTGGTCGAAACGTCAGGCAAATCAGAGGTAAGTAATAACTTTAAATAAGTGATCGCGTTAATTCCCATTAAAATAATTGTTAACATATTTTATGAAAGTTTTGTTTTAACCCACCGTACATACTTTTAACGAACAAGTTTTCTACATAGAAAAATGTGTTTTTAATAAATTTAAAAAGTCAAGAGTCATCATAAAAATCTTTAACCTTTATATAATAATATATTGTAGCACACATACAAGGGAGGCACAGACGTTCTGTAAGCTAAATTTTAATTTGCTTCTGAAATTATTCCCCCTTTCTAAAAAAATATTCTTAGCTCATTATTATCGGTACATGACACATCTGTTCTTTTTGTTCAATTAAAAATGATAAACTAATTTAAGAAGTGTTTGTGAGATTTTCTTACGACACACCTTCACCTTCAAAAATAGAAATATGATTTAGTTTCAATTCTGTCTAATTGGAAATCACAGAAAAGTTATGCCGTTGTAAAACTCTTATGGTACCTATTTTAGTCTATATTTATATGTGCCATTCACATGTCTAAGCTAATTACGATAATGTGAATAGGTAAGTATAATTGCATCGCAAGACTTTATAATTTTTTCGTACTCTGTTTAAAATTAATTTGAGGTATATAAAGTCAATAAAACTCATATAAAATACGAAATAAAGCATATATTAGCCATTGATATATTATTCCTCAATGATATTAGCATGAGTGTTATAGAAGAGTTTTCAATGACGTATTTATTTCATTAACATGAGCCTGGATATAGCTACACGCTCAGTTAATTAGGTTCATTACATGCTTGTAGTTGGTTGAAAATTTATTATGGAAGTAAATCTTACAGATTTACTGCTAATTACACTTTTCACGGTTACCCTCCGTGTGTTTGACGCCGTATGCGTATCTATATGAAGTGCTTTGTCTAACTTTAGCGGGAGCGCGTAGCCTCGCATTATTGTTGTTGTTCTGCTTGTCTTAGTTCGTTGTTTATATATGCAATAATATAACAAAAGATGTACACAGTGAAATTAATAATTAACGATCTATGGGTATGTATGATGATGCACACAACCTTCATGCATAGCTTGTATTATTAAGCTAGATTGACTGATACAGTACTTACATACTTTTCTTTTATAAATACATACATATTATACATAGAAAACAACCAATCTCCAAAAAAAATATTTGCAGATCATACAAACATTTGGTCCGACCCGGAAATCAAATCCAAGACCTCAAGCATGTCAGTTGCATACGGTGCCACTGCGCCACCGAGTCAGTCATTCCGGTTTTAAGGATGTTTTGTTTTGTTGCATAAGAATGACGTAAACACTAATAAGCAGAATGTGTTATACTCTGCTAGCCTCTTTATAACGCTCCTTTATTCCTCCCGCGGCTGCGCCCGCGTGTATGTCGGTTATCGTGGCAAATAGTAGTCTATGTGTTATTCTGATGTATAAGCTATTTCACTGTAAAGTTTCATCTAAATCCGTTTAGTAGTTTTTGCGTGAAAGAGTAACTAACATACACACTTACAAACTTTCACCTTTATAATGTTAGTGTAATTGATGATAAAAACGGTTAAACAAACAAAAACATAATACCATGTATAATTTAACATATAATATATTTGGTGCTAGACGCATTTGAAAAATATAACAGCCTGACACTGACAACTTACCTACCTACAACCTATGTAATGTAATTAAAATAAAAACGAAGTTTGTACGTGGAATTTCGTACGTGTAACTTCTAAAAAAACTGTCCTTAACCTTAGTCCTATATTACTTTTAGTAAAATGCGTTTTTAGCTAATTGTAAATGCCTTGAAAATTCGCAAAACGGACACAACCAACATCGTCGTCTGCCCTCACTCGTCAACCTACCTACCCGCGTTCGGGTAGCGCACTCAGCGATGAGCAACCTATTCCCCGCGCCAACCGCCATGCGCCATCCTAATATCACGCACTCGGTTTGTCATTATCGCAACTATTAATTTTAATATTTATTTATTTGTCTTTATTTGTATGTATTTATTTGTATAAATATTTATTTGTCCAAATGATGTAGCGCAAAAGATATATTTTATTTACTTTAAATACCAGAAGCGATAAATGTGTCCATTTTCATTTAGGAATCAACTTATTACTACCATACCAAATGTGCATTTGAAATAAATCATTAATTTTTATTGTAGTTATGGTTCACTATGTTGGCTTTAATGGCTTACACATTTTAACTATAACGGTTTTTAAGATAAATATTTCCATCAAACATTACATATGTAAAACTTTAGCGATTTTGGTGGCGCACGCCAGTATAGCTCACAGATGGTAGATTTTTTCTACTACCTACTTGACACTTATCGTCATATTTTAGAGAATTCACACACTATCTTTATTATTTGTAGCCTATGTGTTATTCTGAAGTTTATGTTAAATTACTGTAGTGTCATTCAAATCCGTTCAGTAATTTTTGCGTGAAAGAGTAACAAACATCCATCCATCTATCCAACCATACATCCTTACAAACTTTCACATTTATAATATTAGTAGGATTAAGCAACGCTAAGATCCGTTGCACTTTGCAAGACTTTCTTTGTATTTCTCAGAAGACAGTAAATCAGGTATGGAGTTTCTTCATTGTGCGTATAAAATACTGAAACAAAGTGCTTCGTGCAAGTCTTTATTATTTCATGTGTTAAACGTTGTCTCTTTCCCGAGGCTCTCTCGTAATATACATATAGGTATTTGTGTAGTCTCTATTTGATACTTAGCGGATAAATCTCAAAGTATTCCACTACTTTAACATTTTTTCGTAGATGCCCATGAATAAAAACTATAATTAATACTGAGCAAGATTGTCAAACACAAACAAAATGTCAAAAAATGTATAAAAGGAAAGTTCATGCTAACCGAAAGGGGGTTGAAAAATCATTTTTTTAGTAGCGGTTTTTTTTTCTCCCGATTTCAGGGCTCGAACTCACGGTAATAGTTATGAGTATTACCGTGATTTTTATATGTATGTATTCCCTAACCCTGTATAAGCATGCAATTTCACTGATATGTCCACATATTGTGACAGTGTTACCTTTATTTAAAGAGCTTCACTGTATACTATGTTATGTGTAATGCCATTGCCACATAGAGCTTTCCGTTGCTGAAACAGTTTGTGGTGAGGTCTATGCCTGCGGTGCGCAACGTCTGACCTTATGTCTTGTTTATCGTCATCGCAAAGCATAGACTCACATACTCACCAGACACTGCACGCGTTTAAAGCAGAAAGGGAAATAAACTATGGATTGGGGTCATCCTTTAAGATAATAGTCTAAAAAGACATATAACATAAATCAAACAAAATAATTTAAGTTTCTCGCAGATTGCACGAAATAAAACTATCATTTATTTTTGAAATTTTGTCTGCGACATAAACGCCTTGTGATTGGTTGCAACTCTGGTGACGTCACATGCTAATAAACGAAAGATTCCTCTATTGAATATTGTTTGCGTTTTATGTTTTCGGAGTGGTAATAATCGATCTGTGAGCTAATTCTGCAGTACTTTTTTTTAATAAACTATTTAATAAGTGGTTCGAAAAAAAAGGAACCAAATTTTGTGCGTGCCGATAACAGCAACCTACATAAGATAGACGCTTTTATGTTTGCACTTTTCTATCTATACAAATAAATAAAATTGGAGTTTGTTTGCAATATTAAAATAACCGATTTTTACTAAATGCCTATGTATATATATACACGGTACATATACCAAAAATGTAGTTAAAAATGTTTTTGTCTGTCTGTTTGTTTCTTCCGGGTAATCTCTGGAACGGCTGGACGGATTTTGACGGAACTTTCACTGGCAGGTAGCTGATGATCCAAGAAGTAACTTGGGCTACTTTTTTTTAGACTAACTTTGTCCCGCGGCGTTACCTGTGGTACAACAATAACTACGGGTAACACCGCGGCTTTGAGCTAGTACATAATAATAACACTGATAACTATGCTGCAGAACTGAAAAATGTTAAAGCAGCTATGTTGCACTTGCATAAGTACAACATAAAATTGTTTCTGTAATAACCTCTGGAAAATCCATTCATTATTTTTGTAAAATCTAATTTACTTTATGTAGGTAGGTATATCTCAATGCTTTTAGGTTACATTTTGAAATAGTACAAAGCGTGGTATTTAAAGATGTTATCTGACCCGACGGACTTCGTACCACCATATTTTTCTTTCGTTAACAGCTACCCATGGGTAGGGTGTAGTCACGGACAAAAAAACTTTATTTTTTATTTTTTAATTTTTCTTGTACACAAACCTTGTCCTAAGAATAACTAACACATAAAAAAATATATAATTTTGTGTAGCCGATCGAAAGTTACGCGCATACATACATTTCGGCGTAACGCCGCGAGACAAAGTTAGTCTAAATAAAGTGGCCTAAGTTACTCCCTGGATCATCAGCTACCTGCCAGTGGAAGTCCCGTCAAAATCGGTCCAGCTGTTCCAGAGAATACCCGGAACAAACATACAAACATACAGACAGACAGACAAAAAATTTTTTAACTACATTTTTGGTATATGTACCGTGTATACACACATATGCATTTAGTAAAAAGCGGTTATTTTGATATTACAAACAGACACTCCAATTTTATTTATTTGTATAGATGTATAGATTTGTTCACTGTGGCACTACACACCATTTATTCGACATTTTAATTAATAAAATTGGGGAAAACTGATAAAATTAACTTAACCGCGCTGTTTTGTTTTGTTGTGGCTAGAGTGTGACGTCACGCGTCTCAAGTGACCAGCGCCATTACAGAAATATCGTTTTTTGAAATGGTTGTCAAACTTGAACTTTATCTTAAATTTAAGTTCATTTTATCAGTTTTCCCCAATTTTATTAATATTATACTATTATTAATATTCTACTATTATAATAGTTCATAATACAGTAGAAATTCTGCAAAATATCGGAGTGTGCTAATTATGTAATAAAGAATAATTTAAAACGATTTCCAATAATCAGTCAAATAGCCTATTATTGGGTTAAAGTGGTAAGTAAAGTAACGAATTTAAAAATTTGATTCGGTAAGTAGTCGTTTCACCACCCGATGGATGAAGCAATATTCTGTACTTTGACCAGACATGCGACATAATATCTTATTGTTTAAAGCTGTGCTCGCGACTTCGTCCGCGTGGATCTCCTTTTACAATAATGTTTTTTTTGTAACTATAGACTATTAAACTACAATTTAATAGATAAATATGACGCTGCCTTTAAAATCTATTTAAGACCGAAGAGTAAATTTTGTTTTGCACACTACACTTGTATACATTTGTTCAAAGTGGACGCTTCCGGTACGTATGCATAAAGATTTGTGGAACTACTGACCCAGGGAAAAGCGACGTACAACTGCCCATGTGAAAAACATCTGAGACTAAGATCTACTCCAGCAACGCGGAAAGTCTGATGATGAGATTTATTTATTGTCATTGCATAAATTTACTTATTTGAAATTATACTTATTAATTTTACAACTATAAATATAAGGAAAAGAAGGAGAAACAAACAAAAACACTAAACAAACTAATTATATTATTATCTAATACCTACTATAAACTGATATCTAAAAACTACGTATCTATGTATTTTTTAAATCTAAAGCGCGCTTATTCCGAGAAGAGTCAATAAGAACCACGTTCGTTCGCATCAACAGTGACAATTCGAGTGAAGTCAGCGCGTGAGCGGCGTGAGCGCTCCCGCCTTTTTCCCGCCGCTTCGCGTGTTAAACAAAAATCAACCATAATGGCGTACTAATACTGGTGCGGCGAGATTTGGAAGTTTTATTTCATCTATATCTTGTGTGTTTATTAATTATACTTTTATAATTCTGTATTTTATTTTAAAAAGATATAAAAGTGTATAGTGATAAGGATATATCCATGTGAAATACAATATATTTAAGTATTTAATACATCTTGAAGAAATGCCTAACGCTTAAACACGTTATTGTGGCTAATTTATAAAAGATAGAAATATACTATTGAGGACTTTTTTGTAGATCTTTTGAAGACCATCATCTTTGTAATACATATTTTTGGTGTATGATCAACGTATGCGAGGATAAGAGCTCGAAAGCGAAAATTTTCATCCGACTTTCTTCAAATTTATCGTCACTGCTCAGCTCCTATGCATCTTAGCGTTATGTTATATAGCCTATAACCTGCCCAGGAGTATGGACTATAATCGTACCAAGTTTGGTTAAAATTCCTTCAGTAGTTTTTGATCCATGCGTGCACATACAGACAGACAGACAGACAGACAGACAGACAGACAGACAGACAAAAAACTTACTGATTACATTTTTGGCATCAGTATCGATAACCATTCATCCCCCAATAATAATTTTTAATATATATTCAATGTACAGAATTGACCTCTCTACAGTTTTATTATAAGTATAGATATTATACGTAATTCCTAATATTCACTGAAAATCGCCTTCAAATGTGTCTAAGCTTTAAGAATATGACCCTGCTGAAGTGACTCTACTCTGTCTATGCCAAGGATGAGCAGGATAGAAGAATAGTGGTCATAACACTAATTAGCAATGCAACAATGCAGTATGGTGACCCACACTATTGCGGTCTCTTGAGATACTTCTGCTTTATTGGGCACCCGGCCTCGCACTTACCAACGAAACGACAGCATGCAGTGATTTTTACTTAGTCTGTGAGAGGGCAGTAAAGCCTCAGTCGACCTGACCCGTTCGTGCTTATATCAGCTTGGCTCTACTATCTAATAATTTCGATTTTAAGGGTATTTGGTTTTGTTTGCCCAAGAAAGACTATAAGTGCACACACAATGACAGAATGTGTTACACAGCATTTACCTCTTTATAAAGTATGCAAGTACGATGTATACGTGTGGAAGATTGAAAGCAGAAGTTCGATTTTCAACAAAGAAATCATTAAATATTCTCAACATTATTAAATTCCAAAAACATTACACATAGTTCCTAATATTAACTGAAAAGCCTCTTCAAATGCCTGTAAGCTTCAAGTATTTTGGTTCTGGTACATAATTATCTGTTTCTTTAGACATGTAATAAATCCTGTTAACGGTTAATGAACTACAATTTTTAACCGTATTGTTACCAATTTACAAATAACAAATAAATTGAATTATAGTGTCTGTTTGTAATCTCAAATTAACAGCTATTCACTAAATGATTATGAAACTTTTAAACTAATTTTAAAGTCTTTTTTTTTAAGTTTTTGTCTGTCTGTTTGTTTCGGTTAATATCTGGAACGGCTGGACCGATTTTGACGGAATTCTCACCGACATAAGGAGTAACTTAGGCTGAATATATTGCCCCGCGGTGCTACTCGAGGTAGTTGTTGTAAAGGTAAACAACAGCTTACTAGATGTTGTTGTTTACCTTTGTATTGTAGTACTCTAAAATATGTATATATATCTAAGAAGCAGGTTCGGTCGCATGAGGGATACTCTCCCTCTATATCACTCGGATTATTTATTGCGAGGATATTTCAGATCGGCTTGGCCCCTTGATGTATATCATTCCACATAAAATATATTTGAAAATAAGTATGTTTGGGTGCTATAGTATAAATTCTGTTCATTTTGGATCAGGTAGACATCTTATAGTATAAACGAAGAGCCTAGAAAAATAAATTGTATCGAAAATAGCAAATCAATACAGAATCAAATTAATCCAGAACATTATACAGAAGTGACGTTCATGAACGTCAAATCGAAGCTACAGTTAAAAGTCATAGATCGACACAAACAGACGCCACAGTATGTGCTGGATTGTTAAGGTAAATTAGATGAAAACACTAAAATCTGGAAGTCTGGAAGTCTGGAAGAAATCGCCGTGAGCGATAAGACCGCCAATTGTTACATACACCTTTGTTAATCATCTTTTGTTATGTATTTTTTTTGTCATTTTATGTATACAGTAAAGATATATAAATAAATAAATAAAATCTACTGCACGTTTGTGTTGATCTATAACTAAGAGTTTCCAAAATGTGTGAAAAGAGCCTTATGAAAAGAATACTGGCAAAGAAATATAAATAAATATAAAATAGCTTTTTAAAAGTCAGATATTCAGGTAAGACAATCGTTTTTTATTCGAGCCTCTTTCCCAAATTAGATGAAGGTCGGCTTTAAGTCTACTACGATACGGCTGAACTTAGATTTTTATTTGGAGTGACTATCATCAGACCTCCGCAACTCAAAAGCTAGGTCTTATTGAAGTTACTTATAAAGACTGTTGGCGGACTTTTTGGGGCTTTTACTACTACGGCTTAACTACATATAACGATGCTCATACGACAACGACAATCGACGGTGTTAAGAAGAGTATCCATCCATAAATTGACCTGGTTAGAATTGCTTAACGTTGCAATATACCCACGGTTACCATTGACTCACAATCCCCTATAGCTTATTTTTTCTACATAGCTAAAAAAAAGTTAAAGATTAAGAGAATTCCACCCCACTACTGTTCTATCTTAAATTACCTACCCTGTATGAACAGGACTGCTTTAAACCAGCAATTTAATTTTTAACATTGCTTTGCGTGATTGTTTTGATTATTGTTAAAAATAAAATATTGTAGCGTTACAACCGCGTCTCCCGCCTTAAGATTTAATATTTTATTAACAGAAATTCTTACTAAAAATATTACAGCAATGCCAATTTAATAATTTCGGTCGCTGCTTTCATTGTCTGCCGAAAGGATATAAAGTACTCTTTAATGATGACTTGGTCCAAAACATACGTTTTGAATATACGTTTAGGTTTTATAACCGTTTTTACATAATTTTAAATATTATAATTTCATTTTTTATTCATATAATTTCCACATTTACTATTTACAAATAAACACTAAAATTGGCCTAAAAAGGGGTACAAAAATTCCCTTCATGATTATCTAAAATACTTAATTGAGGGTAAAAAAATACGAAGGTATTTTACTGTAGTAACTTTGTGATTTTTCCTAATTTTAGTTTGTACAAAATCATATTTCATTGCCGACGGTACAAACCGTCGAAAATTTCTAATATATTCGAGTATAAATTATATCAACACCAGTTCTTAGATAAATCATATGTTGTAATGGCCGGCCTGTCGTTTAATGGCTCTATCATTTCGCAATACATCACCATAAATCTACTGGATGGACGGAGGAGTTCCGCTCGTGTATGCCCTCAATTTGAGTGATCAAGCCGGGCGACCGTTATGTCCCTTACTTAGGTGCCCCAGATATGTTAAATAGGCAATTGATCTGTTTACTTAGGAGAAAGTCCGAACTATTTTAATACGATAACATATCAAAGCTCGGGGCGAAATGTTATGTACCTTCCTAATTTATGCGTGTATCAGATTGTTCACACATAATTATTTTCTCACAGTTATGAACAATTGTATTATCTTATAATGAAAAGAGGGGATCATATTTACTAAAGACTTGTGTTTGTATTAAAGCAGAGTTTGACGTGCTTGTTTAGCTCAAAATGTAATTATATATGAGCCAAGCTTCACTGAAATTGAGAATTCTAATGAAATTTAAACAGTTATCTATTTTAACGTTGCAACGTTGTTTGCGTTTTCTTGTTTCATTATTATAATGTACCTAAGGTTTTACTTTGTGAGTGTACATTATACCTGAAGTGTTTGTCTTGAATTTTATAACTTTAAACTGGTACCTATTAGGTGTACGAACTACTAGTCTAACTTAGTCCAGTATTAGTAGTGTGCTGTCGTTAGTTGGTGAGTACGATTGTTAGTATACCCTGAGAGGCAGATGAGAAAACGTGGACAGGGAAATCAATAACTTTATTCTTCTGGCCTATCTTCAGTTTCAGTAGACAAAACAACTTCGAAAAGGGAAAAATGTACCAATTTTACCTAAGAAATTTGTTACTTATGAATCGATTTGAGGATTCTTTTTTGTTTGAAATGGTACGGGGATTAAAGAAAAATATCACTTATAAGGGCTAAATGTTCAAAACATTAAACAACATATAGTTTACAATCTTTTGCCCGAGGCTCCGCCCGCGTGTATGTCGGTTATAGCAATAAATAGTAGAATCAAAGGATATCCATTGCAAATTTCATCCCAATCGGTTCAGCGGATTAACTGCGAAAGTGTAACAGATAGACAGTATTACTTTAGGTTTCAATTTTTTAAATCACTAGTAGTTTATACTTTTTTTACTATCTTAAAGTCGGTTAGTCGTAACAGGCAAAGAAAACAGTCCTAATCCTTTACTATCATTTGTTTATTTTCAAATGTTACCTCATTTCCTCCTTGATATTTTCAAAACAAAGAATGGTTTAATTACTCTAGGGATATTGTAGCTGTCTATTAGGGGATTAATTTCCATTATCGGACCAGTAATACCGGATATAATCCCCTAAACTTTAAGCCTAACAAACTCACGAACAAACTTTCACTCTTTATAATATTACTGTAGGTAGGTATACAGAAACCATTTACGGTGACCCTTTTAAGGTTGTTTCTATTGTCAAATTAACTGACAGTTAACTAAAGTCTAAATGTTGATTCATCTAAATAGTTGTCAAATTCTAAAAACAATAGACGTCGGGCTTAGTGTAAGGAGATTCGATGCGAACGCTAGCTTCTAAAACACTATTAATAAAAATACATCAACACTTCAATAAATATTTTAAAAACACTAAGTAAATATCTACAGTTAAAATAAAATAAAACATAGCCAGAATAGAAATAACTTTATTTCATCCCAATTAATACAATTATTTTATGTAAAAATAACTTAAATGTACGATTGCCCGACTTATCGCTAAAAAGCAATTTCTTCCAGGAAACTTTGGGGTGAAAAAAATGGCTTTGCATTTTACACAGCAATAAAAATGTGTGAATAGAATGTATGTACAAAACTATTCCATTATGTGCCTGTACGCGTTATTTATATAATATACATACATATAACACATACAGTCACCTATACAAAGCTAATTAAATAAAAAAACAACGGTGTTATAGAAGTGTGAACATGCTATATTTTAAATGTAATGGGTCAGCCGTTTCGCGTGAATTGTAATAAATTACCCTACATTTATCTCTCTTTCGGTTCAATTAATTGGCTGTGTGGGCTGAATGCTCTATATTTGAATCGTATTCAACAATTTTATTAGGTACATTCCCAAATATCAATGAATTAATATTAAAACGCAAGAAAAACGGTCTGTTACCTACAGAAGTTCTAATCTAAATAAACAAAGGTCAGATCAGTTCAACCCGTTGCTTGAAATATAGAATTCGTGAAATATTGCCCTTTTTGGTATTAATAAATGCTGTTAATTAAATGGTATTAAGCGACGTTGACTTAATAACCTTATTATAATTAATCATTTTGCATTATATTTAGAGAACGAAATATATTAATTTACCTTGTCAGTTATTAAATTTTCACTTTTAGCTTGTCAAATGTGTATTTTTAATAATTTATAGTGAATCATGTTATATATATCTTTTAATAATACGTTACCTAAGTATATTTACGTATTTACTAAAGTTGCCACGAATAGTGATTTGGCCGAATATTCGGCAACACTATCGGGTGAAGCGCCGAATATTTGGAACAAAACACATGCTTGTCAAGCGTGTAAACAAGAATAAGACAAGTTACAACGCAACCTGTCTCCCTCGTTGCAGTGCATACCGGAGCACAGGCGGGTATTTGACTGTTTGTTTCAACTGCGAGTAAACCACGTAACGGCACGCATTGTCAGATCATTGTAAATAATAATATGTATAACATTACTATTTTGGATAACTTTTCTTGATCCACGAATCAAAACAAGTTTCCTAGGAATGGTTCAGACAGTAAAAGCAAAGCAAAAAATCTTCTAGCTCTGAAAATAAGTTGTAATGAAGCTAGTAGTACCGACAACAATGTTAAGACTATTGAAATACATGCCAGTTTCTGGAACTGCTTTGAAGAAATCGCTACTGATAATATGCAAAATGGTAATTAGGAGGAGAATGTTGTTGCAAATTAATTGTATTTTTGTTTGAAAAAAAAATTCGCCTTGATCGGATGGCTGATCCGTACATGTGGTGGTCAGCAAACGAAAAACAATTGCAAACCTCTTGAAACTTGCTAATTTATCTTTCGTGTCCTGGGACTAGCGTGTACAGTGCGAGGCTGAAAAACTTGTTTTTAAACATCAAAACTTACCATTAAACAATTTTACTTATTAACCTGTTGTAATTACTAATAACCAAATACTACACATATTTGGTTATCTTGGGTAATATGATATGTTTATTTTTCATGATTCGGTATTCGGCCGATTACAGAATACCAAAAAAAGTGGCCGAATGGGCCGAATGCTGAATAGTAGCCGAATATTCCTGCCATCTTTGGTATTTACATAGAATAAAGAGGAAAAAAGTAAGGTTCTTTTACAGTAACCTGACTTTCTTCCTATATTTATGTATTTTGATACTCATTTTATGTATTGTTTTAAATTATGTACGCAATGAAGATAATTAAATAAACAAAGGGTAAATGTATACAATAAATATATTACACTAATCTTTATTTGGACTTTGTAAACTTAATATAATCAAAGTTAAGAAAATCAACTATTATTTGAAAGAATTTCTAAAGCAATATTTCATAAAGTAACTATCATAGGGTATCTCGTATTGCGCCTTCAAAGCAGTTAGTTTTTCGCAAACAGTCACAAATGTATCTTTTCCCCATCGACGTAGTATCTCTGAACTTTTTCAATAGCGAAACTCAATTGAGTCAGCGTTTTTATATTCCCCTTATCGGTGATTTAGCTCAGGCTCTTTTCGGCTGTTAAATATAAATCTAAGTTACGGATGTTGAAAAATCATTCCTCGCGTCATAAATTGTGCCGTAGCAGCAGGGGTGGGCAACAGTGAAAAATTGCACTCGCTGTGTAATCGTTGTGTCGAACTAGGGGTGCTAATGTTGCAACTTAAAACATATCTTGTAAAACATTTATTATAAAAGGAAGTCGGAACTACACTCCCTCTGCAGTGACTCGTCTGTAATCGTGATAAAAGACTCCGTCTCATGGAAAATGTGAATACTTTAATTAAATATGTTTCGGAGGAGTACTTTGTGTCCATACCCTGTTTTTTAAATTTGTATTCTCTTAAATGTTGAAATTTTTACATCTCAGGTTTATTTGTATATGTTGAAAAAATTTTAGGTTCGTAATCCTAAAAATCGTTACCTCCCAAAATTTTACGCGTCAATGAATAGTATTTGTGATTTTTGAATGAGTACCTACGACATTTATAGGAAGTAAGTTTTCATATTGTCCATTTTCAAACGAATACTTCAAAAATGTTGTTTTCATTATTCTTTAACATTTAAAGTTTATTTCATTCTATCTGAAATTCTGTTTGAGGCACTATAGGTTTCGTAACATTTTCTTTAAATGGATTTCCTCTAACAATGATCACGATTTTTACTTTCTACATTATGCTTTACAAAAGTTTTATGTTAACAAAAACCTCACGGGACAAATCACTCGCCTGAAGATAGTAAGTGTTCATATTATCTGTCTAAACAAACAGAATTTATATCTGAGTCCCTTTGTTGCTCAATGAGTTGACAATTTTACAAGGAATGACAGGACGAGCCCTAAGGAAGATCCTTTCGACGTGTGGGCGCGTCTCCGTCGCCTACCCTTTGCGGTCCTACCCTCAAACGAATTATAAGCCTGCAAGCTTGGAATACTAAGAGGGACGGATAAAAATTCACCCCTCAGGTAGCCGATCTAAGCCGACAGATAACTTCGCCGTGCAACTTCAAGACAAGGACAAAATCCTGAAAGAACAAATCAATCCTTCGTGTATAGGATTGGGAGATCAAGCGAGCGGGTAAATAAAAGTGCTATGCGAGCGTAGTCCTTGATCCGCGACTAACAATGTAAAAATAAGGGACCTTATGTTTCCGTTACATAAAGCAAAGAGAAGTTTAATTTTGTGTAAGTAATAGTAAATGTTCCACTTGAATTATTGCAGTGGTTAATGGCTGCTCATTTGTAACTTGTAGATTGTGTAGTATGTATGAGTTTGGATTACGTGCAGCGGGCGCGGCCTATTTCCCGTCACGTAGTTAAGGCGCAAACGAGTACACGTTGCAAAGCTGAGTGTGTCGCTCGAAGTTTGTCGCTACTCCAGACTGTGTCACTACAACGAAATGTCCGTATAATTAATGTGAATTCAAATAAAATTTGAAGCTTGGACAACATCTCGTGATTAACCTGTTCCTTTATAACATAAAGGGGCAAACCTGTAGACGGGTCACTTAATGATAATTGTCTGCCGCCACCCATAGATACCCAGTGACTGCAACTAAAAAGCGACGAACAAATTGAGATGAATATATGTTAAAATATGACTGTGTCTGTTTGTAATATTAAAATAACCGCTTTTTACTAAATGCATATGTATGTATACACGATACATATAACAAAAATGTATTTAAAAACATTTTGTCTGGCTGTCTGTCTGTTTGTTCCGGGTAATCTCTGGAATGGCTGGACCGATTTTGACGGGACTTTCACTCGCAGGTAGTTGATGATCCAGAGAGTAACTTAGGCTTAGAGAAACTTTTGTTAGACTGACTTCGTCCTGCAACGTTACTCGCGGTACTACGATAACCGCGGGTAACACCGCGGGGTTCAGCTAGTTATTATACATATACATATTTGCTCTTATACAAGAAACTACTGCTTTTTATGTGAGACTCATAACTTACGCAGCTAGTCTTACGTGGGTCACACATATTAGGTATGCAGTGGAAGCCTATTACCTAAGTTGAATATGCTTAAATACATTTTTATTTTTGGTAGCTTTTGTTTTTAGTTCGTGTGTGTATTATGTTGATTTTACTCTTTAATTTGCATCTTTTGTATTTATGTACTAGGTTTAGCAAAAATAGCTGTAGTATTTTAGTATTATAATTAGGTTAAAATGAACTGTTAATAAAATTCATGCTACTATTATTATTTGTCTTTAAAAGAGGCTTGAATTGCTTAATTCACGTGTTGTATAAGATATTAAGTTATTTATCTCTCTAAGCTACATATTTGGAGTTTGCCTGGGTAGTCTAGTTTCTTTGACATACTAGTAATAAAATCAATAGTTTTAACTCCGAAGACATTATGATTCTCTAGATAAAAATACGAGTATATCAAATATAGGGAAAAATACACCAACAATTTACTTTAATGGAGTGGATTAACTTTGACAAGGTTGCACAGCTAACAGTGCAGAGAATTTTCGAGTGTATATTGGAACCGTGAATGTATTGAAGCGTACCAAAAAATTTTGCACATCATTGTAATGGTGGAAATAATCTTCATACGACGCAATGGTCGTACGAAACAGGATCCTAAGCAGAGCTTCTACGGTTTGCCTTTCATCGTACGTGTTTTCCTACTGACACAATTCCTTTGTAAACACCACTTTTATGAAGTGGTAACACGAAAATACGTAGCTGGATTTTTTTACTACCTACCCAAATAATTTTTAAGATAAACATCGCGATGTAAACGCGTTTATTCTAAATCTTTGTTAGAAAACATTTTGTAATGTACATTCAGTTATGTTAAAGAGGAGAAAATGTTGGCCTTAGTGAAATACCTTAGCGAAATAATTTGTATTCTTTTCATATCCTTTTTAGAGATGTTCATTATTGAAAGTTAACTTGAAAATTCTATTAATATAATAAACGCGAAAGTTTGTATGTATGGATGGATGTTTGTTACTTTTTCACGTAAAAACTACTAAACGGATTTGGATGAAACTTTACAGTAATATAGCTTATACATCAAAATAACACATAGGCTATTATTTGCCGCAATAACCGACATACAAGCGGGCGGAGCCGCAGGCAACAACTAGTGATGATATAATGTTGATGATTTAAGTGGGTACATAAACTTCATAATTGTTTTAAGATACCTAAAATGTAAGTATAAATGACATAATAAGTGTATCAAAACATACCTGTAAAGAATAAAATAAAATTTTGCGCAGTGTATATTTATTAGGTCAAAAAAACTTCAGAAATGGCACTAAGTTGATCTAGAATATACATATTGAATTACACTATTTGTAAAGCCGTAACTCATTTAAACTGTCAAACCTGCATACCTATAAAGAGGTCAACAATACAAGGATCTTTTTATGTAACGGTATATTTTGTAAAATGTATGCATTTGTGTTGTAGATATCATAGCACTATCTATGGTTAGTATATAGGTATCTTACAAAGTATGAAATACTTTGAAAGATAGAAAACTCTTTATTCGTACACCGCATTACAGTAGTTTCAAGAAAATATATAAAATGTCAGATGTATACATGTACAAAGGATAGCCTTATTGCCAAAAGCAATCTCTTCCAGGCAACCTTAGCTATAGCTTTGCAGTATATCCTAGATATACTTCAAGTTTTTAGATCTCAGATAAATAATACGTAATTTTGTTTAAAGCAAGTAATTTTGTGTAAATAAAACTATCAGGACGACGGAAACCTCTGTGGTGTAAAAACATTAAAGAATTCTTATTAAGATGCATCTGCGCGACTGCTAACAAAAATGCAATAACTAAATACTATTTCAAAAAGAGAACCCCAGTTTGCGGTTGAAATTAAGTTAAGAGAGCGGTAATGAGTATTCTTGAGGCACTTGCCACAACTAATTGGCTGACGTTGCTGCAAAGGAATAAATAAAAATCTATTTGAACATCGTCTTTCTGCGCCTTTAGTGTTGGGTTAATACCATCGTAGTTGATTTGACCAATTAGGAACTATTTCTACACACATTTTAAAAGATTGCACCCTTTCATGATGTTCGAATACCGTTGTCATCAATTTCCAGTTACTTTCATGTTTTACGTCATTTTAACTTAAACAACTTAGCTTTCGCTTGTTGTATGCTTCTACTTTCTTGACACAGTGTACTTGTTTATAAATGGATAGCAATACATTTAAAAAAATTAAGAAGTGTTACTGAATTAATAAGCAGCTGACATATTTTCCGTCATTTAACAAGATATACAACTGACATTTACAATCAGGTTTCCTTCCTTACAATATAAATATTATCCGACTTATTCATAAATGCAGTAAAGTTTCTAACAAGTCATTTTAATTCGTAAAGGTCTCTTACCTTCGTATTAAATTCTAAACGGATCAGAAAGAGACAAACATTTGTAGGCAATTCACTCTTTTTTGGATTATCTTCATACGTCACGAGCAAGTCTCGCGTAATATTTCAAAAACAGATACCGTAAGACTTTAAATATTCAAAGTGATGGAAGGAGCTTGGTACGGAGGCGTCACTCAAGCAAAATAAATGTTTAGTGAGGAACACGTTTCAGGCGGCTCTTACCGGGATTACTGGTGTCGTATTAACGCGTGATCGATTGGGTGTATCGTGGTGCAGGCCATCGCACCGGCCTCCATCTTGTCGGTCAGTCCCATCACGTACGTAACGAATGAAGGATCTATGACCCTGCCGCTCACCGTTTACACCTTCTACTATTTATATCCCATTTGTAATAGTAGAAAGTGGTTTTTGCAAGTCATAAGTAATGGTTTCTTACGTTTTCTTGGTGATTTTAGGGATTATTGTGTTCGATGAATTTGTGAACGGAAATTCGAGCCTCGGGAAGCCTGCTTAGTATTCGGATTGCTCTAATATTAAAGCTCCTAGAAATAATATTTAAAAAATCAACCAAAATAAATTTTATCGAATTTTAAATGGTAATTTCTTACTTTATGTCGTTGCTTAATTAAACTTAAGTCCACAAAGACTTTACATTTTTAAAATGAAACAATTGTTTAACCACTAAGTTTAGTGTCCAGTCTGTACTTATATAATAGTAGGTATACTGTGTTTTGATTTAAAGGAAGATTCAAGTTTCTCCTTTCAAAAGTAGTATACATATAGAAACAAGAAACTATCTTAAGATCAGTGAATCCTTAGCCAAACAATAACGCATTAATCAGAATTCAATGGGTAATCAATGAATATTCAAGCATGTTACAGATCGTGCTATGTAGGCAAACCTTCCACAGATATTGTATTACTAGAGGGTTGACGTCCATTTAATTAGCGAGCTCCATTAGTGTCGGTGGTCCGAACAAATAAAACTGGTATTATGAATAGCCCCCGGTTAGGACCGTCACGATAAACGTGATTGCTTCCGTGAATCACAACCCTTACTATACACCTATCCCCCTATTTACGTGTGCCGTGTTTACTTTGATTTTTGTTTGTGTTACCAACAAGAAATATGTATTACTGACTTTCTTTAGGGTTCAAATCGTCACATTTTTTTTGTTTTGCCTACACGTAAAACAATAAGTTTTGGTGTAAATTAAAAGTGTCTATAGCGTTCACAAATGGAAGAGCCTAACTCTTTTAAACTAGAATTATCAACACTGATCTCTAAGTACATTAAACACACCTAATGTAATTAGAACTCTTCAAGTCCGTAAAATAAATGTACCAAGTGTTGGAGGCTTTTCTAATATATAACAAATATACTTAAGATAATAAAAAAACAAGACTAACAAAATTTGGTTAGAGCCTAGATAGATCTTTAGACTTTTTAACAGATAGATACTATTTGTTACGCAACAACTATATTATCCATAGTAAATTTGAACAGAAATATGTACAGGAAGGATGGTCTGACGATCTGATAAAGGTCACGTTAAGCGTGGGATGCGGGCAGCACAGGAACGGTTGTTGTGGATAACTTTGCAAGAAGCCTGTATCCAACAGTGGACGTCTTTTTTAACCGACTTCGAAAAAGGAGGAGGTTCTATGTTCCACTGTAAGTAATATTTTTTATGGATGTTCATGTCCGAGGCGACTATGATGATTGAAATCACAAATTAAATCGTCTAACATACCTTTGTTTGTTAGCTATACGTAACGACATACACCATCTTAACAAGAGGTTAAGATGGTGTATTTCGTTACGAATAGTTAACGATAACATATCCCATATAAATGATATAATGCCCGTGTATAGGAGATTAATTAAAAACCACAGCATTAGGTAAGAAGACTCGTGGCACGCTCTCAAGCATCACATTAACCCATTTTTCTTACTCTCAGCCAGCGCATATGAGGTTACAAACAACTCAGAGCAAGAATTTTCAGATAAAAAAGTACCACTACGTTTTTAATTTAAAATTGTAAAATGTAAGATTAAGTAGCGGCTACGATGAGCAATCTACAAGAGAACTTGCTTTATTGAGATCGTAAGAGACCTAGTTCAGATAATATCCCAATTTCCCGCGTCATTGATTCTCAATAGGCAGTGTCCTATTTGTCATGAGGGGCCCAACCTACTTTAAAATTGTGAGTTGGACCTTCGCCACTTGTTGTTAATGAAGCGAAAACAGTGTGAATTTACATTTATTAATGGAATTATAAACTTTATCTCTAGAATTATAGCGAGCTACAAAAATACCTTCCAAAATAGAATGAAATGTACTTTCTGATTCCTAATTAAAATAGCTCCTTGTCATTTTATTTGCTACAGTAGGTTAGGTTAAAATACAATATCACTCAAAAACGTCCGTGTCTTTTCTTCTTAAAGTGATGGCTTTTTAGTCAATGTATTTAAAAAAAAATACGTCTAATGGAGTACATTTTTCGTTAAGCTGTTCAATCAATCACAGTCTAAACATAAAACTTTTTGTCCATATATATTGAATTTCAGTGAACTCGAAACCCAAGGCTGTCAGAAATACATAATTATAGCAAAGAGAAATTTCTAGTTTGAAATTATACACTTTTTGCAGGATAAAAATACTTATTATCTAACTTCCAAATTTGGAAGCTGCCATAGTATTGAGATAGAGTAATGTGACGTCTACAGATATGAAGCATTGGGCTAGTAATGGCCCTTCACAGTCTTATTCTTATAATATGCAGGGTTTTTCCTACAGTCGGCAGTTCGAGAACAAATGTACTGAATGAGTTATTGTTTTAGGTGTTTTATTTAAATGCCTGTTCGCCAGTCTTTTATTTAAAGACTATTAGTAATAGGAACGCGGGTAAGAGATTACAAATATTTTCAGTGCTGCAATACAAACTGAATAATTTACGTCAGGTATGGTTTTACCTTGGATGGAATATAAACTCGATTTGAAAAACTTGTTTGTATTAAATTGAAGCTATTTCAGCTCTGACTGCCTCAAGCCACCAAAGTTTACTCATTGCCTATTTAAAGTTACCCGAAATTACACCTAAACTTTTTTCCAATTTGTGTTTAACGTTGACGGTAGAACGATAATGTAAGCAGATGTCTAAAGAATATATTAGTCTCAGGAAATCGCTAGGGACGACTTGATTGCGAAATAAACCTTGAAAACACAAGAGCACTCGAGGAGATCGTACTGAACTAAATAGCCTGAGTTGACGTCGAGTCGCAGTGAAGCCAAGGGAATTGGAGAATGCTAGTACCGCCGGTTTTGAGATCGAAAAATACATCTGTTGCACGACTTTTAGGGTTACCTTGTAGAATGTAGGTGTTATGTATTAATGACGTAGGAATAAAATACCATATTTACTAGTTTTTGTAGGGAATAACTTGAAAAGTATCAACATTTTAGGATAGATTGGATGTCTTGAATGATAGCACTGAAAAAATTACGGAAAATCTTTTAAAAGAAAGCGTAGAGAGTTAGTTTTTGACGGAGTCATCACATTAAAAACTCTTATATTCAACATTATACGTTCATGTATGTATGTGTTTCTATATTTATAATATTGTGTAATGTATAGTCACGGAGCAAATACAAAGAGGAGATGCCCTAATGAGATTTTTGTATGAAGCAATGCGTGACAATTTGCGGGGGTGAGGGGGTGTTAGTTTACACTTTTCCATCTACCAGACAATAGCAAAACTACTTGCATCGTTGTACGAGTATATTGCTATGTAGTTTAGCTAGCTGACACTAGTGTGGACGTACTCAGAATTTCAAGGAGTAGTTTTTTCAAGGTCGATTTTGTAAGCATCTTGAACAAAAAACATCATTAATAACGTAAATAATTTTGCAAAAGTGAACTTTTTTTTTTCTAATAAATAACCCTAAATAAAACATTGTTCAATATGCTTGGTTTACACGTGGATTATGTAGAACAAAAATTAATATATGTAGTGCAAATAATTTTATTTAAAAAATAAATAAATTTATATTTTATTTCACTTCGGAATTGGAATGCTTAAATAACGCCAATCTCAGAAAATCAACTAATCTAAATCTGAATTGAATGGTCATACCAATGTTGTCTCTAATATCCACATCTAATCACTTTTAATCTTGCCTAATTTGGGTTTAGATAATAAGTTCCTTTTTCGATTTTTTATGATTTTTCCTTGAAATGAATCACTATCATAACAACGGGAGGAACAAATATTGGTGTATTTTGTAGGAGTCCAGTTTTGCCTATTATTTTTTTGATCAATTGCTCTTCAATACTATCTTTAGATGAAAATTTAGAACATTACCTGTATACTGGTACATTGTATTATTTTAATGAATTTAAAAAAACCCGTCAAATCATCAGCATAAGTAAAATTTCTTTTTTTTTTCAATATTTGAAGTAACAACTTTCAATGCAAGATTAAAATAGTCGTAACTTGATAAAATATTTGGATTCTAAATACGACCCTGTCTTTTTATTTTAGAATAGATGTCGATAGATGTCAGTCTGTTCACAATATAATTAAGAAAAATACAAAAAAAATACCATGATGAATAAAAATTCATTAGGTAAGAATGTAGAACTCATTTCGGTATCTTCTTATGGTATGTTTTATTAATATTCAGCTCAACGTACCATTGTATCTTTATTTCCAGTAACACAAAGTTTCGCCATCTAGTGGCGAGTAAATATAATAACATTTCAATAAAACACCAAGAGATTTTTCTAGAACTTTAAAAAAAATTAGCTATAAAATTACTTATAAAAGAAATATGATGCCACTCATGGTACCAGAACGTCTATCTGAGTTATTTGTACAAGATAAAACACAACACTTCATCTTTTTACTTGATTGTACCGAGAACATTCAAGTATTACGATTTTTCGATGCAGTTCTAGAACATTGACGTTAATAGTATAATTTGCAAGTTGCGTCAACTGCGATGACGTCGGGGTGAGTATTTTGTCACGGGGGTGATGCGCTTATGCCATCTCCTCTTTGTATTTGCTCCGTGTGTATAGTACACAAAATATTCATAAGTCAATTGATTCATACAATGCTTCTCACTCACTTCAAGTATTGACTAAGTAGGTTGACTAGGAGAAAATGCCTATGGCATTAAGTTCGTCAACATGCAATGTATATTCAGCAAGTGTAAATAAAGTAAATGAAGAAGGTTAAATTCTTTTATACAGCCTTATTTGAAAATTTAATATCTCAAAATAAGACCACCTTTCGAGTCTTCCAGAAAAATAAGACTCATTTATAAGCTTGATAAAATGAACCGAAGTGAAAAAGAAATCTGTTTTATATTCTATATTTAAAATTCAGTAATTAACTTTTGTCTCGTTAAGGACATAAGTTTAAGTGGCATTTATATTTAGAAATAAAACAGAAGATATGGCGAAACATTACAAGTTTCTATATATACATTTCAGACTGTTTATAAAGTAACACAATCTATTCAAAATGGCGCGTGTTTTGCTGCATTGAATAGTCAAAAGTAATAGTTTCCAATTGCCAAATAACAGGGACACTAACGGCCATTGTAAAATGTTTTTCGCGATAGCTTGATTTCCAGCCAACAGCCCCAGGGGACATGCGATGGGAATGCATGGAACTTCATACCACTTTGTGTATGAATCGGTTTTTAGTTTTCAACAGAGCAATTGCCTTTATTATATTTTTATATTACTAGAATAGTGCATTTTATTCGAAACAGTAACAAAATAATGTGCACGAAATACTTCGTGTATTGATAACAAAGAAACAATATATAACTAGCCTCTTTCGTAGTATTTCGTAGAGTTATTTTCGCTACGGTTCTACAAAGACGGTTGGTGTCTACGGACAATAGAGTTGCTATGTAACCGAGCTCTCAGGCAACGTTAGCTGAAATCTTTTGAGCTCCCGTCATTCGGAATAGACGCGAGGTTTCTTGTGCAAACTGTACTTGTTGTGCCGAGTGCTTACAAGTGTCTAATCTTAACGAATTTTTTGTTTTATAGCCACATTAAATTTATAATAAGTGTTGCTACGATTAAAAAGCAAGAAATTATTTTGTAGTTTAATTAACAAAGAATAATCATAATACAAATGGTAGCAAATAAACATGCGACTTAACTATTTCTATTTCTAGGACCTCACTATAAATATACATGTACTAGTTGTTGCCCGCGGCTCCGCCCGCGTATATGTCTTTTATCGCGGCAAATCGTAGCTTATCTGTGATTCTGATGTGTAAGCTATATTACTGTAAAGTTTCATCCAAATCCGTTCAATAGTTTTTGCGTGAAAGAGTAACAAACATCCATCTATTTATCCATACTTACAAAATTTCGAGTTTACAATATTAGTAGGATATATGAAATTGTTCTACTTTTTAATTTATTATTTAAAGACAACGCAGTGGGCAGATGAGAAAGATAAAAAGCGAAAATAATTTTAAAATTCTTTTCACCTTCATTTTGATAAAATATGGATTTTCCGCCGGCGTTTTATGGAGTTAGGAACACTTCGTAATCTACCTTTGCTGGGATTAACGTAAAATCGACGGTAGCTAAAAATATTCAGCTCTGTATCGACGCGGCGCGGTGGTTAATTACTCTTGAATATTTATTGGTCGTTTGAATAAATCGCTTGCGGCGGATAAGCCTTTAACTTGTATTATATTCATTTTTCCCAACGCTAATTTTTGGTTCCTTTTCGGAGCCCTTGCTCAGGACGTTTTTATTAATAGCGAATTGCTTTAGTTCATAGTAACCTAATCTATTACACAGTACATTTTTTACTTCTTTCGAATTTTTATTTAACAATTTGATAGTAAATGTTTACGTATACTTCAAGTATTTCAGTAAAGTTTATATTGTAAGCATCTGTTTCTCTTTTCCCTTAGACGTTTAGCGTGAGAGGCTATAATGGGTCGGTATTGTAAATATCCCCTGTTTAGCAAAGTCAGAGAAGGGAATTACTTTCGCTGATCCCTGGAAAAGTTTCACTATTACGGGGCGCAAGTGTGATCCCTTTCGTGTTACTTTTATGAGTACGGCAGCAGTTGACGGGACCTATGCAAATGTTATTGCGTTTGCTAAAGAAACAACGCCTCGGGATTCGAGTACAGCTACTGACAACCATTGGACATGAACGCATCGTTTCTATAAATGAAAATTTACTAATACTTCACTACTTGACTTTCTCTATTCGGGATAATTATTCAAATTGAATCTACTATTTACAGATACTAAATTAACACTAAATTGTGTGTTTATTTATGATAAAAATGTCTTGGCAAATTCTACCAGCCTTGTATAGCTTCTGCAGGAAATAATTGCTGTATTTATTGGTTAAGAAGTATAAGTTTTCAATCCTTCCATAAAGAATGTTCTCAGTCAGTGATTATCTGAATGTATGCGAACAGTAGGGGCTGCGCAGCGAAGATAACCAGTAACATTGTGAAATAGTCGTGCGCGGAGAGTCTGCGGCGCGCCCACTACTAATGAATCAACTTCGACGGAGCTTGCCGCCCGACGCTCTGCATCCTGGCGCGCTGCCCGACGAATTCAACTTTTAATTGATTTGACATTATTCCGTTTGTGGATCCCGAACGATTGCGAAGCTTCCCCTTCAATTATAACTCATCTCCCAATAAAATGATCAAATGAAATTTAATTTAGGAAAGTTAAATGAACTTATTAAAACCCGAAGGAAATGGCGTTTATCCTAACAATTAATTTTCGATTGACAACATATTCATTAACCAAGGAACATGGTTCATTCTGTCATATCAAAATTAAACTAAGGAATATGAACATTTCATATTTGATAACAGTTAATTGGGAAGGGATTGTGGATTTATATAAAAGTCTCAACATTTTTTTTATGGTATAAGTGGCAAACGAGCAGACGTATCACCTAATGGTAAGCGATTACCGCCGCCCTTGGACATCCGCAACACCAGAGACGTCAGTGTGTGTCAAGTGCGTTGCTGGCCTTTGGGGGGTGGGGAAAGGGACGTAGGGAGGGGTTGGGGTATGGGCCTCCGGTATCCTCACTCACTAGGTGAAACACAGCGCATGCGCTATTGAACACCGGTTTTCTGTGTGGCCGTGGTATCACTCAGGTCGAGCCGGCTCATTCGTGTCGAAGCGTGGCTCTCCCACGGTTAAGTTACTAATACGCTTATTTAATTTTATTTAGCTTTCTTTTGTAAGTAGCTGTTGTTACGTAAGTAAGTTAGGTACTTTAAACCAAATGTGTTGTGCGTGGTTGCTATAATATATGGTTGTCTTTAGATGCCGCTTAAGCAGTGTAACTTTAGAGGAGACATTTCTGCAATGTCTTAGTAAGGTATACTCAGTGTTTCATATCAAACATCAAAGTGTAAATTGCGGTTCGACGCCTACGAAAAACTTTAAACTTCAAGCATCTGGGAGCTAAAATTTCTACCTTATATTTAGGTAGAAATTTTAGCTCAGGTGATAGATACGTACATTAAAAGTTTCAAGTACTTATACCAACATGGCCTGGTACCTCGCCATCACTTATTCTACATATCATGAATGAGTGGTAATTGCAAAGTTGCTGCGATAGCTCGCGCGGTTCGTTTCAAACTTGCAAATGAAAAGTTAATGCACAACTTCCTGACAGGCGCGGTCGCCAGCTCCAGTCGCCTTCGACCTTCTAACGCCGCTCAAATGAACACAAACTTTTTAATTATTTGGTACTACGACTCTCAGATTTGTCACCCATAAAGGACGATCAAACAATAAACGATTAGAAGTGTATATAATTACATCAGCATTACCATTTAACGTGGTAATGCGGCCAGACTTTTGGGAACGCTACCAGTAGGCGAAGATGTGGAGTTTTTTGACGCTTGTATGTAAATATTGTTACTGTTCTTTTTAATTAAGGTTATGAACATAGATTTCTATATTATGTAATAAACATTTTACTGTTTAGCAATAAATAAATTACATAAAGGTCTATATATAAGACTATAGCGCTCAAAGGGTACTAAACTCCATTGATCTTCCGTAAGTAATAGACAAATATCGTGAAAGTTTTTTAATCTTTCTAATACAGTGTAAAATATATAGAAGAGCCTTGATAAGCTCTCTGGATTGCTTCGTCAATCAAACATTTGATTCTTTAAAAGTTGCTAGTTTTCTACAGTTTAATTTTGCAAAGGCTTTTTGGATACTTCTATCTACTACTACGGGTATCATCTGCATGCAGGTTTCTGGAAATGTATTAAGTTAACAGCTACTAAAGCTTATATAAAAATTTATACCACCATACAATAAACGCTCCAGTTTCCACACTAGCTTTAAGGAAGGAAAATAGTTGAGTATTTTCGAACATAAGAAAACGATATTTATTTTTAGCCGTCTGAGTATTATTAAATGTGTAGGCTGTTTGATAAATATTTCTCTACCGTTCCGCTTTGAGTATGGGTTGTGTACTTACGAAGCTTTTCGATCGATTTCTGATAACGATTACCATTTATTAACATCGTGCAAACTCATTACCTATTAAACGTTTAAACACTTATATTAAGAGTTTAGTGTACAAGCTAATGTAAACGAAAATTATCTTTTATGATCCCACATTATAATGTATACCTGGATTCGCTAAACGAATACATACCTAAATTGTGATTACAGCACACAAAAATATCATACCATAAAACGTGAGGTACTCATAAAATTTTTGTATAGTGTATGTTTGTATTAAATCTATGGCCCACTATCGTATTATTCACCCAAGTCTGTCACGCACGAAACGCGAGTCAACCATGCTTGTCACCGTCAGTCGCAGCAACAATTTATTTAGGTACCTAAATGTTGCGTACAGTCAGAACCTGCTTATGTCAGTAAAATGGTTTCGAACGCTTCCGTACCAACAAGTTTCGAATTGTTAGTAGCCAATTAAAACAAAGCCATGAATTATTTAAAGAAATAGATGAGTGTGTTACTGTAAAATATTACTTGTATTAATCAGCTACAAAAAACAATATTCTAAAATCATCTGTTAGGAGCAATTGACGGCACTGCTATAGTCACACAGATTCTGTATGTAAAAGCGAAGCCTGTATTTGTAGTGAACTGTTGTTACTCGTCGTTTCCTGGCGAAGGCTAGTGCCCATTACAGTTTATAACGTGCACTTCGTCGACTTTTATGTCTCCCAAGAAACTCTTTCCTCGTATAAGAGCACGTCCACTTATACGAGTTATAATCATAATTGGAAAAGGGATAAAGAAGCTTCATCTTTTTTTACTTAGTACGTGATCTAGTTATGTAGGATAAGTTCTAGTCAGTGGCGTCGTTATGTAAACACGTAGGTTTTCCATTAAACTTAGAATTTTGAACATTTAGTGATTAAAATAAAAACATCGTGGGAAATGAACAATCTGTTGGACATTGCTTCTACAGTCCTTAAAAATATGACCAAAACTCTATGACAGTTGTCACTAATGTCTTTTTAGAACTTAGGAGGTCCGTTATGTGATAACTTTTTTAATGTATTGCTCTTTATCTATCTATATATACTAAATGAATCTCAAAAATGTATGTACGCGCATAACTTTCGATCGACTGCACCAAATTGGATAATTATTTTTTATGTCTTCGTTATTGCTAGGACAAGGTTTGCATGGAAGAAAATTAAATATGACCCGAACGTTTTTCTTTCTGACTTGGTCATGAGCGGCCGAGTAAATAGAACTCATACTGTGGCTATCTTGGTCGCACAACACGCGCTTGACTGTAGCCGTAACTGCGACTTACTTGTGAGTTGTTCAGGGGGCGGTGGGCAGCTAGTGGTGTAGCAGTGTCTCACGGGAGACTACTTTGTGTGTTGACCTTGCCTTAGCCTGGGAGTCGTAGACGCATGATGAGCTGTTAGTCGTGTCACAAAACAACACAAAAAGTGACGACGATATGGGTGGCATGGTAAAGATGTCACTAGGTGCTGTGGCAGCCGGTCCAGTTGTGTATGAGATCTCCTTATGTTGATACCAAATTAAGCATTTGAGATTTAAAGGAACCTTTCGTGTTTGAATTGCAAATAATAAGTTTAGTGTTCAAGTAATCGCTGAACTTTCTTGTCAAGGTCAAGCTGGCCGAGCTTGTGGGACTTTAAGTTTGTCAAATGTACACGAGGATGTGTAACTCGTCAGGCTGGCCGTGTCGTGGAAAGCGATATCGTTTAGTATTAAGTTGTTCAATTTATTACCATAGTACTAGGTAAGCCTAGACGTAAGGGGTAGACACCGTGACGTCACTTGTTATTGTAACTTCGGCACATGGACAGAGTCGTATTGGAGAGAGAAGGTTTGAAACGTCACATTTATCATTCGGAACGCCGCGCCGCCGGCGCGCCGACCCGGTCACTGGTTCAAAAAGAAACTGTCGGTTTAACTTGTTTACTTTAAAAATAGTGTTAATAAAACAGAGAAAAAAGTGAAATTATACAAAGTATACCTACATTATTATTCTTCGCGACTTAAAGATGGACCCTGTACCATCTACTCAGGACAAAGACAATACTATCGCTCAGCCATCTCTAACGCCGTTATATATATGTAATACTCGTGTCGCAGTGTTTGTCAACAAACTCCTCCGAAACGGCTGGACCATTTTTTATGAAATTTTGTGTGCGTATCGGGTAGGTCTGAGAATCAGAATCGGCCAAGATCTGTCTTTCAAACCCCTAAATGATAAGGGACCCACGCCTAATATTTTTTAAATTTTTCTGGCAAAACGTTTCTCGGTTCAGCTAGTAGTATTTGATAAAACATTGTCTCAGTTTTGATACTGTCACTATGTTCAGAACAATAACAAGAAAAAGGAACTGAAATAATTTTAGACTCGTGATGAAGTGACTAACAGACAGACTCACGTGAATAATGGTCCATTCGTGTTGTGTTCTTGTTCCTGTTGTTAGTTACACTGTACAAATTTTAGAATGCACTTTCAAGAGTAATATACGTTATACAGAAAACTTATTACTTTTAAACTCTAAGCGTACAATTATTCTAATGCCTATTTTTCAACTTAATATTGAAGACTTTATCAGTGTACACACATCTACCATGCAATTTTCGAATGTCTATCTATATCAAAGAATAATGGATATCTTTATATATATAATTCTTCTGTGAGTGTGTATGTCACTGAACTACTCTCAAACGACTGGACCGATTTTGATGAAATTTTTTGTGTGTGTTCAAGGGGATCTGGGAATGGTTTAGATTCACAATTTTGTCCGCTGGACAATGTTTATTTAATTAATTTTTAATTTATTAGTAGTTATGGCAAAACGACGTTTGCCGGGACAGCTAGTCTATATCTATTAAAGAGTAAGGTTACTGACTGACTGACATACCCAGAGATCAACGCACAGTCCAAACCGCTGAACCTAGAATCCTAAAATTTTGCATGTAGGTTCTTTAGAAGATTTTTTTTAATATATTTAAATATTTTAATATATTAAATTTTTTAAATATATTACATTATAATTTATTTATTTATAAATAATAAATAAATAAATAAATAACGTAAGTGAGCACTAACAAAGGATTTTTTGAAATTCCACCCCTAATGACCCCATTAGGGGTGGAATTTCAAAAAAATCCTTTCGTCGCCTGATTTACCCAAATCAGGCAATGAAAATCTGCGTAAGCCAAGCCGCGTGCAAAAGCTAAAATTATAATAAAACTTTACTCCAGACAGAAGCTTTTAATGAAGACACCAAATCGTTTCCTTGGAGCAGGCTTTATTACGTACCGATAGCATATTCGATTTCTTTGTCTAATCTTTCATTTTATTTCAAAAGCAGTACAGCAAAACATGTCATAATAACCTGTCCTGTGCAATCTTAATCATCATCAGCCTATCGCAATCTAGGCCACTCCAATTGCACGCCACTTGGTTCTATCTTGGGCGTGCGCAAATCATCACTCCACCTGGCCTGTGGACGTCCTGCACTATGTTAGTGTAGTCTCCACTCAAGAATACGTTAACCCCAACGTTTATCGGTCTTTGGCTAATATGTCCAGCTCACTGCCACTTCAACTTACTAATCTTGCATTGTATTGCTTATACCATCGCTAGCATACCAATCGCTTACCATCAGGCGATACGTCTGCTCGTTTGCCGTCGCGTATAACATAAAAAAATACATATTCAATTAAATAAATAGATCCGTTTGAAAAAAAATGACACTAAAGGCCGGTGTTTATTTTGATTAGTGATAAGTGTTGGTGATTAGTGATTAGAAGGAAATAAGTGTGGGCAGCGACTGATTAGTGCATGTGATTAGTTGGCTGCGTAGTAATGTGATTAGAAGCGTGTTCTATTTTTTTGCGAGTGGACTGCGACTAGCCACGGTCTCCCTTCCACCTCACTTATACCTGCCACTAAACACGTCTAGACAGGCAGTTTTGTATTTTAGCGTCCTAGGATTATTTTATTTTGTTTTAGTATTTAAAGTAATATTCCATCGTATCTTCAGCAGCCAACTACTTATACAGTAAGTAGCTTGCGTCATGGATGGGTCTTCTATTAATCCATTTTCGAACCCATACTTTACTTGGTCTTGTAAGCTCAG
Organism: Spilosoma lubricipeda; assembly: GCA_905220595.1. NCBI lineage: Eukaryota > Metazoa > Arthropoda > Insecta > Lepidoptera > Erebidae > Spilosoma > Spilosoma lubricipeda. Next base: position 13,089,649 of record HG992282.1, on the reverse strand, counting down.
CTTCCAGCTTCTCCAAAAGTTCTTCGGTTTCAGTGCAGTGCCACTAAACTTGAATTGGACACTACTCGCACTACACACCTGTACTAATCACTTGCACTCGCACTAATCAAAGTGAATACTATTCACAATAAACTACATTTCATTAGTTTAAACTTGATGTATTTTGTATAGGTATTGGGACCGATAAATAACTGAATACTTTGCTTAATTACTGTAATTGATTAGATTATTTACCTATCTGTTAGAACCTGCCTATTACGTTGGAACTTTGTTCACTCGTATTTTTGTTATTTGGTATTTTTGAGGGTATTACAGCCAATTAAATAGCGAAGCTAGAGGCTTATTCTGAAGCAAAGCAATATAAAACTCATTTAGATACTTGTTTAACAAGTTTCTAAACTAGTTTATAATTCAGTATTAAATTCCTTATGATTCTAATATAGAGTCTAGACACGAAAGTTGGTATATATAAATTCTCACGAGGGCCAATGCTGGTCGTTCCCAAAACTTGTCAAGGTAAAACATAATAAAGCGAATTGAAGGGCTATTATAAGTTACCAAATAAAAACAGTTTTTAAGAGTTTGCGTGCAGACTAATACACTTTAGTGGATTGAGGTTCCTACTTTTTTAATTGAAACTTTAGACTAGGAAGCTGTCCTCTTAATAAAACATAAATGATAAGAAATGTCCCTGTACCTATAGATAGCTATTATATGAACTAGGAGCAATGATAATTTCTTATTCATGCTGTTAATTTACTATCATCGGTCTAATCCCTTCTAAAGATTTTTCTTTAGATACTATTAATTTATTTTGGTTCATTACTTTTGTCCTTATTATTTAATAGCTTCTTTTATGATATTTTGGTTTCTTACTTGAATTAACGCAATTACATAATATTATATACGTTTAGATTACTTGAGGTGTCGATCTTGACCGAAACGCATTCCAAATCAAATGTGATCGTATATAAAAGTATAATTTTAAGAGTTAGTTTAAATATTAAATCATATTGTCATATAATACCTACTCTGATTTTCTCGTTCTCAACAAACTGAGAAGACAAAACTGTATTGTACGTTTATAGATACCTACTTATACTAGAAATTATTTTTAATGTGTGCATTAAATTATGAATTCAATTTCAATTGCAGTAGGTATAAAATATCTTAAACCCCACGGGTATCAGTTTGTTCACAGAAATGAGTCCCGCCCCTTCATTTTAAATAAACGCACGCCTAAGATCCAGTATAAAATTACATTAACTTTATAATACCGTAAAGCGTGGTTAGGTTTCGATTAAAAGGGTCCATATGAAGGTAATTATTACGTAGGTTTATAACGTTTACCACGTTCTCATTAGTATGATATCGGTGCCTTTCACAGCGTTTTGTATTGGTTTAATAAAATTTTATGTGGTTAGCCGTCACTGTATTATTATAAGGTACTACGTAAGTATTTCCGGTAAGTATCTACGTAGGTAAGCACACATTGCTTTTAATACACTTCGATCGTTTCAGAGTCGATTAACTTTATAGCTCTTACGGCGACAATGTTTTACAAAGAAAATTGTTTAGTACCTAAAGGTGTTAAACGGCTGGAAGACTAATTTAGCAATTTACTTTTGATTACATTTGTTCGGGTTCAGAGGCACTTTATCTTACTTTGGGACTCGCCGAATATCAAGTATAGCGTACGATAACAAAATGTAGGTACATGTTATTTAGCAAGGCTTAAAAATGATAATTTCAATCATTTTAGAATTGGTAGCATTACCTTATTTTTTTATTTATATATGGACCTGCCAAAATTACTCTACTCTGCCTGATTTAAGCATAAGTAAAATCCAAGAGTGGTGGTCAGAAACAGAAAATGCAGCAATGCAGCATCGTGACCCACACTATGGCGGCCTAGTGATGCTTTTGCATCACCTGTTCATTGAAAGGTTTGTGAGGGGAACAATATGAGTACATAAGTAAATTGCCTATAGGAAACGTGCAGGAACTATAGGTGGCAGTACTAAATTGACAAAAGCGACACTGTGCGGACAGTAAAGCAAACTTATTAGATCTGTCATCGTGCTTTCAAATATGTAAACAAAATATGCATTAAATCAAAAGTTGAAGTTGAAGTGATGGAAGTTATAAAAATGGGTTCCGGTCTATCAATAATGATCGTCAGCGTGGCCAAAATATCTCAAAAGGTCAAAAGCTCTTCGAGGCCGGCCGTGTATTGGAGGTTGAAGAGGTAATAAATGATTTCTTCATTTATCTGTATCATGTAGGCTGTGATTACTAGCAAAATTGTCGCACAAGCTAAAGTTTTATTTTCAAGGCGTAAACATTGGATATGTTTACGCCTTGAAAATAAAATTAATAATTAGTTATATGTATATGTACCTAAATTATCCTGCAAGATTGAAAGATTGACTGTATCTATTAATTACAAAACTTAGTTATTTCCCTACTAATACATTTATTGATTACTTAGATATTTCTAAATGCTCAACACTCATACTAACGACATACTCGTCGTATACTCATCGTCTTTACTGCGTTCATTACATAACCATGGCATGAGAGTATTGATGTATTCTTATACATCCAAAAATTCAACAATGCATTATGATAAGCTAGAACAATAATTTTCACTAGTAAAATTAATTATGTTTACTTGTTATAAATGTCAATATCAGGTAATAATGGAATCCAAGATTCGGATTGGCGACGCCAGTTGGCAGCACTTTCGTTGTGCACGTCCCCTCTGTTGTCTATGAATAGTGCGGTGTTGGCCTGGTTGGCCTGTCTGTTATTCTGTCCTTGACGATACCGATCATTGTCATTACATTGAATGTATCTTGTTTAATGAAACTTCCCTTCATATATTTCAGAATCAATAAAAACAAAGAATAAGATAAATATAATAACTTTGTGTGTAGGACCTGTAAGTGGGTGTCGATGTAAGCCAATAATTCCAAAGTTAGAGAAATCCGAGCTCAAATTCGAGTGGATATCTGGCACAAATTAAAACTTCCAACATTCAGTGTTTTCACTTCCACTTTTTCTATTTACTTTTCTATTAAACTTTGTTTTCTGTAGATACGGGATGAGGCAGCCTCGAGATTTATCTACGCGATACCGTTCTATTTGGTCGAGGGAAAATTCAATTTGGTTTTTACCTGAGGGTGCTTCGTGCGAACCCTCGCATCCTCTCTTTAATGTTGTTGGATTCTTCGTAAGAAAATATAACCATGATATTTTTACTGCTTATTGTACTTTTCATATCTAGACGGTGTTGCATGGTTAGAGAGTTATTAAATTAACTTACACACATACAACTTTCTTTAAAATCATTTCATTTGCGCAAGATAATCTCCCTAAAATTATTCCGACAGTAAGAGAAAATTAAAGTGTTAATTATGAGACATTATATGTTTTACAATGTACAAAGAAAATTTTACCTGCTTTGTAAAATATGTACCTATTTTCTTTTGAAATCTTTCCCCTTAAAAATGTCTGTTGTAAATTCATCTTCTGAATTCTTAATATAGGTACCATAACTTCGACTTCGTATTTAAGACGTTTTCAGAAAACATTTCTGAATGTCGACAATGGATGAAGAAAAACAGTTGACAAAAGCGATTTTGCTGTTTTCATTTACTTTCCATTATTCTTTAACTCGTTTGTCATTCTTTTCTCTCCGCCCGAGGCGCGTAAAGAAGAAGAATGAAGGTTGTTTATATTTACGCAGCTAAGTGACTGGCGGAAAGAAATAAGTAACATTTGCAGCAAAGATTTGCTGCTTGGTGTTTGTTATATTCAGGGACAAAGTTTATGTGCAAACCATTAACACTGTCAAAGGAATACTTTAAAAATATGTTCTCCCAGTTACGAGTTTCTGTATTAAAACGAAATTAACGTGTACCTACCGAGGCAATATAAACATTAGCCTCCTCTCTCTTGGAAGTTATAAAGTAATTGTGGAGTTATATAGTCATAATGTATGCTTGTATCGCTGTAATAGATATAAATGAGATTTCTGTGAAAAGTCTGCAAAGCGAGAGCGCTTGTTCGCTTCGCTATCATTTCTCCGAGTCGGAATTAATCACTTAGTCAGACAAGCTCTCGTCTCACTGAGATATCGTTAATTTAACACTTAAAACGTTTTTATTCGAGTGGATAATTGCATGGGGGCGGTCGTAATGGGCCACGTTCGGGCTCAGCTAAGATTGATGGCGTGCTGTGTTGAAACATTAAAATAGCGGACTGAACATTTGAATAAGAAATACATGATCGCCTGCGGGATTACGCGATGAAACGAAAACGTTTGTATTTTCGGATCGCGATTCAAAATGTATTCCATGAGACGAGTAACGATTGGCAATGTTTAAACGCCTTTCCACCCAAGCAATGCAAATGTGCTCATAAATATACGATATTGGTATTGGTAGGCCATACTAAGTAAATATTAGTATATATATCCTTTATGAACGGAGAAGTGAACAACTGAGAGAATATTCTTTTAGTAAATGTATATATTATAGGTATAAAAGGATTAGAGTTTGGAAAACTAACTAAAACCATATACAAAACCAAACCTAAGCAAGTTATGGAAAGTGTAGAACGATCTCCGATCTGGATAGCGTTAAGGCAGTTTGTTACTCGCTTTTAAACTGGAAGGAGGGCAACCTCCCCTACCCTGAATACCCAAAGAAAGGATACCCTATGACTAATATTTTACCCAAACTGGGTAAAATATTAATCATAGGGTATGCTTTGCTATTGCAACATTATACATAGCTATTTATTGCTTAAGTCTATTAACTCAGCTGCCACGGAACACCGTATTTTCTTCTTTTCGATTCTGACATATTTAACATTTCAAAGCGAGTTTAGGTGAGGTAACTCGTTGAGATATCCATACAATAAAAACACCTTGTTACGTAGAAATATGTAGAAACATAACAGGCTAAGTTTGGTTTCTTTCACACCAGACACATGTGAGGTAACCAGGTGGTTTCAGGAAATCCCACGGTTGGGGTGGAACGGTGCAATAGTTTCCTCTAAAGCGGTTTAAGTGGCTCGTACGAAGATGCCTTCTACTAATACCTCGGTACATACGATTTTGTAAACATCTCTTATCTGATCCTCTTATACAATTCTTTATTTAAATTCAATTCAGAATTCCAACGTACAAATTCTTAAATTCGTTTACTCGTTTTCACTAGATCTTGCGCGAGGCCAAGAATATTATGTAATCATATTAGAGGATGGTTCCTCGCCCACCGCTTCGCCTTCTCAAATCCTTAGTGGATAGGTTATCACTAAAACGATTACGTCTCATAGTACTAAGAATCGTTAAAAATTAAACTAACAAAACAGTTGTTATTTAAATCTTGTGGATATTTAGGTTAATATCTATATAGGTGCACATGTGAATTTGTATTTTATGACCTAATGAACCCAGCGGTGGTACCCGCGGTTATTGCCGTACCGCGGGACGAAGCTAGTCTAAAAAAAGTCGCCTAAATTACTCCTCAGATCATCAGCTACCTGCCAGTGAAAATTCCCGTCAAAATCGGACCAGCCGTTCCAGAGATTACCCGGAACAAACAGACAGACATTTTTTTTATTTAGGTACATGTATCGTGTATTAAACTATACTTATTCATTTATTAAAAAGCCTAAATTACAAACAGACACTCCAATTTTATTTATTTGTATGGATTAAGTTTAACTATAACGCAAGTACACAACAACTTCCGATAAAATATAGGGATAGGTACCTATAGCCTATATTAGCCGGGCCATTATTACATACATAAAACAGAAAGAATGGTAAAAGACTCAGTAACTCAAAGGGCTAAGCCTGTTACCAGCATCACTGTTTTTGTCACGAACCTGTTTGAGTTGTTACCACGGCAACGCGATGTCTGCTTGTGCATGTGTCATATGTTGGTAAAAGATAGATCAATAAAAAAACCTAGTGTATAAGTACTTTGGTAGTTATTGCTCAAAATCTATTCGACTGTCAATACCTATATACTCTACACTAATTAGAAAGTCAAAGGAAGTAATATATACGAAATACGTTATCGGAATCACGTTCTACTTTCAAACACCGTTCAAAGTTTCTATTTATCCATGACTCGGTATTGCGTCCACATATGGACGAATGAATTACGTAAAGTTTAAATGTTATTTCAGGTTGAGTTTCACCCCAATCCAAGTAGGGTGCTTGTATCCAATGTTAAGATAATGTTAGAAAAACAACCATACATAAGAGGGAGAGGGTCGGGTGCGCTAATCTGATGCTGAGTGAAAAGATTTAAAGCACTCCCCACGGTATTAATCTATACAAATTATAGGTACTTATAGTTATGTATGTAAAGGAAGGGTTATAGTTGATTGAAATTGTTCCGTCGGCGAATTTTTTTAAAATATTAACCGGTACTTTCTTCTACTTCTTTGCCCATCACTGGTCTATTGAAATCAGTTGATGTTGATAATAAAGCCAAAGTACTATCTATCAACTTTGCAGAAATATACAACCGGATTGTTCTATTTTGATAAATATATCTAACAGAATTAGCTTAAGCCCGCGGCTCTGCTCGTGGTTATGTCGGTTATCACGACAAACAAATAACGAATGTTACATTTAGGTGAAGGCTCCAATGTTTACTCTATCTCTATATCGAAATTCATCAACATCGGTTCAGCGGTTAGCCGTGAAAGTGTACCCGACAGACAGAGTTACTTTCGAATTAATAATATTACTATGGATTGTAAATTCCTTTCTTTTTTAATAAAATAATCAAAACGATAAAAGAAATGATAAACCTTGCTATATGTGTAGACTTATGTTCATGCTTTGACATGGATTTCAGTACAAATGAGGATTGCGTGAGTCTCTTAAGGCCTACATTATTAAGGGCACAGATCGTTTGTCAAGGTTATAAAGCCTACTGCGGTTAGGTAGCTACTTATTGCCAGGGACTGGAAATAACTTTAATGTTACACTTTTCTACGCAAACATGAAGCTTTATAAACGTGTTTATTATGATCGAACTACAATCTAAAAACGCTAATAGTTACTTCTTTTTTTATATAGATATATGGACCTGCCAAATTGTCTCTGATCTGCCATGGACAGCATGAGCAGAATCGTAGTGGTCACCATACATATTGCGATAAAGACGATGCAAGAATGCAGTATGGCGACCCATCCCTATGGCGGGCTACCGAGAAGTTTCTGCGTCAGTGGGATATTTCTTATTCTTTTTCCTATAGTTTGAGTTTTTACGAGTATTTATAAATATATTAAAGTTAGTTGTGCTGGAATTTATGGATGACTATTTGTTGCCCGCGGCTCCGCCTGCGTATACGTAGGTTATCGCATGTGTTATTTTGATGTATAAGCTATATTACTGTAAAGTTTCATCCAAATACGTTCAGTACTTTTTGCGTGAAAGAATAACAAACATCCATCCATCCATACTTACAAACTTTCGCCTTTATAATATTAGTACAGATTATAAACTGTTCTACATCTTTAAAACTTACATATTGAAAAAATCTACAAATAGAAGTCTTAAGGGATATTGCTAACGTTCTTATGATTGGTTGTGAGATAAAATCTGGACAAAATAAGATAGACATTGGTTTCCAACGTGTTACAAGACAAGCAATATAAAAATATAAATCATGTATATTATCCGACAAAAACATATCAGTATAGGTTTGTCTACTGTATTATAATGCGGTTATGGAGCAAGTCGATAGCCAATTATTATCAAAACAAACATAAAACTATGAAACATCAAGGGGAGAAGTATCTCCATAAACAGCTATAATACCACCATTGTTTCAACTTGGATAAACATTGGCAACATCACAAATACATTTTTTCCAATTCCACTCGGTTATATTGCACAATATTTGCAATTTCGAATGCGCGGGACACACGATCCTTTGCAATGGAAGGAAAATACCAACTGAGCTCACTATGAGTATATTGCTATTCGATGGCGCGATGATATTGGAATTCCTATGTGAAATAATAACATACAAATGTACAACTACATTTGTATTTAAACGAGCATTCGAATATGAAAACTTATGTGGTATTTGTTCGTGGTTTTGCATTCTTCGAATTTATATAAAACCTGGAAATGAATAATTGTTTTAACTGGGTAATTAGCTTCAGGTGTTTTAAAATGATAATTACATTTTCTAGATTTGAATAGTCTCCATTTAATTATATTTTCTGTTTAAAACATGCCTGTTTTTATGCAGGTACATTTTAATACTAGCCGACCCACGCAACCTCGTTTGCGTCTCTTATTGCCTGTAGCGTGATAATTTTCCCCCGTTTTTGGGACATTCGTCATTGTTGCTCCGCTCCTGTAGGTCTTAGCGTGATGATATATAGCCTATAGCCTTCCTCGATAAATGGGCTATCTAACACTGAAAGATTTTTTCAAATCGGGCCAGCGGTTCCTGAGATTAGCGTGTTCAAACAAACAAACTCTTCAGCTTTATATTAGTACTAGCTGAACCACGCAACTTCGTTTGCGCCTTATATTGCCCGTAGCGTGAAAATTTCCCCCGTTTTTGAAACATTCTTCATTGTTGCTCCGCTCCTATTAGAAGTAGTATGATGATATATACCCTATAGCCTTCCTCGATAAATGGACTATCCAACACCGAAATAATTTTTCAAATCGGACCAGTGGTTCCTGAGATTAGCGTGTTCAAACAAACAAACAAACAAACAAATAAACAAACAAACAAACAAACAAACAAACTCTTCAACTTTATATATTAGTATTGATAGATATATCATGGTAATATACCTATATGTAACTAATTGACTGATACCTTTGATGTTCTACTCGGTATTTACTGTTCCGAGAAAATCTCCAACGAATATCTCATGGAGAGCTGCCATGTAACTCTGACACAACGCTGTCTAGCTTCAAAGGTGGTTGACACCTTGGTCAGATCAGTTACTTTTATCATCTGTCAAAACGATAACTTTCTATGAAAATGTACTAAGAACTGGCTTGTGACGTCACTGTTTTACACTACTCAATTGAGTAATATATTACAACTAGCTGAACCACGCAACCTCGTTTGCGCCTTATATTGCCCGTAGCGTGAAAATTTCCCCCGTTTTTGAAACATTCTTCATTGTTGCTCCGCTCCTATTAGTAGTAGCGTGATGATATATGCCTTACAGCCTTCCTCGATAAATGGACAATCCAACACCGAAATAATTTTTCAAATCGGACCAGCGGTTCCTGAGATTAGCGTGTTCAAACAAACAAACAAACAAACAAACTCTTCAGCTTTATATATTAGTATAGATGGTTATTTGATTAAAATTTGTAATAGAAATGAAAAGCTGTAATAATTATATTTTTCAAGACGTTTTGTAATATTCGTTTTAATGAAGGAGACATCGGTATTTGTTTCCGATACAGTCTACTACCCTATTTGACAGCTTTATAAACTGTTGGAATACATTTTTTTTGTAAATCCGGTACAAAACTTTTTGATCATGTATACAAATATATAAAATTGGAGTTTCTGTTTGTAATATTAAAATAATCGCTTTTTACTAAATGCATTTGTATGTATACACGGTACATTTACTAAAAATTTGTTTTTTTGTTTGTCTGTCTGTTTGTTCCGGGTTATCTCTGGAATGGCTGGACGGATCTTGACAGGACTTTCACTGGCAGGTAGCTGATGATCTAGGGAGTAACTTAGGCTACTTTTTTAGACTAACTTTGTCCCGCGGCGTTACTCGCGGTGCTACAATAACCGCAGAGTTCAGCTAGTATGAACATAAGATCTAATTAGAGAATCGAACCCGAGACTACACAGCACACGCTACCAGTGCGCCAGCTGGTCAGTCAACTTATTCGAAAGTATAATGTTTAAGTACTAAGCAAGAGAAAGTTAGAACATAAAACAATTAATATTTAATAAAACGTTTATTAATCCGAATCGTCGTCAATAACTATTCTCCGTTTCTTTTTGTCTCGTTTCGACGATATGATTACATCCTCTTCAGCATCGCTGTTATCTGAAATGTGCATAATAATGTTACCCACCGTTTAATGTTATAATAATAACTCAAAATTTCCTTGTCCTCACTTAAAAATAAATGCATGTTTTTTTACAGTTTTGCAAATATTAAAAATCATGTCAATAATGTGAAAATTGACATTACTCTTAATCTATTGACATCTCATTCACTACAATTCAGTAGTTTAGATGCTACGGCGGAACATTCAAACAAAAATAACTCTTCCTTTTGGCTAAGCCGTAGTCGGGTCAAAAGATTTATTAATAAGAACAGTTTTTAACATTAGAGGTATTTATATAGTTCTATAATACTTACCGCTATAAACTGTTGGTACGTTGCTTGTTAACTCTTCGGTATCAGGCAGATCTTCATGTTGCAATGTTTTCTTCGCGAACGAAAGTATATCGTCACTATTTTCGTCGCCCTCGTCTATTTTGTTCATCTTCCTGCTAGTGTCGTTGTCGGAATCACTGCGGGTACGCTTCCGATTACGTGTTATTTCATTACTGGATTTCGAGACACCACTTTTATTTGTAACATTTTCTGCGTTATTCTCTCGCATTTTCCTCAAATTATCGAATAAATCATCATCATCGCTAGATTCTTCTGCATTTTGGGACGTTTCCGTATTCTGGGCGATCTCCGTTTCATCACTAGTCGCAATGATAAGTTCTCTGTCAATTGCTTTCATAATTATTTCTCGGCGTTTCCTAATTGTGTCGAAATGTAGGCTGCTCGGTATTCTCCAATATTTTTCCTGTAACGGTTTATAAAGCGACTCGGCTCGTTAATTTGGTAACAGTTGGTTTGGTCTCGAATGTTTTCGGAGGTACAATACATCTATACAAATAAATAAAATTGGAGTGTCTATTTGTAATATTAAAATAACCACTATTTACTAATTGCACATGTATGTATACACAGTACATATGCCAAAAATGTAGTTAAAAAATGTTTTGTCTGTCTATCTGTTTGTTCCGGGTAATCTCTGGAAGTGCTGGACCGATTTTGACGGGACTTTCACTGGCAGGTAGCTGATGATCCAGGGAGTAACTTAGGCTACTTTTTACTTAGGTTACTCGCGGTACAACAATAATCGCGGGTAACACCGCGGGATTCAGTTAGTTGTTAATAAGATAACTTTTGTTTTACTAAGAGAGAATAATGTACCTGTTCGTCGCTCGGCGGGTTGACGCCTACGCCTAATAATACTTTCTTGAAGAGTTCATTGCCCATCGCTTCCACGGACTCCTTAGATATAGGTACAAGAGGAATACCCTCCGATGTTGGGTCGAATCCTTCCGCCTCTTGGTCTAAAGCCACTTCTTCTAAATTCTCAGCGAGCCATTTCAAAGCTTCCGTTAAACCTATTATGAAAGCACGTTTTATATGAAACCTTTAAATTAAATACGAAACTCCATCTATATGAGGGCAAATATCGTACATAGAAGAATTATTAGAAAATTGAGAACTAATAAACCGAGTTTGCTCCAAGAAATATAAACATTAAAATAGTGCACTATTGATACAATGCGACTGTTCTAGACTTTATATGAGTTATTTATTTTTCATGCGATTGAAAGGAATTTTCTATAATTATTTGAAATAAGAAATAAGTGATCTCTGTTTTTTATTCGAAACGAAATGGGTGTTCATGTTCCCATGTTCCTATAAATTTTGTTTATGATTTGCACATTTTTAATTAATTTATTTATTTATTTAAACTTAATGCACATCTTGTACATAGGCGGACTTAATGCCATTGGGCATTCTCTACCAGTCAACCTTTGAGTGATGTAAAAATACGAGGCGGTAGGTGCAACTAAGGGTATGAGTTGAATTCAACTCAATACATAAAAATATAGGTGTGATACAAACATAGGGTATTTATAAGTTATATAATTAATACATACACAATACATAAACATACTTACAAAAAAGTTTAATATAATAAATAATTTAAGTATAATACAAAAGTACTCTGTCGGATACTATTGTTGTTGTGAATGTTCTGCCAATTCACTTCGAAGCAGATCGCGTACTTTCGCCTTGAATGTGAGGCGATTTGTTGACATCCTGATTTCGGTGGGATGTGCGTTCCAAAGAAGTTATATTATGTAAAAAATATTTTCGTCAATTCACGTTTGAAATTTGAAACGTTTTCTTTAACTTAAACACTTTGGAAGCTTTTGAATAACTTTTTCTGAGAAAGCCTAGTATATACTACACATTCAATAACTAAATGTAAAGACATCGCCATACAAATGTAATGGTATATTGATAATTAAATTGAGCTCAATATATTTGGACATAAATCATCACCTGTTCTTATTAATGCACTAAAATTTCAAGAAATCACGAAGAATTAATGCTAATTTGAAGAACAATTAATTAACACTAAACAATTTTGAAAATAGCTAACAAACACAGGAGGCAAATGCATTGAACTATTTTTTCAATACGAATTTTGTGTATTAACCATTTTGTAGAACCAAAACATGTAATTTAAGAGAGGTCTTCGGAATAAATGTGTAAATCACGTACCGTTATCTACAGCTTGCACCAGGAGCTTAGCGATCTCATTAGCAGTAAGCTCCACACGCTTGGCTTGTTTCTTGTTATTTGACTTCGGTTCGCTTTTCTTCTTCGGCTGTCTCGTTTTGGTTGGTTGGGGCTGTTGTGGCGTGTTGTCATCTGAATCTGAATGATCCGACGAATCGGGATCCGACGAACTACCTAAATATTGTAAAGAGGTAAACAAATGTGAAACAAAACTATTATTTACTAGCTTTCGCCTAAAAAGTATCCAATGTTACTTCTAATACCTCAAAGAATATGTGTTTCAAGTTTCATGATGATCGGTTAAGCAGTTTTCCCGTAAAAATGTAACAAACAAACTTACTTTCACCTTTATAATATTGTTGTGACTAGGATTTATATATTAGGATTATGATATGAAGCAAAATGTATAGTGTAATATATATATGTGTAAAGGAGTATGAAATTTGGCACAGTTAAAGTTTATATGGAAGAACATGACCTCCTACTCACGGAGACGCTCATGGTATAGTGCCACTAGCGGTCACCCATACAGGTACTGACCGAGTCGTCGTTGCTTACTAGCTTCGCCCCGCCGCGTTACCCCCGGTAAGACAATAACCGCGGAAAAACTGTTAATTTGAAAACACCGCGGGGTTCAGATAGTAATTAATTTTATTATTGAAAGAAAATTATATTTGACTTAATAATTTCACAATAGTTAAACTGTAATGTTACTTGTAACTTTGTTTTTTTTTGCTCAATTTTGTATCGCCTCTCCCTCCCGTTAAAACATTTGACTCAAAATGCATCTTTTGTTGTTAAATCTTTTTATGGTTATGTTGATATGGAAAGCTTTCGTAATCTCGACGTGTCATTGGCATATTTAACAAATAGCGAAGTGGTGCATTCGATTTCAACGTTCCAACAAAGGTTGGATTCACTTTTGATTCGAATTAGTGATTGACCGTTATTTTTAGCATATCAAGACCTTTGTATAACATCTAAGTGTTGTTATTCTAGAACTCATAGCTTAAATAATAAATAAATAATAAATATTATAATAAATAAATTTAGACAGTAATGAAGTAGGTGTACACCCACATTTTATTTCAAGTATACATTTAAAGTCTAGCGTCAATAATATTTTCGTTGGAAATCAGATTAGTAATTCATTAGTTGTTTAGGTTTTGCTTTCAGTTTGCTCACACCCACGTAACCTAATTTAATTAGGTATTTTCGACATCAGCAATATCAGAAACTCATTTCACTAAGTTCATTTTGCGTGGGCAATGTTAATTTCATCTGTCCTTTATGAACAACAGATAAATTAATATAAGTTAAATTTGAAACATCCTAAGTTTAGTGGACCAGTATATTATGAAAGTTTACAAGGATAGAGCATTCTAGAATAATCGACCGACATCAAGGCTTACCTCAAAGCAATGGATTGGTAATCAATTCTCGAAGTACTGTCTATGTTTTTAAGGTTGGTTTCATCACAGCAAATAGCGGTACGGGTACAAAGTGGATAAATGATATAGGTTTTTAAAACTGTTTATGGCAACTATTATTTTTATGATATATATATTATATATATATTTTTTGACTTAATATGCAAGTTTTTATTGTAAAGTACTATGCGGTATGAAACTGTGCAATGTTTTCTTATTACATATTAAATGCGAGTAACACCGCGAGGCGCAGCTAGTATAAAATGAAAGTAGCCTAAGTTAGTCCCTATATCATCCGGAACAAACAGACAGATTTTTTTTTAATATATTGCATTTCTGATGCAAGTACCGTATATACTTCCATACGCATTAGTGAATAACAGTTAATTATAAATCACAAATAGACACTTCTATTCTATTTATTTGTATACATTTTAAAAATTATATAGGCAAATTTGAAATAATTTAAGTTACAAAAATCCTACATACATCCTACTAATATTATAAATGCGAAAGTTTGTAAGGATGGATGGATGTTTGGATGGATGTTTGTTACTCTTTCACGCAAAAACTACTGAACGGATTTGGATGAAACTTTACAGTAATATAGCTTATACATCAGAATAACACATAGGCTACTATTTGCCGCGATAACCGACATATACGCGGGCGGAGCCGCGGGCAACAACTAGTGAATAATAATATCAAAAAGTACTGTCCTGAGTCCTGACGAAGTTATAGACTATAACTGTTTATGTAGATGTAGAAACTTAGTCTCTGTCTGTAGTACTTAGTGAATATACATAGGTTAATATTCAATAGAATTTTCGACCGAAATAACTGGAGAACGTAATCACGTTCATCTTGGGACTTCCCGTCGACGCTGTTTTTATATTGAATTGTAAAGGATTTCAGTTAAATTTTTACCCGACTACGGCAAAGCCAATGGAGGATTATGATTTGACAGGCTATGTATGTTAATTTGTTCCCTAATAGCTCCTCAACTACTTATTAGGACTGGGCAAATGAGTTATCGTTAGAAGCGTATTGATCGTCCGCTGGTTATAGGCTATATTATTATGACGTGTTACGGAAACTAATGTGGCGCCCTCTAGCGGTCATAAAGTACTGTTTTAAAAAATAAATTTGAGATAAATATGCCGTGTTTGGTATCATCGAAAAGGGTGTCACTTGTACATTTCAAAAATATTTATTTATTGTGACTTTGTCCGTATTTATTGGATAATTGTGACATTGACAGATAATTGTGACTGCAACGAGTTCAATGAAATTTGGCATGAAAATACTTTGATTCTTGAGGAAAGACATAGGATACTCTTTACAGCGAAAACTAACATACGCAAAGCTAGTTATATAATTAACTAACAGGCAAACTTCTTATTAGTGATCCAGTTTTAAACATAAGTACAGGTCGTTTAATACTCGTTTTAATATAAATTAATTGTCTAATATGGTATATGTAACTATCATAGTTATAAATTCCTTCTCAAAGTACAATATAGATATTAGATATTTCTGTTCTATTAAAAACTTTAAGCACTTGTGTGGGACACCATGCTGCATTGTGCATTGTCTGCGTTCGTAGTATGGTGACCATCACTCTTGGATTCTGCTTATGCTTTCCACCAGGCAGAGTAGAGTCATTATGGCAGGGCCAAACATAAAAAAA
Organism: Spilosoma lubricipeda; assembly: GCA_905220595.1. Lineage (NCBI taxonomy): Eukaryota > Metazoa > Arthropoda > Insecta > Lepidoptera > Erebidae > Spilosoma > Spilosoma lubricipeda. The sequence continues at coordinate 13,073,871 of HG992282.1, read as the reverse complement.
AAAAAACTTAGAGGAATATCATTTTTAGCATCGATAAGTCAAAAGTATTTTTACCTCACTCAGCTATTCGTTCGAGAGAATAAATAAAATACAGAATCTGTTTAATGACATGGGGAGGTTGGGAGGTGAACAGTAAAGGCATGCGGGTGGCGAGGGAACGTCACTACGCTAAGAATAAAGCTAAGTGAGCTTGTTTAGCAACTTACTGTTCGATTTATCGTCATCTCCGTCAATGCTTTTAGCATTCGATTTCTTTTGTCTCTTTTTACGACATTCCTTTTTGTCTCGAATCAAGCCCAACTCTAGTAATCTGTCGACGTAGCTTCGCTTTTGACGCTTTCGGGGCATACGAGGGATTATTACGCCCATTGGATCTGAAATAAATCTTTGATTTACAACAAATAATATATATTTCTTATTTTTAATAACACCATGTCATAACTGGCAAAGACCCGGGTAAGGTAAAGAAAACATGCACGTATATAAATGCAATAAAAATATTTGAAGTAAAATTGTTTTCTTCAAAATTTTTATTGCGAATTATCAGTTTTGAATGGCATACCATAGCGGTGACACTGCAAAGTAAAATATATCTACTTAAAATTCAGCTGGCTACAACAAAGTTTGTTATGATACGACCACGAGAACTGAATTTCAGATTAAGTAAGATCGAATTATACACTTCAAACTTAAAACTACTTAGATATTGAAAGATTGAGAATTCGAAAACCTCGAACTTTCTTTAAGAATTGTAGGTCACAATGCGGAAGTTTAATGAAATCGTTTCAGCATTTCTGAGTTCGCAAATAGAATCGTGAGAGAGCATAGTCATACTTCGTCGAAGTATGGATCAGTTTTGAAACTAGATAATTTCAATACTGTTTATTAAATAAATAAGGTGAACGTTTACTCGTTCACGCAATAACAGCTGAATACATATTGATGAAATTTGACACAGAGATAGTTAAGAAATATAGTGTTCTTTGGGATAAGCAAGCTACAACAACAATGACAGGTAACACCGCGGGTTGCAGCTAGTATTAAATATTAAGTAGTCAAAATACATACCTGTTGAAATTTCAATTAAATAGAATAGAATAGAATAGAATATACTTTATTGTACACCAATTACAAATTGTTACACTTATAAAATTCAAGAAGATGTGTACAATGGGCGGCCTTATTGCCAAAAGCAATCTCTTCCAGGCAACCTTTAAATGTTTACAATTAAAATATAAGTATGTAAAGGAGTAGCTTTGATGTTTGCAGTTTTGTGTTTATATTTAAATATATGGTAGCAAGGGTTTAGTCTTTTAAATTATAACTGTTTTTAGACTTTCGGGACTCTTAACCATACATAGTTTTTGTTGTATACTGGGACCTATTACGACATAAATTTCTTATTAGTGATACAGTTTTAAGTATAATTACAGCTCGTTGAATACTCGTTTTCAACAGATTTCATTTTATTATGGACTTATTGGACATAACAGACAATCAATGCGACCAAGTGCGGGTAGTTACACCTAGCGCATCACGAGCGACAGGTATAAACTGTTCCAAACGTCGGGAAATAGAAGCTACGGTTATCTTTTAAATAATTAAAATTATATTACTCACCGGGCACATCTTTGAACTGTTCCCATAATTCTCTTAGCTGTTCATCCTCTTCTTCACTGAACTCTTTAGGTACTTTTTCTCTTACTCCTTCTTTGTGGCTGCGTTTCGTAGGTGCTCGGAATATCAGACCTAGTTCTTTTAACTTCTTAATAACACCACGCCTGGTACGAGTCTGATCTATTAGGTTTTCTAAGATCCAATCGATCACATCTTGAAAAAGAAATTGAAATAATTAATTGTGTGAAGAGTTGATAAACAAATATATTATAGTTATCATAAACAAACAGCGTATTTTCTTTTACATGTAATAGCCTGGCGAAGTAGCTCTACTCTGCCTGATTGAAAGTATGAGCAGAATTCAAGAGTAGATGTGACCATGCTTATTGCGAATACAATGCAGTATGATGAGCCACACTATGACGGCCTATTGAGATGTTTCTGTATCATTAGGCCTTCGGTCCCACTCACCAACGAAACACAACAGCTTGAATGCTGTCATTTTAGACTTAGACTGCCTCGTTGGTCTCGCGGTTGGCGTGAGCGACTGCTGATCATGAGGTCTCGGGTTCGATTCCCGGGTCGGACCAAATGTTTGTATGATCTACAAATATTTGTTTCGGAGTTTGGGTGTGTTCTATCTATAATATGTATGTATTTACAAAAAAAAAAGTATATATGTATTTGTATCAGTTGTCTAGTACCCCATAACACAAGCTCTGCTTATCTTGGGACTAGATGGCGTTGTGTGTTTAGATGTCCGAAAAATATTATTTTAAGTTGATCTTCTGTGAATAGAGTGTTACCACCACGTCATTCGGACCGGCCTGTTTGTGCTGAAATCAGCGTGGCTCTACTATCTCATGAATATCGTGTATGTGTATAGCGTAGATCTGTCCTACTTATTTTAGAAGTTTACGATTCGGTGCAAAGCCGGTGGCATGTTTGACGTTAAACCTTCAGAAAAGTATTCAAAAGAAACAATAGAAAACAATATATATTACATAACTAACTATATAATACAGAGTTAAGTATGAGGTATACAAAAAATATAACCAACGTATTTCTTAGACTTCTCGGCGTTCATTTAGCTTGTATTAGCATTCTTAGAAACTCCATCGTACATACATCTGTTTAAATATTTCATTACACCACAAGGCACTTAATCTATTTCCTTTGAACTCCCCCTTTACTAGTTTATTCTCATAACCACATATATTAATATGGTAATATTTCATTAGAACCTCTCTTAGTTATCATAATAAGTCGGCAAGAATCGTGTGTAATATTATTTTTGTACACAAACATGTCCCTAAACAAGCTTCGTTAGTTTAAGTGTGTTATATGTGGAGAAACAACATACATAAACATCTAGATATGTAAGCACTTGTTAAGCTCGTTCGTAATTACGGTGCGAGGTAACGATACCCAAACCTTTATTCAAATTATTGCGCCGACAAAAATCTTAGATTACACAGGAGTATCAAATATGTTTTTAGTGTGTGATCAATTTTAATCGACTTCAAAAAAGTAGGAGGTTTATCAATTCGACTGTTTTTTTTAATGTTTGTTACCTCATAACTTTTGATTGGGTGAACCGATTTTGATGATTCCTGTATGGTCGCGTTTCAATTTGGCCCACTTCTTGAAGTCTTTTTTTTTAAATGTTACGAGTGCTAGCTGAATTTTACTATAATTATGAATGTCGTGAGTTCGAAGCCTATTTGATGCAACACTTAATGTGGTTAACATATTGTTGTACTGAGTTTGAGTGTTCTTTGTGTCCGTTTTATATAATAATATGTTTGATAAGTTCTCAGCGATATATGTATTTCTAGTGTGAGTATTGTCATTTAATTCTGGTACCCGTAACACAAGTTAGATCTTATCATGGAGAACAGAGTTCCACTGCCATTGACACCACCATTGTTTTTCTTTCATATACATTTTTACGCCTGTATAAAATAGTGTTATTGTTCAACTTTATATGAAATAAATAATTTATTATTATTATTATTATTCTAAATTTGCTATGGTTACCTTGATCGGTTGCTGGGTTACTTTGGTTCTCCATATACAACCTTCGCAATTCTTCTTCTTGTTCTTCAGTCCAAACTCCTTTGCCAGGTTTATCACTGTTTTAATAAAAATAACAAAAAACATCAATATTAGTTAACATAAACGATTAAGTTATTAAACAGTCCTACAAAATCTAGAACGAAATTTATCAAGTGCCGGGATGTAAGTTTTAAATGAAAACATAAACTAAAGGAAAGTTGGTTTCAGCCAACTGGCATTTCAGTTGGCACTATCTTTGAATACATTTAACAAAGTTACAGGTGCATGCATTCCGAAACGTCTCTATATCAAAGACACAAATTAAGACCTCAATATATAAAAATTGTTTCAAAACACAAAAAACATGCTTTCTTAGCGCAAAGATCATACATCGCTAATTCCGATTATCTTAGTAAGGATAACGGGTCTAATTGATATAATTGAAATAATGACAACTGAATATTTTAACTGAATTAAAATATTCAATTGTTATCGGTCCTTGATAAGGATGCCAAATTTCAAGTTAATCCGACGTTTTGAAAGGGGATCAAAATCATGTTCAAAGTTTCCGTTACATACATAAGAATGAAGCTAATAAAAGCGTGTTAATAATAAACAGTTTCTAATTCTTAGTAGGCCGCGTAGGGTTTAGTGAGTAGCCCGGCTGTTGGGGCCTCCCAAACACGCCCTTCGTCTCAACCTGAAGAGTATGACGCAACAACATCCCTCACTTAAAAAAGGACTTCATTAAATTATGCTGCAAGGAAATGTAAGTTTATTTAAAGAATGCAATACAAAAATATTTACAAATGCAAAACCCACAAAAGAGGTTATGTGTTTCTTAAGAATAGTTACTTAAATTTAAATCTGTGCGATGCTCAATACATGTTAGAGTTACGTTACTTTAGTTGGAGATGAGTCAACTAGGAACTAGGGTTGCATACGGCCTTGTGTGAGTCTATTTCACATCTACTCGAAAGGAAAGCGTTCGGGCGTTGCAATTAACTGGCACTGAACGTTCACGTTCTCTTTAAATTCCCTATTAGACCTTTAAAAACGAGTCGAAACATGATGTACGCGTGAAATATGAACGCTAATTTCACCACACCACGCTCTTATGTTTCATACTAATTCGTCAAAAGGGTGCCAAGGATTAAAACATTCTTCTTTTTCACGGTTATTTTCCGAAATAATATTTAATGATGCAGGGTATAGCAATGAGGTCACAAATGTTTCAAAAGTGAGACTGAACTTGAGCAAGCTTTTAACTTAAAATAATTATGGAAGCGGCCAACTGGCCTAGCAAAATTTTGAAGCTTGAACATCGTGTACAATTAAAATTCAAGATACAGTTACCAATTAAATTGCTAAAAGTGGTATTTATGGCAAGCAATCATTTCTAAGTTATAAGCGGATGAATCTAGAAATTTCGAGCCTTCTTTCTAGTCTTCATTACTCCCAAGAATAATTGGGGTCGGTTACTAGTTCAACCGGTTTTACCTGAATATCAGGTTTTTCACGGAGCGACTGGCATCGGACCTACGTAATCCTGAGGGTGAACTGGGTGTCAGTAAATATATTTGAGGACACTGACAATAACGATAGTCATAGGTGTACTATGATAACCGGGACCGACGGCTTGACGTGCTCTCCGAGGCACGGGTGGGAAACTCCGCCATCTTCCCATACTACGCGCTGCTATTATGAATTTCTTGTAAGAAAAACCCAACAGCAATCCGACCCGGTAATCGAACCCGACACCTATCGATCGGCAGTCGCTTCCGCTAACCGACCAACGAGGCTGTAGAAATTTCGAGCCTATATTTTTTTCAAACTCTAAGCATATTGTTCTATAACGTTCATGTGTTATCAATTTTCAGAACAAACTATAGTGTAGTTGTAAGACACTGCACTAAATCTTTACATAGTATAAAATGAAGCCGGATCCGCTGTTAATTAGATCCTTTAAACTACTCAACGGATTTTAATGCAGTTTTAGCAATAGATAGAATGATTCAAGAGGAGGCTTTATATGTTTAATACATGCATACACAATACATACAAATCCGTAAAAATAATGTCTTCTTAAGTGTTTTAAAGAAAAGCTATAACCTCATGTTCAAATAGCAGGTACCACAGTTTTTTTTAATTATAGGTAAAAATATTGTGTGTTGGAGGACTTGCGTAATTATTGCCTACAAAATTTTTCATAATTAAAAAAAATGAACTGACCTAACTGTCATTAATCATAGTTTAAGATGTGACCTATATTAACATTATCAGGCCCAATTAGAACGCTCAGAAAGGTTCACAAACGGTGGACAAAGATTGATGATAGTAAATGTGAAATTCTTGTTACGAGAGTGTCTATTCATCTTAGGAGGTCAATGTATTGTATTGGATATTAATTGCGTTTCATTAGTAACATTAGTTAATTATATTGGAATTATAACTTTTTGTACAATCATAGTGAAAATATTAGCTGAAAAGGAAAACTGTAACATACAAAGCGGAGTTTCTTCATTAATCTTCCAAATGTAATCTTTAAGATATGAAAATACAATTGATTTCGATAACTTAAAACAATACTAGCTCATATGCATTCATCATAGAATGTAAACACTTCATGCAAAATTTGGGAGTAAACAATGAAATCTGTTTCTTACACGCAAAGATTTTTCATATCGTGTCTACTTCAATACATGTATGGTACTTACCGATTGTCGGTATATAAATCATATCCGTATTCAATATCCGCTGCGTCCTTCATGTTGGTCCAAAACAAGAGTTCAATGAATACTTTAGGATTTTTAGCAGCCACTTCCGTAAATTTCCTCAAAATAAATATGGCAAACTTTTGCAATTCCTGGTAATGATAATCACAATATTTTAATTACTTTGGAAGACAGCGAAGGAATTACAATTACGAACGGATTTTATCATTTTGTCATTTTATGGGCTCTCCAAAAAGGGTATATTTATGATTGCTCAGGTAAAATATGGAAGGAATTCTCGGATGGTACTGATGGCAAAATTTCAGAATTGTTGACGTAACACCGCAGTATTTTGCTTTTACTGTCTTAATGTACGGAGCTTTATCATTTTTGTTTATATTGCAATTAAAAAATGTAAACGATGCTCGGGAATAGATATTGTGGACAATATTTTATTTTTAGATACAGAAATCAAATTTCACGGCGGGTTAATTTAGATTCTTTTTACATTTTGGGGGAGCCAACAATAGCCCCAAACGTGCCCGACGATAAAATCTGTCCCCTGCTATACCCTCCACACGTCGTATGCACGACAGCGAAAAAAGCTTAAATTTGGTAACACGTGTGTTGTAATATGGGAAAAATATCGCAGAATACGAACCAATTCAACTTATACACGAGAAAATTGCGATATTTTACATATTTTACTATTATCCTCTAGTAAACAGAATAAAATATTTTTTATGTCACATAGTTTTTGTTCAAGGAAATTATTTAATAGAACTGTTATCAAAATTTTTTTTTTCATTCCTTTATTTGCTGAATATAAAGAAAGATAAAGAGAGATAGATAGTAAATTCGTTAGCTATATATTCAAAACAGGATTTCTCTTTTTGAGTCTTTGTCCTAGTAGATTGTTTACTTTATTATTAGGTATATTACTATGGAACTTCTGCCTTGTGTGGTTTGTTCAATGTGAATTACGCACTACATTAAAGCTTTAAAAGACTACTTAAAGTGTTTTGGAGATAGTTACTGGTAAGATGAAATGATTACTGATTTAACATAAAACTCAGATATAAGTGTCTATTCTTGTCTCTAGTTTATGTAACATTTTTTTTTAGAATAACCTACCAAAGTGAATTTGCTCAACCTGGTGGAAAGGTCAAGCAGAGTCTAACAGTAGCGACTGCCATACTCACTGCAAAAGCAGACAATGATGTATGACGTACCACCTTATGGTGGCTAGTGAGATTAGTCGGGGATCCCCGGTACAAATTTTACAAGTTATTACTATCAAGCAAATTTTTCGTGAGTGGCTTCATTTTGATGAGGGGCCTATATTTTACCTCACAAAAATTTCGATTGTGGTAGCAGAGACAAAAAACTTTTGAGCGTAGGACCGGGATAACGTACCACGCAATTTTAATGAAGCCACTCACTAAATATTAACTTCATAGTAATAAATTGTAAAATCTGTACCGGGGTTTCGGACTAGATATATTTTCACGCCCCGCTCAAAGGACGCAGGATCATAGTGGGAGGGAAACACGTGCGCTGGTAGCGAGTTTCAGTTTTTAACTGCTCTGCACAGGAAGGAAGAACCAAATCGTTTGGTTCGAGAGGCTATTTCAGAGACCGAGCCGTCACAAAGGACCCTAATGCGGTGCTGGTGAAGAAAAGCGGCATCCAGTGACAGAGTCTAGGAGGCAGACCGAATGCCGGAAGTTTGGAGAAAAGCGAATGGTGCCAGACCCGGTCGAAGGCCTTGGCCATGTCGAGGCTGACGGCCAAGAACTCCCCAGGCCTATCCACAGCCTCACCACAAAGGTGCGTGACATACGCTAGAAGATCACCCGTGGAGCGGTTCAGTCTGAAACCATATTGCCGATCATCTCACATAATGTATTAACGATTCCATGAATGTCAAATACGAATATATTCTTTAAATTCCTTTATTAATAATATTTTTTTTTTTACATTTAGTGTTAACAATATTAAGATATTATTTTTCGAACACATGTTTTTACCTTTCGGTCCCACCTGATTTTAACTGGTTTTGAATGTTTCTAAGTAAATATGCTACACCAGCTGTGGTGTCAGTAGACATCGCTCATATATAAATCCTGACTGAGCACGGTCACATGCAATCCTACCGTCAGATAAATAGGTACTCGAAAAAGAAATATCCACCTGCCCATATTGTTTGTAATATTAAATCTAACTTTCTTCACCCCTGATGGTGCCAAAACAGATTTGGAGTTATGTCTATTTTACTTTTCAAGTTTTTCGCAAACGCTTTCTAAACCAGGTACGGGTTTATATTATCTACTTAAAAGTTTGACCCAGTTTTCAGAAATATTTATGTTTATGTGAGTTTTATTGTACTTCACTATAATAATGATAATATTTATTAATGTTAAATTGACTATGGTCTTTCTGGTACAACAGCAATTTCTTAAATTATTTATGTGTACAATACTATGGTTGCAAGATAATATGATTGAACTCGTACATAAGGTGGTATGATAATATGCTCTAACTCGTTAGTATGTTTATATGCCCGAACCTATGCCTTTCAATTAGTTTCTAATTTAAATCATGTAACTTTCTTCGATCCTGTGATAAGAGCTACTAAAACAGATGTGGGGGAACAGGTGTCACGTCAGGTGTTGGACACAAAGGAAAGATCCTCCGACCAGTCGAGGTGAACATGCCTGGCGAGCCCCTGCCCAACGGTTAATGTTGGGATGTTGTATATATGTTAATTGCCGCGAGAACTTTTATTGCGCGATTCAGGATTGTTAGTTTCTTCGTATTGTACGTTACTCCGTAGTCCAGTGTAACTTCGATAGATGGCGCTATAGTGTGCTTCTGTTTGCGTTGTATGTGGAAGTCGCCACACACAACTGGTAATACAAACTCATGACCCCTACTTTCTAGTAGTTATTAGCTAGTTTAAAATATTCAAGTATATTATTTGAATTTATAATAGAAGAATCCACTTAGGCCAAAGGTTGAACACATAGCAACTGAAGATCAATTTCTTACTTTAAAATTAAAGGAAATCGAAAAAAATTAGGGGCGGACAGCTGACTGGAAGACATAAAGATATACAACACGTATATCGAAGAAATATGACAAATTGGGTACAAATATAGAATGACAGGTCAGTAATTCATATCGGTTAGGAACGTCAGATTCCTCCATCCCTTTGTTGACCTTTACGACTTGCGTGGGCTGCGCATACATTGTTCCCCATGATTTTATTATGTCAACCCCAGTGTACACATGTGTAATGTTTAATGCATACGGTGTCCGTTTGATTTTATATTTATTTTTTAATAGTAAGGTGTCAGGTTAAGGCACATAAAATTTCAAATACTAATATTACGTCGGAATAATATTTATTTAGAAGACAATTCCCGTATTAGGAATAAATCTTGTATCGTTGCAGGTCTTTAATAAACATACATGAAACGGACGCAAAGAACACCCAGGCACAAAACAACAGTCTGTGAATCACACAAAGTGTTGTCCCATGTGGGGGTTTAAACCAACAACACCAAGCCCCAAACCCGGCGTGGCAGCCGCGTAAACCACTATGAGTTCCATGCAGTGTACGAAGGGAAAAGAGTTTTTTTTAAACATTTAAAATGTAAACAAAATACTTTGTGTATTCTCGTTCATTAGATTGATATAGGTAAATATAAAATATTCAAGCAGTCGGGTGTTGTTTAATTTTCAATAAATAATTACTGATCATACTAAGATCATACACACGGCGCGCTACAGATTTTTATATTATACTAGTTGTTTTCCGCGGCTCCGTCCGCTCATATGTCGGTTATCGCGACAAATAGTAGCCTATGTGTTATTCTGATGTATAAGCTATATTACTGTAAAGTTTCATCCAAATCCGTTCAGTAGATTTGCGTGAAAGAATAACAAACATCCATCCATCCATACTTACAAACTTTCGCGTTTATAATATTAGTAGGATCTAGCTAAATATATTAAAAATGAATATAAATAAAAAAACAAAGATTATTATAGGAAAGTACAAGATCGGATAAAAAACGTAAACGAGCGCTTAGTCTGGGACCTTTTCAAAGCCAGACATCTAAATGTAGCCAAAAGAAAGACAATAAAAATCACTTACCTTGAATTGTGCTATTCGGTTGTCGAGAATCCTTTGAAATATAAGGAACAAGGATGCTTGGAACATCATAGACGGGCGTTTACAGTCCCAAGCGATTCTGTGCAACATCTTAATGATAGAATGGTTTGTGTGAGGTAGATTTTTGTCGTATTGCTCCAAGAGAGTTACGCAAGCGCTTACTACTTTTGGGCTACAGAACCTGGAAATGTATCTTCTGTTAGTTGTTTTGAATATACTAAACAATCAATGATAATAATCGTATATAGAGAACCCAGTGTACGAAACCAAGACTGAGATTCTTGGCGCTCTTTGGAGGCCTTCGTACAGTTATGGACGGCAGTAGGCTGAACTAAGTTATAGTCGATATCAGTTCTCCGAGGGATGATTGTTTAGTATCTGCAATTTTTTTTTGCAATTGGCGCAGTGATATCGTATGTGACTGTTGTGCAAATGCAATATGATTTGCAAATATTTGTCTCGGAGTTAGGTGTTTTCCATGTATTATATATTATTATGTGTGTTTTTATCAAAAAAATAATATTTATATCAGTTGTCCCCATGTACCCATAGTATAAGTTATTTATGCTTAGTTTGGGACTAGATGGCGTTGCGTGTCAGATGTCCGAAATATGATATTATTATATCTTAATAAATATTTATTTATTTTATTTTCTTTGAAAGTCAGTGTATATAGGCTGTGAACATGAATTTTTATAACAAAATTTTAATACCAATAATTTTGTTTTTCTGCATATAAAGATTATTATTTTCTAAATTGGACCCTTCTTATATCAAACACGACTATAATAATAATTTTCAAAGCTCTTATAACGTCCAAAAATGGTTACAAAAGAATATTTAAATCCGAATCTATATTTACTTACCTACCCTCCTATATTAAAATTCAACAGATGAAAATGTCTGCCGAAGCGTGCTGCAAATCGGCGCCTCGGCTGTTTATTTAAACTGTACCTACCTATTCACGAAGTCTTGGAAATCGAAATCTGTTTCTATTATTGATGTGTTTCGTCTCTCTTCCTCATCTTCTTCTAAAAAAAATATTTTTTTGTAACAATTATATTAATAAAAAAAAAACATTATAAATTATTCGTATTTTTTTACCGTCATCATCCTCCTCCGAATTTTCTTGCGTTTCATCTTCTTCATCAACAGTTTCTGAAAAGTTATCCTTTTTAAATTTATACTAATCTTATAAAGATGTAAAGTTTGTAACTTTGTTTGTATAGTTGTAGAGGGTAATCTTCGGAAATATTGATCCGATCCTGAAAATTGTATTACCAACAGAAAGCGACACTATTCAGGAGAGACATAGGCATATTTTGTGATTAAACAAAAAAATCAGTTAAATAAATAGTATTTGTAAATCAAGTAGAAGAAAAACGGGTGGTTAACGCCCAACGAAGTGGGCACGGGTCGGCTAAAACCTCCTCTCTTTCTCTCTTGGTTCTCTCCTACAGAGTTCAGGTATATTCAGCAGAGGACTATTAAAGGCTGTTGATGTGAGGTGAGTTAATGATTTGTGCGCAATAACTGCCCTTTGGTACAATAATCCCAAATACTTAATCAATAATACACTTTTCTTGCAGTGACAGTGTATTACTGATTACTTACAGTCCCTCGTTAGAGATGTATTTCAGTCCATATTTGATGACGATTGATTTGTAAAATGAACTGCGATAATTTTTCTAGATGTGGGTGAAATGAGATGTGCGATTACTAACCTTCGTTCGAAACAAACATTCATTGTTGAAAAAATCCTATACACCACTCAGGTGTGCAATTATTTGTTGTTTTTTGAGAAAAGTCAGCAACGATTGTTAAGCAATCAGCCGTGTCAGTTCACAAGTAAACATCAGAGGGTCAAACATAGTGTGAGTTTTTATTTTTTTATCATATGACCAGACCAACACGTAACAGCGTTCAGCGTGACGATTGGTCAAGAGTTCAGTACGAGCCAATTTCATAGCCGGTCACCGTGACGGTCGAGTAGATACAAACTCGCACTAAACCTCATTGCTTGAAACCTGAACTTTAGTGCGAGTTTGTAGTAGCAGCAGTCAGATCATTTACCTGATGTTTCAACTCCCAAATCTGCATTGTAAACAGTTTCAAGCATAGTTAGTTCTTCGTCTTCACTTATTCCATTTGAACCAAATATTCCTTCTTCTGGCCACACTTCCCTAATTAAAAATATTAAATTAATAAATATATAGCTAAGTGAAAATGAAGTAATTTATTCTGATATGGTTACAAACCTTGCAGCTCTAAACATACCAACAGCATCTTCGAATTTGTACTCTTTCATCAGTTTTTGAACGTTTTTCATACAATCTTCTCTGAAAAACAATGTTTAATTATGTTAATTAAACTTTCCAATAAGTACTATCAAGACTTTAATACATTTATTACACAAAAGGGTAGTATCAAGCATTTTATTCAAACATCAAGGGAAGGAAAATGATTTTAATTAATTCAAAATTCATACTTCTGTTGGTCTATGGGTACGTCGGACGCGGCATCAAAAGGCGGAGGATGTTCGTCCACGCCGGAGCTCAGTACTGCGGCCAGCTGCGCTCTCACTTCCTCCCATACGGGCCCAGCCGTGGCCACAGCCTTAGGTCTTTGTGCGCTCGCCTTTTGTTCTGTATCACAATATAAATTAGCTTTCTTTCCTTTATCACTTCTGGTCATAAATTATCTTGCCCAAATCCCAGCTTTTTTGAAACAAAAATTTGGTTCATTTACGTTTTTAGATGTTTTAGTGACCCCGAGGTTCATTGTTCAAATTATTGTGTCTATGAAAAATTTATTCCACAGAACAAAAGACGAGTTAAAATATAGCTCGTCTTTTGTTTTATGGAATTATTTTACCGGACGCATAGGGACGCACTTTACCGTCGGAGTAGATATTGCGAAGTATGTTAGACGTTTATATTAAAAACTAGCTGAACCCCGCGGTGTTACCCGCGGCTATTATTGTACCGCGAGTAACGCCACGGGACAAAGTTAGTCTAAAAAAAGTAGCCTAAGTTACTCCCCGGATCATCAGCTACCTGCCAGTGAAAGTTCCGTAAAAATCCGTCCAGCCGTTCCAGAGATTACCCGGAACAAACAGACAGACAGACAGACAAAAAAATTTTTAACTACATTTTTGGTATATGTATCGTGTATACATACACATGCATTGATTAAAAAGCTGTTATTTTAATATTACAAACAGACACTCCAATTTTATTTATTTGTATAGATGTACTACTATTTTAGTTTTATTATGTGTATTAACAGATCTAAAGTGACGACTGTCCATATTTTTTCCATTCTCCTAACTTTTCCTGTGCTCAACAGGGTCTATAATGGCTTTGTGTTTTTATTTTTTTAAGACTATTAATGGACATTAAGGTACTCAATAAATGATTGCGTATTGAATATTTTAGCGAGTGGGCCGCCTAAAGTTCAATTCAAAATAAACGGACTATAGAAGATGGAAACTGGCTAAAAGTTTAATTAAGGAAATATTTCTATAAAAATTTTCAAACATCGAATATTTAAATCACTCTATATTACCTGTTTAACATAAGTAACATGGGGAGTTAACGACAAATAGTATTTGTGAAAAATATTCCCATCAAAGTAAACGTAGGGATCTTTTGTGAATGTGAGTACATATAATATACATGCATATAAATTTAGTGAGGGTAGTAACGGTTAGCATGATGTATGGCGCCACCTATCGTTGTTTTCACTGCATTAGGTACACACGTTTGGTTAGCTTTGTGCGTTGCTAAATTTGCATGCTGTTCCACGTTTACTACTTTATATAAAGCGGACATATAAAGTATAGTGTTCTATACTAATATTACAAGGAGGTAAAGTTTGTGAGGTTGTAGAGATAGTCTCTGGATATACTGAATCAATTATGAAAATTCTTCAACCAATACAACGCGAATTGGGAGTGTTATACATACTAGTAATATACATACGATAGTAACTCTGTCTGTCTGTTAAGCTTACACGGAAAATTGTCATGTAGATACTTCGATTCTTGAGGAACATTCACTAGTATTTACCAAGATAACTGACAAATACACGGACCGAGCCGCGAGCAAAAGTTAGTAGGCTATATATTAACCCAAAAAATATTTAATAAAAAGAGGTACTTACTTTTAGGTTTAGATTTAGCCTTTTTCCTGACCTTTTTTTGAACAACCAGACCAGTTTTTTTACAATAATGCTCTAACATTTTCAGAAACAAATGCACAGTCTCGACTAAATCTACTAAATATGATCTAAAACATAAAAAAAAATACAGTTAAAATACGAAACTATAAAGGACTACTTATAAAAGTGTAGTATTAAAGCATCTCATTTGGCCATCAGTGTGGGTCACCATGCATTGTCTACTTTAACAATGAGGATAGTGACCACCACTCTTAGATACAGGCAGAGTAAAGTGACTTTGACAGCTTTTACATTAAAAAACAATAATTTAGTTACAAACCTCGGCATTTTATTTTCATCGTAATTTAAAAATGTCGAGAGAATGAATTCTCTATATTCTAACACATAGAAAATGTTACTTTTCAAAACTTTGGCAGATTCTTTAACAGTTGGATCAGTACTTTTGTCCATAGCTAGGAGTGTGTTTAATAGCTCTTTGTAAGCTCTCAGCGCTAAGTGTAGCCGCCTAACCCAGGTAGTATATTTCTTTTTCTCAACTTTGATCATATCGTAATATTTCTCCATTTGCTGTTGTACGTAATGGAACATAGGAACTGACATTGTCTCACTGAAAGTATAACACATATTATTAGGTACATTCCACAAACTACCCGTATATTAAAATTGTAAGAAATCAATTTCTACTAAATATGTTGAAGAAAAACTAATGAATAAATATATATCCAACAATACACAATGCTATCTAGTCCCAAGCTCAGCAATACTTTTATTATAGGTGCTAGACAACTGATATAAATAAATATTGTACTTTTTTTGTAAATACATACATATTATACATAGAAAACACACAAACTCCGAAACAAATAATAGTAGATCATACAAACATGTGGTTCGACGCGGGAATCGAACCAGAGACTTCAAGCACAGTAGTAGGTAGTCGAAAAAATTCAAGTAACAATTTTTTTTAATTTTTGGCTGTATATTTGTTCGCTTTAATCTCAGAAGTGATTTAACTGTGTAAACTTTGTATATTGTGGTAAACTTCACGTAACATTTAGTGTTTGTTTTATTTCCATCGGTTGACAAATAAACAGTCATATCATTTACCAGAATCACTGCGCCATTTATGCGGTCGGAGCTGGCAAAAGCTGGTATTTAATATATATGTACGTTACGTTACGTTGTGTTGATTAGATGAACCCACCGACAAGCGATTTCATAAGTAACTACTACGCAACCGAGCTAAGTTTGCACCCGCTATTAGCTATTGTTGCAGAGTATATCATTGAATTTTTTACAGAAAATTGACTTAGCCGACATTTTATAACAAACATTCGTTTAATTTTTTTAAATATAATTTTAATAGCGAATTCTTTGTTTTGCATACGGTACCTAAGCGTAAGTGTGACGTCATCGACGCGAGGTGCAATCTTAGCTTGGCTGCGTTGTAACTAGTGACAAAACGGGCTAGAAGCACATACTACTGTGAACGATATGCTCTTTTTGGTCGATTAATTATGTGTCCATTCACCTATTCATAGTTTTAAATTAGCAATAGCGGAAATTCAAGGGATAATAACATTAATACTGAAATACTTCACACGGTACACAGTTAAAATACATAATTATGTCTTACCTGACTAATCCAACTTGAAAGTTATGTCCTCTATTAAACTCCATAAAGAATTTCACTGCCCATAAATAATAGGACTCGTCATTTTGCTGGGCTTTTGCTCTAACTAAAACATCCTTTACATAATGCATCAGCGGATTGTAGGAACTGTTTAGGAATTCTATACAAAACTCCTTGAGAAACAACCTAAGGAAATAAATTCTTGATAAAGTAAGTGGTTCTCTTTGTTCAAGTTGTGTTAGAGATTAAACGTTGTATAAAAGCGTGCTTTTTTGTTTTTTTTTTTTATGGAATAGGTGGGCAGACGAGCAGACGTATCGCCTGATGGTAACACCAGTGGCGTCACAAATGCGTTGCCGGCCTTTGGGGGATAGGGAGGGGAGATAGAGGGGTGGTTTTGGGTTATGGGCCTCCGGTATCCTCACTCACACACAATATGAGTAGGTACTTATTTGGAAAGTATAAGTTACTTATTATTTTAAAAACAAAATTATAACGTCGAGTGTAACTTGTTTTATGTATGTTAGTTCCCTTTTTACCCGACTGCGAAAGGAGGGTTATGTTTTCGAGTGTAGGTATGTATTTATAATTCTTTACTACTTGTCTAGACCTAAACGACTTGTCGTATTTTTATGTGAGTGACGTCAATAAATTCGTATTAGTCGTGAGAGTGACACTGGGTACATCAAAAAAAAAAAACAAAATAAATAAAACATATTTAAAAAAATATTTTCTTTTCAGTTCTTTCTATGTTTTCGGTTCTTCAATTAATTTAATAAAGATGACAGATATTAACGCAGTCGACTTTTTTTAAATAAATCGTTACTTGTTACAGTTTAGAGTGGTAGTATAGTAAGAAACGATGTTATAATAAACTCTAACTTCAAATATTGGCACTAACTCGATAAACTCTCAGCGAATTTCTTATTAGTAGTTACCACACATTCTTACGAACTTACCTTACAGCAAAAGCAGATCGTCTTTCCATAATTCCGCTCTCAACAGGCCTCCGGTTTTTAGGTTTAACCAATTTCGACTTTTTGCCACCAGCATTAAAGTCTAAATTGGATATTTTATTCAGTGGTTTTAAACAAATAATTTCATTATCTGATATTGATTTCATGTTTTGTACAACATATGTGCCTCCGAAACGAGAATGCCTGAAGCAAATTGGAATTATCAATTTAAAATTTATAAACATTATTTGCTACTGTCGTTTGTCAGTTTACAGAATCTGGTAGTTTTTTTATTTACTGTACAGCTTACACACGAGCTATGCGTAAATCGTGTATTATAATTTGAATAACGATGTTCTAAATAAGTTGTAACAGGTCTAAAGAGTTCCTTACTACAAGAAACCTACTAAGAGTTTTAGTTCTAAAGCACTTAGTGCCAGATTGACATGGGAATACCTACATCAAGATGGATCACAAGGGCATTAAATCTACGAAATACATTTTTGAAGACTATTTCTGCTTTAAGAATTCCTTTGACAGTAATATAAAGGGACTTTATAAACATTAAAGATCATCCAGAACTGATACTAGTCGAGAATCAAAGATTTTTTTATCCAACATGTAAGTTTAAAACAAATGATTACACATTTAAACTAGCTGAACCCCCCAGTGTTACCTGCGGTTATTGTTGTACCGCGAGTAACGCCGCGGGACAAAGTTAGTCTAAAAAAGTAGCCTAAGTTACTCCCCGGATCATCAGCTATCTGCCAGTGGAAGTCCCGTCAAAATCCGTCCAGCCGTTCCAGAGATTACCCGGAACAGACAGACAGACAGACATAAAAATTTTTAACTACATTTTTGGTATATGTATCGTGCGTACATACATATGCATTTAGTAAAAAGCGGTTATTTTAATATTACAAACAGACACTCCAATTTTATTTATTTGTATAGATTGAAATTTTTCAATCATTTTTGGAATGTCATTCTTAAACCTTTCTGACTTGCATCTACTTGTCTTTTTCATATCTGAAACTCTTTGATTATATATTATATACATTTTCGTGTTCTAATTCTCTGCATACAAGGGGTGCTTGAAATTAACTTGTCTAGAAGCAAGTTGAACAACAACAGTAACTAAACAACTCCTGTGCAATACCTCTACAGATATCAAACTAGTATGTAAGAGCCACATATTCTGAAATAAACTTAAAACTATGCAGTGTGATTTTACAGTCAGTTTTAAAATGTTCTCCAACTTATATACAGGAAGGAGATCGTTTTCTGTTTTTTCGAAAGACGATTCCCATTTCATCTCATGCACATATTTTTTTATATTTTTTAATCATTAATTAATTTAAGATTTGATAACTTAAAGACTTGACATTGGCAGAAATAGCTAATCCAGCTGGTTGCCCTCTCATCAAAAAAAGAATAATAAATAAATAAATAAATATTTCTCTGAAACAAATATTTGTAGATCATACAAACATTTGATCCGACCCGGGAATCGAACCCGAGACCTCATGATCAGCAGTCGCACACGCCAACCGCGAGACCAACGAGGCAGTCAAATATATAGAGGACTAGTTGTTGCCCGCGGCTCCACCCGCGTGTATGTCGGTTATCACTGCAAATAGTAGTCGATGTGTTATTCTGATGTATAAGCTATATTGCTGTAAAGCTTCATCCAAATCCGTTCAGTAGTTTTTGCGTGAAAGAGTAACAAATATATATAATCCATCCATCCATACTTAAAAACTTTCGCGTTTATAATAGTAACAGGAAGTATCGACCATAGGTTATCGCTTTCTGTTCTACCATAATTTGCCTCCTTTTTTTTTGAGATCTTCGTAACCTACTCCTATTCAATAAGGATTTACGAATTCCGTATGGCGACGTATTAAGAATAGAGTGTGTACCTGTATTCATCCCATGGGTGTCCGAAAAAGCGACTAAGGGAGCAGCAACACAGGATCAACATACTTCAAAAAGAAGGAAAACTTAAAATAAATTCTATACCAACCCACCTGACCATTAAAGTATAATAGACTAAAACCTCATTTATAAGGAGAGGCCTCTAGCAGTGAACTCTAAAATAGGCTTTGATGATGATTGCAAAAGGTGGGTTTAAATCAAATAGGTTTTAAAACCTTCTTACCTTGTTCCAGAGTATTGCTTTATTTTATTAATTCTTTGTTTACTTTCAAGCATTCTAATTGACAACAGTTCCTGGTCATCTCTTAGTTTCTCATCTACGCTTCTTTGTAGAGCTGCGTCAGCCAGACTGCTCGGGTTCTGTTCTCTTAGCAGATGAGATATGATCTCAAGAATGTGCATGAAATATTGTTTTTCATTTTCAGAAGACATGTAAAGGATTATGTCTAAAATTCCAGACTGATTTAAAGCCCAAAGTACCTAAAATTTTTTACAATTTTAATTTAAAGTTGCTTTATTTTTAAATTAGTTTATTATCCAATTTAGCAAATTAATTGCTTAATTAGTCTCGAGGGACACAAAATGTTGCCGAGTAAAAAGAAGCAAATGACCGCTTAAACCTCAACTCTTTTCGTTCAGTCAATTTCTTTTATGTTGATTGTTTAATAAGTACAAGAAGATAATTAGTTAAAATAATGCAAAAACATGAGAAGCATAGACTTTAAAAATCATTATATCTTAAAAAACAGTACAGTTTAAAAAAATAACTTAAATTCAACTATGTAGAAACTTTTAGTTATACATAGTGATCAAATTTCTATAGCCCTTACCACCAGGAGTAGTATGAATCTATTGACTTCTCATTTATTCAAATCAGTTGAGTAGTGTAAGTGCTACAGTGAAACATAAAAAAGACACATGCTGCCAAAACCATTACTATTACTTTTGGCTCTACAGGTAGTAGAGCCACACTGATTTCTGTACAAACGGGCCAGCTAGACCGGGGCGGTACTGCCCTCGCACAGAAGATCAACGTAAAATAACAGCGTTCATGCTGTCATGTTTCATTGGTGAGAGCAAGATCAGAGACCCAATGACGCAGAAGCATCCTTAGGCCGCCATGGTGTGGGTTACCATGCTGCATTATTGCTCTGCATACACAATGTGTATGGTGACCACCATTCGTGGATTCTACTCATGGTTTCCATCAGACAGAGTAGTCATTTTGGCAGGGCCATAAATAAATAAAGAAATAATAAATATTTCGGACATCTAAACACACAACGCCATCTAGTCCCAAGATAAGCAGAGCTTGTGTTATGGGGTACTAGACAACTGATACAAATATATTTTTTTGTAAATACATACATATTATAGATAGAACACACCCAAACTCTGAAACAAATATTTGTAGATCATACAAACATTTGGTCCGACCCAGGAAATGAACCCGAGACCTCATGTTCAGCAGTCGCTCACGCCAACTGCGAGACCAATGAGGCAGTCAAATAAATAAATAAAAACCATTACTTTTGGCTTTGCCAAAGTTAAGTAAGAAAAGAACATGGAAGTCTCACCTGATCGTGCACACTGGCATCATTTTCAGGTCTTCTCTCCTTATCTAAATCAGCAGGAACATGAAGCACATTTCTTATAAGAATTAAAATTCTTTCTATAATTAATCCTGTATCTTCATCTCTTTCTGACCAATCCTGATGATTTAAATATTAAATTTTAAACTTGATAAAAAATTTATACGGAAATAAATAAATGTATTAAGAACACAAGTATGAAAAACTAAACTTATTTTTATATGTAAGTCACATATCTTTTATCATCATATTTGTGTATATGTATAGACTAGCCGACCCACGCAACCTCATTTGCGTCTTCTATTGCCCGTAGCGTGATAATTTTGCCCCGTTTTCGAAACATTTTTCATTGGTGCTCCGCTCCTATTGGTCCTAGCATGATGATATATAGCCTATAGCCTTCCTCGATAAATGGGCTATCTAACACTGAAAGAATTTTTCAAATCCAATCAGCGGTTCCTGAGATTAGCGTGTTCAAACAAACAAACAAACAAACTCTTCAGCTTTATATATTAGTATAGATACTATAACATGCATACCCAAATAATTTAGATACTTAGACATTCTATATAATTATACAAATTCTGCACAGCAAATAGCCTTGTGTGAGACGTATAAGGTATATAAAAGTTTTACTAACTCAGTATTGCTGTTTACCAAAAAAATATAAATAATATAAGTAGTACTTCACTTACAATTTCTAAGATTTTAGCTAACTTTTTAGCAAAAACGCTCCATGTTTCTACTTTTGTGAATGCTTCCTCTTTATAAGCTTGCAGATGTAACAAAATTTGCAAGTAGTTATGTCGAGCGGTTCTCTCCACGGGAACCTCTTCTCTATACAGCAACAGGGCTGGATTTGTAAGGTTAACTAATAGTCTAAAAACAAACATTTGTAAAAAAATTACAATAACATTTACTTAAACAGTTTTTGATTATTGAATGACACTAAACCGTTATTATGTCTAAATAGGTGTACATACCGAAGTGTAACATCAAATAACTCCACATTTTCCCAATGGTCTACCAACATAGGTAAAAGGTCAGTTTGTAAAACTTTAGTTTGACCAAAATGCCGACGGATTTCATGATCTTCACCATCACGTCGTAAGTATCTGATTAAATCTTTTACTGTATTAAGGGTATAGTCGTCAATCAAATATTTGCCAGATTTTTTGTCGAAAGTTCCCAAAGCATTACATGTGGCAGAAAGTTCTGCTGATAATAGAGAAGACATGTTGATAATAGTATATCACTGCATCTATGAAAAAGTTATATAACTAATCACTAATTTGCACAAACTTATCACTGGAACTTAATTTTCCACTTTCCTGAAGTTTCACATAACTTTGACTTTTAATTTGACAGTTAAAAACCCGCGAATTTACTCAAATGTCACAACGTTTAGTTTTTACATTGATTTCGTGTTTGTGATGGGTGCACCACAAAGTTTTGCAATAAGTACGATTTTACCGACTATATACAATTTCTACTTATGATATTTAGTATTCTGTCGTTCGTTACTCAGTTTATGCTTGCCTTATAGTTATAAAAATAAAATAATACTAACATTGGCTTGTGAATAATAAAGAAAAGAACTACTCTATTCCATTCTTTAAAAATAATTAATTTTGTGGCTTTATATATTTAATTTCTTGTAGATAAAACAATCTGTTCATTATCTTCTCTAGCTCACTCTTCTCACTCGCACATTTACACAAGGACGCTTGTTTATTTATACAACGCCTTGAACTTTCGGCAAGGTAGCGTCGTAAATGGAACATAATCAATTTAAAGCAAAATGTTGATTTTACACCAGATATGTCGTTATGGAGTTTTGTATCAAGCCTAAGCTAAATACATATTTCAATTAACCAGAACTGATTAGGGTCGTAACCCATCTAGGTATGAATGCAACCCTAATCTGAAAAAGCGTGTGTCTAAAAGTAGGTAAACAGAAGCAAATAACGGTGCGTTCGAGGTTACGAGTAAATACTGTCCTGTGGTTACTTTTTTTTTGTTTTCTTTTTTTTTTTTTTTTATTGAAATAGACGGCAAACAAACCTGGTGGTAAGCGATTACCGCCGCCCATGGACACCCGCAACACCGGAGGCGTCACAGGTGCGTTGCCGGCCTTTTAAGGAGGAGTACGCTCGTTTCTTGAAGGTTTGAAGGTCGTATTGGTCCGGGAATACCGCAGGCGACAGTTCATTAGACAGCTTTGTTGTGCAAGGCAGAAAGTTTCTTGAGATGCGCACCATTGTGGACTGCCAACCGGGTCATACACAAAACGCAGTCACAAAATTGGAATAAAAAAAAAAACGTTGTAGGTCCACAGATGGGTTGCCAACTCGTATTACCGAAAGTTTATTCGAAATTTTGAATTGTTTTTATGGTATTTCATTTAAATATTTAAAACGACAATTATGTCATGACTGACAACAGTTAATAAATACATTTCTGTTAGTGTTCCGCCTTTCAAAACTAAATAGTCTTCCTTCAAATATAGGAACATCACATCTGAGCAGTCCACAGGAGGGTACTATAGGAACACTTTTTTTTTTTAATGGTACGAATAAAATATTTCTCGATTTGTATCTGTTATTTTAATATTAGATAATTAAGGTAATATTATTAAATATATGATTCCATATTAAATACATATTTTTTAAATGGTCATAAGAGAACATGTGTTTCTGTTAGACCCAACCATCTACATGATGGGGAAATTCCATCGAAATATCGGGTAACTAAAAAATATACCTTATAATTGAATAGTTTTAAAACTCATCACCTTCTACACTCCCCAATTCACATAGGTTATACAAGTAATCACAAAGTTTAAAAACAGTTGAATAAACTTGTCAAGTCTCAGTTTCAATCGAGTTGCCAGTGTTAATTCACACCTCGTGCGATTAGAACGCGTTCTCAGTAAGCAAGTTATATTGTAAACAACTAACCGGTTTGTTACCGCTCGGCGCAGCGCGATCGGCGCCCGGCCATTGTGTGAAGATAATGAACCTTAAGTTGAATGGATAGCGAACGAGATTGCAATGATTGTAATGAAACAAACAACTCTGAAATTTCTATAGTTGAACAAAGAGGTGAGACTGACCAAACACATTGTTTAGAGGAGAACATGGAGTCAAATGAGGAATCAACAAACAAACGAATAAGAATGGAGGGTTGGCAGACGGTTGCAAGGAAGAGAAAGTCTGTAGATTTACCTAGCACGCAATCGGTAGAATCTGTATGGCAGATTAGTGTATACTCAAAAGAAAAACTACCAAAGCAATTCACTATGGCCAAGTTGCTAAATGAACACAACATATCTGGAGTAACAAAAGTAAAATATATTAACCCTTATAAGCTATTAGTAAATTTTGATAAAGAAGTAAATGCCGAGAAATTTATATCTTGTGACGCTTTAACTGATCTTGGTTGGCGCAGACAAAAAACCTGGGAAGTAGATTTATGTTATGGAATCATCAAAGATATAGATGTGGAACTATCAGACGTGGAAATCATAAAGTATATCCGAACTGATAAGGACCTCGTGATGGCTAAGCGGATGAATAGAAGAACCGAGGAAGGATGGATTCCTAGTGAAACAGTTAGAATTGGCTTTAAGGGTAATTCTTTACCAAGTCATATTTATTTAATGGACCTACGGATTGCTGTCTCTCCATTTGTGTTCCCTGTGACACAATGCGCAAGATGCTGGAGATTCGGTCATACATCAAAGATGTGCCCCTCTAACAAAGCTCTTTGCCCAAAATGTGGACAAAATGATCACGATAATTGTGACATATCTATTTATAAGTGTGTCAACTGTTTTGCTGACCATATCTCATTATCAAGGGAGTGTCCGGTTTATGCAAGAGAAAGACGGATTCGTGAGATTATGTCCCAGATGAAGTGTACCTATCGAAAAGCCATGACCTTTATTCGACCTTCTCCTCATTATACGGCGGAAATAAACAATAATAGCCAGAGTACCTTTTTAGGACCACCTAGTTCCAGTACACCAAGGGGAGATGCTGAGATCAATGGGCAAACAAATTCAACTACAAAAAAAAAAACTCACAAAAAAAAGAAAACAAAGGTGCCGTTCCATCTGTCCGAGAATGTAATAGTAAATATGTCTGTCACAGACTCTAACCCCGAAGATTCAGCCGACCCTTCTGAACCTAAAAACACACAACCCCACACAAGTGAAAACTTTCGGAAAATACCTCCATTACGGCGTTTGTGGGAAAACATAAAAGAAATGATACTTAACATAAAACAGCAGATTCAAATACAATTTAAAGATGGATTAAAAGTAGTTATGGATTGGCTTAATACATTCTTGAGTAATTTAATACCCGATATCACCATTATTAAAAATATATTTGCACCAATTAATGGATAACGTTTCCAATACAATAATAAGACTAAACATTATACAATGGAATGCCAGAAGTATTAAGCCAAAACTAAAGGCATTTGAACAGTTATTAATCCAAGAACATATACATATTGCGGTGGTAAGTGAAACGTGGCTTACATCAGATACCTATATTAATATTAATAGTTATAAGGTTTTTCGTCTGGACAGGGATGGGTACGGTGGTGTGGCAATTTTAGTACATAATTCAGTTCAAACACAACGAGTTGAATTACGTAGAACTAATTGTAATTTAGAATTAATTCATGTCAAATTGTTTAATTGCAATCAATTAAAACACATAATAGGCATTTACTGTGCGCCGGATTCTTCAACAAATCCGCAGACGTGGGACTATTTGTTTTCTATGGCAAACAAAAAGTCGCTTATATTAGGGGATTTTAATGGACACCATTCAAACTGGTCATACAAAACTGATACGAGGGGAAATCAAATTTTAGATTCTATAATAGACTACAACTATATTATATTAAACGACGGTAGTCCTACGCGTTTTCAACTAGTCAACAACGTATGTAGGAAATCTTCCCCTGACTTATCTATAGCGTCTTCGGATATCTCTTTAAATTTCGATTGGATCGTCTCAAATGAAACATTAGGCAGCGATCACATGATTATTAAAATATCTACTTCATTTTTCGCTAGTGATCAGTATCAGACAAAAAAGAACTTTAAAAGGGCTGATTGGTCAGGATATGAGAGTTACCTGAATGAAAAATTTAATATTTATGATACCTCCACTTTTTATAACCCGCAAGAGGCATATAATTCTTTTTTAAATATTTTAATCGATGCCGGCGAGAAGTACATCCCCAATATCAAATATAGTACTAACCCTACAAGTAAGTTTCGACCTAAACCATATTGGAACCCTGAATTGTCTAAGTCAGTAGCAGAAAGGCGATTAGCACTAGCTAACTTTCGACGTAACCCTACCCCAATAAATTTAATTACGCTAAAAAGGAAAATAAGTGTCTCACGAAGAATGATTAGACAGGCTCAAAGACAATCTTGGCAACACTTTTGTGGCTCCATAGACGAAAAATCTTCAGTGGGCGAATTATGGAATAAAATTAGGTGGATTAAAGGTTATAAGTTAAAAAAAAATCCCACTGACCCAGATGCATCGAACCTTCTTCTACATAGCTTGACCCCTGACGACGTACCCCAAAATAAACCCATATTCATATCTCAAAATTCGACTTTAGAAATTAAAATTACATTACAAGAATTAAATAATAGTATTAAAAAAAAAGACACTGCGCCCGGGTTCGACAATATCTCATACAGTATGATTAAAAAACTACCTTCAAACGCTAAATTAGTATTAGTAAAATTGTATAACTCCTTTCTTTCGACGGGTACAGTTCCTACTCAATGGCGGGATATCAGTATTATACCCATCCCAAAGCCTGGGAGGGACACCAACTCCTCCTCAGCATTGAGACCAATTTCGCTTTTATCTTGTTTATGTAAAATTTTTCATTCGATTATACAGAAACGGCTGGAGTGGTATCTGGAAAGGAATCGTATGTTTTCTAATGAGACGTTAGGTTTTAGAAAGTGCCGATCTTGTCTAGACAACCTAAGTCACTTGGTAACGAGAATTCTAACAGGTTTCTGTAAAAATTGTATCACAATCGGATGTTTTATTGACATAGACAATGCATACAACAACGTCAATATCAATAGTCTTCTATACAAATTAGATATGTTAGGTGTGGGTCAAAAAATATGTACATACCTGTTGGAATTTCTTAGAGAACGTCATCTTAAATTAGCAGTAAATGGTCTGTCTATGACCCGCAGCACTGGCAAAGGTTTGGCACAGGGTGACCCACTGTCACCCTTACTATTTAACGTGGCAACAATAGACATTTGCAAACAATACAACACCAATTCTATACACATCTCACAATATGCGGACGATTTCGTTATTTATTGTACACATAAAAACATATTTAGCGCCGCTGAACAGTTACAAAATTGTTTGGTTAATATCGTAGCTAGTTTATCTGAGGTTGGTTTAGAGATTTCTCCATCTAAAAGTAAAATATGCGTTTTCAAAAAAGGTTGTAATAGACAAAACATCACTATAACATTGAATAACACCAGACTACAAGTTGTTGATAGCGTTAAATATTTGGGTTTGTGGCTAGACCGCTCTCTTAGATGGGCCAAACACATAGGAGAAATTAGCGAAAGAGCAAGTAAATATCTTAGTATCCTTAAGTATGTGGCGGGGACAAGCTGGGGTATACATCCTAAACACATAAGAAAAATGTATATTTCTCTGGTAAGAAGTCGTTTAGACTACGGTAGCTTTTTGTATGGCGATAGTTGTGAAACGCATTTGTGTAAATTGGATAAAATCCAAAATCAGGCCATGCGAATTATCGGTGGGTTTATTAAGTCGACACCTATCCATGTAATGAGTAGTGAGTTAGCGATACAGACATTACAAACACGTAGATGTTACTTAGCTGGTAAATTTTTATTAAAATCTAAGTCTTTATTAATTAACAGTAAAATAATTAAATTATTAGATGAATTAGAATGCTCTTTAATATCATGGCGTAGGAAAAATAAACCTATACTTATAGTAATGTACAAAGAATTGAAAAAAGTGCAAGTTCATAGTAGTCAAGATTTGGAGATGTTTGAAAATCAGATGTGGATGGGTTACATAGACATTTCTAGAAATGTGAAATATGATATAGACTGTATACAGAATCCTAAAAAGCTTTATGTGACAACCTTTTTGAGAGACCTGTGCTTGAATTATATTGATACTTTGCTACCTAATTATTATCATATATACACCGATGGATCGAAAGAAAAAGATTCAGCGGGGGCAGCCCTGTTCGACCCACAAGAAAATTCATTCGCTCGTTTTAAAATTGACGTTAAAATGTCGATAATGTATATAGAATTAATTGCAATTAGCGAAGCGCTATCATACATTAATACTATCGAACACGATAAGTTTCTCATTTTAACTGACGCTAAAAGTGCCCTCCAACATGTTGCTCGGTGTACCTCGACAATTCGAGGAACACCGATAGCATATACAATTATTAGCCAAATTTTAGAGTTAGAGCGAAGTGGTAAAACAGTGCAGCTTCAGTGGATTCCATCTCACATAGGCATAACTGGGAATGAAAAGGTTGACACACTAGCAAAACAGGCTTGTTCTGAGGGTATTTCTATCGTAACTCCTCCTTACTTTTTAGATTGCCTATATCTTGTAAAAGAATATTGCTACAAATCTTGGAAAGAATACTTTGATAAGAGATCAACTGAGAAGGGTATCTGGTATAAAACTATACAACCTGAACCGTTGGCTATACCTTGGATTGATAACTGTTCACTGAATAGACATACATTAATAATGGCTATGAGGTTACGTTCCGGACACATTCCATCCAGAAAGTTCACTTTCCTAATGGGCTTATCGTCTACGCCAAATTGTGAAATTTGTGGTGTGGTAGAGGACGTAGAACATGTTTTGATGGAATGTGCTCGGAATCAACCCACTAGAGATCGCTTGTTTAGTGATAGGTTGATGGATGTTGGAAGATGTAACAGCATCCTGTCCAGTCCTTTGTCAGATACAGCCAAGGCATTATATTATCTGTATGCTGAATATCTTAGACTAATGTAGAATAAAATGTGGCTATGATGGAGCGACATAGTCATAATTGTGGCTAAGCTCCATAAATAAAGATTAAAAAAAAAAAAAAAAAATCGAGTTGCGAATGACGAGGTAATGTGTGTACATAAAAATCTTTTAAGACTAAGGTATGTGTATTCGTTTTTTGTTTTAGGTATGGGTATAGGTACTAGGTATTAGTTATCACGTAAAGCTGTCGGTCCTGCGCCTGATCTCTCCCCGGTCGTATCGGTTAACCGCCTCATCGGATTTTGAGAGAGAGCCTACAATATCTCCTGCGTAGTTGGATGGTCACCTCTGAGACTGGCCGCCGTGGCCGTAATCGGCTAGGAGAACATTATCATCATCATAGGTAGATATGAACAGGTATTAATTATAAAAATTATATACAACTAGTAGTAAGTAAGTAAAAAAAAATGTAGGATCATGTCCTACATCCTAGATTTTTTTTTATAAATAGTTCCTTATGTTCAAGCTCAAGGAATTATCTAGTTTTAAATTATAAAGAGATTGGGTACATCTTATTTCTATTGAATCTGGCTTAAGAATTATCTACTTTTTAACCGACTTAAAAAAAGGAGGAGGTTTCTCAATTCGGCCGTATATTTTTTTTGTAGATTATAGAATTTATAAGTATTCTTATTTTTTTGCTAAAAGTAATTTCTCGTTGATAATACCAATTTAAATAATCTTTTCATGAGTTTAATCAGTTTGGTATAAGGTTTTAGTTGTTTTTCTACTGTGCCATTTTACTTTAAGCGGGTTAACATGGAAATGAACAAGTCTACGATGAAAGGCCAAAAGTAGACTCGAAGTAAAAGGGTTGGGTACTTCTAATAAATTCTATTTAGAGAATATCTTGCTTCATAATTATCCATAGAATTTGAATTAAACAACTTCTATTACGCTCTATACCTTCTTTTACTTGTAAGTTAATTTGATATATTATTGTATTAATAAACACCAAAGACCAAAGTTCATAGTATGAATCTGAGAGCTGAATTTAACAAATAGGTACCTGTACAGTTATTTTTACAAAATCTAAGTACCTAGTTATTTATAAATTGATTGTTTTGGTTATACCATTGTGGAAGTACGGGTGTCATGTCCATCCAACACAAAGAAGGATCCTCCGACCGGGCGAGTTGCTTTTTTTTATAGTATAGGGGGCAAAAGGGCAGACCTATCGTCTGATGGTAAGCGATTACCGCCGCCCAACACCAGAGGCGTCACAATTGCGATGCCGGCTTTTTAAGAAGGAGTACGCTCTTTTCTTGAAGATTTGAAGGTCGTATTGGTCCAGGAATACCGCAGGCGACAGTTTATTTCACAATTTTGCTAGGCGAGGCAGAAAGTTCCTGGAAAAGCGCGAAGTTGTGGACTGTCAACCATCTAAATGATGGGGGTGTAATTTCTGTCGCGTAGGACGATGGCGATGGCGACGATTCGAGTCGCTCTCCGTTGTATGCGGTCCAAAGGGAGGAGCTGGTATTGGGGTGCCCTCGCCCTAAGATGGGAACAATATTCCATGTGAGGCCGAAATTGCGCCGAGAAATATTATCGCCGGTGCCGTCATCCGCTTAACAATGAATGCTGCTAATTTGCAGCATGTCATATGAAGGAGGAACAACTTATCATGCCTAGTGGGACACTGCCCAACGATTACAGGTTAGGATGTTGTACATAATGGCATGAGAACTTCTATTGGGCGATTCAGGATTGGTAGTTTCTTCGTTACCTTCGTAACTCCGTAGTTCGGCGTATCTTCGGTAGATGGCGCTGTAGTGTGTTTCTATTTTGCGTTATATGTGGAAGTTGCCACCACAATAGTTGATATTCGGAAGTAATGGATACTCACACTATAACAATTAATAGTTTTTGGAACATCACTGATTTATGGTTTAATCTGTACAAATAAATAATATTGGAGTGTCCGTTTGTAACATTAAAATAACTGCTTTTTAATAAATGCATATGTATGTATACACGATACATGTACTGAAATAACATTTTTTAAAAGTCTGTCTGAATGTTCCCGGTAATCTCTGGAACGGCTGGACCGATTTTGACGGGCAGTTCACTGGCAGATAGCTGATGGGTCTAAGGAGTAACTTAGGCTACCTTTTTTGGCGCGGCGTTACCCGCAGTACGACAATAACCGCGGGTAACACCACGGGGTTCAGATAGTATAATAATAATCTGATCTCCTCGACATCGCTGAAGTTTTTAATACTTTTTAACAACGCGGCAGCGGTGGCTGTGTTCAGCACGTGCACCTAGTATCTATCTTAGCATCTTTACACCTTCTTTTATAGTTTACTTAAAAGCGTGACGTATATACGGTACGAAGTACTTAAAAACTTTAGGTACTCACCGCCAGCTGCAGTATAGCCGGCTAAATGTGGTTTCATTAAAACGGCTGCGGCACTTACGGGTTAGCTTAAAGTATAACTGGAAATACGAAAGTATTACTGTCTGTACTTATTGTATGTATCTGCTTTGAAAACAATTCATTCAATTCAAGACTATTAAGTAATGCTCTAAACTAATCGCGTAATTTTCTAATTAAATCTTTGTTAAATAGCGCAATCCACCGACTTAAGCCTGGACATAACACTAGGGACTGATGAATTGTAAATATTACGCCGCAGGTCTTCAGCACCAGTGAACCGTAGTAATAGACTGCCATAAAAGTTTTTTGTAAATTTATAAATACCTACCACAGAAAACACTCAAACTCCGAACCAAATATTTGTGCAGATCTTTAAAAATTTGGCCCGACCCGGGATTCAACCTTAGACCTCAAGCACAGCAGTCGCATACTCTACTTGTAGGCTACTGAAGCAGTCAAGAATTGCTCAAGGTGATTTGTTATGAAACTAGCTGAACCCCGCGGTATTACCCGGGTTTGTTGTTGTAACCGCGGGTAACGCCGTGGGACAAAGCTAGTCAAAAAAACTAGCAGGAACTTCCTGGATTATCACCTACCTACCGGTGAAATTCCCGTCAAAATCCGTCCAGCCGTTCCAGAGATTACCCGTAACAAACAGACAGACAGAGAGACAGACAAAAAGTTTTTTAAATATATTTTTGGTATATGTACCGTGTATACATACATATGCATTTATTTAAAAGGTTATTTTAATATTACAAAGACAGTCCAAATTTATTTATTTCTATAGATTGAGGTTTAGATTGTTTTCTGTCACAGTTTTTTATCTACTTTAAACCTACCTAGAAAATAAAAGAAAAATAGTGTTTCTGTAAACTTCATCTGTGAGTTTTTCATATGGCTGAGTAGGTACTCACTGCGTACAGCACTGACTACCTGTAGTACAGCTTGCAAATGAACCACAACAGAAGCGACCACGGTTTTGCAAATGTCCCCACATACTAGAGTAATTTGTAAACCTAATGTATTGAACGAGCTGTTGTTACCCACGCATACCTAATAAATCGAACCAGAATAAACAGTTAGTCTATGTCTTCAATAAAAGTACATGATTCCCGTTTTATATAGTACTTAATACAACACCTATTAGCTGCGTTATAGTCCATACCTAAACATGTACAGGGGGTCTAGTGCAAGTTAAAATAACATCAACTCGATCGTCGACGGGGACCGACTATATTTTTTATAATCTTTAAAGGATATTAGATCGTGTACAAAGTTTTTAAAGTTTATATTGCCAATTCGATTAACTGTATTGTAGCTTAATAGAATTTACTAATATAGACTTTAAACAGTGTGTACAAGATTTAATGTCGAGCGATACAAGGCTTTCGATGGAAAACATACTTTTCTCGTACTAGGCCCCCAGTTCAGCGCAAAACTCGTAAAGAATAGTAGAATAAGCCAATTATTACGTCTGTTGTGCAGTGCTTCGATGACATTATTGGTTTGTTTTCTTTCTTTAATTTATTTATGTACAACGCTATGTACATATAACGTAACAATATAGCAACCTAAAATAGGTATTACATTTCTTGCTTAATTTATTTTAACATGTGAATTATTATCATGCAAGGGTCCCTAATAAAAATCCAATTCAAACCAAAGTAATATAATATATATACCTAGATACTATATATTCAACACTCTTATAAACATGAATAAAGCCAGATTCATATATAAATGGTACACATATTGTAGTATTTATCTCGAGTAGAAAAATAAATGTGAAGAAAAAAATGTATAAATTAAAATGGTTTTTATATAAACGAAAAGGGATGAATGCTTCTAAAACTATGTAAAGTAATCCTTAGATACTGGATACGAGTAGATCCAATCTCTAGACGGCTCAGATTCACACACCTACAAAATATCTGACATATTGTAAGACGGCAATACATTATAGGTAATACAACGAATTTTGTGAGAGTACGTTACACACAAAAACAAACGTACCTACTGAGTAAAGGCTGTAGTAAATCTTGTATTTTGCGTTCTAGCTATTGCTAGTGGGATGAGATAATCCAGGCTATTGGTGTTGTGCCAGAACGTAGCCTGAGTATTGTCGGCGTGTTGGCTCCCGGCCAGGGATAATGGGCTTTACACTGAATGGATTTGCGTACCGAGGTCAAAGTAAAACCTGAATGGTATACAGATTACCAACGTATAAATACTTTAAATGATTCTTTATTCTGGAAATAATTTGACCACAGTGAAGGTGTTAGTAACATAAAAAAAATTTGGTGCAGTCGATCGGAAGTTAAAACCGAAATAACTTTTGTAGGTGTACATTGGACGTAGGTTATTTAACCATTCGAGAGTAATAGGGAATATGCATGTTTTTTTATTTCTTAATCTGATCATTTACATCTCTTAAATAGGCTTGAAAATAGTCAAACTAATTTTCAAAGTGAAATTTAAAACGCTGACTAAATTTGAGCAATTCAAACGCCTCCATTTTGCGCGCGTTTTTGGACAAATTCAATGACGTCATTGTCATTTTGTGTTTGTTTACTATTGAGTGTTTCAGTTATTTTATACCTTTTTACAGTTTTAATTGCTATAAAAATCATGGAAGAAGTTATTGTTTCTCGCAAACACTACTATCACAGTAGGAATTTCGACGATTTTAATTTCGATAATGTAAAAATCGACGTCACATTTCGTTTCGACCAATAGTACGTTTGTAGGGCGTTTTGTTGGTTTGAATTTCCCTCCTTTAATTTATTTTCTGGGTTTAAATAATCACTAAATAAAAGAAATAGCTTTCAAGTATATTGTAAAGACAATAAAGAATTTAGAAAAAAATATTTGAAACAAATATAAGTTTTATGCATATTCCCTTTTTTGAGGTTTCGTTACTTTAATTTTTAATTGACTTACTTTGATGGCCTCAAAGTATCTCTTAAAGGTTCTATCGTGGGTCGTTCAATACTCAACAAACTAATAAAAATATCAGATAGCCGCTGATAAAATTAGAAATATGCGATTGTTCTGTTATTTTAAGTCTTATACTAACGTTATTGATGTTACGAAACCCTTAGTGTACGACTTGCGCTTGACTGATTCTTTTTATCACGAGGGCCAGGGGTCATAACCTCACTGCGGCTAAAGGTTTACAATTTGACTACTAAAATCAAACCATTTTCCACCGTTGCTAACCCTTTAACCTCATTAAAGTAAAATGGGGTTTCCGATCTCAATAATACCTTTAAATAGACATTGATACTAAGTAGACCCTAATAAAGCATGAATATACACTATAGTTTATATTGAATAGACTTGATTGAATAAAAGTAACTAAAAGAATATGGAAGACAAAACAAAAATCCAGTAAGGACTAGTAGTTGGTAGTCCGCGTAGGCGCTCAAATCTTTTTGATATTCCGAAAGAAACGTGGGTTACGTTTTAAGCTTTCTAGACAATACAGCCAAGGATGCTTGTGCCAGGATTTTGTTTTACCTTTTCACCGGTTCCAGTGTTAGAATTCATGTTATTCGTGTGCAATTATATAATACGTGATGTGAACAGACAAGTCAGACACATGTCTGAATTAGGTGTAACCAACGAAAGGCTTCTTTATAAACTCACAACGTATTACAGAAAGGTGAGGTCATGTTTTAGGGTCGGATAGTAGATTTCGTGAATTATTTAAAGCACCAGAGCTTTTAGAAAAACACGTAATTTTGTACAAAAACCTTCTTTTTTACAACATAAAGTACTATCTTGTGAGACAAAAAGTTTCTATGAATGAAAATGTTTATAGTGATGTAACATTCAAATACATACATGTGTATATATATACTTAGTAATAACTGCTTAGAATTCTCGGTCCTAATTTGTATACCCACACATATTGAATGCTCGTGTATTCAGGACATTTTGTCCAGAAATGTCTATTAATTTTATAACTACACAAAACTATAGACTTTTATCTTCATACCAGTTTTTGCACGGGACATTCTAGGTTCAGCGGTTTGGACTGTGTGTTGATCTCTAGGTATGTCAGTCACCTTCCTCTTTTATATAGATAGATTTTCTTCAAACAGAGCTGCATGTAACAGAAATTTGTCAAATATTTGATTTGAAAAATTATTGATGGAATATTGAATTTACCAGTTTCTGCTAAGTGAGATAGCTATACTATGGTGGCCATGGTTGAGTGGATAGGAAACTTTGCTGGACACGTAACTAGAGCTGTCGCTCTCGGCCATTCCAAACACCTGTGCTAGTAGATATAATGGAACCAATATTCTCAGTATTTCTGTACAGCTGGTGTGGTAAAATAGGCATTTTTTAGTTTCTGGTATCAGATATATATTTAAACTAATAGAAAATGGAATAGTATATATAGTTTCTAAGGTCTTTTTTTTATTTTTTTTAATCATAATGTGAAGCTTTGGTTTTCTGTTGATTTCAAACATTAATCTATACAAATAAATAAAATTGGAGTGTCTGCTTGTAAAATTGAAATTTTCTATACACGGTACATATACCAAAATAGTATTTAGTACAATTTTTGTCTATCTATCTGTCTATTTATTCCGAGTAATCTCTGGAACGGTAGGACGGATTTTGACGGGACTTTCACTGGCACATAGCTGATGACTTAAGGAGTAACTTTTTTAGACTAGGTTTGTCCCGCGGCGTTGCCCACGATTCGACGTTCAGCTAATTTAATAATAAAGTTACAGGTGACAGGCACTTGCGTCTCAGATGACAACGTCCTACATAAGGTACAGATATTTCAATCACTTCGCAGTTCTCAGATAAGATTGATCTAAAATACACTAATACAATATTATTATTTAAGTCAATGCTTTGTTTAGTACTCTTAGCTATCTTAACTTGGTCTTGAATTGATCCCACGGGTAGACCTTAATCTTAGGTGAAGTCTTGCATGCGACCAATACGTTGAGGAATTGTAGAAGATTATCTTTACATGATTTCTTTCTATTTTTTAACCGACTTCCAAATGGAGAAGGTTCTCAACTGGATTGTTTTTTTTATGTATGTACACTGATTACTCCGTCAATTATGAACCACTTTAAAAAATATTTTTGTATCCGAAAGGGTATACTTCCCAGTGGTCCCATTGCCACTATATCAGAATCTGGTGATGGGATCCTAAGGAAATCGAAGGAAACCCTCAAATTTGTTAGGCACGTACTATGTTTTTCGTATATTTTTTAAAGCTATTGCAGTATTTACACCTGGTAGTCATCATTTCATGATGATGACCTGATCATAGAAGATACAACTCCTTAACGGTTAGGAGTTGGAAGATAAATCTTCAAATGTCATGTGTATGTATGTTACCGTTAGGTACTCATATTCTTTCAAGTTATTTAGGTGAACTGATGATGGAAGGTACCTACAACTCCTCAACAGTTAGGAGTTGGAGGATTTTTTTTCAATTTCATTCGTATGTACAGATCTATAGTTGTACCAAATACACGAATAGAGTATTATTTGTATTCTTTCAAGTTGTTTAGGTGAACTAACAGGTAAGGTTAGAAGATAGATGAAACTTTAATATACCGATCTAATAACAGGTAGCACTTAAACAGACTTGAAAAAAAAAAACATCAAAAGATGTTTTATACTTTTTATTTTTTGAAGTCGGTTTTTTTAAACGAAGTTTTTATACCATATATGATTTTCTGCGTCTTTGGCAACAATCCACTATGCTATGCATATTCTTATGACGAATAAATAAAATACTGATTAAAATCGCTGATAGTACGTAACTCGAGCATGCCCAACATACAGCATTTTCGTTCAATTCTCATATAAGGCAGATGAAAGAAGTACCGTAAAGATTTAAATCATCGTTTAAATCACATAAATGTGTTTATATTGAAATGATTTTAACCATTACTGAATATACCAATAAAAAAAAGTAAAACCCAACTACGACAAAAAACGACGCTGAAAAAGCATGAAACAAATTTCAAAAGCCGTAGTCAAGCGTTGTTATTATGCATAATATGTATATATATGCATAATATTTGGAATATAATAATAATAATAAATAATAAATATTTCGGACATCTATCACACAACGCCATCTAGTCCCAAGCTAAGCAGAGCTTGTGTTATGGGTACTAGATAACTGATACAAATACATATATACTTTTTTTGTAAATACATACATATATACAAGTAACACCCTTTCTAATGATAACAAACACGGCACATTTATCTAAAATTATTATTTTAATACAGTACTTTATGTCGGCTAAAGGGCTCCACGTTAGATTCAGTGACACGTCATATAGCCTATAACCAGCAGACAATCATGACGCTTCTAATGACATCTCATTTGTCCAGTCCTAATGAGTAGTTAATGAGCTATGAGGGAACAAATGAA
The DNA here is from genome assembly GCA_905220595.1 of Spilosoma lubricipeda. NCBI lineage: Eukaryota > Metazoa > Arthropoda > Insecta > Lepidoptera > Erebidae > Spilosoma > Spilosoma lubricipeda. The sequence continues at coordinate 13,036,053 of HG992282.1, read as the reverse complement.
CATACATACATACATACATAGCCTGTCAAAATCATAACCCTCCTTTGGCTTTGCCGTAGTCGGGTAAAAAAAAACTTGAAGGCCTGAAATAAATACTACCGCTCCAACGATCGACAAACATGAAATATCATCTAGGCGTAGTCTAATAACACGAAATGGTACTTAGTACATATTAAACTTAACATAAGAAAGTACTAGAGATTGGTATGTTCAAAAGTATTTACACAAAGAGTATCAAAAAGGCGGGTACTTTTAAAAATGCCATTGGTAGTTTGGGTACTTTTATAGATTACTAACGCTCCAAAAATTTTTATCCCAAAATAGTCAGAATAAGTTTGAAAGGTCGGGCGAACAATAATTGAAGATTTTGTACTAAAGGTCCCAGTTATAAGTTGGGATGCCAACTCACTATACATTGTCCCCTATACCCAAATGACAAATGACTTGCTTCTTTCAGGTTGAGGGACCTAAATGGAACCTTTATTTATTGTTCACAACGAAATAAAATGAAAGGCTTTCAAGAAGGGAATGCTCTATAATAATATAATATTGGAAATCCGTTGAGATATAGACATTTGTGCACCTTATTGAAGTTACATTGGAAGATGACATATACGTACCTACTTCTATATTTTTGATGTGAAAACTACTTTAGCGGCGTTGTGTACTTTGGAAAAAAATATTTTGGGATAGGTAAAAATGTTAAACTCGCGTCAGGACACGTGGTCTCGTAAGACGGCGGCGCAGGGCGCATGGTGACAGTTGAAGGCTCGACTGTGTAATTTGACATGACTGGTAATATGTTTATACTGTACTAGCTGAACCCGCGTGTTACCCGCGGTTATTGTTGTAACGCGAGTAACGCCGCGGGACAAAGTTAGTCTAAAAAAAGTAGCCTAAGTTACTCTCCGGGTCATCAGCTACCTGCCACTGAAAGTCCCGTCAAAATCCGTTCAGCCGTTCCAGAGATTACCCGGAACAAACAGACAGACAGACAGACAGACAGGCAGAAAGACAGACAGACAGACAAAAAAAATTTTAACTACTTTTTTGGTATATGTATCGTGTATACATACATATGCATTGATTATTGCTGTTATTTTAATATTACAAACAGACACTCCAATTTTATTTACTTGTATAGATAGCATTAATCAATATTTTTATAACATTACAATAAGCATTTTTTTTCTTTTTATTTATTTAAAGAGCGAAGAAGTTAATTTCAGGTGAGCTTAAATAGTTTAACAAAACTACAAACAAACAGTTGTTTGTTTATAGTTTTAAGTTTTCACTGCTGTCGGCAGTCCTCATGTGACTGCTTTGTGTTTTTTTGATCGGTTTACGATTGAAACACTTCTACGTTAATAGACTTTTTAGTCTATTAACGGCATACGATTGCTTTATTTTTAAAGCAATCGTATTCCTTTAAGTTGTCTTCTCGCTAAACGCTAATGCTATAAGGGCGCCTACAAACCATGCACTCATCATAGTTAGGCCGCCGGCACAAGCCGAAGAGCATTATTTCAGTTCTGAACCGGCCGGTTGTTACGAACGGGTGACGTATACGTACGTATATATCTTGTAGACAGGAATAAATAAAAGGAAACTCCCCAGTATTCATAATAAATAACAGTAAATGCGGTCAAAAATATTTGAATCATTATCACGTCAAGTCCAGTAAACAAAATTCACTGCTACGACGTCACAGGTCATGTCGATGAAAACGGTAACCAAGTAACCAAGCCTACAGCGAATGCTGGAGCGTACTTCGGGAAATTCAGGTCGGATGCTGTGTATGAAGCATGATGGATGAAAGCCAAAAACCTACTAAAAAAAGAAAATGGGAGTTTGAGAGTGTAGAAAGTTTACAGTACACAATCAATAGGAGGTCAATCGCCCAGAAGAAATCTGTAATGAAATCAACAAATGCAGGATCGTTGCCAGCTAAAAGTATGGTCACCTGCCTCTTTTTTCGAAGCATGAACCAGTAAGAAGATTTGACATAGTATTTTTTTTTACCAATCTTTGAGAAATCCATCAGTGGAATGCGATAGGTTGATGATGAGTTTGAGAAAACATTTCAAAAAACTGCATTTCCTGCTATATCGACAAGTACATGTGTCGCTTTGCCTGATGTAATGACGCCACCTACGCCCCCTACATGTGGTAATGTAGGTACTTACATTAGGTCAGGTTACGTTAAAATTAATTGTGGAGCAATATTACAACTGAATTTTATTTCAAGAATTTATTTTAACAAGTTTTTCCAAGTCAGCATTTAGAGAATTAAATACCTACGTGTATTAATAGTAATTTCACAAATTGATTAATTTAAGAAAACATGTCATGAGTCTATGTCCTAGGATATCGATAAACATACATTCACACAATTTCTGGAAATACATATATCTTGTTTTATATAAAAATCAATTGTTGACAAACGATGTCTCGCTAAAACTCGAGAACGGCTGGGTCGATTTAACTGATTTTGTTTTCGAAATGTTTGTCGTAGTGCAGGGAACTTTTAAACGGTGAGAAATTAAAAATAACTTGAAAATCCAAATGTTATGTGTACGAAGTAGCGGGCACAGCTAGTTCTTTATAATAGACTACACTGAGAACTTTTTCTAAAATCCAAGTGAATTTATGGAAGTCCATAATTAAACAATTTTGCACGTTTTAGCTTATATTCTCAAATTTTAATTTAGTATTTACCAAACAAACATCACTAATTAGAGTTTTATTTAAAGATCGTTATCCACCTGATTTATATCCTTTTTAACTGTTTGGAGAAAATTTTAATTCAAGCGTCCTGTGTAAATATTTTCACCCTTTCCCTACTATTTTAGCTGGTCTTTGATCCCTTAAATTGATATTTGGTTTCAAGAAAATTTTCTAGACAGAAAATATTTCCAGATTAATCGCCTTTCAGAATTTAAAAAGTAATTTATTTGGATATTCTATATTAATTTTAATACCTCGTTAGTCTTGCGGTTAACGTATGCAACTGCCGATCAAGAGGTCTCGAGTTCGCATCCCGGGTGGGGCCAAAAGTGTTATTGAATTTTTTTGATTATAGAAATACTTAATGACAGCTCGGAGTTTGGAAGTTGTGGTCTGAACCCCCGTGCTTCGGAGAACACTTAAAGCTGTCGGTCTTGCGCCTGATCTCTTCCCTATCGTGTCGGTTAACCGTCACGTGTTATCCGACACGACCGGGAAGAGATAAGACGTCCTGCAGCTTTACGTGTTCTCCGAGGCAAGGGGGTTAAGACTCTAACTTCCAAACTCGGAACTGATATTAAGTAATATCTAGTCTATAATCAGAAAAACTCAAAAACAGTTTTTAGCACGACCCCGGATTCGAACCCGAGACTTCTAGAATCAGCAGTCACATAACTCAACCGCTAAGTTAAAGAGGCAGTCAAACTGTGGTATATAAGTGACTAGATGTTGCCCGCGGCTTCACCCGCGTGTATAACGGTTATCGCGGCAAATAGTAGCCTTATTCCGATGTATAAGCTATATTGCTGTAAAGTTTCATTTAAATACGTTTAGTAGTTTTTTTCGTGAAAGAGTACCAAACATCCATCCATCCATACTTATAAACTTTCGCGTTTATAATATTAAATAGGATAGTAGGATATAAAGTAACGCGAAACCGTTGGATGTGGGCAGAACAGGATAGATTGCTGAGAAGAGTCTCGAGGGACGCGCCTATGTCTGGAAGTCGATTGTGATAGGCTGATGATGATGATACTGGTGTTAAAGTATTTCGTAACTTATTGACATCTCTAAATATATAATCAAATAATGACAAGATGTCATCTTACTGAAAGGGAAAATTCATTTTCTCACCATTTTTCTCTCTTTTATGTTTCTTTATGCAGTCGCAAAACTTTTTGCGAGAAATATAAAGGGTTTACCCACCGCTGCGAGACGGAAGAATCCGTATTCTTTAGGGACACCGAGGACAATGAGCGTGGCATAATGAAAGCGCTCCCTCAGCGGTGCTATCTTATCATTTATTATTTAGAAAAGCTGTTTAAACTACTACCGATTTTGCGTTAAACAGATTGTTTGAATTTATTCTAATTTAATTATCTTTGAAAGTTCCTTAGTGAAGACTGTTGGATTTGACTGCACACAAAGTTAATCAATTATGAATGAGTACAATATCTATACTTATAAAATTTATTTATAAATTACAGCTTTGTATATTATCATAATAAATCTATACTAATATATAAAGCTGAAGAGTTTGTTTGTTTGTTTGTTTGAACACGCTAATCTCAGGAACCGCTGGTCCGATTTGAAAAATTATTTCAGTGTTAGATAGCTCATTTATCGAGGAAGGCTATAAGCTATATATCATCACGCTAGGACCAATAGGAGCGGAGCACCAATGAAAAATGTTTCGAAAACGGTGGAAAATTATTACGCTACGGGCAATAGAAGACGCAAACGAGGTTGCGTGGGTCGGCTAGTCTGAATATATTTGTTAAGAATTACTTACCTCTGTTGTAAATTACATTTCATTTTACGATTATCTGATAAAACTTGCTATAGCAAACTTGTATCAGATCAGTCGTATCAGAATAAATAATCTCTTTACTATGGTCGTTCACTAGTTTTCAAAGAAATATATTTTATTAATATCTCAATGATTTATTTTTATTTGATCGAAAATTTGTATCTATTGTCAATTCTGATCTGAAACCTACACAGCTTTGTTTGAAACCTAGTCTGTTTTCACTGATTAGCCACCGTTTTATACGGATTTTACCAAATATGTATGGTTACAGATTAATTTTCTAAGTCTCGTAGGCTTAACTATATCCTCAGTCACGTGACTGACTTTTCATCTCCATCGTGGTCTCAGTATTTAAGGGGATATAAAACTACAATTATTATTACCAGGTATGGTATAGGTATATATTTATTACTTCGTATCTAAAGTACAGTCTAGTTAACAAGTTAGTGTTTATATTCTGTATATATGTATGTACCTAGTGAAGAGCCGGATTACCGACTCTAATAACCCACGGTCATATCCGTATCCTTGGATATTCATTTTTACGACGTGACGCAGCGCAAATGCCTATACAACAAAAATAAGTACTTAGCAAAACATTACCTCTAACACTAAATAAAACAGATTTATAATATAAAAAACACAAAAAGTAATCTATAAATAAAAAAAAAAAGTTTTTTTAGTTATTTTAAATTACATAGGGTACTTAAATAGAAATAATCAATTAATAAAAAAAATGTCTATTCCGGCTAATCCCTGGTATTGCTGGACCTTTTTTGACAGGAATTTCATCTACAGATACCTGATGTTATAAAGAGTAAGTCTAGCTACTTCTATTTTAGAAAAAATACATACAAAATACAACTTATCAAAACAAATTAAATAGTAAACAATATCCGATTAAAAAGCTACAAACGGCACCGCGGAGCACAGCTGATTTAAAATATAAACATTATACAAAGGAAATATAAACATCTACGAATGAAAGAAAATAAATTAATATACAAAAAAAAAAAAAAGAATTCCTACAACCAAATTCAAGCGGACTGTTTTTAGTAAGAGAGAACATCCCTTGCTAGTAGTGCTACAGGTAGATTACTACAAAAAGAGTCGCTTATTTATTTTCTTCCTTGAAGTACACAGAAATGTTGAAGTACTATTTCTATAAAGCTTTTTAAATTACACCTCATTAAAAGAGTAGCGCGTATATTAAGCGTGAAATGATTGTTAGTGAACGCAGGGAATGCCACCCCGTCCACCCTAACTAACTCTTTTCACATTTTTTTTCTTCGTTTTTAACAGCGCAACTAAGTTCACGTCTATCTCTCGTCTTCTCATTTTTTGTCTCTTTTCATCATATAAGTTACAATCTTACACAGTAGTTTGTAACACAGATATGTCAAGTCAAACATGTTAACTTGAGCTCTAAAAACCTAGTTTTTTGGTAAGTCTGAAATAAATTTTCCTTTAATCACCTTGTGGTAGAATTATAGACGTTAAAGTATGGCATAGCTCCACGTTTATATCATATAGCTTCCATTTGCGTCACATTTTACGGGAATGTTACTGTCATGCCTTTACTCACTCTACGTCCTAAAAGCAACCCACTTTTGTACTAAATATTTATTCATGTTTCTTCTCTGAAATAAGATATTTGCCTCAGCTTTTCGTTTTTAGTAAAACTCGCAGCGATTTCTTACTTAGATTAACAAGTTTCTATCACGGTTTTATCCATATAAGGTATCTAGCAAATAGGTAACCCTTCTCCTCCCACTATTTATTGGATATTCACTACAAAATGTTCCATTCTAACTACAGTTTGCCATGCGACTTCATTCTCTTTTTCACAAATATAGTTAGGGTATATTAATTTTAGATTAATCTGTATCAGCACATGATAGTTAGTGAATACGCTTTCATAATCGAAATTTTCTTACCTTCTAAACCTAACCTACCTACTTAATATATAAACGCTTTTACAGTTCCTTAATATCGTAAACCCGTAATAGTATTTTCAGAGATAAACATGTTGTATTGTTTTATCCTAACAAAATAAAACTTAAATCATTAAGTCAGAGTTGTAAACAATAAATAAAACAAATAAAAATCGCTGCTTGTATAGGAAGCGTAATTATTAAATATGCATATCATAAATGGAAACAAGAAAAATGACACGGTTTATCTTAATGTTGCACAATGGGGACAGACGCGTTATAATTTATCTTTCGAAACACGACATCTTATTTATTTAAAAGCATTAAGAAAAAAATGTGACAAAGAACCTCATCCGTCAAATGTAAAGGTGATCATTCTTTTAGAGAAGCTACTCGCTCTGATACATACCGCACAATGTTTTTGGTCGTTTGAGTGATATGTGTCTGTGATGAATGTCTTGATTACATTCCTGTGACTCAAGAGTGCGGCTGACAGATGACCACTTCGTTTATTGCCTCCTCAAAGTAGCGGCTATAAATAAAACAGTATTACTTACTGCGAGCGAAATAGCTTGATGCCTTTTGCGGGTCTATAGTTCAAGCTTTCTTAGAATAATTATGAATGTCAGAAGATAAGTTGTTGACTTTAATTTAATATTTTGTATATATATAATTAATATGTATATTACGTTTTATTTATTAAATAAAGATTTGAGATATTTAGTAAAAGTTCTGACTTGAGTTCTGGTCTAAGTTCTATTTAAGGATGTAAGAAAACTGCTTGAAAGTCCTGTTTGTGAAATACGTATCCCAGTAAAAGTCAAATTGCTATCTTTATAGTACATACTTACATTATTACAAAGAATACAAATAAATAAATTGAGGTGTCTGATATAATTATAAATTAACTGCTGTACACTAAACGCATATGAAAGTATATACGGTACTCACATGAAAAAATCATTTTTTTAAATGTTTGTCTGTCGGTCTGTTTTTTCGGGCTAATCTCTGAAATGGCTGAACCATTCTGACGGGACCTTCACTGGCAGACAGCTGATATTATAACGAGTAACATAGGCTACTTTTATTTTAGAGAAATAACATGGTTACTTGAACGCAAAACAAATATCAATTAAATAGTGAAAAATATCTAATTCAAAAGCAACAAAAACCGTAAGTTTTTTATTACTTTCGGTTTTTGTTGATTTTCCCCCTCCGGGGCGCAGTTAGTTAAATGTAACATTGCTAAGAGTACAATATTACTGTACTGTCACGCAAATTCATTTTCTGATAAAGTTTATGACGTCTACTTTATGGTACTTACAGTTTCATAGTCATTAGCACGACGAGCAAGAATCACTTAGCGTTTTTTTTATAAACGTGGAATTTGGCACAGGCAATTAAGCGAATGTACTCGAACAAACTTTTAATACAGTAAAGATTATGTCAATTCAAAATATTAAAAGTTAAAAAAATATGTTAAAATGTACATTTTAAACATCTATTTATATTTATTACAAAAGAAAAAAGGTTATAATGGGAAATACTTTAGTGTAAAACACTGTTAATTACTTTTTGAGATAATATTTTATTTAAAATCCATTACATGTATGTTTGTAAAATCTCCCGCGACACAAGATATATTTCTAATGCAGCAGTTATCATTAAAAAAAACACTCTGTATAAGGAGAGCTGTACAATATAGGTTAAATGAGTTGCCGTGATAAACGGGCACGTCATAAGTTGATCCGCAAAAAGATATATAATATGAAAACGGTTCGTTGGTTTTGTGTCTCTGAAGCGCGATGGTGAACCCAGTACTCACGGGTGGGCATCCATGCACGACGCTAAACGCTCCTCATTTTTCTATAGTTGGAGGAAAATTGCTGTCGTATTTCCGGCTCACATGTCCTTAAGCCGGAGACAACGATTATCCGCGGGGAAATAAAATGGAGACACGAGAATCATTAATCTTTTTCTTCACTGTATTGTTGATGGAACTTATTAAATTGTTCATTAAAATGTTGGTACCTTTTAAAACGTTTATCCTAATTTTAACCTTGCTTTACGAAATCATAACTTAACTGACGTTACAAAAACTAATATTATACTTACAGCCTTGTCAAAAATATCGACGGCTATTTAGAATCTTTCATTTGATACATCAAGGATAATTTATGGGTTACTTATCGTTTTCTGCATGTATTATGGTGTCCCGTATGGGCTGATAAGGCGCATTAGGGGTGTGGAGAGGGCTGACAAATAGTGTCTATTTTTGGCCCATTGTCCATTGTAATGTGTTACTTCGGTGAGTAGGCCAGTATATTTACTATGTTTACATGTCATCCTACAAAGGACCTGAAAACGGAAACAGACGGACGGACGAATACGGTAAAAAAATACTTAATATTGTTCTGCCTTTTATGTGATGTTCGATTATAAAGTAGACGTTATAGTTTTTTAAATCTGCTATTACAGTGTCCCAGAATCTACATGTATAAACAAGTTCTTCAGTAACTTGCTCCAAAATTAAATTTGCACTAATTTTTGAAAAGTAGTAAAAGTAATTATAGAACAAGTAAAAGTTGGACACAGTCCCACAGCCGTCGGTCTGGCCTAGCAAAACTTGTGCCAATTATAGCTAAGGTGACCATGTATTTATCTAGCTAAGACAAGAACTGTCCCAAATAATGTAAAATATAATTTAAATAACTCGAAAATAAAACCCAGAACGTTATTGTAGCAATGATTATCATTCACCAAGGCGTATTTTCTTTTAAACTCTACATTGCTATTTATTGTTTATATTCGTGAAAGTATTTTCCAATAAGAAAGATAAGAATGGCTATAATTCTTGAGGGGTCTCGAAGATTTCACATTAAGTACACTAAGCGTAATCACCAAGCGTTTGAATTTTATAGACACTTCTAATCACATTTGGAGACAGTTCAAGAAGCTCGGGGTGTAGGGCCACCCTGTTAATAGCCGAAGAACCACACTAAGGGGCGCCACTAGGTCTTATCTCGCCGCTTCCGACAGCGTTGACTTACATTTAATTGTCCAAGTTTTATTATAGCCACCCTAATACCCAATATTGGAACCAAAGAACTGATATTGATCGAAGTTTTGAATACCATGGTTGTTACTGATACCGAGTTCACATTCTGAGTAGAATGTTTAATTCCATATGCTTTGTTATGTAGGTAAATGTAAAGAAAATGCAAATAAGAGAATAAGATTGGGTCGTTTTAAAACTTTTAACTTGAACCTTTTGAATTGGATTAAGAAAGTACTTTGCCCAGGTCGTTATTAAACGGCATCACTGCATAATGTTCTGTGCTTGTTGATTAGATAAAAGACAAGGAAAAAAATCTTCGTTGGTCTTATCAACCTGCTGTTATTTCTGAATCCAAGATCCACACTTCAAATGGTTACAACCATAGCTACAATACAAATTGCGTAAAAATCGTTACGACATATATATGCGGGTTTTAGAAGTTTTTTAGGTTTAATATTAGTTTTATATTTATTGAGGTAATTTGTTCCTTATTACATTAATTCAAAAGAAGTTAATCGTCTAAGAAATATTTTGGATATATTTACTTTTGATTTTGGTGATATCAATGTAATTATAGAAGCCAGTCATTGCTTATAATAATTGAAATGAAAGCGTGGTTGTTTTAAAATATTTTAAATGGTTTAAACATATAATAACCGTCGACCCACGCAACCTCGTTTGCGTCTTTAATTGCCCGTAGCGTGATAATTTTCCCCCGTTTTCGAAGCATTTTTCATTGGTGCGCTGCTCCTACTGGTTCTAGCGTGATGATAAATAGCCTATAACCTTTCTCGATAAATGTACTATCCAACACTGATATAATTTTTCAAGTCGGACCAGTAGTTCCTGAGATTAGCGTGTTCAAACAAACAAACAAACTCTTCAGCTTTATATATTGAATGACTCTTTAATTATTCCATCTCACTAGAGTGTAATAAAGTCATAATTTGAAACATACATAGTGAGGGTCATTGGCTCCTGCAGCAAGAAACAACAGCCCGGAGAACAATTCAATTTACTTTTATAGCCTCTGCTGATCCCCTTGTGCGGATCAGCTTCCACAGGAACTAATCATCGAATCTACGCCTTGATTCGTTATCTCCTCTTCGCAACTGATTGCTTTTAAATCCAATACTCGACCGTAAAATACGGTATTTGATGGCATATTGGAAATAAAAGACTTTCGATGGATAGTGTTAATAATGGTCATATTAAACTTTAATGTTGAAGAGATATAGGTTAGAGTTACTGTACCATACTCATATGTAGCATATGTGATTTCTCTGTCTTGGTTTTCTCATATTTTCTAGTATCTTATTACTAAACCGTTTCATAATACACAACACTTTGAGTTCGGTTACTAAAGAATCTAACTATCTGGACAGTTCTACTAAAATTGTTAAAATTTAACTGCCCAGTTGCTCCCAGTAAAATTAAATGGTACAACAAAGCTATTAGAATATATTATACAGAATAGAAAATATTGTACAGAAATTGACTTACATATAGAAAATGTAATAGAGATCGGTTTTTACCTGAAAACTTTGAAGTTAGAGGTAGGTATAAAATAAAAGCAATTTGAAAGAACTAAAAGCTAGGGTTTTTGGTGGTAGCTTTACTTTGAGAAATTAGATTTTTACCAAATTTATGTTAGGATTTAGTATTTTAGGCAGAAATAACTCTGTCATCCATTTATTTGAGTAAATTACTTACGTAATAGATTTAATGTACTAAGGTTCATTTTCTCTTAAAATTTTTGAAGTAAATATCTGAATTACTTTAAAGTTAAAACATTTTGTTACATATATAGTATAGGTCTACAAGTTAATTGAGAACTGTGTAACGCAGAGGGCGAGGTTAGATAATGATGATTGCTAATCAAAACTTTGATCTATTCCTTTTCTTGTACTATCAGATGGAAATATTTAAGCCTGTATGTAATCCATAACTGAATAACTAACTTAAGAAAACTTAAGAAACAATGCATTTGGACTGGCCCTCGAAGTGTTAAATACAATTGCAATGATACGAAGCATCCAATTGATAAAAAAACTATTATTTGAAGAATTTACCAGAAGTTTTCGGGATTTCTACTCCAACATTTACCTACGTACTTTTCAGACCGGGACACAAATTCAAAAGATAGTATAATCTTTCAGACCTATCTTTTCAATGGTCAACAAGCACACCAAAACTTGGAGTTTTGCCAACGACCAGTGATATTATATATTATGTGGATACATAGCAAGTTTTTACATAATGTTGTTATACACACTACGTGTTTACGATGGATACAGTTCAAACGTAACGATTTATTAAAGTTCTTTTTTCTTAATATGCACGAAATTGACAATAAAAAGCTGAATGGTAGTTATTTTAATTATGATATACGATTATTTCTACCTGCGGTCAAAAGTTTTGGTTTAATAGTATGACTGCCTAATTTGCACAGATGTAACACAGGCACATAATCACTTTGCATAATTATGTAAATAGCTTCTAGCTAGTGTTCTCCACAAGTTATAAACACTATGCAACAAATAAATATATATTGAAAGCTTGAAAAAATAAATAAAGGTCTTTTCACTAAGATACAGCTACATAAATTAGAGTAAAAAACAAAAAGCTTTTATGCACAGTACGAACTTACAAAGAAGGAAAAACAAAAGATAGAAACTAGTTACCGTGAAGTTTAAACATTGAGTTATCCGAAGCATATTGTCTTCGCTTTAAATCAGTGATGTGAGTAAACCAAGAAACCAACCTAGTTTGAAAAATTGTTCTCAGAGGAGGGCCCGAGTGTAACCTTTTTCTTTTATCCTTCGCTCTGCCTAAACTACAATTCTCTCAATTTACTTTCCACAAAAGGTATATATTATGTTTCTTGTGGTATGAAGTAGGTACTGGAATTCGTACTCACTGACATTTTTTTATCATTACGTTTTGTTTTTTTTTTTAAAAGTTACACTTGAAAAAGTTATGTTTAAAGATAGCTAAGTGATTCTTATAACGCATTCCGATGTGATCTTTCCTGTGTCTATAATCTTGATGAAAAATTCCGCATGTGGTATAGTGGGTTAATAGAAAACGGAAAATGTATATTAATTCAAATCACTCCCAAATGAACTACGGGTTTGAAGTTCATTTGGGAGTAAATTAAGATATTTAAGATTCCTACTTACAAACTATTAACCACCTACGTACTTGTATGAATTAAGAAATAAAATCTGCAGAATCTCCAAGCTACCTCAAAGTGGAATTTAATTCCTCTAGAGTCTAGTCTGACGCGATTGATCGTTAGCGTTCCAAGGCACCAACTGGGACATCGATGATTTAATATCGTTCTAAAGATATAACCGATTCTTTTTAATAAAAGTATCGTAAATACGATAACCTTTAGGACTTTGTCCTTATATACTGTTACAAAAAATGTAGATATTCTAGAACTTTATATCCATCCATCACGAAATGGTTAAATTAAATCGATTAATGTATAAGAGGCTAAACTTAGACTATAATCTGTAGTAAATACATCTATATCTCTAGCAGAACGTATCATCAGAAAGATGATCTTCTCAATATAAGAGTTATTACTGTGTATATAAGTCTCACTATGCGATAGCTAACTTTAACATGCTCTCGATATAAAAATAAAAATGTTATTTACAGACATTTATATCACACATCACAGGACGTGCAGTCACAATGCCATTATTATTTTTTAGAACATCGCAATAGGTTTAACAGACATATTTTTCAAGATAATTCTATAAATATCGAAGTTAATTAAAACCGAATAAACTAAGCTATTTCTAATGTATACGTGATATATTCATTAGTTTAAATATATTAGTTACTTTATTTTGAATATGATATGTCATGTGGAGATGACAATTACGACATAGTGAAAAAAAAAGTCATGGCCGGTTTTGCAGTTTCGAATCGTCATAGAGAAGTAATTAATAACAGCTGCTGTTTGGATTTTAAGTCATCGATATTTAATATTGGTTGACTTCTGTGGGTTTCTTTCTTGAATTGGCATATAATAACGGAAACTATCGATTCTGGCTTTTGGTCTGTGAATATAAAAATACAAAAATGTAAATAATAACTTATTTCTGAAAGGATACTTACAATGATTTCGGATAATTACTGTATATATAAATTTGAGTGACCAACTGAAAGGACATAGAATGTTAGTATCATCATTATTATGTATTTTCGGAAACAAACAAACTTATATCTTCAACTTTCCTGATACAATCTAGTTATAAAAGAATACTTATTATTGTATAAGCGCTTATGTATGAAAAGAGTACAAGGGTGAAATATTCTCAACAAGACACTTTTCTTGTTTCGAACGTAATAATATCTCCGTATTATTTTCAATACATCGAAAATTAATTTACCTATTATATCTTGTACTGATATCGTAGCGGCTGCCCATTTATTTCGTTCCCGAATGAGCCAAACACGGGAGAGATTCTATCAAAGCTTTATTTCCTTTTCTTTATCACTTTATGCTATTGTTAGAAATAATAGAAACAGATCCAATTTATATTAAAAAAAAGCGATTTTATTCCTGTGGACTGTAATGATTTACGTATTGCTTTATATCTTTTATATGTTTAGTTTATATTTATTTATTTATTTATTAATATTAGGGAAACTTACAGCAATACACTTAAAATAGGTTATAAAAAATAGCAACAATACGCCATTTACAAGTCTCCACATATAGAAACAAAATATTACAAAAGAAAACCCTTTAAAAAAATCAGAAAACACTATGTATTTGAGAATAATTGAAGTTGAGTCCGTTTTTTTAAAAACATTACCTGCATTTCCACTTAATAAGGTTTCAATTAAAGATTCTAGATTTTAAAACGACATCAAATGCAGTCTCCTCCTCATAATTGATAAACTCATAGCAAAAATGTCAAGGTCATGCTTGCGTACTAAGTCGTTATAAATATGACAAGATCGATAAAGAAAACTGTTTTGACGATACCTAGTAACAACTAGTGGTGTTAAGAAAAATGGAGCATGGCGTAATGAATGCACTGGAACGCAGATTTTTATTTTGTTGAGCAACTCAGGACAATCGATTGAAGAAGTCATTATTCGAGCAAGAAACAATATGTTTAGTATACAATATGCATGTCTAATATTGATATACTTGATACCCGCACTTAGCCAGCGTGGGGACATATGGCCTTTACCCTATCCTGAGAGGAGACCCGAGCCCAGCAGTGGGACATTATAGGTTGTTGATGATACATTAATTTAATACCAATTAATATATACCAACTTAATATCAATTTATAGTACGTAAGTAGCGAGGCATATTAGTTGGCACGACATCAACGTTTCTAATTTTTCTTTACACAATATTATTACAGACTTATGAACAACGAATAAACATGTCAAAAATATATAATTTTTTATAGTCTGCAACACTACAACTACAACAGACCTCTCATTAACAAGGATTCCACTCAATCGACAACAATCTCTTTATAAAGTAGGTAGAAAACCTACACTTACTTTTTTTTTTTTTTAAGTATTTTTCTTTTACTTTGTCTATCAATTCAGTAATTTGTCGGCAGATAATATTCAGGGAGCCACTGAAAAATTATTCTTGTATTTTAGATTACTGCCTCGTTGGTCTAGAGGTCTCGGGTGCGATTCCCGGGTCGGACTGCTGTTGAGATTTTCTTACAAGAAATTCTTAATAGCAGCCAGGAGTATGGAAGAGTGCGGCGTTTCCCGCCCGTGCCTCGGAGAGCATGTTAAGCTATCGGTCCTGGTTGTCATGAACATCTATGGCAATCGTTCTTGAGAAGTCAGTGACCTCAAATATACTGACAACTAGTTCAACCGTCGAATTCAGTTCATCTCGGTTGCGGAGGTCTAATGCCAGTCGCTCCGTGTAAAAACTGATATTTAGGTAAAACCGGTTGAACTAGTAGCCGATCTCAAATCTTGGGAATAATAAAGGCTAGGTAGATGATTATTCTAGATTACTTTATTAAATATCACGGGTCCGGTTGCCAATACCTACAAGGCAAAAACTCTGTGTTTACTAATATAATCCACATCGCATATTCTCTACTTCGCATTATGACTAAATCGCATAATGACATAATAGCAAAATGCCCACTTTTTGAAAATAAGTTCAGTCGATACGAAAATACCGAAAGTAAAAACAAAAACTTACATACACTTTGATTACAAGTTACAAACGTACTAGGAACAAATTTAAGAACAATACATAGTTGATGTCCAATTTTTGTTATTGTCTTCGACACAAAAATAAAATGGCAACCCCACCGTCTCCTTACATCTCTGATGAAATTTACGTATTAAGACTATAAATAAAATAACAGCAGTAAATATGTATTCCGATTGTTCCAACTTTAGACCCCACATGAGAAATCGGACCAAGTTTTATGAGTCGGGCATTGCATCCTGTCGTCCCATGTAAATTTTATCGTCTCCCTGAACAAAGCATCTCGTGCTTCGTTTGCTGTTCATTCCTTTTATTATTCACTTACCCAGCAACATGTGAATGGTGTTAGCAGTGCTACCAAATAGGTAAAACTGGAACAGGTAACTTCTACACTAGCTTCGGCTGAATTTACCATTTTAATATTGAATTTTACGTTACAATTCATTGTGGCTCAGGAAAGTATATTAATATTATGTCAAAATTTAAATATTATGTAGACACATTTACAAAAAGTTTATTGCAATTGTATAGTTAGAATTCTACTTCTTCTAAAGTTAATAAGTTGGTTCAAAATATAACAATGCTAAGTTTTAAATGGGTGGGTAGTCGATATATAGGTAGTATTCTAGCCGACCCATGTCCACTTCATTGGGCGTTATTTTTCTGTGATGGGATTTTTTTGTTCAATCATATTAAAATATGGTCTATGTCATTCCGGAATAGTGTCGCTTTCCGTTATTGAAAGAATTTTCAGGATCGGATCAGTACTTCCAAAAATTACCCCCTATAAACATACAAAGTTAGAAACTTTACCTCTATATATTACTAGCTGACCCGGCAAACTTCGCACTGCATTATGTAAGTTAGTTTTACTTTAGTAAGTACTAGCTGAGCCCCGCGGTGTTACCCGCTGTACAACAATAACCTCGGTTAACGACGCGGGTCAATGTAAAAGAAGACTATTTAAAAATTATCCTATATCCGTCTCCTGGTTCTAAGCTACCTCCCTACCAATTTTCAGCCAAATCGGTTCAGCCGTTCTTGAGTTATAAATAGTGTAACTAACACGACTTTCTTTTATATATATAGATTTTCAAAAATTCTGGAATACTTGTTTTACCAAATATGTCCGATTTAGTTTCATATGGGTAGTGAAAAAAAAGTTTATCTTTTAACTTTCTTCTATATAAACCTTGACCTAACAATAACTAACACATAGAAAAAAGAATTATCCAATTTGGTGCAGCCGATCGGAAGTTAGAGTACATACATTTCGGTGATTCATTTTTATTTATTTAGATAGTGTCGTGTCGTGTATACCGCCCCGCGTCCTGCAAAACATAAAGGGCGCGCGTGGCGTCACGAAGGGTATCCTCAGTGTTTTATTTGTCATCTGTGACAAAGTTTATAATAATTTTGGAACACGTTTTTATAGTAATTACCGTTGAGTCGAGGGGTTAATATTCAGTAGAATTATAAAAGATAGTTTTTATCTAGAAAGTTGCTCGAAACATATACAAGATTTGTTTGTACTGACACAAGTTACATATAGATAGAAAAAAATCACATGCACCAGAGGCACCATGATGTAGAACCATCACTAGGCCGCCATGGTATGGGTCACCATGCTGCGTGGTTGCATTGTTTACATTCGCATTCGCAATGAGTATGGTGACCACTGCTCTTGGATTCTGCTTATACTTTCCGTCAGGTAGAGTAGAGTCATTTTGGCAGGGCTATACCTACATAAAAAAACCTACTTCAAGAAGTAGGCCAAATTGAAATGCAACGGGAAACAGCAGCTTTTAAATAATATGTATAAAACCTAAAACGGATGCAGAGCAGAGTTGTGACTTAAACAGCAGGTATACTAGGTAGGAAATACTTGTATTTTAATAAACCACAGAATGATCATGAAATATTGTACTGAACATATGTGGTTATCACATTTGAGTCGCGGGTGCCATTTACTTGTGTGATGCACAGACTGGAGCGGCCGCAGACGGGAGCATGCTATGCGGTCCGCCGACCTAGCGGCCAGTAGCCGCGGGCGGTCTGGCCACAACCACAACACGTCACTCATATTGTCTGTCTAGCCGCCTACTATAAGTGTGTGGCTAGACCTGCTGTTAAATGTAAAGGCTTTCTGTTCAATAGTTGGCTAGAAAAAACAAAATGTCAATTCTTTAGTTAAAGGCATAGAAGTAACAGTAACAAAAACAAATGAAAAAAATAAATAACATAAGTCGATACACAAATGAGTGGTTATGTGACGATTTAACTGCCATTATTATTCATTTACTTTTCTAGATCAAGTTTCTATTTTTTCTTCTTCTTGCATGCAGGCAAGGACAGTGAATGATTTTCTCTACATTATTTTTATTTAAACAAGTGAGCGACCAGGTCTGATGTTTCAGACAGCTCCAGTACCCGTCCATCATCCCTCAACTAGTTTTCACTTCTGAGCATTTTGTTTGTATGATTAAAATTATAAGTGCATTGTAAGAACTGCCGTGGGTCGTATGTCCTCGTTTTGACGACACTCTCCTATCTGCCTCAGCCAATATTGGAATACTTGGCGTTGACATATCGAGCGAAGTCCAGTTTCATGACCATTTGGAGGGTAAGGTCAAATTGGCTTTGAAGAAGCTTGGAGGCTCAACAGATCGAGACAGTATTTTACTCCGGCCCACCGCCTTTTGCTTTATAAGGCGCAAGTTCGGCCTCACATGGAATACTGTCCCCATCTTTAGGGGTTTTTAAGTACAATCGTTACAAAATAAACTTTAATTTCTGCACTTCTGCAAATTACACTTAAGGATGAGGTTTTATGTTATACTTTAGACCCAGGTGGTGTACCGTTATAAAAACATATTTTTATTTTGGTTTTGTCGCAACAAAATCGAAACATTTCACCCCATTCCCTCGTAAGCCGTTAGGCATACATGAACTTTATTATTTTATCGACTTCCGTCCCTTTGTCAATGTTCAATAGGTACCTTTCATTAATGTCAAACTTCAGTTAACGAGCAAAGAACAAACATAGGAAAAAAAGTGATTCTCTTCTTTTGTATGTTATTGTTTTGTACCAGAGAGATTTCTTGGTAAAGGGTATCAGGTATAAATACTAGTGACAAAATACAACACAAACATTAATACTTATACTACTAATAACATGTTTCTCTTCATGGTGCTCTGGTGACACCACTATCAAATAAAAATAATTCATTAAGGGGACAGTATTTTTAAGAGCTGACATCTCAAACAGCTGGAAAATTCCGTATTTAGAATCCTAAACTTTAGTTATTTTTGAGATTATGTAATTTGAGATTATAGCACTATGAGGCATATTCAAGAGTAAAATACAACAGTAACGATACATTATAATATATATCTCCTTGATATGTTGCCAACTCTGTCCGTTAAGGTATTGCCGGGAGGACTTCATGCATAGAATTTCAAAACATTGCCTGTATCTGAAGTCGAAAGAACTTCATAAAAGACTAACTTTGACTCAACGTGTTGTTAATATAAATCCTACTACGTAATAACTAAACATACCTATACATAAACACCTAAGTAAGAAAGTAATATAATCAGGTCATGCCCATATTTCAGTAGAAGTGCTGTGAAGTATGCTAATACGAAGATAATAACAATATCATAAAATGTTATATAGTGCCTTTATATACCAGTAAGGAATGAAAAATACTTTCACGCGTCTTTCTCACAGAATTTGCGAGGATACTTAAGCGACTCTAAGTCACGGTGATAAATAGCACATAGCGTACAATATTCGTATGCCGATATTTCACTATTCAGTACTACTTTCTCATGTTCAATATTGCTAGCTCGAGAACTTATTGCTATTCTAAAACACTATCTATTGCGCTTGATTTTATATCTCACCATTCGTAGAATATCTTGATGTTTCCTTGTGTTGTAGAAATGGGAATTGAAATAGGATGTCACTATAGTGCCTTGTTATGTTATCGGTGTGTGTGTTCCGTTAGATACGTTTATTTTACTTTTTTATTTGAAAATGTTTCAATGAAGTTTTAAAATACTTTATTCACCTAACAGTGAGGTCTAAATTACTTTGAAACTTTATTATAATTTTTATTTGATTTCAATGTTTCAATAAAAGGTACTGTTAAATGAAAATGTGCCTTAATTTAAAATTTTATTATTTGTATTAATATATTTGTTAAACTCATAGTTTCTATTTTATTAAACTCTTTGGAACAATCCATCTATACATATCTATGCAATCTATACATCCATATAAATAAATAAATTGGAGTGTCTGTTTCTATCTAAACTTATACTAATATTTACTAATAATATTATAAAGCTGAAGAGTTTGTTTATTTGTTTGAACACGCTAATCTCAGTAACCGCTGGTCCGATTTGAAAAATTCTTTCAGTGTTGGATAGTAAATTTATCGAGGAAGACTATAGTTTATATATCATCACGCTTAGACCAATAGGAGTGGAGCACCAATGGAGAATGTTTCAAAAACGGGGGAAAATTATCACGCTACGGGCAATAGGAGACGTAAATGAGGTTGCGTGGGTCAACTATAATAAAATAACTGAATTTTACTAAATGCATATGCATGTACACACGGTACATTTACCAAAATATCAATTTTTACAATTTTTGTCTGTCTATTTGCTCCGGCTAATCTCTGGAAGGGCTGAACCGATTTCGACGGGACTTTCAGAGGCAGATAACTGATGATACAGAAAGTAACTTAGGCTAGCTTTTTAAACTAGCATTGCCCCGTGGCGTTACCCGCCGTTCTTCTTGCACCGCGGGAAGCACCATAGGGCTCAGCTAGTTACATAATATAATTCAAATTAAGATAGTGCTGTATGCTTAAGCCTCGAGTTCTGTGGCATAGAAATACATGATATTAAATTTTACTAATTAGTTGTCAAAGCCTTGTAACCCTAAAGAATAAAGGTATACCTATACCATAGAAATTATTTGTTTGTGTACGTAAACAGAAAAAAATATTAAAATTTTCTGTCCTACCTGTAATTCAATTTTTCGAACAGAAATAACAAAGAAATGAATAAATTATTCACTACTCAAAAAGTAATATCACTTTCTTTCCTGTTCAGTGTTGTTTTAATGAATCAAAAATGTCAGTAAATCTTAAAAGCTACGGGAGTAGAGGCACGTACGGAAAGGCAAAAATACTGTACGAATGTTTGCTTTTCGTACATTATTGCCATAAAATATAACCCAGTTTCTAACATGTCTTTTCTGTTTGTTTTAAACTTGAATGCAACAGACCATAGTAACATAAAATTGATAATCTTAACAAGAAGAATAATAGACTAAAAATATTGCAAACTCATGTTAGTCGGCGCCAATATTAGATATTAGAAGAGGGTTAGCCAGCCGCACAAAATCTGTATCTATTATGGTAATAGAGTCTGACGTCCAACAGTTTTGATGATAAAGAGCTCAGTAATAAAATATTTCATCTAACATCAATATTTATTCAGTGTACCTACTTTTACCGACCACTTTCATGTTAAAATGGGACGGTGAAATAGTTGGTAGGATTTCGATGGATCGTGTGTTAGAATGAATACTCTATTATTTAAAGCGTCTTCGGTCCCATGAGTTTCCAATAATTGAATGTGATGTATACTTCTACAATCAATATGATAATGTGTTTACATCGATTAAGAACTAATCAGTAGTGTAAACTGAGTTGATAGTAAATATCGGTTAAACATAGTCGATTGCTTTCTTTGGGGATACATACTAGATCGTGGGGACGGACGCAGACGGAATGCTCGAGAGCTCACTCCATTCGCCCCTTGTTTGTCTGTCAACACAAATATTGAAAATCCATTAGCAACCACCGTTGGAGCGCAAAAAAGTCGATATTAAAAATAACAAAGAAATCGGGCGATTCAAAGTTTCCGTCTCAGGGAAGTTACTTTGAAATGTTTTGTTGTATATACTACTGGCAAAGTATTTGCATTTGTGTTTCCCAAATCCAAGTATAAGACGAGATTAAACGAGTCTATTCATTGGGCTTGTACCAATCTGCCTGGTTTTGATTAAAACCTGGGCGTCAATTTTGAGCAAGACTACTGCAAGTCTTGCATTGACCGATTAGCCTTTAGTAATTTATGATACCTTATCGATCACAAGATATAATACAAGTGTTAGGTTAGTAGGCAGGTTAGTTACTTTTGTCTTACCTTTATGCTCTTGTTTTACATTTTACTTATGCGTCTAATTGCAATTAAAAGATGAAAACTCATTTTAGGCGATGTTAATCTGTACTTCATCTGTGGTGAAAGCCCCGAGCAACAAATGTTGGCTTACTTTCACTGTTAGAATATAATTCTAACAACACAGATTTTCACCATTTCTACAGCGACAAATTTCTCGAAAACTTTCACATTATTATATTGCTATTTTAGGGACAGAAGAAAATGTAAAGATTTAATCGCTCTTGAAAGTTAAGTTGTATCCTCATCTATGTTGACCTGTTTCTTCCATTTGAGATAATTGTTGACAGATTTCTCTAGGGCTCTTCGCAATTTGCAAAGTTATTAGAAATTTCTTTCGCCAAGTTTTAGTATATTTTGTCAAGACAGGCTTAAAGTTTGCAAGTAATTGAGTTTTGACTTACTTTACCTTTCAATTTCATACTTATTATATACAAATGTTAACCTACTCATTAAACGAAAACCAACGTTTATACAAACACATAATTGTGTGTCAAAACCCGTAAGAGTAGCAAAAAGTTTAATAGTACGGACACATTTTATCATTTATAATTTCAATCTTAATAGAAGGCACATATATTTTTAAAATAACATTATATAGTATGGATAAAAAACCTGAGATGAGCTGAAAGAGAGAGAGAGAGAAACGTCTTAAGCTTGTCACAAACCTAAATTAAAGCTACTTAGTTAGTATCATTTTTTATTTTACTTGTTATTTCTTGATTCAAAATTCTCATCATATTTTCCATACTTAAAATCGGCCAAATAATAAAACAGTTTCTCGGTAGAAGTTCTTATTTAAGGAGACATATTTTGTTGTCTTATGACACAATCGGCGTGTTTTTATTATGTAATTAGTAAAATATGTTTATTTTTGAATAAAAAAACAAGAAGAAGGGAATGTGAGCTATTAGTCTTATAAGATAAGTTTATTTGCATAAAACATGTGTTAACAATATATCATGGTATAAAACAAATATAGAGCACTACTTTTATGTAAGTACTGTACTAGGGGTAATATTCGCTGTACCTACTAATTTTTAAACTTTTATTTTGAATCTACTTGTTTTATTAAACCTGGTGGCAATTCATTGAACAGGAACGGTACTGTTCATAAAACTTCTTATTCGTTTACCAAAATAGGACATAACTAGGATTGTAAATTATTACCTTGTGGCCGTTTACACATATATCGAAAACAATGCCTGGCGTAAATACTACAACTATGTTATAGTAAGTACTGATTGCGTGTCGCAAAACGGTATTCACTTCGATAAGTTACGAATATTACTACCATGTAGTCTGGCAGGCATAATCATCGAGCCTGATCAGAGGGAACGGAAGGACTCCCTTTGTGTTGGAGGGACATACCGCTGCTCACTCCGTATGTACCTTTATCTGCATTGTGTACGACTGTATGTACTACGATTGTATGCATGTGTTTTTTTAATGAAATTATTTTATAAAGTGCAATATAATATCCATACTTATATTTTGTACCTAGCCTTTACTACTGAGCTTAAAATAGTAGTATGTAATAATAGATGGATGTATCTACATATAATGAAGTAGCTATAATTTCTTTGCTTCATTCAAATTGCTTTTACATTTATTTCAATAACCACCTTTTTTCAAGGATATAAAAGCTTGTATCGTGTTAAATTTAAACCGTTTAAGAAAATTGTATAGTCTATACAAATAAATAAAATTGGAGAGTCTGTTTGTAATATTAAAATAACCGCTTTTTACTTAATGCATATGTATGTATACACGATACATACACCAAAAATGTAGTTAAAAAATTTTTTGTCTGTCTGTCTGTCTGTCTGTTTGTTCCGGGTAATCTCTGGAACGGCTGGACGGATTTTGACGGGACTTTCACTGGCAGGTAGCTGATGATCCGGGGAGTAACTTAGGCTACTTTTCTTCGACTAACTTTGTCCCGCGGCGTTACTCGCGGTACAACAATAACCGCGGGTAACACCGCGGGGTTCAGCTAGTAAACAATAAACATTCAGCATGTATTCATTATTATATTCCGGTCATTCTGTATCTGCTAAAAAATGGTATCAAAATCTGTGTGGCACAGTTAACAAAAACAGTCTAGCAGATTCTTTTAACACGAACATAATAGGAGCAGTAATAACGTACTTTACCTAATACAAGCTCACAAATTCATGTATTTCATCTAGCATGTAGTGTAAAGTGTAACAATGCGGTACAAATTGGCAGTAGAGTGAAACCACGCGTGTGCGAGAGGCGCTCGCGTCGTCGGTGCGCACACAACGCCGGCTAATTGCGACAGACGTGACTCACGACATGTACTTGTACCCTATACATAACCATATATTATGTATAATAGCACAACCAGACCTCACGCTGAATACGTAATACTTAACTACGTGTAACATCGAAAATTTCTACATATATTACTGTTAAATTTCGTGTCATTATTGCACTTGAATTGGCAACTTTTGAAATCATAATCTTGCTTTAGTTTTATATATTACTAGCTGAACCCCGCGGTGTTACCCGTGGTTATTGTTGTACCGCGAGTAACGCTGCGGGACAAAGTTAATTTAAAAGAAGTAGCCTAAGTTACTCCCCGGATCATCAACTACCTGCCAGTGAAAGTCCCGTCAAAATCCGTTCAGCCGTTCCAGAGATTACCCGGAACGAACAGACAGACAGATAGAAAGACAGACAAAATTTTTTTTAATTACATTTTTGCTATGTACCGTGTATACATACATATGCATTTAGTAAAAAATTAAAGCATAATATTATTTAGGAGCTTCCTAACACAGGCATTACTTGCTTAAAGGGAAGCTCCAAACACAAAAAAATATACGCAATAAAGCATTTAGAAAAAAAAAGCAGGTTATTTTAAAAATACAAACAGACACTCCTGTTTTATTTATTTGTATAGATTTAACTTCATGAGATGTGTTTAATCACATAAGTAATGTTAAAACCGTATGGTATGACAAGTGCCGCCAATGACATGGATTCATTTATTTTTCATCAGAAATATAATACCTGGGTTTTGATTTTGATGTGCATTTGATCTGAGTTTTTCTACTTATGACATGAGTAAATTGCAAAGTTGTCATATTTTATAAGTATTATCATTCACATCCTTCGAAAATAAATTAATTTAGTTTATGTAGTTTCATTTAGAAAATTATCATCTCCAGTACCTACAGTCTTGCCAAGACTACTAAAGTCATCGTAAAAAATCACTACAATACTGTTAATTAAGTATCAGAATAAAATGATTTATCCATGCAATAAAAATACAATACTTCTCGTATTCTTGTCAGTTTATTTTACCATTGTATAATATTGTGCCCTCTAGTTTAGAGTGTACTTTTCTGAAAGCCAATATGCCTGCTGTCTTAATTTGATAGACAATTTCGTTGTGATAGACGTCCAATATATTTATTATTATTATTATTAACTAGCTAATCCCCGCGGTCTTACCCCCGGTTGTTGTAGTACCGCGGTAAGGTCGCGGGACGAAGCTAGTGTAAAAAAAGCCATAGTTACTCTTCAGATCATCAGCTACCTGCCAGTGAAAGCCCCGTCAAATTCGGTCCAGCCGTTGCAGAGATTACCCGGAACAAACAGACAGACAGACAGACAGACAGACAAAAAAAAAATCACAACATTTTTGGTGTATTTATCGTGTATACATACGTATGCATTGATTAAAAAGCTGTTATTTTAATATTACAAACAGACACTCCAATTTTATTTATTTGTATAGATTAAACTAGCTAAACCCCGCGGTCTTAGCCCCGGTTGTTGTAGTATCGCGGTAAGGTCGCGGGACGAAGCTAGTGTAAAAAAAGCCATAGTTACTCTTCAGCTCATCAGCTACCTGCCAGTGAAAGCCCCGTCAAATTCGGTCCAGCCGTTGCAGAGATTACCCGGAACAAACAGACAGACAGACAGATATTTAAAAAAATGTTGTTTTGGTACCTGTACCGTGTATATATACATATGCATTTATTAAAAAGCTGTTATTTTAATATTACAAACAGACATTTCAATTTTATTTATTTGTATAGATTAAAAAAAATCAATGTAAAAATATTTTATACACATACACGAATAATATCACTTTGTATTGGTATGATGAATATCTCTATGTATAATATTTTCGTAATTAAAAAACACATTCCGGCTCTGACATTTCAAAATCATAATCCCGGATACGCGTAGTGCTGTATAAGAAAAATCTCAAAATGAAAATGTTGAATACAGTATTATTAATGGTGTTGCCGGGTTGGTGGGCCGGCTGTTTGTTTGTTTACAAATGAATTTTTTGGGGTTCCATGGATAAGAAGGAAAATGAAATAATAATAATTTACTTGCTACCCCTACTGTTAAGCTAAACACTAGTATTAGTAGTACAGCGGGTGCGTTTTAAATCCAAGCACTTGGTTGTAAGATTGATTTACAATTTTTTTTAAACCCTTTTAAGTTAACCATAACAATACCAGCGCTTAGGGGGTAAACATTTTTACTGAAAAGGAAATGCTTTTAGAACAGACACAAAGTATATTCTACAAATTAAATCTAGTACAATGCAGAACATAATTTTATAAGAGTTAGTTTAAGAACGGGTCTAGTCTTTGCTTCAGGAACGAGCAAATAAAAAGGTAACTCTCTGTGATATCATTTCACTATCCTTGTTTCTTAATTCTCTAAGAGTTTTTTCACTGTTGTTACACTGAAATAAGTATTTTCTTCCGCAGTCATATGATCCTAATTTCATTCATACCGTTATGAATATCTCATTACATAGCACTTTCCTTCCATATCATTTTCCTTTTAAAATGTTATTTCACCAGTAGTTTTTATAAAGCGTGACATTTGCGTTTTGTTTTTAACTTATTGTGTTGGTACTTTGTATGTGTTATGCTATTACTTTTATTCAGTTATCACATTTATTATTTAACTTACATAATAAGGTACAAAGTTAAGACAATCAATAAGACGTCGCATGAACTTTTCAAGTTATTCATTGAATGGTATTTGCGTGGATTCTAATAAATATAAACTATTAGAGATCAATGCAGAACTTTTTATAAACTTTTTTTTTGTCAAGACAGACAAAAAGCATATCATTACCATTTAACGCAGTTCATTGACATCGCAACGCGCTACTCGGGCAGAATTAAACCTGTGAAAACATGACCTGACCTAAAAAGATAGGCTCCACTGGCAATTTACTTCTGACAATAAAATGTATATTATTTTCATAGCCGGCATTCAGAATGCAATTATCATATAACAGGAAACATAAACGCGACTTGTTCACCCATGTGAATAGTCGATATTGTGCGTGTATTAATTTAATTAGTCGTACAATAATTGAGTTCACAATTGATATCCCTGGGGTGATGTCACGTGTTCCGCCTTCGTTTGGGGAGCAGAATCCAGTTATCGTTGGTGATTGGGCCCAGAACGCCTAGCAATGCGATTAGGCGGCGGATCAATAGCAAACTAAATGGGATATAGTCTCGGAACAATATAAGGTGTGTACCGATGAATAAAGTTGCTTCAGTTAATAGGTTTACGCTGCATATATTAAACTATATATTTTAATTACTTAGTTACTTGAAATAATTTGCATACGTCGTGCTACTTGCAACTTTGGCACAATCTTCTCAATCTGGCAAAATACTTCAAATTTAAAAAAAGATTTTATATAGGTAAAGTCACTGTGTAGAGTACTTTATATCTACGTAGTTTGTACTGTAATTTTGAAAGAAAAAAGTGTCTTCTGTCAGTTAAAATTATTAAATATCAGTGTTTTGAACATTTTTGTGTATAGTAGAATAACATGCTTATCTACAAATAAATAACTGTGTATCACACATCTCATTTTGTGGTTATTAGTAGTGAGAACTTTCGAAACTTCTTAAATGTGTAAACTTGCAGATAATAGTTTTGTACATTGAGGAAAGCATCAGTTTGCTTATCGGGAAAAGCCTTATCGAGGGTATAGTTAAATATATTTTTAGACTTTCTACCTAGTTCCTTGTAGTGGTAAAATATGTATTAGCATCATGAAGGACTGACTGGAGTACTGGAACATGGGCATGGTGGTTACATTGAAACACGACTACTTCGGAAAGTAAATCTATGCATCTGTGCATCTACCATGATTGAATCTGCATCGCTCTAATGTCTACTGTTAGAAAATGCCTAAGGCATTAAGTTCGCCTCTGTACATTTTTGCATAAAGAATAAATAAATAAAATATTCACCTTTAACCATGCTATGGTACGAAACGATTGAGTTTTGTGTTTCTGTGGGCGGTCTGTCTTACCATCAGGTGAATCGACTGATAGTTTACGCCCTTAGAATTAATCTACCATTGTCCACTACTGAACAAAGATCTCCCCTAAGGAACATCAACCATCCCGGACTTGGGGCAGTCCGCATCCATCCACTTTGAGTCACTACATTGCACCGTTTGTCCCCGTACAATACCTGTATTCTAAGGATAAGTACAATAAATAAATAATTAAGAAAATACTGAGAAAGATCCTTATAAATGTGAATATATCCTTTTGCAACTAAAGCGTTAATTAAATTGTGGCTATGAGAAAAGTTTTGTATTTCCAATGAACTTAACAAGGGATTACGTAATGTCCGGTTTTCAAGTTATTTACAGTGTACAACAATTACCATTGTTTTCGTTGGGTATTGATTAAACAGGCTATTGAGACGAATTGTCGGTTCGCGTAAACCCAATAATTGGCTGATTTCGTTTGGTATTTATTAATAACATAATAATAACAAAACCCAACACGGCTTTTGTTTAGTGAAGCACCTGCGGATGTGGAGCTCTAATAAACAGTTGGTCAAACTATTTCAGTTTAATGGTTTTGACTTTTAAATACTGATCAGTATTATAATACAATTTAACTTTTTGCCTTTGTATTTTAATTGTGTTTTAGTATATTTCGTATAATTTAATTTAATAAGCAAATATTTGATTGCACGTCATATTCAGCTAATCTGTCGTTAGTTCAAATCCCACATGGGTCAAATATTTTGTGTGATGTTCTGAGTATGATTGTTCTTTGTGTCTGTTTATAAAGTAGGTACCCCGGGAAGTACGTGAGATTATTTTTAAATTGAAAAAAGTTAAATAAGCTTTCTTTTAATTCATCTACGGGATTTGGAAAACTCATTAAGATGTGATAATATTGTAGAAACAAACTTTATTTACAGAGCTCTAATATGGTTACGATTTATTTATAAAGTATGTTCTTCTCGTTGCTACAGAGTACATTCAAAATACCTTTGAATATACTTATTTGTATAAACGGTGGTTGCCTTTATGTTTAATTTAAGAATAGGGTTTTCTACAACGAATCTATGTTGTAGATGTTTAAAGGAAATTTATATGTAATAAATACATACTAATATTATAAATTTAAAGGTAACTGCGTCTGTCTGCTACGCTGGGTCGATTTTAATGGATTTTGGTATAGAGATAAACTAGAGCTTGGAGAAGGCTACTTTTTAACGAAAATGAGAACGTAATAAGTCACTAAAACATAAAGGATTTGTAATATATTTGCAGATAATTAAATATTGATTACAGAAGTTATTTCAAGTAAAGGTCAGAATCTCGAGTACTAACTAGTGTTGTCTTGTTAATTGGTGTAGGAGGAATTAATTTATAGCGTTAAGCCTTTGTGCCTACTCTGAATATCAGACAAAACGTCGTGGGCGTATCGAAATACCACTCATGTTTCAGCAAATCATTATATAAATTATTTGTTTTACAAATTTTAGAAGAAATACCCGGGTAATGAATTAATTTAAAACATTGTAGGTACATAGTTCAGTTATGGACTGTAGTTTAAATATACTACAGCTATAAAAAAGTTTGATTTAACTGAAATGGAATATACATCTATACCAATGAATAAAATTGGAGTGTCTGTTTGTAATATTAGAATAACTACTTTTTACTAAATGCATATGTATGTATACACGGTGCATATACCAAAAATGTAGCTAAAAAATTTTTGTCTGTCTTTCTGTCTGTTTGTTGGCTTAACCGATTTTAACGGGACTTTCACTGGCAAGTAGCTGATGGCCCAGGGAGTAACTTAGGCTACTTTTTTTGACTTTGTCCCGCGGTACGACGGTAACGGTGGGTAACACTCTCAAAAATTTAAAGTTATCAACACACACTCTCACACTTAGGGTGTGTTGATAACTTTAAATTTTTAACTGAGTATTTAATTATGGTTACGTAACCCTTTTCTTACATTCATTTCTATTTAAGCTATAAATCGAAATTTCTCTATTTACCCTGTTAAAGATGAATGGACCCAGAAAACAGTAGAACCGCTCAATAAATGATGTGCGAAAAGATCTTCCCGCTTCACAAACCCTGCCTCTGCGGCGGTTTATGCCCTTATGAGGATCATAAGGGAGTTCACCATACTGTTTCATAATTAGAGTTACTAAAAATAATTGCCTAACCGTGCATAGGCTTTGTACGAACCTCCAATCAATCAAGCCAACACACCGCCTACGCTTAAGAAGAACCACACTACAGGTCTACAGTGTTTACACTAAGGCTCTAATAAGAACAGAAATTTAAAGATATACACTAACATAAATACGATACTTTGAGAATGAGTAACAAAGGGGATCATTCTTACATAGCCAAACCTGTAAAACCTCTTTTATATAGAAGGAGTCTTTATTGATCAAAGGAACACAAAGTAATTTTGGTTGAGATTTTTTTTGTTCTTTGAGATTAAGGCAGTTTTGTTTTACATTCTCCAAAGGGTTGATACTGGTATATTATACATCAGCATTATATTAATTGTTATTTGGAACATTTAATAGGCAGCAAACCTGTTGGCGTCAAATGAGCACGTTGGGTAGGGAATTATAGATGAGAAAATTGTGACTGTGGTATTGCGCCAACTCCGTGTACGCACATCTCTTTCTTTTTATAATTTACTATTTAAAGTCATGTAAAGTTTAATATGTGTGTGCTTGTGAAGTTACTTAAAACATTGTATTTTAATTAAATAAAATAAAAAAAATAGATTTATACAAAACAAATAACACTATTTAATATAAACCTGACTTATGGGCTTTTGATTTAAATTTGTCTAGTAGACTAATTCATTGTTTTTATCTATGATTTAAATACATATCACGTGTAAGAAGCTTTATCGAATGAAACAATTATTTGTTTGCTTTACTTTGTGTACGTAAGCGAATGTTTTCAAAGTCGCCCGCAACGTTTCTTTTATACTAGGGAATAGTATCTGAATTATTAGTTTAAGAGATGTATTTAATATAAACTTTTGTTGAGAACATAATATATAGAAGAAAAGTGAAAGAAAACACACAATATAGTAGAGGATCCGAAGTAAGATCGATCTTTACCGATTTATTAACCGGTTAATATAACAGTACAACAAATGATGAGACACATTTTTTTCTCAACAGTCATTTCTACTTCTTTATATCACAAATTGTTGATTTTAATTCCAATAAAAAATACAAGGGTGCAATTATGTACAACTAACTGTCGTTCGCATTTAATAAAAAGTATCCTATGTTACTTCTAGTACCTCCAAGAACGTGTACAAGGTTTCATGATGATCGGTTAAGTAGGTTACCCGTGAACAAACAAACTCACTTACATCTTTATAATATTATAGTGTGATTAAGTACATTACATTGAAGGTATATTCACCATCACGATTCGATCACGACGTCCGATTGATTGCTGGATATGTCCAGCAATCAATCTCTTCAATCGGTCTCCGCTAAGTTTCAATAGATAACAACAATACTCTATATTTATCTAAAGTTTATTCAATGAATGCCAGTTATTTCTGACTTATTAAACAATTAAGGATTACGTTTCTCGGATTGTATATCACATATACAATTTGAATGTGATTTCTTAAGAAAAATGGAAGTTATTGGGAAAAATATATTTGATAAAGGCATTTACATTTCAATTTTATTTTCCGGTTTCCAATTAATGTACCTCAATTCAAACGTTTTCATCTATAATTCGACTTCAAACACATACAGAAAGATACTTTGACTCGCGTGATAGCCTGCTACAGACGCCGCTTTCTTTGAAATAAAAGTTTCAAGTGAGATCATGTATCGTCGAGCTATTTGTATTTGCTGGTGGGCTAACGCAAATGCATGCGAATTTATGTCTTTTGCCTTTGGAATACTGAATAGCAATGTAAAAATGGTAAAATATTTTCAAGAATGAATACGACTTTCGTTTGGATGGGAGTATTCACATTCCTAGTTCACGCAAGAATTCTCTTCCCGTCAAGTTTTTCTCTAACAACAGCTATTGAAACTTTACCTATTCAACACAAAGTGTATGTATGAGAGTTAAATGGGATATGACAGTCTCAAATGATGTGTTTACGTTTTGGTTTTGTTGATTTTATGAGTTGTATCTAGGTCACATTTAACAAAGTTTGTGATCTCACTTCTTAGATTCTAATCTGATTGAACTTGTTCACTAGTGTTTAAGTGACTGTGACTGGACTGATAGTTTCACAATAAAGACATACAATGTTTTTGATAGACGTATTTTGCCAAAATATTTGTTTCATGTCTTCTACTTCTCTTCTTCTTCTCATTCTTACTATATTATAGTTTTGAAGAGCTTATTATGGTCGCAGAATAGGCAATAACGGTGCATTTATAAGCATTGTTTTAAAAAAATTGTAGATGAGTAAAGAAAACTTAGATGTTTTAAAGTCAGAACTACATCAACAATTACCTACTCCCTAAAATAGGTATCGTAGAAAACGAACTTGTAATAAATTACATTTTTTACCTCAGACATCTTAAAGAGAGAGGTACAGACTCAAATTTACTATCAATCTCCGTTCTGGACAAACTTACCGTCATCCTAGATCTATTTTAAAAGTGTATTTCTACGAAAGACCTCTCTTTCGAGAAGTAGGTATATGTCGCACAAAATATGAAAAGTATTTTCTGCTTCGATCTGTTAATAAAGTGATGGGCTGCCCAACCGTATTCAATCTCAACAATACAGAAATGATAACAATGGTTTTTTATTTACGCTAAAAGCTTGTCGTTGGAATCAATGTACTGTCTCAATTACTAAAGTATTTCTGATTTGGCGAACACTTCTGTTGAGCAAAGCTGATGGTAGTGCATCACATTTGTGGGGGCCTAGTGTTTGGGTATTGCACCATTGCTAATGGTGGAATACCCAAACACTAGGCCTCAAGATCATGTATAAGAAACTGTCGTTGATGGACTGGATAAAACCATTTTTAGCGTACCTGATTCCATTTAGTCATAACGTCGTGTCGAAAAAAAGTATCTAACCTGTAATTTTATCGCGATTCTTTTCAAATGTGATGTTGTATTAAAATATATGCGATATTTTGCATAATATATATTCAACATTAACAGTTTTAATGTATCATAAGTAGGTATCGATACAGGTTATCAAAATATAAATCCATGCATAACAAAGCTAATTAGTTTAATTAGGCGAATTTACTCCGTAGATTAGTGTGCTAGTTAATAAAGCTTATAATATAACCCACTAGTTGTAGCCCGCGGCTCCGCCCACGTGTATGTTGTTTATGAGTATGTTGGTTATCGCGGCAAATAGTAGCCTATAGATGTGTTATTCTGATGTCTAAGCTATATTACTATAAAGTTTCATCCAGATCTGTTCAGTAGTTTTTGCGTGAAAGAGTAACAAACATCCATCCATTTATCCACCCCTACTTACAAATTTTCACGTTTATAATATTAGTAGGATTTATTACATTAATTTTGCAGAAATGCCACTTTTTCTTCTAGTAGTTAATCTGACGAGCTTGAGTGAGAGGTTGGTTACACTTTTGAATTTAGATAATATAAGGTATGGATATACTCTTATATTTCATGATTTTATATTTATCGCACAAAAATGATAACTACATAATTTCTATATTGCAAATTAAATTATTCTGACTTTAAAAAACAATGATAATGATATAATATGAATATATATAATTATAGATAGTAGTTTTTATATAGAAACAAGGTACCTTGATTAAATACAAATTATAGTTAGAAAAGAGAAGCAGAAAATGTTATTTTGTAAACTTAAAAGGTTAAAATACTTTATCGTGTCTGTGGAAGTTTACAATTCACAAACATTTCTCTAGGCTAAAATTACAGTTTGCTCTACCGCTGCAGTACATAAAATCATTGTGACAGCTTATCGTTCGGAAACGTGAATTTCATAAAATTGTGGTAACCCCTCGAAACCATAAATATAAAAGTTGAAGTTGGATCCAATAAAAGGTTTTACTTCTATTCGCAATTGAGCTAATAAACTATTAATGCAACTTTCTATAAGCTTACTGGAAATCCAACACACTTGAAAGTCTTCCTTGTATGTATTAAAGGGGAAGGTTCTAGAAACTTCCATTTTTACACTACACACATACCCATATACATATATGTATGTATATGGGTATGTGTGTAGTGTAAAAATGGAAGTTTCTAAAGCAGCATGGAAGCAGCATATATGTATGCTTATGTAAGTTGTTAAAGATTGTATTAATACCCAATAAATCTATAATATAGATATAAGTCTACATATATATGTAGGATAGGTATATATTACAGTTATCAGATGAAATACAGATCCATTTTCT
Source organism: Spilosoma lubricipeda (assembly GCA_905220595.1). NCBI lineage: Eukaryota > Metazoa > Arthropoda > Insecta > Lepidoptera > Erebidae > Spilosoma > Spilosoma lubricipeda. The sequence goes on along the minus strand of HG992282.1, from coordinate 13,001,294 downwards.
AGAAGTGTTCCCAGATGTTAGTTTATAAATACCTTCTTGGTGAGAAGAGAAATAAATAATTATTGAAACAGTTTAGTTTATGAATTCAACACAAGTTATTTAATCCCTTTAATTAACGTATTTAATAGTTTCTACTTGTACTTAAATCTTTTATACCTTAATATCGCACGCCCCCAATTGTGTTTAAAGGAATAATTAATAGGATTCCTTTAGAAGCCCACCCAACAACTAATTTACATCGGACCCTAAACAATAACAGCGAATGAAGACACGCTCAATAACGAAAATTGCCTCGAAATGACTTACCGACGCCCTGTAATGCTTCTGAAGAAAATTGATTTATTGTTAAATAATTAGCCGGTGAATTGTCGAAGTGTATCAACGATCGAAGAATACAATCCCTTTGGAATATTGTTATTCAATAATATTTATATGAATACACATAAGGTTTTATATTATATTATATATGTACCTATATTTATCATTAGACAGTACACTATACTCGTATACCATTTAATAATATAGAGTACTTAGAAATCTATTGTAAATGTTAGTTACCCGAGTGTCCCTACCAAATATATATTCAGAATAGTGGGTGTCTTACAAAATAAAAGCTTTGCGAAACTTAAATTCTCGATAAGAATATACTTTTACTTTTCTTTCAATTTTATTTTTCGTTTCTATCTACGAACGTTATATCTATAAGAATCACGTAATCGTATTAAAGGGTAGTAAATTGATAATATCAAATGGTCAAAATGAAGGTAGCTAAATACAAGAAAATTATAACTTTTAAACTTTCGCGTTCCATGATATATTAACAATTATTTTTACGGGAATTATCGAACAGGAACGGGAAACGGGAAGAGTCAGCCTGTGATCACGGCCAGTGCAACCTGGTCGAAACATCAGGCAAATCAGAGGTATGTAACACCTTTTAAGAAGTGATCGTGTTAATTCTCGTAAAAAAAAATTGTTAAAGTACAAGAAAATTGTTTCACTACAAGAGATGTCGAAAACCAGGCAAAGTGAAGAATAAGGTGTTAAGTGTGTAAGGCTCCAAAGTGTGAACTTTAGAAGCAACAGGGAATGACGCTAAAACAATGATGATGATAATTTAGAAGGTAGCTAGTACTCTTACATATAACAGAAATATAGAAAACAGTAAAGTGTGGAACTGAATTTCAGACATCAAAAGAATATTTGCAATAAGATTGATATCTTTTTAATTTTTCATGATTTACTTTTGATCATCACATCATCTTAGATAAAATTTTAAAATACCTACTACGTGTAGCTATCGAAGCTAAATTACGATTTCATACAAAGTTTAAAGGTTCCCTTCGAAATGAAATTTGTAAGGATATATAGACAGACAAAGAACGATAGATATTGAATTTTCTTTATCCTCGAAAAGTAATGAGATTTGCCGACACGCGTACGTTTATGGAGCTAGAATCCCCCTGTTGAAGTACAAGTAAAAGATTTACTTATCGTCTTTGATCATGCAAAAAAATGTTTATGTTTTGTGTTTTACGTCAAATCAAATAGCCCGACGACGGCAAAAAGCTTTTTAATTTCATAGTTTTGTTTCAAATTTTTATATTATTGTAAACACTTTTTTCAAATACGCTGTTTTAGACACTTTTTGAATTATGTTGTTAGGTATTCAGTAACATTACCGATGAAAAATACTACTATTACATTTATCATTTCTAAACGGTTACAAAAATGGTAAAATTATTTTTCTATGGCCTTTATGTTTAACTTAGCGACGTAATTGTTCTTTACTTTTATATTAGACGACTATTCAGGAAATCACCCTTTGTTCTTTTTGCTTTAGGTTGATGTTAAGTGCTCGTATTGTAAAGCTTATCACATTTCGATAAAATCAATTTTTATAAGAGGCTTTCAAGTTTTAATGACATTATTTTTTGTGGTAAATTTTACTTTTTGTACATCTAGTTTTTACTGTTTATTTAATACTAGCGATCAGCCCTGGCTTCGCACGGCTTGCAAATATTTTTGACATTCTCGTATTTTCTCCATAATAATATGCGTGTATTGTACATACTAATATTATGAAAAGTTTGTGAAGATGTATGGACGTTGGTTATTGAGAATTGATTAAGTTGAAACTTTATAGTCATATAGCTTACTAGCCGACCCACGCAACCTCGTTTGCGTCTCCTATTGCCCGTAGCGTGATAATTTTCCCCCGTTTTTGTAACATTCTTCATCGTTGCTCCGCTCCTGTAGGTCTTAGCGTGATGATATATAGCCTATAGCCTTTCTCGATAAATGGGCTTTCCAACACTGAAAGAATTTTTCAAATTGGACCAGCGGTTGACCAGCATCGCAAACAAATAAACTAACTCTTCAGCTTTATATATTTATAGCTTATTCATCAGAATAACACCTACGCTATTGTGGTGTGGTGGTTCTGCGAGGAAAAGCTATTTATACATATAATCCTTCCTCTTGAGTAGAGTGACTATTGGCGAATATTCTATTAAAATTTAAGATCTGTTGTGTAGTTTGAAATAATCGTTTTATTATACTACGTTAAGATGAAAGCTGTGACTTAAACTGATTGACTACATGATCATCCTCTATTTTTTACAGACTTCAAAAAAGGAGGTGGTTATCAATTCAATTGTTTTTTTTTCTATGTTTGTTTTCACATAACTTTCGACTGGTAGAACGGATTTTGAGGATTATTTTTTCATTTAATGGCTGGCAAATGTGGTCTCATTTAAATTTGGTCTAGTTCTTGAAGTCGGTTCTTGTTTTGTAAAAAAATATACTTTTTCCTAAAATGATTGAGCATAATATATGAGATGATGACATTGAGATCAACGGAATTCATAACTGAAAGATTGCCTTTTTGTCAATTTTATTAAACTTTATTCTTGAAAGCTGTTAAGGCGATTCTTCTTTGTTGTACTCAAAAACATTGTTACTAAACATCTTGATTTGTTAGTAATTTTATCAGATAAAACACGTCCCTTTTCTTATTCGTTGAATACAAATGTGTGTATCAGATATATTATAAAGCGTATTTGTCGTGTTCCCTCGGTGGCATAAAACAACAGTGGTTGTTAGACAAGCTTTCGTTTCCGCAACCTAATAGAATCAACATTGTGTGCTACTCGACAATAGCTGTGTTATGAATACGTAATGAGACATTAGCCCACATATGTTGTAAGCGTTTATTAGCTGAACAAATGTTATAATATTATGTAATACGTCCAATAAATTTAAGAAACAGGTAGGTAACCTTAAACATTGTCGTAATTATTATATTTTCCAACAGGCGTCATTAAAGCAAAGTCTGTTTTTTGACAGTCTCAGTGTTGTTGTGAAGAACAAAACTGTTCTGTCATGGTTCTGTGGTCCATAGTCTTTTAGGCGATAATCGTATAGAGATTTCAAGAGATCGTTTTTTCAGAAGACGGTCCCTATTTCATCACATACACATTTTTTTTTTCACGACGAAAACTTAAACACTTAAGATTTGAAGACTTGAAACACTTGACATTGGCAGAAATAGCAGATCCGAGAGTTCCAGCTGGTTGACATTTCATCAAAAGAAGAAGTAGAGATTTCAACCAAAAATTCCTAGTTGCAGATTCTTGGTCCCAAATTAAACCCGATTTTTTTAAATCGGACCAGCGTTTCTTGAGATTAGCGTGTTCAAACAAACAAACAAACTCTTCAGCTTTATATATTAGTATAGATTGGAGTGCCTTAATACTAATTAAAAAAATAAGATGTATTTAAAGATAATAATATTCCAAGTTTGCATGCATGTAGTTCGGCAGTTTAACAATATTGGAGTGGTAAAAGATGGTTATAGTTTTAACTAGATTAACTCGATTTTGCAGTATAAAGTAATCTTTGTTATTTTGATAAATATTGCTATGTTACTGTAAAGTTAGTAGTTAATATAAATTCGTTTAGTTGTTTTTGTGTAAAAAGTAATAAACACCTATATCATATTAATTAGTAGGATTTATATGAACTTACTTACGTTAGTAAAAGAAGTAATGAAAATATTCAAAACAGGAAAATTGAGTTAGAATTTCTTCGAAATAATTATATTGAGGAAATTTTCCTGCAAAATTGTAACCCGAAACAGCATTGTTTTAAAGAGTATTATTTAATATTATATAAACAAGCAAGTAATATGTATCTTAACGAACCGAAATACATAAAAATTTGACAGTTTAAAGAGTGTTAGGGATACGCGCTATATGTGAAACATAACAATAATAAATAGAACAGGCAGACAACAGTGGAAAACGAAGTAAAGATTCACTTGTTAAAGTGAATAAGTTGTGCCTATACGCGGCAGGGCGCCCATTGTTGACGACGAATTACGGGTTTCTATTTACGAGATAATAAATTACCTCCTTTATTTGACATTATTTATGCAATACATTCTATTCGTTAGTGGAAAACTTAGTTACAGTTTTCGAAGTAATTCATTACGTAACTAATATTGGATTTGTCCGCTACTTTACGAGTATACCAAGTAGCATGTTAAGATTTTGAAATAAATACTGCAACTTTTAAACTGTTAGAAATACAAGGTTTATTATACTTTTCCTTCAAAATTTACACGGCCCTCTGGTCCCAAAATAGACAGAGTCTATCTATGGTATGTCTATGTCTATGGTATGTCTACGTATGTGGTAGGTCTATGTTTATGGTATGTCTGTGTCTATGGCCACCAAACTGCTGATGAACATACTTATATTTCTAAATACATGCATAGCATAGATGAATTATACCCAAAAACAGAACAAATGATTGATCTCATCACTGAAATGTTGGTCTTAGGTAGGAAGTGAACCCGTGACCGTGGCATATCAGTTACGATTACTAACCAATAGGCAATGAGTCATTTTCTTCGACTGCCTCTATAGCGCACAGGTAGCGTATGCGACTGCTATGCTTGAAGTCTCGCGTTTGATTCCTGGGTCGGACCAAATGTTTGTATGCTCTGCATATATTTGTTTCGGATTTTTTATAATAAGTATGTATCCACAAAAAAAAAAGAAATCTGTATTTAGATCAGTTGTCTAGTACCCATAATAGAAGCTCTGTTTAGTTTGGGACTAGATGGCGTTGTGTGTTAGATGTAAGAAGATATTAATTTATTTAATTATTTTATTTACTTTAGTCAATCTTTAATTATGACTAACTGGCATCCAGTGTTAAAAAGGTTGATAGACTCGATTCATCTAATTATAGATATCACCCATATTCATAAACTCTTTTTTTTTATGTATGCTGCCAAAATGACTCTCCTCTGCCTGATGGAAAGCATAAGCAGAATCCAAGAGTGCTGGTCACCATACTCATTGCGGATGCAGACAATGCAACAATGCAGCATGGTGGCCCACACCATGACGGCCTAGTGATGCTTCTGCATCATTGGGCCTCCGGTCTCGCACTCACCAACGAAACACGACAGCACGAACGCTGTTATTTTACGATGATTTTCTATGCGAAGGCAGTAGTAGTAGTGCTGAAATCAGCGTGGCTCTACTAGCTATGAATAGGATATCTCTTTGTCTCTAAGGCACTAGAGCGTGTAACCAACATACTTCAAAGAGCTGTATATAGCCTCAAAGAAATCTTGGAAGACACAATAGGGTAGTTAGTTGTCAGTACCGTAAATAAATACCTGTGACTCCTTCCTTAAAACGAATATTACAAAACATTTCGGAAAATATAATAATTATTACAGCTTTTCATTTCTATTACGAATTTTAATCTAATAAACATTGCAATATATTGTTCAAATGCGTAGTCTAAAACAGTGACATCACAAGTCTGAATTTAGTACGTTTTGATGTGAAACATATATAGGCGAGGGTAAACCTAATTTTTGGCGTGGCGATAATTGTCGTGGCGACGCTCGCCGCTTCGCCATACCTAAGTCACTGATGGAAATAATTGAGTTGTCGCGATTGCAAATAAATTGAAAGAAATTTAGGGTTTCGTATTTAATAAAAATGAATATTAATTTAATAAACAGTAATTTTATTTTAAGGAAAAAGGTGGAGTAATGGATTTTTTATTTCTGTGTTTTTATTACTAGCTGACCCCGCCGTTGTTGTTGTACCGCGGGTAACACCGCGGTACAAAGGCAGTCTAAAAAAAGTTAACTCCTTTATCTAACTCCAAGTTACTCCCTGGATCATCAGCTATCTGCCAGTGAAAGTCCCGACAAAATCGGTCCAACCGTTCCGGAGATTACCCGGAACAAACAGACGGACAACAACAATTTAAAAAAAAGTTATTTTAGTACATGTATCGTGGAGACATACATATGCATTTATTTAAAAGCGGACATTTTAATATTACAAACAGACACTCCAATTTATTTATTTGTATAGATTTTATACAAAACAATTTCTAGGTTTCACATCTGCCAAGCGTCCCATGACGGCACACTTTTTTCATACAAAGTGATCGTTTTGATATTTTGATAGATGATAAAAGTAGCTAATTTGACTAAGGTGTCAGTGTCAATTACTCTATAGATGGCGAGAATTATGCTTCCCATGGTATTTTGCACATCGTTACTGATAAATATAAAGAATTTGTAGAAGGAGATATGCCTACACCATCATTTGAAACTTGAAAATAATACCATGTTAAAAGATATAATAATAAAAACGCTGTTATGAATTACAAAAATAATAATCGAAATTTAGAAATAATCGATACTTTATATTTAGGTTTACTGTATTCTTTCCCAGTATTTGAAACCTGCATTAGGTAATATGAGCACTTTAGAAACGTAAAAGGAAAGGGAATGAGTATGACTTCTGGGAATAGTTAAATTAAACCCAGATGCATGTATGATAATATAATTATAATGTAGCTTTAAACACGTTTTTATTGACTTCAACGATATAAATAAATATTTCGGACATCTAAACACACAACGCCATCTAGTCCCAAGCTAAGCAGAGCTTGTGTTATGGGTATTAGACAACTGATACCAATACATATATACTTTTTTTTGTAAATACATACATATTATAGATAGAATACACCCAAACTCCGAAACAAATATTTGTAGATCATACAAACATTTGATCCGACCCGGGAATCGAACCCGAGACCTCATGATCAGCAGTCGCTCACGCCAACCGCGAGACCAACGAGGCAGTCAAATATATTTGTTTGTAACTCACTATTATATTTTTATTAAGATTATGTTCGACTAGGTATTTGATTTCTTCGTAAACTCATTGCTCTCTGTTTTGGAGTTTAGCAATTTTTTTAAACACACACGTACACAGTAAACATTACATTAAAGAGATTGCCTCCGGGCGATCAGGCCGCCAATTGTACTTTCCTAGTTAAAGTTTTATTAATTAAGGTTACCTCGTTAATAATAACTAACAACAACTAAACCATAAGTTACATTGTAGTCCAAAAAATAATTCGTGTCAAGTTATAACGGAGAGGATTAAATTAGCCTTATGACTTCTAAATATTCGTTTTAAAGTAGTTATAGTTTGTATTGCTCTGAATCTTCAGTAAAATAGGTATCTTTTGGAATGTGTGTACGTGTGTGTTCAACGTTTTTTTGTCGCCCTTAATAGCCAAACAGTAGAACGAAACGAACGTTAGGCTAGGACTGCAACAAGGTATTTAAGCAGAAGTTACGATATACCCCCGACTCCAATAGCCGCTGTAAATAACGCTCTATCTACGAAGCGCCGCCGCGTACCCTGCCAAATTGCTTGGCAACCTCCTCAGACTTCCTCTTGAATAATATTATAACATGCTGAACAACAAAGCAAAAATAAAACTTATTATATACCCAACTCATGCGTACACACAAGAGTAGTACCAATCAACAGTAAACAAACTGATTATGTTGAGCGGTTCCTTTGAGCGAATAAACTGGTATGGCTTATTTATTTAGTGGAAAAAATATACTGAAGTCTTTAGAGAATAACAGTAGGCTGTTTGAAAAAAGGTATTTAGTTCGATTTGTTGATCGATATTCGACAAGAAGTGTTCAAGTTCAAGTAATAGATAATCCAAACAAATATTTTATAAACCTAAGTACTAAAAGTACTTAGGTTTATGAAATTATTTTGATAGATGATAAAGTAAAAATGATTGGCTTATTAGTCAATTTAGGTTATAGTACCTGGATGACCGATTGTAAATATCGTTGTAGCCATTTCCGAGATTTAGATTTCATTTAAACAAGAATTGCTCATATAAGGCTATTAGATAAAGGAAAAATAAAAGCGTTTCCAGGTAGTAGAGCCACGCTGATTTCAGCACGAACGGGCCGGCTCGACCGGGATGGTAATACCCTCGCACAGAAGATCAGCGTGAATGACAGCGTTCATGCTGTCGTGTTTTGTTGGTGAGTGGGAGATCGGAGGCCCAATGATGCAGAAGCATCATTAGGCTACCATAGTGTGGGTCACCATGCTGCATTGTTGCATTGTCTGTTCGAACAATGAGTATTGGACTGCTTACCTATGCTTTCCATCAGGCAAAGGAAGAGTCGTTTTGGAAGACCATACATAAAAAAATTGTACTATCATGTAGTCGCAACAATATATGTAAGTATGTAATTTTGTCGAATGTAAAATTTTACTCTGTCAAAATTCACCGTATTTTCCATATTGAGTGTAATATAATAACCTAATATTTGAAAATTGATTTCGCTTTAGCTATTATCGACTTACTTGCTATATAATTTCTCAACAAAAACAGGATAACACATCTTGTAGGTGATTCTCTACTTATTTGGATTGATTAAAAACTAGCCGGGGTTTTCCCCTCTGTGATTTTAGTGGGAAAGACTAAACCCTGTCCTTTCTCAAGAATCTTCTTCATATGTATCTAATACCTTTTAACGAGCAATTCTTGTGTATTTATAATCTGAATCTCTGAAACGAAAACACAACGATTTGCAAGAAATTTAGTATGCGGGGGTTTCAAGGGCCGATAAATCGATCTAGCTAGGTTCATTTTCAGAAAAATTATCAAAGAAAATACCGAGCAAAGTTCGATCAGCTAGGTACTCAACTTAAATTTTTCAATATATCATATTCCCGAGCATGAAAAATGTGTACAAAAAATTCCTTTCATGTTTACGTATTTGTTTACAGGCGTTATTTCTTCCATAGCATTATTGTGACAGTACTACAGAGTGCCGAGCCGCAGGCGTAAATAAATAAGTAAATATTAAACGCGGAGGACTCTGGTATAATCCAATTTACAAAACAAAATGTTAATAGAAAAGCATATTGATGAAATTCTTCCGATCAGGAGCAGAAATTAATCTGTACAACACAAGCAGCACGAGAAAATTATATCATCATTGTTTGTTCAGGTGGTGCTAGAGATTCAACATCAAATTAAAAATAATTAAACATAATATCAAAAATCTTCTATATTTTTTTATTAATATTATTTATTTAAAAATGCGAACTTAATTATACCGTAATTAATGTGTGTGCGCTTCAAAAACTCACTTTTTAGGTTTCTGTATCCGAAGGGTTAAAACCTTATTACTAAGATTCCGCTGTCCCTCTGTCTGTTCGTCCGTATGTCACTAGCCTGTATCTCCTGAACCGTGATAAACAGACAGTTGAAAGGTTCACAGATGATGTATTTCTGTTGCCGCTATAATAGCAATACTTACCATTCCCATACTACAAACATGATTATCTTGTCGTTATTGGCAACAGGTAGACGTTTGAAATGGATAACCTCTTCGCGCGCGAGTCAGACTTGCACCTGACTGATTTTTTAACCGACTTCAAAAAAGGAGGAGGCGGTCAATTCGACCGTATATATATATATATATATATTTATGTGTGTTCGCGGATAACTTCGTCGTTTATGAAACGATTTTGATGATTCTTTTTTAATGGAAAGGAGATGTCCCAACGGTGGTACCATGATAAGGACACTAAGATCTGATGATGGCATCCAAGAGAAACCGAGTCAAACCTTGAAGTCGGTTTTATTTTTGTTAAATTTTTTTAATAGATTAATCAATAGACCGACGCCAATAGGTAAAATGTTGCTTAATATAAAGTGTAGTGTGTCATTTTTTTAGTACTCAATAAAATATAATGGATAATGCCTTAATAATAACCTTAATACTGAATTTAATTAAACCTAATGACATTAGCTTTAACTAATAAAATAAAACATATTTCAGAGAGAATAATAAATATAAGTAACGGCTATTCTTCAAGTATATAATTATGCTGCGTTACTACAGCCATACAATGCCATACACTTTTGAATGAGCTAGATATGCCACAAGAGTTGCGAAAGTGTTCAGATATCACATGCAATGTAATGCTACATAGACAACTTATTGACACTTTTTATAATAGTATTAGTGAGTCACTGAAGGCGGCAGCCATCTCTAGTAGGAGGTATAAAACCAATACCTGTTACAATAAAAAGAAGAAACGGGTAATAGGGTGGAACTCGCATGTCAGGGAGGCACACAGGAAAGCTAAAGAAAATTTTTATCACTGGTGCTCGCAGGGAAAACCCCATTCGGGTATGTATTATAATGAAATGTGTGAGGCTAGGAAAATTTTTAAAAACCGCTTGAAGTGGTGTCAAAACCACGAAGAGCAAGTGCGTATGGATATTTTAACTTCACACCATAATAAAAAAGACTTTCGCTCCTTCTGGAAGGCTACGAATAAGGTTAATATTAAACCAGCTGTTCCTGTGTGCATCAATGGCGTGAGTAATGCCACCGAAATAGCTAATATGTTTATGGAGCATTTTAAAGTTAAGTCGCCGCTTGGGCCTCCGAGTTCAGTGATTAGTGCTCAGGCTGGTAGAAGGGTGAGCTTTGCATGCTCTGCAAAGGAGATACATTTATTAATTAAGTCAATGACAAGAGGCAAGTCGCCCGGCCATGACGGCTTGAGCATTGAACACCTACAACATGCCGGGCCCCATTTGCCGAGACTGTTAAGTATACTTTTTAATCTTTGTATCGGGCATTCGTACTTGCCAGAGGGAATGATAAAAACCATAGTGATACCAATAGTTAAAAATAAAACTGCTGATCTTTCAGATAGAAATAACTATAGGCCTATCTCTCTTGCCACGGTCATTTCGAAGGTGTTTGATGGCGTGCTTAACTCACAACTGACCAAACACATTCAATTTCACGATAACCAGTTCGGTTTCCGTGCCGGACTATCAACTGAAAGTGCAGTATTGTGTGTTAAGCATGCTGTTAGATATTATACAAAGCGTGGGACTCCTGTACATGCGTGCTTTCTCGACCTCTCTAGGGCTTTCGATCTGGTTTCCTATGATATTTTATGGCAAAAATTAGAAACTACAAACCTGCCTAATGAGCTTATTAACATCTGTAAGTACTGGTATGGAAACCAGATTAATAGCGTGAGATGGTCGGGAACCATGTCGCAATCCTATGGATTGGAGTGTGGGGTGAGACAGGGTGGATTGTCCTCGCCGACACTATTTAACCTGTACATGAACGACCTGATTGTCGCTCTCAGTGGCACTCATGTTGGCTGTCATATAGATGGGGTTAGCGTCAACAATATTAGCTACGCCGACGATATGGTGTTGTTGAGTGCATCTGTTTGTGGACTAAAGAAGCTTGTGGCTATTTGCGAGGCTTATGCTGTGAAGCATGGCTTATTATACAACGCCATAAAAAGTGAAGTCATGGTCTTTGGGGTCAGTGACACAAGTGTCTTTCCGAAAATTAAGCTCAACGGCACAGCCTTAAAGAGAGTTGATAACTTTAAGTATCTAGGACATATACTGACCTCAGGCCTCAGGGACGATGACGACATAGAACGTGAACGGAGGGCCCTGGCTGTGAGAGCGAACATGATAGCTCGACGGTTTGCACGTTGTTCTTTAGAAGTGAAAACGACACTATTTCGTTCATACTGCACATCCTTCTAAACGTGCAGCCTGTGGGCTATATATACTCAGAAATCTTACGCTGCGCTCCGAGTTCAATATAATAATGTATTTAGGGTGTTGATGGGGCTGCCACGATTCTGTAGTGCGTCAGGTATGTTTGTGCAGTACCATGTAGATTGTTTTTACGCTACAATGCGTACAAGATGCGGCTCCTTGTTGCGTAGGGTTTGTGGCAGCTCCAACAATATTCTAAAGATGAAAGCGGATCGTCTAGACTGCTTATATGTCAATCGCTGTTCCGCAGTCGCCAATGGGATTGCGTAACAGTGATTTATAACATGTACGTCATTTATTATGTTCAGTCTGTTTTAATTTTTATATATTTATTCAATTTATTTTAATTCAAATTGAGAATTGTTTTTTTTGATTTTAATTGTAATTTTTTTTTTCTTATTATAATTGTTATTATTTGATTTTAATACTTGAATTATTTAAATGTTTTATTATTATTTATCTTATTGTGATGACTTTTACTAACAATAGAATAAGCTTTACTGTATCTAACAAAATGGACACAAAGTGGTCTGAATAAATGATTATTATTATTATTATTATTTCCTTTATTACAATTATAAAAACATATTAATTACATTTTTAAATATAAATATAAAAAACAAATACATTTAAAAATATAAAAAATAGTAGACCACCGACTTCGGGTACAGGGACCAAGAAACCGGTGGTTAGGGCTCCAAAGACAGGAACCTCCTCACTATACGTGCCGTGTCAAGCAGGACTGCCTTCTGCATCAGACCCTTGATCCAGCCCTCTAACGTGAGCCTCTTAAGGTGTTGGTCGAGGCTCTTGGCTATCAATCCGTGAGCAGAAACGACTATCGGAACAATGATCGCCGAATCCACATTCCACAAATCGACAATCTCGTGAGATAGATCCAAATATTATATTTGTTTTTCTTTTTCGACTTTCACGAGATTCTCGTCATGAGGAACGGCGATATCGACAATCATTGCGCGGCGCTCCAATCGATCTATCACCACAATATCAGGCTTATTGGCAACAATAGTCCTGTCTGTGATAATAGATCGATCCCAATATAACGTAGCACGACCATTCTCGAGAACTGGGTCGGGCACATATCTGTAGTATGGCACCTCTGAACTCACAAGATGGTATTTAAGGGCAAGTTGTTGATGTACAATCCTGGCTACTTGGTTGTGCCTGTGCAAATATTCGCCGTTAGCAAGACGAGAACAACCAGAAATAATATGCCTGATAGATTCTCCAGGACGGTGACATGCCCGACAGATGTCAACCGTACCATCCTTCAGGATATATTTCCGATAGTTATTCGTCATGATAACTTCGTCCATAATCGCACAAACAAAACCTTCGGATTCTCCGAAGAGATCACCATACCGTAGCCAGGATGTAGATGCTTTAAAATCTATATCAGGCCCATTAAGGGCCCGATAAAATCGACCATGAAGTTCTTTGCCCTTCCATACCTCCCTGCGATCATTAGTACTAAGTACTACAGGTTTGCGCCAATTGTCTTTAGCCAAAGTGAGCGGAGTAAGTCCGGTATCCACTGTAACTACACTGCGATGCACTCCCACATCAGTATGAAGGAAATATTCTCTAAGATTGTATATCTCGCGATTGTGTAGGGTCTTGGCATTTAATAGACCACGACCCCCAAACTTTCGCGGGATATACAATCTCATAACCGATGAACGTGGGTGGTGCATTCGAAATGCAGTTAGCAGTGTACGGACTCTCCTGTCTAAGGCATCTAATTCGGTCTGAGTCCATCTAAGTATACCAAAGGAATACATCAGAACCGGCATGACCCAACCATTGTAGGCTCGCACCTTGTTACCGCCTGATAAAAGACTTTTAAGTACTTTTTTCAGGCGGCCAAAGAAGCGTTCCCGCAACGACTGTTTCATGTCAGGTTCTGGTATTCCTAAGGACTGTGAAAAACCTAGATACTTGTAGGTTTCGGTTGCAGACAGAGATCTAAGTCTTGTAGAATCTGAAAGCTCTGTTCCTTCAGATTCCACAATCACTCCCTTCTTTACATACATGACTGCACACTTGTCTACACCAAATTCCATCTTGATAGAATTACTAAAGTTTTCAGTGACTTTTAGTAACGCTGTCAATTGTAATTTAGTGGGGGCAAGTAGTTTTAAATCATCCATATAAAAAAGGTGAGATATAACTTGATCATCTTTCTGCAACCTATAGCCTAACCCTGAATCCTCCAACAGAGCACTTAGAGGGTTCAGAGCTAGACAAAACCACAAGGGACTCAGACTGTCACCTTGAAAGATGCCCCGCTCGATGTTTATAAGTACGTCGTTTACCGCAGTCTGCCGACATCCAGGATAGCGAAGTACTGTTCTCCATTGCCCCATACACGACTTTAAGAACGTGCACAGAGTTGTATCAATTTTATACAACTCCAGCACCCTCAAAAGCCATGTATGTGGAACAGAGTCATAAGCCTTCTTGTAATCTATCCAACATGTCACCAGACTCTTACGATTACGACGCACTTGTTGGCTAATGGTCATGTCTATGATAAGGAGCTCTTTAGTGCCACGGGACCCACTTCTACATCCATTCTGAGAAACGGACATTATCAAATTATTATTAATATGTGTAGAAATTTTGAGTCTCAGAATAGATTATTATTATATTATTATTATTATGGTGATTTATTTTTTCTCAGCTTTCGCTGGTAGTATGTAAGTGGCATTTACGGACTAAGTCAAGTAAATGTCACGGTTTTATGTACAAGTGAATTAAGTGTGTAAGTCTATTGCATTGTGTGTCTGCTCGTCTATTTGCAGAAACTTTCTGACGATTCTGCAGGTGTTCAGTATAGCAGCTTTTTGCAGGAGTATATAGGTATTGGGTTTCAGGTCAAGGAGTTTCAGGCTGTGGTGTATGTGTTTCGGGATAATACCAGTGGTGGACAATACTATAGGGACAATGTATACTTTTTGTTGTTTCCAGATCCTTAAAACTTCATCCTTAAGGTTATTATTATTATTATTATTACAGTCAGACCGACCAAAACCATACGTTGTGCCAGTTTGCACCTGAACTATCCGGGGATCCGGGAATAGCCTGCTGTTATTATATCCAGACCTCTTTTTTTTCTATGCGGAAATTCCCTTGTATACCACCTCGGTGGTATGTCGGCCTCAAACCGATTAAAACCGCACGCCGTCTCGGGTACGTACCTCGGGCCAACTACGGTTTGTAGATGGTTCCCTCCCAAGCTAGTCACCTAGTCAAAAAGTTAGGAAATGATGAAAGGAGATTACAGGTGAACAATTTAATACTAGGCAATGGCACTGATACATTATCAGCAAGCTATCTAATATATAAAATTCTCGTGTCACAGTTTTAGTTGCCAAACTCCTCCGAAACGGCTTGACCGATTCTCATGAAATTTTGTGAGCATATTGAGTGGGTATGAGAATCGAACAACATCTATTTTTCATCCCCCTAAATGGTAAGGGTGACCCATCCTTAAAAATTTTTTATGGCAAAACGACGTTTGGCGGGGCAGCTAGTATCTCTATAGGTTTGTACTGAATGATGTATTTCTTTTTTGGTCAAGAAAGTATTTTCTTAGATGGGTATTAAGACAGAATACAGTTGACAGAAACGACAAATATGTTTTTGTTTGATAATTACGTAAAATAATTAGCAACTATGAAAAAGAAATAAAAGACCGTCTGATAATAAAAATTAGGTATAATTCGCCGAAGTCTACACCTATTAAAGCGCTTAGAAAATTATAAAAATAAAATAAATAAAAACAGTTCACAGATTTTCTTTCCTGTTTCTTTATCGCCTTTGTTTTTAAATTAGAGTCATATTTTATTTGTATAAGACAACAATCGAATTTTAATTAGTAAATGATCCGTATTAATCAAATTTAAGGTTGAGCCTGTACATTTACACATCGAGTTGAGTAGTAGTATTGAAACACGTCAATCAATATAATAATCTTATTCATAGCTAAACATTCAAAAGTGTGTTATTAGCAAATGTAGGAAAACGCATACTTCCATAAATCAAGTAAAGTAAGTGTAATTTACCCGAAATCTTTCAAGGGTGGAGTTTTTTTTTTATATTTATTGAGGTAAATAAACAATGACACAATACATCATTTTGAAATAGTTAAAATAACGAATATAGCAATTGTGAAACCAGCGCCATTTACCATATATTAGCAAACACACTTACTCTTTCTTGACTCTTAACTTCCCGTTACATTTATACATATTAACAAGTAAGTAAAAAACATAAAGCATGCAGGAAAGGGGAGAAGGATAAAATATTTACTCTTTTTATGGCACTTCCAAAATGAATCTAATCTCTATCTTTTTGCATGCATGTATGGCGTAGTAGCTTAAGCGCTCGAGTGTTATAGGTTCAAATCCCATATGGGACAACCCTCTGTGTGATCCAAAAATTGTTGTTCTGAGTCTTGGTGGTCGTTGTGCCCGTTACAAGTATGTTTGTTAAGTCCTCCACGACACAAGTTTTATACCTAATGTGAAATAAATAGTAATACGTATTTAATCTACCAAAATGTATTAGCTTCCGTTGAAATAAATAGACATTCACCGATGTAAAGCACCATGAAATTGTTAAGGCAGTATTTGAGAATAGCTTTAGGATCGAACAAAGCCGAGAACTCTGGGCTCTTCTAGCCCAACACCGCCACTTAGAGATTAATCCTGGCAAGAGCTGTTTAATTCCATGTTTGGAGAGCTTAGTGAGCGACTTAATTATTTTCTGGTATCACGAGTGAAAAGGACCGCCATTTTGGACGGGTCATAGAGCTACATTGAGCTTCTTAAAAACATCTTTACATAGTATAAAATGTTGTCTTCAGCAGATTGTTCGCTTACATCTTTTAAACTACATAATCAACGGATTTTCATGCAGTTTTTAGCAATGGATAGTGTGATTCAAGAGAAAAGTTTACAAGTGTAATGCATGTGTATTACAATAGAGGAAATTCGAAAATTTGAAAGACTTTCCACACGAAGCCGCAAGAAGCCACGCGAAGCGAATACAATAAGGAATGATACTTATATAACATTATGTAAAACTTATATTAAGAAAATTACTCATATCTTTTAGTTTTTTTAATGAGTACCTAAAATAACAGTCTTGATTCCATAATAATGAATCTATTTGCTATAAAAGTAGCCACCACATAAGCATGTCATTGCATTTTGGTATTGAGTACTTATCCGTAACTTAAAAATAAATTGTAATTTATTCATGGCCATGGTGATCAGAAAATAGAAACAACTTATTTAAAAACAACCGTTGCGTGATTTATTTTCTAAAAAATCCATAATCGAACATTCTAACTCTATTTTTTAGTTCCTTCGTACCTTCCTATTTTTGTATTTTCCTATTTCAATGAATGAAAGTTCATTACCAATAATTGTTATACATATAATCGAACTTAAAAGGTTGATAGTAGTCAGTGTTGTCAAAAGTATCGTTAAGCTGTGAAAAACAAAATTCTTTATAAACATATTCTTTTTTTTTTAGAACTTAGAACTCTGCGGTCCTGGGGCTATAGCGTACATTAAAGTACTGCAACTTCTTTGAAATAACATGTTTAAAAACAGTTGGTTTTTGTCATATTCTTGTTATTTAACCTGTCTATTCGAGTCCCAACTTTGATTCTTTGCAAAAACTTTTAGACCTGTTACACGCTACGTTACACTGTTGCACTAAGTTTTGCTCTTGCGGGTATTTTCTTATTCAACAAAATAACTTTAATATAATTGTAAATGTTAATTTGAATTAAAATAATTTTATATGGGTTATATAAAATTATTTTAATATATAATAATAATAATAATATATAATAGTTATTAGCCTTTGTTTATAAAGCGTAGATAAGTTAATTACGTATTTGCTACAGCCGAAGGAGTTTTAGAGAAACGAAATAGATTTTTAAGTTAATTTAATAGAAGATTATAGATATAACATTTAAATTAAATACTAATTATTCTAAAGTGCTAACGCGATGTTGGCCTAAAAGTAAGTGAACGAGTTTTCATGGAAATACACTAGGCTGCCGTTGTGCTGACGCTGTGCACACGAGCCTGGGAGCGGCGCCGGCGCGACGGGCTGCAATTCGATGACGGTGTATCACGACGATCGAGGTTAATCCATACTATGTATTACCGTAGTTTCGCTCGTCGTAATTAGGTGGTCACTGGTAATTTGACAACAAAAATATTATGGTAACACAATAGCAAAAATAGATAAGTTACAAATTTGAGTGGTAATTTAAATTGAAATCCTTTGATTTTGTTTTCCCATCTATATCTATACAAATAAATAAAATTGGATTGTCTGTTTATAATATTAAAATAACTGCTTTTAAATAAATGCATATATATATATGCATACACGGTACATACAGATGCATTTATTCCTGCTTTTTAATAAATGCATATTTATGGATACACGTTACATGTACCAAAAAACATTTTTTACAATTTTTCTATGTCTGTCTGTCTGTCTGTTTGCTTGTTACGGGTATTCTCTGAAACGACTGGCTTGCAGATAGCTGATGAGATAAGGAGTATATTAAGCTACGTTTTTTTAGACTAGCTTTGTGCAACAATAACCGCGGGATTCAGCTAGTCTTAAATAAAATTATTGTGTCATTCATTTTGTATTATAAAGACAAAATAATGGATATTTACGAAATAAACCTAGAACTTTGGTGTAAAACTAATGAAAAAGATGTTAAGCTGTATACAATCCAACGTCCATTTTACAAATCCAATATATAAAATTCTCGTGCCACAGTTTTCGTTGCCATACTCCTCCGAAACGGCTTTACCGATTCTCATGAAACTTTGTGAGCATATTGAGTAGGTCTGAGAATCGGCCAACATCTATTTTTCATCCCCCTAAATGGTAAGGGTCACACATTTAAAAAAAAAAAATGGCAAAACGACGTTTGCCGGGGCAGCTAGTGTTAATATAAAACTAACAATATACAACACATAATTACATAAACAGTATAATTACATAAAAAAGTAAATAACAAATAGTTATGATGTTGGTATGTTTATTAGCATTTTAGGAAACCCAACCTCAAGTGCTGCACTTGACTTATTTGGAATATTTACGCATCAAAAGCTCTGACTTAATATTATAATATTAAATAGAATGTAACATAGGATAAGGTACGATGGGACTAACATATTACCATGTAATAAAAGTCTCTAAATTAATAAAGATAAAAAGAAAAGTAACAATTGCAATAATTATTATAAATAAATATTTTCGGACATCTAATACACGACTGGTACCAAACGAAGCATGCTTGCATTGTAAGTAATAGACAACTGAAATAAATTCATACTAATGTACTTTGTTTTGTAAATATAAAATTAATATACAGACAAACTCTGAAACAAATATATGCAGATCAAACAAACATTTGGATAAACCAATAATATATAGGAATGACGTCTCTCAACGCTATGTGATGTCCTTAAATCAAAAGATAAGCCAAAAATAAAAATAAAAAAATTAAATAAATATTTCGGACATCTAACACACAAAGCCATCTAGCCCCAAACTAAGCAGAGCTTGTATTATAGGACTAGACAATTTATATTAATACTTGTATACTTTTTTTTGTAAATACATACATATTATAGATAGAAAACAATACAAAAGAATAGAAGAGACGTTAGCGACTTTGCTAAAGGACAAGTGATAAAAGACAATGTAAATGAACACATACAAACTATAGCTACACTTACCTACATGTTAAAATGATTTGTTTGGTTTTTATGCGTCATCAAAACGTATCCATCATGAAATGTTGAGTACTTATTGCCATATAGGGTGCTTCAACCAGTAAGTTTTTATTAAAATGTTTAGTATTAATATTTAAATCTAGAACATTTTAAAGTGTAGAAATTAGTTTTTCGTTCGCCAGAAATCAGTAAATATTGAACGCAATAAAAGTATTGCAGACCAACACTTTTTGTACTGATACTTTTTGTAATAAAAATGACGAAGTAAAATTATAGTGGCCGAATAAAATTGACCTTTCAAATAAAACCAATTAGAGACCAACAAACAGTACCTAAAACAAATGATTTTTATTAAAGCCGTGTAAAATAAATATAAACTGGTTTACGAAATACAAATTTTTATAAGATAAGTTATCATCCATAAATGTTCAATCAAGTTGAAAAACGATAAAATGTTAATTTAACAGAAAAAAACCGCTGGTAATTTGGATTTTCCGAAGGTTTTATTTAAACAATATTACAAAAAATCCAGGACTCATTAGCTGACAGCTGTGCGTCAATTAAACGTAAAATATAGTCCTTGGAGACAGCGGTTCCTCTCGCCCCGCACCTCTGCTTCACCCCTTAGTATCCCTTGTGCCACAACTCAACCCCTCTCTCCGCGATCTCATTAGTGGAGCTCTGAATGTACAATTTGTTCTGAAACAGACACCGATTGCTACTTTAAAAACGTGGCCACTTGTTTAAGGTCAATTCTTTTTCTTTTACATTTTAACTATAATTCTAGGCAATTAATGGATATTTATTTAAATACATCTAAATTACTTTGGGGTATAATAAAGTTCTGTAAGTTACAAAAAATAAATAAATATTTTATTATCACAACTACCATCATTTTTAAGTCTACACCGTACTTTTTTTGGTATCAAATATTTTATTATGTTTATGATCACAGGTAATATATATTAAATTTATGTATACACTAGCTGAATCCCGCGGTGTTGTCCGCAGTTATTGTCGTACCGCGGGTAAAGCCGCGGGGCGAAGCTAGTCTAAAAAAAGAAGCCTGAGTTACTCTTTATATCATCAGCTACTAGTCCCGTCAAAATCTGTTCAGCCGTTCCAGATATTAGGCGCAACAAACAGACAGACAGATAGGTATACGAACAGACAGGCAGACAAAAATTGTAAAAAATGCTATTTTGGTATATGTATCGTGTATATATAAATATGCATTTAGTAAAAAGCGATTATTTTTTTATTTGACAATTTAATTTATTTGTATAGATGATAGATTATAAACTAGTATATGATGAATTGATTACACTGATCAGTGAATAATTTGAAATTTAAAAAATTATTATTATTTAATGATTTGCGTTTGACTCAAATACTTACTTAAGATGAAAGTACTTATGAGTCTAACATGATGGTTGCTGTCACGTACTTTACTCTATGCTACCCAATGTCCAGATTAATTAAAAGTAATACAAACTTGTTGGAAATTTCATTTCCATCATTTGTTTATAGCGTCACATTCGAAGCCATTCTAATTCTCTTCCGCAAGTAAAAACTGTCTGCATTTCTTTGATAAGTTTTTACTTAGAATTGTTAAAGTTTAGAAACTGATTTAAAACCAATTATTTTAAATTTATTTCTGAAAACATTTTCTATGTATACAGAATAAAGTAAGCAGTCATACAGTCTATGATTAATTGCAGTAAAATAATAAAAGAGTGTATTTTTTGTATACCTACACTATGATCCTATCAATGTTTAAAACAGAATAATGATTCACTGTCGAGTGGGTCAAATATAGGGTTGTCTAGGTACTACACAACTTAACCGGACATCCTGACTAGGATTTTCTAAAGAAAATCAATTTTTTTTTTTTTTTTTATTTATTAAAGGGCTTTGTCGCTCTGCGACCACATCGCCCTGTGACAGTACGAATACATAAATTAACATCTAACATAGACATAACTCTACTAATTTATACAACATTCGGGCTTCCACCGACACAGGGTTAGCCAGAATACTATTACAAAGACCGATATTCATACCTCTCGAGACCCCTAACTGTTCCCTGTAACTTCTGTTTCTTACACATTCAAAAATAATGTGTAATACATCATCGGTCACACCACAGTCTTCACAGTTGGGAGATGAGACTTTGCCCATTAAAAATGCGAATTTCTTTGAAGCTATATGACCAGTTCGTAAAAGAAAATCAAATAATATTAAATACATTTAAATAATGAATAAAATAAAAAAGATCGTCACTAATTGCTTTTGGTATTTTGTAATTTTATAAAAAACTTTTTTTAAATTAACACATTTACTAGATTTGGCGAATCTCTTGATCTAACAATATTATATTAGCGTGATAGTTTGCCCTCTAAGTATATATTGATATAAGCCACCATCACAGCGATTTACTGTAACTAAATTCAACAGTCTAAAGGTAATCTCTGGAACGGCTGGACCGATTCAGACGGGACTTTCACTGGCAGGTAGCTGATGATACAGGGAGTAACTTAGGCTACTTTTTTTAGCGATACAAAGATAACCGCGGGTAACACCGCGGGGTTCAGCTAGTTATAAATAAGTTTTGACGGTCGTTTTTCATCAAGGGTGTTTTCATTTATAAAAGTCATAATTCATTAATCCTCTTCCAATCTTTAGTAAATAAATATCAAAGTCAATCCAGGTTTTTTAAAATTTGTCCACATTTTATATTTGAAATAGTTTACTTTATAGCCGTAAGTTGATAAACAGACACTTTGATTACAGTTCACAGACTGTTGGTCATAAGCCTCTCCAATTACACGTCACTTTGTTTGATCCTCGCATCCAGTTTATAGCCTTATTTCATATTATTTCCCGTGATGGTTTTTCTGCAACTGTAGCCATCAAAAGCTGATTTTACTTAAGTGTTGTAAGTGATTACGTTTTAATCACTGCTAATTGACGTCAGTTGGATGAAAACACACAGCGCTAAGATAAGCGCTTAAATGTTTTTGTTTCAAATGCGTTTGAAGGTAGTTAAATAAATAAATAAAAAATAAAAATAAAAAAAATAAAAATAAAAATAAAAATAAAAATAAAAAATAAAAATAAAAATAAAATAAAAATAAAAAAGCCTTTATTTGATCCTGCTACATTACTTCTTAATTTACTATTTATTACTATAACAATATGTTTATGATTAATTATTAGCAAGGTCCCCAGGTTGGGTAAAGGCCTCCTCCAATGATGTCCACTTCTCTCTATCCTGTGCTATTTGCCACCACAGTGGGCCAGCGACTTTTTTTATTTCGTCCTCCCATCGTGTAGAGGGCCTTCCTCTTTTTCTTTTTCCTTGAGGTCCTCTCCATATGGTTGTGCTGTAGGTCCATCTTCTGTCTCTAAGTCACGCTATATGACCGGCCCATTTCCACTTTAACTTTTGTGCGTAGTTTAAGGCATTATTGGCTCTTGTTATTTCTCTTATCTTTACGTGTCTAATCTTATCCAGTTTTTTTATTTTAAGCATGCTTCTCTCCATTCCGCGCTGACAGGATGTTATTTTTTGCTTAACTTTTGAGGTAAATTTCCATGTTTGACATCCATATGTCAAGCATGGTAAGAGGCTAGAGTTCATTGTCCTAGTTTTCATTTTTATTGACATGTTGCTTTTGAAAATTTCTTTCAGGCTCCAGAATTTATTCCATGTTCGCTGAACTCTTCTTTCAATCTCTAGTTCGTTATTTTCTTTTTCAAAGCTGATTGTTTTTCCTAGGTAGATATATTTGTCTGTGTATTCTAGTGGATATCCATTGACTTCTATCTGTTTTTTGAGACTGTTAGTCATTGTCATGGTCTTACTGAGATTGATTGATTGATTGAAGGTAGTTAATGAACACTCTTTTTTAATTGCTTGCGGGAGATTCAGAGTTTTTACATTCATTGAATAATATTGATGCCATGCAAAACGTAAAGATCTCTGATTGCTGGTAGAAAATAGTTCTGATATAGTAAGTCTGAAATAAAGGAACTAAAGTATCAGCTTCTTTTGAGGCGATCGTGCACTGAATATAGGATTCTCTAATTGCACGCCACTTGGTTCACATTAATCTCCTGCCAGCCGTTTTGTGCAGATCGTCACCCCACCTGGCTTGGGGACGTCCTACACTAAGTTCCAGCCTGTTAATCCTGTGAGCTACGTCGATGACCTTGGTTCTCTGCCAGATAACCTCATTCCTGATGCGGTCCTATACAGGAACGCCGAGCATATCCCCCTCCATAGGACGCTGAGCGACTTTGAACTTTTGGACCAGTCATGCCGTAAGTGTATACGAATGTATAATGAATTTCTATAAAAGTGAACTAATTTATTTATGTAGATTACAAAGTAAAACCTATAAAAGTCAGACGCTACATCTAAATTTAGCACCGTGATAACTACAGGTGGAATTTGCAAAGAAATAACAC
The DNA here is from genome assembly GCA_905220595.1 of Spilosoma lubricipeda. NCBI lineage: Eukaryota > Metazoa > Arthropoda > Insecta > Lepidoptera > Erebidae > Spilosoma > Spilosoma lubricipeda. The sequence goes on along the minus strand of HG992282.1, from coordinate 12,977,013 downwards.
GCGAATAAAACTTTGGTATTACTCTTTTTCAATTGGCATGCTACAATGTTGTGTTTACAACTCTATAACGTTTTATATACTTTAAAGGTAAACCAGATGAACAAAATTACGATTTACCTCACATGAGAGTTCTATTGCTTACAGTCTAACATTTTGGACTCATTGTAGTTTTAAAGTCTACACCCTTAGATGTAGACTAGACTAACTATAAATTAGATATTGGTACTTTCAAACAGGTTATTACTAAAATGAGGGTAAGTTTAGTCAAGTTTCTAATTAGCAGTATTATTACTATACATATTACATACTTAAATGTATGATTATAGTAATTACATCAAATTGCAACATACATACATACATAACAATTACGATCTTTATGGCGCTAGTTCAGCATATACGTAATAACGATGTAACGCAGGTGCCAATATTTGCGTGTGGTTAGGGGATTGACTTAAGTGCTTTACTATAAAGTATGCTCTTGCTCTGTGGTTTCTTTTTACGGAATAGCGGGCACACGATCAGACGTATTACCTGATGGTAAGCGATTACCGCTGCCCATGGACGCCCGCAGCACCAAAGGCGTCACAAGTGCGTTGCAGTCCACCCTCCCCATCCTCCTCTCCATTCCCCTCCTATCCGATAAAGGCCGGCAACGCACTTGTGACGGTTCTGGTGCTGCGGGTGTCCATGAGCAGTGGCAAGGCAGTCCATGGGCTGGCATGGCCATCACTTGGTAAAACACAGCGCAAGCGCTGTTTCACACCCGTTTTCTGTGAGGCAGTGGTATCACTCCATTGAGCCGGAGCATATGCATGCCGAAGCGAGGCTCTCCCACGTCGTTCAGGTTAACAGTTTCTTTCTTAGGTTTGAAATAACTTTCCTTATGAGAAAAAATAAATAAATAAATAAATAAATAAATAAATAAATATTTCGGACATCTAAACACACAACGCCATCTAGTCCCAAGATAAGCAGAGCTTGTGTTATGGGGTACTAGACAACTGATACAAATACATATATACTTTTTTTTTTGTAAATACATACATATCATAGATAGAACACACCCAAACTCCGAAACAAATATTTGTAGATCATACAAACATTTGGTCCGACCCGGGAATCGAACCCGAGACCTCATGATCAGCAGTCGCTCACGCCAACCGCGAGACCAACGAGGCAGTCGGCAAATGGAACCGAATTCCTAAATATTTATATTTTGGTAAGCAGAGAGTTGTGAAAGAGGGGTGATTGAAATATTGATTGAAGATGGATTTTTTGATAATATAAAATAAGACAGTTGTGTGATTGTTTGGAATTTTATTTAACCAAAGAATTAATTACTGTACAAGAAAAAATTGTAACCTTAAACTTTAACCCATTCTTTAATTACTTAAAAAAATAAACACAACAACTCCAGTAAAAGGTTATTAATGTTTCATATCAAAAGTTTTAAAGCTCCTGGAAGTAAACTTACTTAGACTACTTAACTCTGCGAAGTAGAGGATGTATTTTATTTCCAAAGTAAGTGTTTTATTTTCTGTTCTTTAAATAAAAGCTCGTCCGTTTAAAATTTTAGGCTCTTAATAACAATGTTTTTCATCGTTCATATATAACAACCATTATCAGTTTTCAGAAAGAAATTTGAATAAATCCTATACCAACGCGTCTGCCCACAGCGTGGTTAAGTAGACTAAAAACTTTTTCTAGCGACAGGCTAGGCTAAGTGGTTTTCATATTTCGTATTGGTACGACTATGATATTCAATAGAAAAAAAATACAGGTTTCGTGCCTCACACGACTATCGAACATTGGAAATGAGTCTACGGAATTCGAGAAATATTTAAGGCAGAGCGACGAGAATGTTGGGATAAGGAAAAGGTTACAAAATAAAACTACAACATTGAATAACAATTATTCTTAGCCATATTAGCAATCTGCCAAAAGAAAAAAAAATGCTTATTTTTCTATTTCGGCCATAACTTTTTTCGTTTTGTATTTTCTCTAATAATTTGTTTTGCACCGTATAGCTTTTGTTAATACGAGTCTTTTGATTTTTTTTTGAATATAATAGCTTCAAAACTCTCCGAGATATAAGGGGATCGCACTTTTTCTTGAAATCGTACCGGAATGGAGCGAACGAAAAGACATTTCCAATGTCAAAACTTTATTATCCTAATTTCACATATACAAAATAGCGGGACTACTAGTAATGAATAAATAGTTTGAAAAGTACTACGTTTATATTAAAAAAAAGAAAATGAAAAATGTAACACGAAATGTGTCTCAGCACTTTTTTATTGCCCTCGTTATAGCGAAACTTTGAGGCTCAAAAGATGTATAGAACATCAAATTACATGTGCTCTAAGCCCTTGAGGCGGGAGTATCGACAAAAGCTCTCTCAGCACCTACATTTTTAAAAAGTTGGCTGTATGTTTTATAGTAGTTTACTATTTATCAATTCTCAATTTTCAAAAATGGAAGCTTTACAGTTTGAACGATACGGGTACAGTAATGTTTAATATTCAATCAGTGCGGGGTCACATTGTGGTTCTTCCCGCCACTCAACGTTGAGTGGGGTAATAAAATAATAAATAAACAAGTAGCTTGACGCCGGCCTATAGCTCTATACCGCACCCTGATCCACTGTCACAACGGCACTTAATTAAATTGTTATATTTTTAATCACGGAAATTAGCAGAGCTTTTTGTGTAAGATTTCCGCCATAAAGGTGACAATTAATTAATAAACTTTTGCTATTCAACAAATAACTGCAAAACTATATTTAAAACAGTATAAGGTCTAACCTCTACAATACAAGTTGTAAAATAGAGAACTGTTAGTATGTACATACATACATTGAGGAAGTAGGTGTGTGTCCGTCTTATCCAGCGTGGTGATTTGGTCTAGTTGCCAAATCCTCTTTCGTCTCTATTCTTCGTTTCGTCTATTGTTTTTAAATAGCAGATATGTTATAATTACAGGCATGTAACACAAAATATTTTGTCTTCATATTTCGAACGACAAATGATGATAAACATGACGTGCATATTTCTTTTTACAAAGATACCGAGAGGTGACCTTATCTATTATTCTGAAGCTCTGAGGCCACAACCGTGTTCTCGCTTGCAGTTTCTATCTTAAAACGAGCGCCTTGACCTAATTCTCAGAAGACTAACGAGGTATTCGATGGTGGCTCTTATTATTACGCTCGCGAACTGTCCTCGTAATTACACACAACCGAGGACGTGATTGGACTTATAAATACTTATTTATTTTCTGTTAATGTAATATAAAGACAGTAGTAAAAATGTTTACTTACGATCTTTTTTAATTAGACCTAATAGTTATGGATTGTTTTTTGTTTTTCAGCCATTCAAACAATGTTTCATTTAGATTGGGCAAAGGGATTTTCTTGTTGGTTACGATTTGTTTCAACACACATTTTCAACTTTTCAACTCTAGTTTTATATCATTTAAATAGGTAATTTATATTATCGATTATATACATCTGTAGCTGCATACAACTTCCGTCTTTTATATCTGAATATAATTTTGAAAGTGAATAGTGATAAGTTATATGCAACGTCTGGTAAGTTAGATAAATTAACTTAATATAAAGCTTATAGTTTAAAAGTTATACGAATAAAAAGGAGGAACGAGGTTATTATGCCCTTCAAAAACAGTAACGCCGAACTCTTTGAGATTTAACTTCTAAATTTAAACACGTAAATGCAAGAGTGTGCTCATTAAATACAATCGTAAATCACGTCGAGTCTCAGTTATCTTATCTTACTACAATTACAGACTTAAAACGATTTTACATTCATGGATAATGCACATAGCCGGCGTGGCTATCGCGCAAACTTCTCTTACAAACTCTATGGAGTAACTAGTCAGAAAATTAATCTTATCTCAATTTTCTCCTGTTTTCCTTCTCCACAGTGTTTAATTGTGCAAGTTTTAATTACATGCAAACCGAATGCTCGGTACCGACGTGGGGCCATTTATTCGTTAGATACTCGTATTTACGACGACAATGTTCTTATTAGCAGCAATATAACCGTACTTGCGTACATACTTTACATTTGAATTTGGAACATTTCTCTTGATGTAACTTTAAAGTTTGTTCGCTTTAATTTATGTATTTTTGTTTTCTACCAATATAAAATAACTCATGATTTGATTTTATAGGTAATTTTAAATACTATTCTGCTAGTAATCTACTAATCTAAGTTCAAACCAGTAAATATGAAAATACCTTTTCTCTTCATGAGTGCTACTTAAAAACTGCACTTATAAGAGTACTCGATGGCATTTTATTATTGTAGTCGTAATTTATTAATACATCTATACTAATATATAAAGCTGAAGAGTTTGTTTGTTTGTTTGAACACGCTAATCTCAGGAACCGCTGGTCCGATTTGAAAAATTCTTTCGGTGTTGGATAGTCCGTTTATCGAGGAAGGCTATAGGGTATATATTATCACGCTACTACTAATAGGAGCGGAGCAACAATGAAGAATGTTTCAAAAACGGGGGAAATTTTCTCGCTACGGGCAATATAAGGCGCAAACGAGGTTGCGTGGGTCTGCTAGTAGCTTGATAAACTGCTTTTACAATTTCGAGACACTCGAAGCTCAAAACGAATAGCTTGATTTGTCTTAATGAATGCTTTGGTGATATGTAATTATAAAATCTTGTTTAAAAAATACGTATTAAAAATTTCCTTATTTTGTCAAGTACTTAAGATATGAACTAGTACATAGGGTAAAAATCGAATAGTTGTCTCAATGGAATACGTGCCTTGACTTTGAAAAATGTATATTCGGTATGTTTTCGGAGTTAGAGCTTGATTGAAACTCTAAGCGCCCGCCAAGAAGGCCTTAGTGCCATATAGGCTGTGGCGTGTATAAAAATCACGTTTGTTGTATAGGAGGCCCCTATACATATTAATTTTATACTGTATTTGGTATTTGTTCTTACAGCGGTAACAGAAATACCTTATCTGTGAAAATGTCAACTATCTAGCTATTTAGGTTCATTATATACAGCCTGGTGACAGACAGACGGACGGATGGACCTGACTTAGTAGTAGGGTCCCGTTTCTACCCATTGGGTACGGAACTCTCGTTCATTAATCAGACTTTTAAATATAGAAAATTACGATCACTATACAAATATTCATGATCATTATTAACATTTAACTCGACTTCTTAAAAAAAAAGTTTTGGCCTACCATACTATAGTGCCCAGACGTTTTCAAGTTTTCTTTTTCTTTGCAATGCTGTTGAGCTGCAACACTGCAATTTACTCTCTAGGAAAAACCTGCACAGTCGATTAAGAGTCGTGCCTTGGGATAAATAGGGTTCCATATTCTTAAGCCGTGACCACACGAATACAAGTATTAGATAAAAATACCCAAATCCAATAGAAATAATTCTGATCGTTCATTATGCTGAAATGAAATCATATTAAGGATATCAAAAAAAGGCATGAATAAAAGACGTAAAACTTAGTATAAACTTTATCGAAAAGCGTTTTATGTTATCAAATTACATTAATGAAAATTGACAGAAAAATACGAGATGAGAGAGAATGTTTAGATACATTTTTAGTAAATTATTTGCCTTTTAGTATTACCTAGATGTACATTACACAATTTTTAAGAGAATTTCAAATGAACATTGCATGTCGCATGCATGAGGCATTTTTCACGGGTTGTCATCATTATCGAAACAGAATTCCAATATACTTGTTAGTAGTATTTGTACTAGAGTTTCCTGTTCTTTGTATCTCAAATGAATACACCACATTTGGAGCCATAGTATAAGATCCATGATCGTTATTGCAAGGGAACCATACAAAGAAATGGCCCAAATTACTACGGTATAATAAATACGTGAACAGAATTCTTTGCTGGGTTTACAAGTAAGTTTCGAGCATGAAAATCTGTATTGTTTGAAATTCATAAACCTAAGTATATGTGAAAAAGGCTAGGAAATATATATAAAACAGTCAAATATACTGACAACTAGTTCAACCCTCGAATCCAGTTCGCCTTTGGGTTGCGGAGGCCCGATGCCAGTCGCTCCGTAAAAAAACTGAAGTTCAGGTAAAACCGGTCGAACTAGGAGCCTGCCCAAATAATTGAGAATAATAAAGGCAAGGATGATGGTTAGGAAAAGTATTATAATGCAGTGGCTGGGTCTTCTAATAAAATACTGGTTACGGCTTTAGACTTTATTGGGCTCTCGCAGGAGTCTCCTCTGCCCTCTAACATACATACGTGTGTGTAACACATTCTTATAGTCAAATGAGTTAGCTGAGTCTACACTTAGATACTGAGAACTACAATTTATGAAAAGCGTGCAGACATTTCTGTCCGTCTGTTATTTAAATACTATAATTTTTTTTTAAACAACTAACGCATTACGAATATTATATATATCACGGGGTACTTTACAAACAAATACCTTGAAACATGAATGAAAACACTCAGAACATATAGTATTTGTAGATCTTAGATCACAGTGTTGAACCAAGATTAAGCCCACACACCCAGAACACTCAAAACATCATAAGATTAAATTAAGAATTGTTTTATTCGTATCTCTATTTACATTTTTTTGTCTTGTAGCTATTAATAAATATGTAGGGTACAATAAATAATGTGGAAACATTCTGTCGTTTGTCAATCGCTTTTTTCATTTTGTTTTAAAGACCTTCATACCGAACCAAATTTTCTTTTAAAAGCGAAAAATAATAGTACCGGATGAATTATATTTTAACATTTATAGCTTAATCAAATCTCTTTCATGTGTGTTTTACAAAGTTTTAACGACTTCTAGATTCATATCCCGTTATATTAAATCACCTTTGCTTATCTCATAATATTTTTATGAGATGGTTTAAAATCTTTTCTTTTTCATTACATTTTTATTGCGGCGCGTTTATTACACAATTCCTTTCTATATCACTGTTAGCGACGACGATAGACGCAGGGGCGAGAAAATGACGCTGACTTGCAGTACGAAGATCACTTTAATAATTCCTGTGGCAACTCGTAAAAGTTTATGCCACCACATTTAGAAATACTTTAACATTTTATTTACGAAAATGACAGATTCTTGTAATAAAAAAGGTTCTTGGCTGTATAAGGGGCAAGTATTACAAGTAACAAAAACATTTTGACTTGTTATAGATCGATGAACTTCGACTGCACGCACGAAAAAGCATGAGTCATTGTCACGTTCCGCCTGATCCAAGCGTGCAAGCGAGAGCGCGGGTCAAGTGATAGAGAGGCACAATCAGCCCATGCGTCCGTCTTGTGAGGAATATTTTTCATTAATATTATTATTTTTTTATTTTTTCGGACATCAAACACACAACGCCATCTAGTCCCAAGCTAAGCAGAGCTTGTGTTATGGGTACTAGACAACTGATACAAATACATACATACTTTTTTTTTTGTAAATACATACATATCACACATAGAAAACACCCAAACTCCGAAACAAATATTTGCAGATCAGACAAACATTTAGTTCGACTCGGGAATCGAACCCGAGACCTCTAGCACAGCAGTGCATATGCTACCACCGCGCCACCGAGGCAGTTGAATTAATGTTTTCTTATGACGTTATCACATAAGATTATCGTCCGTAAACCAACTTTATAAACTATCAATTGTTTTTTTTTAAACATTTGAGCTAAAGTTCCGACTATGTCATCGGACTTTGTGCCTCGAAAGCAACTTCTTGACTGTAATCAATTATCAAAATATAAGAGTGGTCAACTGCTGTTTAAAAGAGAAAGAAAAGTTACTTTATAAAAAGTGAAGAAATTGATTATATTAAGTACAATAGATTCTAAATAAATGACTCAAATTAGAATGGAATAGAATATAATAGAATAGAATATACTTTATTGTACACCAATTACAAATTAATACCCTATTTATCTTTAATATACGACAATATTTATATGAAAAGCAAGAATATAAAGTTAAATAACTAGATATCTTTTGTTTATCTCAACGTGAGGATGAGACGACGAAAAATCTGATATTTCACGGATAAATTTTAGTACTCTATATATATGTAAAATAAGAGAATGATTTATTATTAACGGACTTTTATTTTATAACATGCAATGGAGTTCAAAGAAGATCACTTGACAAAAAAGGAGAGAATAATAATCACCGAAAAGGCTGAATGGCAATAATGATTCAGCGGTTTACTTATAACATAAGAGGAAATGTTGCCGAGACTGGTATAAAAAAGAAGAAAAGACAACATTTTAAGAAAAGTTACCAGACAAATAATTAATTAGGTAATCATAAAACTAACTAACTAACATATAAAGGCGAAAGTTTGTGACTGTGTATGTGTTCTACTTCTTCACACAAAAACTGCTTGACGGATTTGGATGAAACTTTACCGCAATATGGCTTATACATCAGAATAGCACATAGGCTACTATTTGCGCGATGACCGATACAAACGCGGACGGAGTCGCGGACGGAGTCGCGGACAACAGCTAGTGTAATTAATAAAAACAAGTGTAATAATTTCGTTCTAATTAAATCTATTCTTTTATTTTTATTTGTAGAACAGTTACGCCATCAAATTTAAAAGACTGAAATTGAAACTTTCAATACTCATTTTAAAATGTTTAGAACCTAGTAATTTAAATGTCTTTTAGTAAAGTATCTTTAAATCTAATTCAAATTTGCCCAGACAATGAGAATGTAACAGAAAAACAAATCAGTGTACATACATGAAAAAATTGAGAAGAACTTTTAGAAATCGGTTAAAAAAGCCAGTAATTCTTGTGATTACACCAGGAATAAAAGAGCTTAAACATATATATTAAATGTTCAAACAATCTTTATTCTTGAATTAGTATCCTGCTTACTGTGTATGTAAAAAAAGTAATGCCTTTCTAATTAATTTCTGAGAACCTGAACTCCATTCCTCTTCTTGAGAATTTCTTTTAATATCCACTACAAGGAATTCCCTCGACTCCAGGACTAATTATAGGTCATCTAATGTTCAAACGTCCTGTTGAGCAATGTGAGAGTAATGTGTGTGAGCAAGTAGAGATCGTTTTAGTAGGGCTTAGTTCTCTTATGGTTTTACCATCATTGTTTCTTATACTAAACTGCTTGATCTCCACGGTGTTATCCGCGGTAGTTATTGTACTATTGCATTGCAGTGCTTGTTTGAAATTTAAAATTAACAGCTTTTCTTTGAATGCATATGAGAGTATATACGGTACTTACATCAAAAATAATTTTCTTTCAATTTTTATCTATCTGCTTATTCCCATTATTCTCTGGAACTAGACCGTTTTGGTGAGGCTTTCACGAGCAAATCAGAGCAGACTTTGGTTACTTATTTCGCCCCGCGGCGTTACCCGTGGTAGTTGTATGACATAACAACAACCGCGGGTAACACCGTGGGGTTCAGCTAGTATTTAGTACAAATATTGTATAAATAAACAACTTGTTAAAATTTTACCGAAAGAAGCGCATAGACTTTAAAAGCTTTCCTGATTGTTTTAAAAATATATGAATAAAAATTAGAAAAAAATCATAACAGATTACAAAACATTGATGAATACATTTCATCAATACTAAAATACAGAATTGATTCTAAAATAGAATTCACAAATCAAATGAAATCACAAAATGATGGAATTCAATTTGGTTCTCGTCAGCTCATGAAATAAAGGTTCGTTCAAAAGTCCTCAATTTCTGATTTAATTTACAGAACCGATAATATTAGCGATGTGGGTGCAGGGCTGTCGCTTCGAGATAAAGGGGTTGTCGGCTGCTGAGTCCAGGCACATGCTCGCTAATCGTCCCAATCGAGCAATCCCCCTTTTGTGTTCGGAACAGACATTGTGTTACAATGCTGCCGACGTTTACTCTGCTACGTAAGTAAATGTTTGAAGAATTGCTTTAAAGCAACTTTGAACGTTCAATACTTAATTTAAGCTATTGTCAGAATAGAAACAATAGCTTGCAGTAGTAATGGGTACTGTTTATTAATTAAATTGCTGTGTTATTTGGTTAGAGGTCTCTGCTGTGCTAACAATTGACTCGACTCGACTCGAATCGACTCGACTGCCTCCGTGGCGAATTAGTAGCGTATGCGATTGCTGTGCTTGGGGTCTCGGGTTCATGTCATGGTCATCTATACTTATCTATACCAATAAATAAAATTGGAGTGTCTGTTTGTAATATTATAATAACCGCTTTTTACTAAGTGCATATATGTATGTATACACGGTACATATACCAAAATGTTTGTTCCGGGTAATCTCTGGAACGGCAGGACGGATTTTGACGGGACTTTCTCTGGCAGGTAGCTGATGATCCAGGGAGTAACTTAGGCTACTTTTTTTAGACTAACTTTGTCCCGTGGCGTTACTTGCGGTACAACAATAACCGCGGGTAAAACCGCGGGGTTCAGCTAGCAATATTATAATCGTGAAAGTTTGTAGGTATATATGGATGGATGGATGGATGTTTGAAGCTTTACAGTAATATAGCTTATATTTCAGAATAACACATAGGCTACTATTTGACGCGATAACCGACATATACGCGGGTCGAGCCGCGAGCTACAACTAGTGTATAATATTTATGTATTTCCAAAAAAAAGTTAATATTAATTTATATTGTTAGTTAGTAAGCAGAGCGCACTAGACGCGTAAGCAGACTTACAAAGACGAGTAAGCAGAGCTTGTGTTAGGGGTAGTATACCCTCCGTGCGGCTTGTACTCGTGCCCGGAGGTCTTACACCCGCAGCCGGCGACGTCACCGCGGAGACGGTGGCGGGGACCAGCTTCATGAGGAGTACCGCGAAGCGCGGAAAACTCTGAAGCTGGCCATTTGCCGCGCCAAAGAGGTAAAGAAAAAGGAGATGCTGGAGAGTCTCGACCGTGACCCCTGGGGTCGCCCATATCGTGCGGTGCGACAGAAGCTCCGCACGGCGGCCCCCCCCCTTACCGAGACTCTTCAGCCCAGCTTCCTGCAGGAAGTGGTCGAGGGACTTTTCCCGCAGCGGGCGGAGCACACACCCCCGTCGATGGCCTATGCGGTCAGAGACGACGGGGGTCGAGAGGAAGACGTGCCGCCCGTTAGGGAATCGGAGGTTGGGGCGGCTGTTCTGCGGATTCGTTCCAAGAACACCGCCCCCGGGCCGGACGGGGTTCCAGCCCGAGTTCTGGCCCGAGCCCTCGACCATATGTCGGACCGCCTCAGGGAAGTGTTGGACGCTAGCCTGGCGTCCGGACGCTTTCCTGAGTGCTGGAAAGGCGGGAAGCTGGTCCTATTGAGGAAGCCGGGACGGCCTGCCGATTCGGTCGCGGCCTATAGGCCCATCGTGTTGCTGGACGAGGCGGGTAAACTTTTTGAGAGGATACTCTCTGCCCGCATCGTCCGGCAACTCCGCGGGGTGGGGCCCGACCTGTCGGACGCCCAATTCGGATTCCGAGAGGGGCGTTCGACGGTCGATGCCGTGATGCGCCTTAGGGCCGTGACCGAAGAGGCAGTGAGCTGTGGCGGCGTGGTGTTGGCGGTGTCCTTGGACATCGCCAACGCCTTTAATAGTCTGCCATTCAGCTGCATCGGGGAAGCACTCCAATACCACGGAGTGCCAGAGTACCTGAGGCGGCTGGTGGCAGACTATTTGCAGGAGCGTACCGTCGTGTACGAGGATCGAGATGGCGCCTTGAGACGGCGACCCATGTCGTGCGGCGTTCCGCAGGGGTCTGTCCTTGGACCACTCCTGTGGAACGTGGGATACGACTGGGTCCTACGAGGTCGTCTCCCCCCCGGGCTGGGCGTAATTTGTTACGCCGATGACACCCTTGTCACAGCCCGGGGGGCGAACTTCCAGGAGGCGGCGCGCCTGGCCACCATTGGTGTTTCTCTGGTGGTCGGGCGCATCGAGGCGCTGGGCTTACGGGTGGCCCTGGACAAGACGGAGGCCCTGTTATTCCATGGGCCCCGTCGTGGGCCGCCCCCCGGCGCCTCCATAGTGGTCAACTCGGTCCTCGTACCGGTTCGGGCCCAGATGAGGTATCTGGGCCTGATCCTCGACGGTAGGTGGCTCTTCGACGAGCACTTCCGACAGCTTGGTCCCAAGCTGGTCGGCGCTGCCTCTGCCCTTGGGCGACTTTTGCCCAACTTGGGCGGAGCCAGCGTCGCAACGCGACTCCTCTACACGGGGGTGGTCCGGTCGATGGCGCTGTATGGGGCACCGGTGTGGGTGGCGGCTCTGACTGCCCTCAATAAGGCCCGCCTCTGGCGGCCTCAGAGGGTATTGGCGGTCAGAGCCATCCGCGGATACCGCACGGTGTCCACCGAGGCGGCGTGCGCCTTGGCCGGAACACCTCCGTGGGATTTGGAGGCGGAAGTGCTCGCCGAAGTTTATCGACGGGTGGCTGAATTCCGGGCGGAGAGAGGCATTCGCCCTCCGCCCGAAGAGGTACGCGAGTGGCGTGAAGCCGCCCGTCGAGCCACGATGGCTCGCTGGTCGTTCCGGCTGGAGACTCCACGCGCTGGCTTTGCCGCCGTGGAGGCTCTCCAGCCGGTCATCCTCGAGTGGGCAGGGCGGCAGCACGGGACCCTTTCCTTCCGACTGACGCAGGTTCTTTCCGGGCACGGATGCTTCGGAAAGTACCTGCACTCGGTCGCCAGGAGGGAACTGAGTCCCGCCTGCCACCACTGCGACTGCAGTGAGGACTCGGCCCAACATACGCTGGCGATTTGCCCCGCTTGGGCGTCGCAGCGCCGGGCCCTCACTGCAGTCATCGGAGGAGATCTCTCGCTACCGGCCGTCATACGATCCATGGCCGGTAGCGACAGCAGTTTTACCGCGGTCGCAGCCTTCTGCGAAGACGTAATTTCGCAGAAGGAGGCGGCGGAGAAGGCCCGGGAGGATGATATCCACTCGGACCCGATCCGTCGCCGGCGAACCGGGCGGCGGAGGCGCGCCTATCAGCGCCTCATGCCGCCCTGAGTGTGGCCGCGGATGGTCGGGATGGGTTTTCCCCACCATCCGCTTTAGTGGCCGCCCGCGAGGGGGCGACGTTACGCGTGTGCCGTACGTCGCCTAATTAGAGAGTGTACCAGCAGACGGTGCCCGCTTCAGTGCGGGCAGGCGCTGGGAGGGGTCCGGATGTGTTAATAACAGCAGTTCCCGGATCCCTCCCGTCTCAGGCGCAGAGTGGCACACCGTGTGGTTTTAGTCGGTTCGATTCCGACACACCGCCCCGCCGCAAACCCCGGCGGGGTGACGGCCCGAGGGGGTTTCCACACGTTAAAAAAAAAAAAAAAAAAAAAGGGGTAGTATACCCGGTCCGGAGGTCGTAATACAGCAGTTCCCGGACCTCTCCCTCTCTCAGGCGCAGAGTGGCACACCGTGTGGTTTTAGTCGGTTCGATTCCGACACACCGCCCCGCCGCCGCAAACCCCGGCGGGGTGACGGCCCGAGGGGGTTTCCACACGTTAAAAAAAAAAAAAAAAAAAAGGGGTAGTATACCCGTCGAGCCACGATGGCTCGCTGGTCGTTCCGACTGGAGACTCCACCCGCCGGCTTTGCCGCCGTGGAGGCTCTCCAGCCGGTCATCCTCGAGTGGGTAGGGCGGCAGCACGGGACTCTTTCCTTCCGACTGACGCAGGTGCTTTCCGGGCACGGTTGCTTCGGGAAGTACCTGCACTCGGTCGTCAGGAGCGAACTGAGTGCCGCCTGCCACCACTGCGACTGCAGTGAGGACCCAACCCAGCACACGCTGGCGGTTTGTCCCGCATGGGCGTCGCAGCGTCGGGCCCTCACTGCAGTGATCGGAGGAGATCTCTCGCTACCGGCCGTCGTACGCTCCATGGCTGGCAGCAGTTTTACCGCGGTCGCCACCTTATGCGAAGACGTCATCTCGCAGAAGGAGGCGACGGAGAAGGCTCTGGAGGACGACCTCCACTCGGACCCGATCCGCCGCCGGCGAACCGTAAGTGCTCCGCTCCTGTAAGTCTTAGCGGGATGATATATCGCCTATAGCCTTCTTCGATTAATGGGATATCTAACACTGAAAGAAATTTTCAAATCGGACTAGTAGATTAGCACGTTTAAACAAACTAATAAACAAACTCTTCAGTTTTATATATTAGTATAGATTCTGACAAAAGCTTCTTAATTTAATATTAATATTTCCTCAAGTACAGTAATAAACATAATTAAATAACTTAAATTATTGATTATTTAACACACATACAACTTTTACAGTACCGTTTGCGTAATGTTACATTAATAATGTTATGTATAAATAATGTATAAAATTAATATGTCATATTTCATTTTGGTCTTTTTTTCTTATTATTCTTATAATTAACCATCTAATTACAAATTATAGAAAAATATCTCTTGGAGGATTTCAGAAACTTCCATTTCTATTAAGATGGACATAATAAGGCTCTAATTTTAATTATTTAACTTTGACACTAATATAAACAAACGAATGCCAACAGTGTGACAAGAAGGTTGATTAAAATAATGGAGTTGGTAAAGTTTCAGTATCAATAGTAGATGTTTATATTAATGTAATATTCAAAGTGTCGTAACTTCAACGTGCCTTTGACGTTTATTGATGTACTGCTTCCGAAACATGTATCTAGTTGACAGCTATACAATTTCCTTTACATCACGTGTATGATTATACAAAACAGGAATACATGTTTTTTATTACCTTTTACATTTTTTTATTTACTTTAAAGCTAGAGGAGGGTTTGGTGTAGTAAGTTAAGCACTTAGTTGAATATCAATTAATACTAGACAAGAAGTAAAATTATTAAAACCATTTTTATTTAATTCATTTTTTTTTTCTTTTTTATTTTTTCATTTTGATGTACCTAGTGTCACTCTCACGACTAAGATAAATCTATCGACAGCACTCACATAAAAATACGACAAGCCATTTAGACTCTAGGGCGTGCCAAAGAAATATACACACATACATACAGTCGAAAAACATAACCCTCTTTCTTTCGCAGTCGGGTTAAAGCAATGTCTTTTTCTTCTTTTTCAGACTATTGCTGTCCACTGCTGAGTGAAGGGTCTCCAAAGAACATCAGCCACCCCGGTCTTGGGTAGTACGCATCCATCTGCGGTCATTCTCAAGTCGTCGGTCTATCGTACACTTGATTACGAATGATTACAACACTTTTCGTTGTTGTAAACTTAGTTGTTTAGAAAACTAAGTTTATAAAATTACTCTACAACTGGAGGGTTGACTGGAAGAGAATGCCCTAGGCAAAAATTCTGCCGTTGAACAAATTTAATAGTCTAAGTTAAAAAAAAACTAACCTTTATCGTCGTTTGTGGTATTGAGCGATAAAATAACATTGCTTCTCACAAAAATGCGGTAAGCGATAGTTTTTTCATAGCTTTTCCGTAGAAAATAAAGACGACACAGTTATAACGTTGACTATACTTTGTCGGGCCATTGCTTCAGCTTCAATGACCCGAAATTTATAGATAAGTTCAGGCCTAACACCTTAAATATTCTTTTACGTTTCCTATTTCACTCTCCCCAGCGAACACAAACTTGTTCTGAATAGACAAATCAATGCTCTTTGTTGCTTTCTGATATTTTTCACATCAAGAGAAAATTTGTTTTTGCCGTAGTGTTGTCATTTGTAATCGATATCGACAATTTTGTGGCGTAAATGTCATTTGAAGATGGTTCTCGCTTCAGTTGGAAAAGGAAAGTTGGAAATTATTTAATATTCCTGGGGGGAACGGGTGTCATGTCCCACCAACACAAAGGGAGGATCCTCCGACCAGGCGAGGTGGTCATGCCTGGCGGGCCACTGCCCAACGGTTAATGTTGGGATGTTGTATATATGTTAATCGGCGCGAGAACTTCTATTGCGCGATGCAGGATTGGTAATTTCTTTGAATTGTATGTTATTCCGTAGTTCAGTGTATCTACGGTAGATGGCGCTGTCATATGTTTTAGTTGCTGCTATATGTGGAAGTCACTACATTCCTATCAATCTTTTTCACTTTTGCTCTTGAAAAACCTGTAGATAAGTACTTAAATTTGTTTATAGTTTATTTTCATATAACTTTAACGATAATATGTGCGTACCACTTATTGAATATCGATCTTATCTTAAAGGAGGTCTCACGATTGTGCTCGCGAATACCTAATAATTAAAAGTACAACACTACGCTCGTTAGGTCATTACAAATCTAACAAAAACCTACCCGTTTTATCACTACTAAGCAATATATAGACCGGAATTCATCCTATCCTAACATCGGTACCCATGCATATAAATTCTAAGCTAGAAAAGCTAACCTTCATTCGTTAGGCGAGGTGGGATCGTCGATAGCAATAAATTTGACGGGTGAAACGCTAAAGGGTGCAAATCCCTTTGCAAATGACAGGCCACGTGACCTCATTGACGCCCTCAATGGTACGCTGTAGAAGCGCCTAGCAGATTCAATCAATAAATTCATAAAGGTAATTATATGGCGTGCGAGCGTGCTGTATTTCACTAGCTTCTAGACGATCTCATTCCGTGAATATAAAATACGAATGCATTAATGATTACTTATTAACTTGGAATACGGTTCAATATTGTACATAATTTGGGTAGATTTATAATGTATATTTCTTCTAAAAGAATCTATGAGCGTCATAACAGTATTATATTCTACTTATACAGTCTTCAATCTACGAAGTCGTGATTCCTTAGGGCTGTGTTTAAGGAAATTAACGCCCGGGTGGAGTCTTGTCAGTATATTTGTGAAAATATTATGCGTGAAATCCATGATAACCAATGTGAAAATGTTTAAGAATAGAATTATAACTTTTTATATCTCATAATCAATCTCGACATTGTATTATAATGAAAAAGTCTGTTTTAAAAAAACACTTCACTTCATATTTCATTTGTCTCTTCAAGATACTTCTTATTATAATTCTTATCGCGACATCTTCTCTTATAAAAATTTAAGCAAAAAACGTTTATTTAGTCGACTTAGTTATACCAGTTGGATCAATTACTGTTAGTATTCTACTCCAAATATCATTAATTATAATTAGATTTGACCTAACGGCATTAACATCTGCATGTACTTAATAACGTTAATGAAAATTAACATGACCTCACATACATCAAGCTCGGATTACTGTTATATCCATACTTATATTATAAATGCGAAAGTAACTCTGTCTGTCTGTTCGCTTTCAGGGTCAAACTGCTAAACGAATTTCACGAATTTCAAATAAACGAACTGCTTGAGGAAGGGCATAGGCTACTCTTTGCGACGATAACCGACAAACATACGGGCGAAGCCGCGCGCAACAGCTAGTATTTTCGTAAATAGGTAGTATTAAGTAATTCGAGTCAGTAATGGATTCTATCTTCTGAAATAAACAGAAATTTACAACTGATTTATTCATTAGTCATGAATAACTCAGTTGTAAAGTTATTCCAATATACGCTGAACAAAATTCCCATGACAAATGTAATTTTGCACACTGGATGTTGACATGACAGGGAATGACACACGACATTTTTTATCTCCAACGGATAGCAGTTATACAATAGTTCGGTGGAAAAATATCAAAATATTTTCTGTTTTATATAACTAACGTGAAAACATGAAATAACTTCTGGCAATGAAGTATAAAGGACTTTCGTTGAGAACACATGTATTTATTTATTTACTAGCTGTGCCCGCTACTTCGTACACGTGACATTTGGATTTTCAAGTTACTTTTAATTATGCACCATTTTTTTGGAAGGAAACCTTCCCTGGACTACGACAGACATTTCAAAATAAAAATCAGCTAAATTAGCCCAGCTGTTCTCGAGTTCTACCAAGACAAACGAACAGCCATTTATTTCTATATATAAGATTTATATCGTTATATATTTGTGCGAGTTGAAATCCTAATGCATTTTCTACCAGTCGACCGGTTGGGCAATGCAGAAAAAACATGAGGTAGGTGCACCTCATTTGTTTTGTTATGTAATTAATACTTTTAATAATGTATCGCTTTTCTTATAACATAACCTATATTAATAACTAATATTACATAACTTCGAGCCGGAATATCTTCAATTCTGAAATTATATTCATAATGTGGTCTAAGACAAAATTGTTTAAAATTTTATCTGTTTGTTTTGAGGTATTTTTCAACTCTAGACGCTAAAAAATATTCCACGAAATTTTGTTTTGGAGTTCACAATTGTTGTTTAATTGACATTGAACCTTATTTTGACAATTTGGCAATAAAAGGCTCTTAACAATTTGGCAACAAAAGTTTTTTAAAACATTAATGTACTAGAACAATTAATCAGTTAAACACGCTATCGCTACATTTATCTTTACACGTATTTTACTACATTACATCAATGCACATTAAATTACTACTATCTATAACTAAATAGACCATTGTCACTAAATTACAGGCAAACGCCTCGGGACGTGTTGATTGTATCGGTATGAAATATTCACGACCTGTGCAAAACCAAGCCAAATAGATATCAATAATATATACCGATATGTGTTTTGTTTCAGTAAATTCACGATTTAACTATTTACGTTAAATGTTTCTTGAATCATACCATTCACTAAACTCGCAAGGGTATATTTATTTTTAAACTAGTAAATTAGTGAGTCGCCTGATAATATGGGGTCTGTTGTGAATATTTAAAATATAATCAGTATTTTACGCCCAATGGTTATGGCAAAACAAGTTTTTTTAGCAAATAAGTGAGGCATAAGTCATTCGGAAAGGTTGTTTCAACGAGTTAATCAAAATTATAACAGTCTGAGTACCGTTGGGCAAAGAAATCATAAATCAGTTTAAAAAAAAAAATTGTTAGGCCGCTTGTACATACACGTTTTTCTTTTTGGTAAAATCTACGATTAATTTGCCGCGGCTACGCAAGGTACGCAGTGTTGTATGGATCACTATGAGAGCCGCCACCATATGCGCCGCGCGTTCCCCTCGGCGTACCGTATCTACTTACGGCGTGATGCGAGTGTGTCGACGGCGCCGGACTTTTTCACGTTTCCGTGACGGCTTCAATACGCAAAGTGCGTGCTCACAGTATTATTAGTAGTAGTAGTAGTAGTAGCATTTCTTAATTCTGTTGGCGAGATGAATATAAATCAAGAATTATTAATTATATTAATTCAGGAAAGACCACTGATATGGGACAAGACAATCGAAAATTATAAAAGAGAACAACTTATCAATAACAATTTATCGAATGTCTGTAAATAATAAAATATTTGTAAAACTTGTCTACATTACCCCTCGTTTAATTCTTAACAAGAGTATGAAATACACCAATTTTTTCCCGTTTTTCTAATATCGGATGTATTCAAAACCTTACTTTCTTTTCTCTTCTTTTTTCGAGTTTTCTATGCATTTAGAGCGTATGGATAATATTTCTCAAATAAGGATCCATGGCGAAAAGACGCAACTGAGCGGCACCTGGCCGTAGTCTCAAACGGTGCTCGTGCCATGTACATGCTTGCATGTTTTCTTAACCGCACGGCTAACACGCTGTACGGTTAAGAAAACGTGCCGTCTACAAGAGACCTAAGGCTTTTGCACGTTTGTATGGAATATGATTAATTTGTTGTTTAGCTTACTTTATTGCGGTGCAAATAATGACTGATTCTAAGTAGTTCGAGCACAATGTATTTCTGTGATACTGATCCTCAGACGCCCTATGACTGCGACAAAGGCGATAAAGATTGTTGAACGTTGAACTTTCAGTCGCCTCGTGGAGGTCGTAAGATCTATTTAAAACCAAGTGTTTGAAGTCATGTCTTTTGCAGCCATATTTTTATCTAGCTTGTTTGAGATTTGTACAATTTTTGAAGCAAAATGATTATAAGTTTGAAATCAAATACACTATTATTTCTTACCACACTGCTTTTTTTTTTAGTCGAGTGGTATACACTTGACGAAAATAGCTCTATAGACGTTGTATAGTTCAATATCATATATGTTACAATGCAATGTGCCAACTTATCGGTATTTTGACCGTTGAACTGAAACCAATCTAAAGTAAGTTGAAATCAACAAAGTAACTGTGTGGTAAGTGATAAAATAAATACAAACCTCTATTTTTATTACTCAATACGAGTGAAAGTAGGTACTAAAATGAAGTAGAAGTCGAAAGGATATCCCTTATTTTTTATTTAATGTTACTCCAGTTACCGCAAGCTGAATTTTCCCACGGAGCTACTTCACAAGATGAATAAATGTTTTAATCTTTGATAACTATATTTACATATTTTCCTACTAGAATCAGCTTATTTGAAGTTAAACCATAATTCATTTTTTTTTGTTCAATTTATCTGTTTAATTTATTTAATCATAGATAAAAAATTACAACACACATGTACTTAATACAAACCACTCGCTTAAACAATAGAGGTATTTTATCTTTATCAACTCAAAATCAGGGGTAATTGTTTCATAATTTTAGGTAAGGTTGACCTGCGATGTATTTACAAACTATTCTGTCTAGCAAATCATTGAGAATTTTAGGCAGTATTTTTCTATCAAGTTGTTGAAAAGTGGCATAAACTATCTCTTCATGTTTGGCAGCCTTCTTAGGTAAATTTTTGGCTTTTGTATAGACAGTAAGTTCATGTTAACGTATACTGCCAGTAAAATGGTCATATTGATTTTATTTTGTACAGGTAGTATATTAAATACTTCGTCAAAGTCCCCATTACATCTACCTACATCTTATATTACATACAATGTTTTTTTTTTGGGAGGAAGTTTGCAGGTGAAAGTTCGCTGCCTCTACGCCCCTCTATGGACCGCGGAGCCAAGCGCCTATCGGCCGGCTCCGCAGCGGGTATCGGACAACCGGATCGTACGAGGACACCGCACCATCTCGTCGGAGGTGGCGACAGCGACAATCCTGGCTCGTTTCCCGCTTTTTGATATCCTGGCGTATATGGACGCGAAGGTCTATGACCAGTACCGTGCTATCCGGCGGGGTTGAGTGCATATATTTTTTTTCCATGCAAAAGTTATATGTGTGACCATAACTACATAGAACTTATGTACTATAACAAAATCTGTCATAAAAGTCAAATATACAAGGCGATGTAGTTCACATTGTCCTTCAGACCTTTGGGGGATGGGGAAAGAGATGTGGCGAGGGGTGAACTCCGTGAAACACAGCGTAAGCCCTATTTCAGACTGGTTTTCTGTGAGGCCATGGTATCACTCCGGTCGAGCCGGCCCATTCATGCCGAAAGGTGGTAATGCAATGCAATGCGATAAACGCAAAGTTTTCCAATTTTTATTAAGAAGCAAAGAATTGTTTTCACGTAAACATTTATATAAAAGTAACTCATATAAGAATTGGTGCACGTAAATTTATCTAACAAGAAAGCAAAAGTTCTAACCGCCGCAGCTTGTTCGGGAAAACAAAAGAAAAACAAATATAGATATTAATTTCGCATTCGAACTTGAAATACAAAGTAAAACGATTCTTTGACAATGCTCGTGCCATCCGTGTTACATAACGTGCGGCGTACTCATAATGAGTTAGAGGTTATTTCCATTAATGTTATTGAAAAATAGTCGTTAGTGTGAGTGGCATGGAGTACCGTGAAAGTGGGGACGTTGAGTTTGGCTGGAACTCTTCGTATGAAGTTAATTGGATTTTTCCGTTTGCCACGCTGCCTACGTGTGCTGTGTGAATAATAAGTGCCTTAATAGTATTTTGAGAACTCCACTGAAGATGCTTTCTGCTTTTTCATATACTTTTAATGTAAATGCTTTTTATAATGGTGTACTATTATTTAGTAAGTATAGAACATTTTCATTAACGGTAAAACAACGTCTATCTTCACTGTCTATATTTATTTTACATTTTCAGGGCTGATTTTCAATCTAAATTCTCTAAATAGTTAAATAGATTTACATTAATATATAATAGTGTTCGATTGATTACAGAAAGTTTCACTAGCCTTAATTATTTTGAAGAAATGCAAAGAATCGTTTTTTTTATATAGGGGGCAAACGAGCAGACTTATCGCCTGATGGTTAGCGATTATCACCAACCATGGAATTACCAGAGGCGTTACAAGTACATTTTCCGGCCTTTGGGAGATGGAGAAAGGGATGGGGGAGGGCTTGGGGTATGGGTGAGGGTTTGGGGTATAGGTCTCCGGTAATCGCACTCACTCGGTGAAACACAGCGCAAGTGCTTTTCACACCGGTTTTCTGTGAGGCCGTGGTATCACTCCGGGTGATCATACATACCTAATTTCCCACGGTATACATATAAATTTATAACAACGTCACGCAAGTAGTAGTTAATTAGATAAGAAAGCAAACCTTAATTTGGCGATTTTCATCTCCGGAATCGTTTGATAATAATGAAAATGGAGTATTACAAAAATCAGTTTTCACTTGATAAATTTAGATACTTACGCTTAAACCACCTTTCTATGGAGATATCTATATGCATCACGTGACTGTTGATGATGGTGATGACATACGCCTACAACTATCTACGAAGAGAATCATTCTGCAAATTCATAATATTTTAACCTCCTGCCATATGCAAGGTGACTAGAAAATATTAATAATAAATATTTATTTATTGAAAAAATTACAACAACCATATATTATTTCAAAGCCAAAACTCGCCCCTACTGAACTAAACGTTGATTCAGCTCAACGTATAGTTCAGAAGTGGCAAGCACAATACGATACAACTTTCATGGATGAAATTCTAGATATTAGACCACTGATATCGGCCCTGTGTCTCCTGTGTGTCCTTAAATCCTCGAATACTTTGGCCACATTGCGAGGAGAGAAAGCGATAACCTCGAAAGACGGGTAAGATACAGGGAAAAAGACCCAGAGGCCGCAGCCTTTGCGCTAATCAGACTAAGTTTGCTCTATTCTCGGCACTACGATCCATGCTTCCCTACAAACTACTCAAGATAGAAACAGGTGGTGCTCTATCACCTGCAGAATAACACCAAAAAGATGTCATGACCCTCAGAATTGAGGATAATGACAAGGAGAAGACCTGTCTTTTCAGAGTGCATGTGACTATCTCATATTACCTAAATTATAAGTATTAATACGTAGCAAAACATTTTAAGTGTATTGCCAAAGTAAGAATATCATTTAAATAAACAGTTACTTAAACTCTTAGTTAACTATCATCAGTTCACCCTTAACCGCAAGCGTTGGAATTCAATAGAAACATCGAGTAAACAAAAGGGTACTGTACCTTATAAATATATTTCACAGAATACCCAATTTACCTTTACCTTTTTGTAAGTAGATTATCCCATTCCCAGGTGACATAATACGACCCATTTTAATGTAATTAAGTAGACTACTAAGTATACTAATAAGTATGTAGTAATAGAATATTAAAATAATGTTTATTACAAGATATTCGCGTTTCGTATTAAGGAAACTGATTCTAAATATTTATCAGCTAAGAATAAAGTTAAATCTCATTTAAATCACATGAGGTACGTTGAGAAGGAAATCTTGACGTAAACCTCATATAAACTCGTATGGCTGTATTTTGCCAAAACTTCATATCTTAGTGCAACAGTAGACTAACAAAGGTTATGTATGATACTAGCTGCTGAACCCCGTCGGCCGTGTAGCGCTTATTGTCGGACCGCGGGTGAAGCCGCGGTGCAAAGCAAGTCTAAACACACAGACAGACAAAAAAAAAAAAAACTACATTTTTGGTGAGTATGTACCGTGTACACATTACATGTCTTATGCATTTAGTAAAAAGCGGTTATTTTAATATTATTACTCAATTGTATTTATTTGTATAGATGATAAGGTAATTTTTTTAATTTAAAACAACAATATATACTAGGCTAAAGGTTTTTTAGACATTAGAGCAAATTTGTTAAATTTTATCATAAGTAAACAAATAGTTGGTTGCAGCTATTCGCTATAATGTAATATTTTTATTAGACTTGTGTTAATATAGTAGTCAATTAAAAATATGTACTTCGACCTGTATGTATATATGGTACCCACAGAGCAGCGTCCTCGATTGTTTATTTGGGACTATCTCTGTTGCTATAAATATATAATGTCGTTCATCTTTAAATAATAGAACTACAAAATAGCCTGTCTAGATTAAATTTCAGTTAAAATATTTTAAATAGATTTAACTCAAATTTTACTTGTAGTTACTTTGACACAACGGTAAGACCGTACAGTTCCTCTGGGATAACATGAACACAAGTTTTACACGACCCAACTTGCTAACAGATGCTATTAATAAACGTTAAAACTTTGCTGTACGTATGGTCAGATTCACTGTAACTTATGCCACATATTGTATAGATAAATCTAATCGAAATAATAATACAAATAAGAATATAGAAATACCACTCTCTTACTTTTCTAATTTTACCCGTATACAGTGAAGCCAAAAGAGAGGTTAACATTTTTTGCAATTGTAATGAACGAGATTTAAATAGATTCGTAATAATGGCACGAGTGATATATCTACCTACATAAATTTTATCAAAAGTTTTTACGTAGTCGAGTTCTACTTTAAAAACTTATTTTATTTCAATATGTTCTCATATTAGACATCTGATATCGGTCCTGTGCCTTCGCAATATATCCAAAAAAAAAATTCAAAGAAAATGATAATTTTATAACGATATTTTTATTAAATTGATTAGGCTTAGATAGTTATGTCATTGGTGAAGGAAGAATATTCGCTGTTTATTTATCACAAATAAGGACAAAATGTATTCGAAATCGTAATCGTCAAGATGTATATGGAGCTACAATTAAAAAAAATCAAGATCAATATTTGAGAAATTGACATTTGTGTTCTAAAATTAAATTTACACATATTTGAATATTATTCTAATTTAGAATGTATAAAATGTGTTAGCGTCCATAGAGTTTAGTAATAAATGGCATAAACCTGCGTAAAAAACAGTTACAACATGTAAAAAAAACAAATAGAAGGGATAATACCATAATCAGGACTGGGTAACAGATACACAGGATGTTGCTGTCCGACCCTTCTGATGTTCGCATCGCTTTCGTTGCCCTTTGCCATACTTAGCGGAAATGAGACCGTAATCTATTTATCACTCACATTATGACAAAGTTGCTCATAATCTCGATTATTTTTTACAAATAAAGAAATCTTTTAACAAAGTAAGTGGACCAATGATTCTGTACACAACAAGGTGGCCATCGAACCTATTGCTTAGAAAGCCAATTGGCGTCTTGGGGACATTCGTTGAAATTGCACGGCACCCTTAAGTAGATAATTTGTCTCGTGATGTATATAATTTAGACTGCACCCAGAAAACAAGTGAAAGTTATATAGAAAAGAAATACTAGTAATAAATAAAATAAAATATTTCGGACATCTAACACACAATGCCATCTTGTAAGCTAAGCAGAGATTGTGTTATGGGTACTAGATAACTGATAAAAATACATAAATACTTCTTGTTTTTGTGCAAACATACATATTATACATAGAATAATATTTCTGACATCTGACATAACGCCATCTAGTCGCAAACTAAGCAGATGAGCACTAGACGCCTAATTTAATTCTTAAATTTATATTTTTTTGTGATTTTAATGGATGTGGTGGCAATAGATTCGTAATAATTACACACTATATCATATCATATATGTCATATACGTTATGTCACTATTATATATATATATATATATATATATATAATAGTGATATAACCTATATGAATTTTATAACTTTTTTTAGTTGGGTTATAGTTGTTAAAACTTTTTCTTGATGCTTTTCTTTTATAGTGTCAAAATCACTATACTTTGTGCGTCACGAAATCTCCTCACATTACATCAACAGCCTTTAACAGCCCACTGATGACGCTCCTTAGGAAGGAGGTTTAAGCCTAATATTGGGTTGCTATTGGATTTGTTTCAAGATCTACTTTCTCTTTGCAGCGATACCTAACCTTAGCGACCTAAGGGGAGTGGCGCCACATGCTGAAATACAGGTTTCACCTAGTTCGGTTGTGGATGCTGTTCGTAGCTTTTGGCCCTACAGTGGAGTACGGTACCACACATTATAGATTCTACTTCTAATAACTTTCACATTGTTTAACAACATACACTTTAGGTATATTGATGTGTTATATAACTAATATTATACTATTGATTGTGCTATCGTATGGGTGATGTACCCTATTGTCTAGTCTGTACATACATGTGAACAACAATTTTGTAAACATTTTTAAGAGACTAAATATATTTTTAAAGTTTACTCCCTTAGTCATCTCTTACAACACCGTGAGTATATGATCCGTCGCCGCACTGGTGCACAGTTTAAAAAATAATGATGATTACCTATGAGCTCAATAAGTTTACCTTATTTACTACAAACTGTACACAACATTTTACGTTATCATATAATGTAGAATTTTAAAGATAGAAAATAATCATTACATCACTACATATTATAAAACTAAATCCTCCGCCACGTCAGTCTGTCTTTCTGTTCGCCATAAACTCAAGCTATTACACGGATTTTTATGCGGTTTGTACCGATGTATGGTATGGCAGAGTGATTTTAGAGGAACGTTTTCGTACATAGTTTGTTAAATTTTTGAGTATATTGGCTAAAATATAAAGATTTTTGTTCAAAACGTCAAAAAAAAAAGTCATTACTATTATCCGTAAAGAAAACGTGCGAAGTCGGGGCGGGTTGCTAGTACAAGTATAATTAAGAGACAACTTAGTAGGTTATATACTATTAGGTCTAATAAGGGTAAGTAGTGTTTGGGGTAAGATCAACTAAGGCTTACTAACTGGAATTCTGTTCGAGTATCGAAATCCCCTGTAGACCTACTTCTAAAACTTCTCTATAAGTCTAAAGGGAATAGTGGATTAAAGACATTCCGCTTTATTGCTCACTTTCAGAGGCAAATAGTGTGATCGTTTGTAGCCAATATGTTTGACCAATTTCAATAGCCTCTGTTTTTCGTTATTATCTTTGTTTTTCTAAGTTTAGGTAAATAAAGGATGGGTACATAAATAACTCAAAAGAAATTATATTTTGTATGGTAGCACAGTTATTATTTCTAGGACATTAGGCACTAGGCAGTTTTATTAAAAAAAAAACAATGTAATTATTTCATAAGATATATGTCTATTAATTAATTATAAAATAAGAAGAGGCTTAATTACTTTAGAACATTCAAAAACATAAAAATATATGTGTTTAGGCACACTTCAAATTAATTGATTTAAGAAATATTGGACTTTTGCAAAAGAACTCCATTAAATAAAAACCATTTTAGCAAAAATTGTACAAACACAATAAAAGAAACAGATTTGGCTTATCAGATACAAACAGATTATACGAAAATGAGTATGGTTATTAGCTTTAAAGACTCAAAATAACCATTTGAAATGGAAATCCACGAGCAATATTAACAGCAATAGTGTTTGCACATTACCATTAAATTAAAATAGGGTAGGTAATGTGTTGTGTAACAGTATAACGTTCGGGTAAACAATTGTATGTGAAGCTTTACACGGGTATGGAATTAATTATTCCCAGTTTCACAGGTGAACTAACAAGGGGCACGGATGTCGGCCCTAATCAACACCAACGCGTAAGTTTTAGTGTAAGACTGATAACCGGATCATAGGACAATTTGTCTATTTTGGGAACGCGACTTAAATAATGTGTAATAGGTAAACTTTGAAATAAAAGGGTAACCGAAGCATTGTATAATTTGAATGTGAAGTGTAGTGGTTAAGTGCTAAGCCCGAGGTTGCGGGTTCAATTTCCGCCCTAGATAGACAATAAAAAAAATATGTACACAAAAATATAGTATGTTCATAAGTAGTGGAGTTACAGTACAGTGACAAGGGTGGTTATTATTAAAAAAAATAGTGAAGTAAGAACTGTGAAAGGCTTTTTACATTGGCTACGTTTACTTGTTGTTATTTAGGCGATGTCTAATCGTAACTATCTAATAGGTATTATAATGCGAATGTGAGCTTATTTCTTTCGCTTTCACGCCTGGACAACTAAACTGACTTCAAAAATTCTTTCAACAGCGCAAAGCTACTTTTTGTTACAATAACCGACAAACGAGGGCGGAGCAACGAGCAAAAACTAAAAAAATAAAAAGGGAGTATGTGAGAGGGATATTGGTATCTACAACGGGCATTAACAGTAATTACATCTACTACCACTACCATTGCTACTGAATATTAATCGTAGCGATAACTTAAAATGTTCGTAAATAATTCGTTAGTAAGTAGTTCGTCACAGCATGATAATTATATTGTTAATATACCAATGAAGAATGTTTCAAAAACGGGAGAAAATTATCACTCTACTGGCAATAAAACACGCTATCGAGGTTGCAAGGGTCGGTGATATGAACAGTTAAATGCGAACATCATGACAACATCTAAAGTAATTAAAAATATCGTTAAATAATGACACTAATCACAGTCAGTGGAACTGGTATGTTTTTGTTTTTTTTTGTAGTGCATCATGGCGGCAGACAATTAAATTGTTTTACAAACGAACAGTACAATAGGCTCAAAGAAAAATAAAGTGCAGTGAAATATAGTAACGACAACGTATAGCAATAAATGTATGTTTTATTTAGAAACCTTTTACGGATAGACACACTCTAATGGATGATACTTTATCAAACTTTGATATTTAAAGAACATGGTTAGTTTTAACTGGCCATATAATTTGATATAATAGTAAGAGGCTTCATGATACATCTGCACGGCTGGCTTACTGGTTTAAGCGGTCGCCATGCCGCTTTCTACTGCGCCAATAATTGTTGTGGGTTCAAATCCCACACGGGACAACACTTTGTGTGATCCGCAAATTGTTGTTCTAAGTCTGGTTGTTCTTTGTGTCCGTTTCATGTATGTTTGTAAAACTCTCCGCGACACAGAATGTATATTCCAAATGCGGGAGTTGTCTTTATCAACAAAAAAAAAAAACAACGCTCCAATCCCTAGAACTAATGGTCTGATTTGAAAAAAAAAAGCGTTAGGTAGTTCAGTTATCGAGTATACTCATAGGCTATAATTATATGATTACGCTACGATCTTAAAGGAGGAGTAGTAACAAAAAAATGTTGCAGAAAATTATTCATTTTAAGAGCCGTTTGTAGTTTCACAAAAAATATGTATGAAAAAGTTATTTCCATATCCAATATTTATAGGAATATAAAATAAATATAATATAAAATTCATATGGTGAATTAAATTTCGTTCATCGCTTGGGTAGAAACAGAAAATAAATTCTATGGTTAACATGTTCTATCAATATTACCTTAAGTACATCATTTACATTATGTCATCGTCGTATTGGACCAAGCGTTTTTTACATAAAATAGGAATCAATAGGTGAAATATCTAGTGATTTGATATTTTAAAAGTGTTTGCAGATATTTAAAGACTAATAGAGGCAATTACTTTTCTTTGCCATCTCCTTAATATTGAAAATCGCTTTGAACAATGTGTACTCTATACTATGTCCGGGGCGTAATCCTGATAGAAAGGGACAGAGTAAGCCGGTCTGATGAACAAACCAGGAGAGAGAAAAGGAAGAATAGAGATGGGCCCAAAGTGATTAAAAGGGGATAAGAACTTTCACCGAAAGACTTATAGGTATAGGCCTTCATAATCAATGGGGCTTATAATAAATTCTTATGTAACGTGATTACTTCCTTAAAATATATAGGTTTTGACTTTTACCTGCAGCTTCGCCCACGTGTATATCCGTTATCGCAATATAGATTATCCTGTCCTTCTTTAGGAATTAAAGTATCTCCATGCCAAATTTAACTGCAATCGGTGCAGCGGTTTAGACGAAAGACAAATACAACTACTTAACAGAACTACTTTAGAAATATATAATAATTTATTTTGTTACTCTTGAAATTAGAATAATAATACAATAAATGTTATCTCATGAAATTGACGACATTTGGGTCACTGTAACTAAAACAACTTTAATTAGTAAGTAGGAAAAGTAATTCATCGATGTTATTTCTGAAAGCATGAAGCTTAGAGCCAATGACGTCATTATGAGTGTAAATATTAGTATATAAGTATAATAATAATATGTAAGTAAATAAAACATCTTTAAGACTTTTGAATATAAATATTTTTTACATCTGACATTCAACGTCATCTAGACAGAAACTAAGCGGAGCTTGAACGTTGGGTATCAGACAACTGATGTGTATATACTTTTTTTGAGTATAGATTGGCATGTTTTATATAGAAAATACCCAAAGTCCGAAACAAATATTTGTAGATTGTACAAACATTTGGTCCGACCCGGGCATCGAACCCGAGACCCTTGACACCACGGTTACATTGCTACAAGTAGCAAACCATTTTATAAAGTGTTAATTTCTTGTAAGTCCTAACTGAGTGCGTTTACACCTAGTATCAGATTATTATTGTTTTTTGGGACGTAGTTGAAGGTATAAGACATGATAATGTGGGTATGTACTAGTGCTTACCCATTACCTAACAAGTTTAAAGCACGTATTACTATGGGTACCTATATTTAAAAAATATAATTAAGCTCACTACTATGTAAATATTGTTTCTTTTGTTAAATGTTTTCATAAAGTTAATTTTTTTGTTAATTTCTTTTGAGAACATAAAGTTCTATAACCACATAAAATTGAAATTTACTAGAAATCAACACAAAGAAATACCGTTTTAATTAAATGCGTACATTAATACGGACTTCTACACTTCTCAACCTAACATATTCTACCGAGGGGACTATATTGTATTCTGTTATGCAGGTTCGTTTGCGTTAATCCTTGAGTAAATGCCATCCTAAGATGTTAATTAGTCTCAATACTACTAAGTCATTACTATTAGCATTGGATACTGCACGGCTGGAACTAATTGAAGATCTTAACGTCAATTTTGATTTAATTAGTAGCTTCATAAGTAATTATTGCTAATGATCGTTTTATTCACTCAGTAGAAGGTACCTAATTAAGGTCAAACTATCGTCTCAGATTTTCTAAGTCTCAAAGCCCATCAAAAGTCCAATTTATGTTACTTTATACTAGAAGCCTAATACAAACTTAGTTCATTAATTAAATGAGAAGTAAGTAAAATCTAGTAACAGTACTAAAAGAGAAAACGATTTTAAGAGCAGACTAAAACACTTGACTTTGCTGTAAAGATGTCTCCACTCACTAAATGTATTGGATTACAAAATATAAACTTATCAACTGATATTATCTAGTAATGATAGTCCAAAGATACCGATAGTAGAGAAGCTCAAAATGCCACATTTTGATTAGAGTTCTAGCGGATTAACCATTAAGCTGTCGTCCCTATAACATTTAGCCTTTTTCGTTTAAGTGTGAAAAGATCTCTCTCGAGATCATCAAACTAAGCACCAATGTAATCATATCGTCTATATCTATAATATTAGTATTCAATCTGACCTTAATGTAGCTTATCACTACACGTTTGCGTACAAATATAGCAAATCCTTATACTCTGGTACATAACTATAAAATTCGTAAATGATTAAAGCATTAAATAAACTTGTTCGTTCGTAATTCCAAAAGCAAATAATCTATTATAATGTAAGTGACTTTTTAAATGATACATTAGATTTGACATAAGTAAGTGTCCAGGTAAATGATTTATTTATTGTATATCATAATTAATTGACATAATTGATCTGGACATTCAATATTATTTGACTTAATTGATTTGACATTGTATACAAATTTTGCAAATTTATATAATATATTTATACTCATATAGGATTAACTGTTAATATCGGGTTAATGTTGGAAATGATCGGTGATTGGAATTGAAATTTATTCATACTTAATTATAATTATATTCGCAAGCCCATGGTATGTGGCAAACATGTCTTGAGCCTTCTCCAAAACTATATCTTACATGCGATTATTTATTGTATGTACACATGTGTTTGAGCGAATAAATGAATCTTATCTTATCTTATCTTATCTTATCTATTTTTACACTACAGAAACTATACGTTATAATCACTCAGTCAAGATTATAAAAAAATATTTTTTACAATCAATGGCGACGATGAAAGCAGATTAATATTTTCTTCATACTTATTCAGAACACAAAGAAAGTCATAACATAAAAACGCCTTTGAAATCGAACTCAAAAAGCTTCAAGTAGCTCTTTATAATGCGCGATTGCCAGCTTAAGTTGCCAAGTTTTAATTGGGTTTTAATGTAAAAAAAAACTAAGTTTTTAGCTGCACCAAATAATACGGTTTGGTACTATAACAAAATTAGTTTTGAGTCCAATTTTATGCAAGAAAATGTTTAATTAAAATCTTTGAAACATGAAAAAAATTAACTTCAAAAAAAAACACAAAAACACGAATCAATGGCTAATCTTTATTATTATTTTATATTAGATATAATATTCAAAATCAAATGTAGTTTATTTTACGACAATACCTTCAGTAATTGTAACAGTACAAATGTGTACGGAGTTGAGTTTAAACTTAGTTGGTATTTAATTTCTTCCTCATCACATATTTCAACCTCTTTCATTCCTATGCATCGCCTAGTAGATTTGTTTAAAATTTACTTGTAAGAGTATTTTAGTTATAAAGTTAAGTAAGATGTTCATGAGTTACCACTATATTTCTGTGAGTCCCCGTACCAGTGCGATCCTGAAACAATTTGAACAGAGTGCTATTTTAATGAAATTTGGTATAAAGCAACGTCTTATAGCACAGATAAACGAAAAATTGCGACTAGTATAATTTTTTTGTTACATGGTATATTAAACCTACAGATTTGTACGGAACCCTCGGTGCGGGTGTCCAACTCGCACTTTACCGGTTGACATTATCCGGGACTTCCCATAGTAGGGCGCCAGAGGCTGCTTGTCGGTGTGTTTTTAGTGGAAACACCACATACTCCTGTGTCCCCGAGGAGCTAGAGATCCGAAGGGATCACCATTTTTTTTCGACACAGAAATGACAGCAACGTGTGTGTAGTTACAGTGCGTTAGATACTAAACCCGGAAAAAAGCATTTTAGCGCTAATATTGGCCCATATTTTACCTCTGTTTTTACGGCTTTGACAGTCCATCTAGCCATATACATTATCTAAGGCATTTATTAAGTTTCACTCGTCCCAATCTTTGTCTGTTAACAAATCTTGCGAGTTAAATTTGATCCACTTTCTGATTTCCGATTAAGCTGACAATGCAATTATAACAAAATTGGTACATATTTCCGAATAACCCATCCAATCTATACTAATATATAAAGCTGAAGAGTTTGTTTGTTTGTTTGTTTGTTTGTTTGTTTGAACACGCTAATCTCAGGAACCGCTGGTCCGATTTAAAAAAATATTTCGGTGTTGGATAGTCCATTTATAGAGGAAGGCTATAGGGTATATATCATCACGCTACTACTAATAGGAGCGGAGCAACAATGAAGAATGTTTCAAAAACGGGGGAAATTTTCACGCTAAGGCGCAAACGAGGTTGCGTGGGTCTGCTAGTGTTGGTATAAAAGTCGATTTGAGTCGTCATATAAGGTTTTGGTTGGGGTTGAAACCATTACCTTAAATCGCAAGTTTGATGAATCTTTAGTTTGATAGTTAAGTCAGGACCATCTATCTAGTTAAAAGCCTCACCTTCAATAGACCCATGTGTATCGTTCAATTAGTTCAGACAGTTGGTAGACGAATTTATGAATTCAATGACGTAGACTGACTTCAGTCCTAATATACATGTTAAATGTATCTTAATAAATAGTCTAGCTTTCAGCTTTTAATATTAAATCCGAGTGAAACGATACTGAAATAGTCTGAACCACAATTCATATTCAACTAATCGACCCAAATGAGCCACTGGTCTATTTGAATACGATTATTAATTTTATTCCATTTATCTTTAACCCAATTCATACGAAGCTACGTATTATTCATACGATTATATCAAAGAACATTTTATATTATTTTATATTTGAAACTGTAAATTGACGTCACTTCTATGCTCATATATTTTCTTAAACAAACTGTGCTAAGTCAAATGATTTAGAGTGAAAGAAAGCAATAATAAAAAACAAAATTAGCTTTAAGTACGTTTATGTAGTTGGTATATGCCGATGATTTTATACACGATAGACGTATAAAAACAATTACAACTGAAATAGTTCTTTCTATCTGAAGATGTTTGATGCTTGAAGCAATCTTCTAAAACATATGCTTTCGAGAGAGTTACTTGATATATGGTAATCGTAGTTTGATGTCTTAATACACATGCGAATACTACTCACCACATGATCTCTTAGTCGCCAATGGGACCTCCTTAACGTTTACACGTAAACGAACATACATTATAAATTGCTATACGTACACAAATCCGTTCAGTTGTAGGTAAGTAATACATATTCAGAAGATTATTACTGCTAAGCATACTAGAGTCAACTTTGTCGTGATTAAGTATTCTATTTATTAAGCAATTTGACTTCTTAAATTTATCCGGGGAAGAAGTTATTCCGAATGAAAAGGTATACCAGAATAAAAAAAAAGTATTTACATATTGTATCTTATTTACATACATTTAATTAATAATGATTTACAAAATATAGTAGTCACAATATAAAGAAACACATGCAAAAATAAGTTCAAAACCAATTTATTGAAGTTTGAACTCGATAGCCTTTGCTCGTTACTTGCATGCAAAATGGTGCAGAAAATAATTTAAATGTGACTGCGAGCATTGACGCAGTGTTCAAGTGATCGACTCTTAAAGAGAGTTAAGTGGCTTCGATTTTCACGTGTAATTTTTTTTTGTAACTTACTGCCTTTTCATTATTGACAAACAGTGAGTGAAGCTCTCTTGATTGAATATATTTGGGAAAGTTATTATTTTATATAACCCGACGATTTTAAAATCGAATTAAACGGAGTCATTAAAAAGTCAATTAAATGTAATTCAGTAAAATCGTTGCCTTAAAAAAGGTTTCTTTTACAAATATTACTTATTTTCTTTTGTTTTCCCTTTTAACAATATCAATACATATAACAAAATCGTAAATGGTCTATACATGGAAAGTATATAAAAAAATATCAGGAAGCTTTATGAACGCAATAGAATCCAAAACAATGATTTTTTGAAATTTTGTTTGTTTGTCTGTTCGTTTATGCACGCTAATATAAGAAATGGCTTAATGAATGCGGTTTTCACTAATGCGTTGCGGTTTGCTCCACATAACATTTAGTGTTATACGTATACGTACGCAGTAGTAGTACAATTCGGGGGTATCTATGGATAGGTCTTCAAAAATAATATTGGTTTCTAATGTAATTTTTTTTCTAAACTGAATAGTTTGCACGAGGGACACTTCCAAAATGGTAAAATGTGTGTCCCCGGAACTTCTAAAATAAGAGGACGTTAAACCAAAAAAAATGTATGATGTACGTTACCATGCAAACTACCACCATACGTCATAAATCATAATCCGCAATTTAACTTTCATTCAATTAAAAAAAAAAAACACTATTATTAAAAAATCGATCGAAGTTACAACGAACTACAAGAGCTTTTATATTATGTTACGTGCTGCTACGGAACACTTCATGGGCGATTCCGACTCGCACTTGGCCGCTTTTTATTTTAACCTTTCAATTCGTAAACATTTATAGTAGAGTCATTTCTTGATTGTTTAAAATTGTCAGTCTTTTAAAAAAAAACATTTCTTGGTTTTAAATCCATCCATAAAAGATGGCATTTTTATAATTAAAACATACACTACATATTGTATTTTCATCGACGACCACTAGCCGATAGCCATCTGTTAAAATAGTAGTTTGATCGGTTGATAAAATGGTATTGATCGGAAAGTAATTGGATTGACTAGTAAATTACGGACAGAACGGTAATAGCAAAAGCTGGACGAGGCTATTTTCACAGCATAACAGTACATAACGTGGTCAGCGATGCGGGACGGCGCATCGCGATAGGTGTGCAACATGTTATGCTAATGAGCCGTTGACTCAGATAAAACCTAATTTATGAACGTTGGCGGAGCGATGATAGTGATATGACTGCGCTCATGTGCAGAAGTGTACGTTTTAAATTTAAACTTAAGTTTAATTAAATTTGTTCAGTAAATACAAACAGGTATGCAACTTGGAGTATGTACTGAGATAAAAAGCTCCCTACGGATCATGCGCTTAAGCTATAAGATTAACAAGAAGCTCCCCTTTTCCCTAGATAGACTTTGTAATTATTATGTTATTTATTTACTTAGCCCTCAGCTACGCCCACGGGTTTGTCAGTTATAGCGGTAAATAGTATCACGATGACAAATTTCTTTGAAATTTAGTAGCATTGTTTGCGCAGTGGTAGCGTACGCGACTGCTGTACATGAGGTCTCGGGTTCGATTCCCGGGTCGGATCATATGTTTGTATGATCTGCAAATATTTGTTTCGGAGTTTGGGTGTTTTCTATGTATAATATATATGTATTCACAAAATAAAAGTATATATGTATTTATATCAATTGTCTAGTACCCATAATAGAAGCTCTGCTTAGCTGGGGATTAGATAGTGTTGTGTGTTAGATGCCCGAAATATTAATTATTTATTATTATTGTTGCAATTCTCAAAGAAGTAAAACTACCTACTAAACAGAGAGACACAGGTAGATTAGTTGCGAAATAGTACACATGACTTTGGCTCCAAATTTTACTCTCCTTCATTCACTTGAAAAAAAATTGTAAAAAAAGTCAATTGGAAACTGGACAGAAATTGAAAGCGTCGATTTTTATCCAACCAGTCGATCCTTTTCGTCAGATGTCACACGAACCGAAACAAGTCTGAAAATTCTAAAACCCGCACGTAAAAGGACCAAAGGGGCGTGTTGTGAAAAAGGACTTTCACAAGGTACTGATAATAATGTTGATATCTCATTAAGGTAAGAAATTTAGGTACGTTCCTGTAATAAGTTCTTCTATACTTGAATAAAATTCACAATCTCAATGATAAAAATAGCTTGTCTGCGTATGTGTGCTGTGTATTAAATGTACGGAATGCGTTAGTTTTGAATATATTGTTTTATTTTGTGAAACTATTTGCCTTAATTATTTACCCATCAGTTAGTATCAAACAATAAAAATGAATTCTATCATTTAGCAAATAACAACTAACTTAAGTTTACATTACAACTAAATTAATTTTTTTATAGTATAGGTGGCAAACGACCAGACATATCACCTGATGGTAAGCGATTACCGCCGCCCATAGACACCCGCAACACCAGAGGCGTCACAAGTGCATTGCCTACCTTTGGGGGATGGGGAAATGGAAAGGAATGTGATCCTCACTCTCTCGGTGAAACACAGCGCAAGCGCTATTTCACACCGGTTTTCTGTGAGGCCGTGGTATCACTCCGGTCGAGCCGGCCCATTCGTGCAGAAGCGTGGCTCTCCCACGACAACATATTTTTTAACTTGTAAATAATTTTAAGTAGTTAGCAGTTTTAACCTTCTTATTCATAAACGTTATTTCACTTCAAGCAACTGTCCAGTGTTATTTTCAACTTTAATTTTAAAAGTAACATAGAACCATTGCTTCATGTTAAATAAAGTTTATGAATAAGGGGATATGTAGTTAGTGGTTAATTATTTCGTGAAATACGATGCTCTGTTCGTAGTTATGATATTTTTGAGTAGGTATCTGGGGTTGAAAAAAAACATTTGTCGTAAACAACGAATGAAATCACTTGCAGATTCTTTGTCAGTTGAGATTTGTATTCGCTTGAGGAGATACATATTAATGTACCCGACTTTTGAAAAGTCTATCGCAAAACCTTTGTGGCTCTTTTACGAATGTTCTTAGAAAATCGTAAATACATATTACATCGAAATCTATTCTGTGAATATTTATTACAAAAAACTCCTAGCTATTATGTGTGAAGTGTACTTTCTGTTAACAAATATTGTGGTAAGCGAATTTGACAATCTGATGGTAATATAGTATTGTGTTGTTGGGAATGTAAGTTAGTATTTTTTTGTAAAATTGGTCTACAGATCTCGTTTCTGGCCGATCCAATACCATTCTGTCAGATATTGCTTAACTGAATCGTAAACCACAATGAGCAAAGTTATAAAGCTTAAAACCCAAGCGAGTCGTTCATTGTTGAGAAATTTCGTGGTAAACGTACCATAAATTTTGTTCTCAGGGCAAAGTTAGTGAATAATTTTCCGTGTCTCTGTTTATTATAAACTGGGAAAGTTGTGGGAGACTCGTTGCTCGTAATCAACTTCACGAATGTGAACCGCACTCCGGTGATTGTTAGTATGGGTACAATGTAGTTACGATATTTGTCTTATATGTAACGAAGTATCTAAACACTTATTCATTCAAATATTTACAACCTTCTGCTTATAATGAAGTAAGATGGACGTTTCTTGAATTAAGAAAACTTTTAAGAGTAAAATAAATAGATATGAATGCAATGAAGATTTTCTTTGGCTTAGTAATTGAGATCGCTCTCAAATCCTTTGCCGACAGCTTTGCGTAACGGAGTTTCAGACCAACTGCCTTAACTTTGATCTTTTTTCAACGCAGTTTCTACGAGTATTTATAATACTAGAATAATTATTTGCCTTATCAAACTAAATTATCATTAAACCCATGCTTTTAAACTTTGCAGAGATGTTCTCCTGATTAAAAAATAATTTTGTGTTATTATATTTTTATAAGCGCACTTTTATTTGTATAAAATGATTTAAACGAGACTGAAATATACGCTATAAGTATATAGGATGCGTTCATCCAACGCATTGACGCATCCATCGACCATATGATG
The DNA here is from genome assembly GCA_905220595.1 of Spilosoma lubricipeda. Lineage (NCBI taxonomy): Eukaryota > Metazoa > Arthropoda > Insecta > Lepidoptera > Erebidae > Spilosoma > Spilosoma lubricipeda. The sequence goes on along the minus strand of HG992282.1, from coordinate 12,938,057 downwards.
CCACCGAATGCAATGCATCTAAATAATTGAAGAACTACGATGTACAAAATTGCTGCGTGAGTATTTTTATGAAACTGGTTAATGTAAGTTTATTTGGATCGTATTATATTATAGGTAGAAATAAAACACCTTTGTTGCCCACATCAGTAAAAATCTTGGGCCGTTGAGGGGGGGGGGGGGGGTCAGCAGACGCTGAGATATTTTTTATGAGTCAGGGAGGGAAGGCACAGGCTGAATGAAATGACTCGCGACTCCCCTCAGGTCGATGTTGGTGTAGAGGTTAGCCATTACTGATTAACGTGGATATAGAACAAGCGTTATGGCTTTGCGTCGGAAGCGATAAGAAGTGAATTATTTAATAAATAATTTTGAAACACTATTATTATATGAAGTTTAAAATAAAATTGTATAAAATATTATTGATATTTCATTATTGTATAACAAACTCCTCCAATGGAAGAGAACGAGGGGAATGGAAAAGTCAAATGAAAATATTTTTTTGTGGATAATAAAACTTGAACATCCTTTGTAAATAAAAGTATATTTAAAATGTCGCTTAACAATAATTTAGTGCCGACCAGTATGGGTATATAACGATCAAATTTATTTACTAATTAAGTAAGTTGACTTCAGTCTGCAAATTAAACTCTATCTAGGGCATACTTAGTTTTCCAACATCAGATGATGAACACCGAAACATGACTAGCCACTGCTCATTAGGCGCGCCTCCTCTAAACCTTGTACAACGAGAGAATAGAGGGTGGTGTGACAAAGGAAGAAACTAGCAACAAACTCATATAAATTGGTCACAATACGTGTTGTGATGTTCAGATTTAAGTTATAACTTTACGTACTAATTCTTGTGAATAAAGTAGCTAAAGTTCATAATGCTTCACTTATTTTAATAGGACAATTCTCACATAAGGAATCAATCCTGTATCGAGGGGTACTTTACAAACATACATGAACTGCACGCAAAGAACACCAGACTTAGAATAACTGTTTGTAGATCACACAAAGTATTGTCCTATGTGGGGTTTGAACTCATAGCACTCACTCTTTATCATAAACTAGCTGAACCCCGCGGTGTTACCCGCGGTTATTGTTGTACCGCGACTAACGCCGCGGTACAAAGTTAGTCTATAAAAGGTAGCCTAAGTTACTCCCTGGATCATCAGCTACCTGCCAGTGAAACTCCCGTCAAAGTCGGTCCAGACATACAGACAGACAGACAATTTTTTTAAACTATATTTTTTGTATGTGTACCGTGTAAACATACATAAGCATGAAAAGCGGTTCTTTAATATTACAAACAGACACTCCAATTTTATTTATTTGTATAGATGACAACCTTTAGGCATGACATATTGTGGTTTACCTTACTGCATTATTGCATTGTCTGCATTCCCAATACGTATGGTAAGCACTACTGTTGCATTTTGCTCATGCTTTCCATCAGGTAGAGTAGACTCATTTTGACAGGGCCGTATATATAAAAAAATCTGTTAAATCCTACTATCTTATAATTACTCTGCGGTGGTGCAGCTAAAACACACCTTATTGGGTTCGAGAGAGCACAGAGAGCGGTTCTCAAAGTAATGACGGGTAAACCTTACAGAGGTGAACTTAAATGCAAACTATAAGGTTCTCTCAGTTCGACAACTGTACATCTTGTGCCCTCGTTTTACTTGCATTACTACCTTTGCAAGAAGACAAAGCCATTGTATGAGTGCTAAGCTATGCGATGATATAAATAAAAAACTTAGTATAGTTACATTAAGTCGCCGTGAAGTAAAGGTGAAGGTTACTAAGTTTCTACTATAACTAGATTACGAAAAAAAAAAAATCTACTTACATTTTAGACATAAATCGAATAAATTTTGACTCCAATCCCACGCACACACACACAACACCGCAGAAGCACACACACCCATACATACACTCATACATACACACACACATACTCATACACACGTACGAAGCAAGATAATGAACAAACAGTACTCCCTACCTTTTGTGCGACTGAACACTGGCTCCCAAGATACAGGCCTTTGGCCTAGTTTGGGTTTCAGTATCAGTACATACTTAATAGGTCATACTTGTGTCAATAAACAATTACTTATTATATTTTTAACTCCTTGAATTATTCAAATCAAAAATCGTTTAGTAGTAGTAAACTTGACAAGTACTTAATACGGCAAGGTTATGAATTCTCACAAACGAAATAACTACAAGTAGATTCGGCATTAATTGAACAGACTATAAACCAGATTCAATTCAGGAGGTATTTATCAGCATCTTAATTATCCAGAACCATAAAGCTCCTGATGTAGACGTAAAAATGTCAAATACACTTCTAATAATTACGATGCTGCTTTGAAGTAACTTAAGTACATTTCACAGATTATGAACGGGATTTGTTAGTATATACACATAATTTAAATTAACTTTTAAACATTCTACTAGCAATTGCTCTGAAACTAATTGAACGTTACCTCGTTTCAATTCTTATTTAAATAATAAACACGCCGTCCAATAGCATCATTAGTAATTTTACCTAGACTGAATATCGATATTATAATCGTATGCAAGTCAATGTGTAAAGGTGTCGTAATTGCAAAATGTCGATTGGAACCGACGCGATAGAGCGCTTTGCCACGCAAATCGAACCGAATTACAGTCATATACAGTGAAGCATACAGCTCCTGTAAATGTACCCTTTACCGTAGCCCTATACTTCACAATCCTTTACGAGGTAATCGGCTTAACCCTTTGGGTTACAGAATCCAGCCGTAATAGAACGGAATCCTTTCCCCTTTTTGATTCAGACTTTGTTATAAAACATTGGTGTGTTGTTAATATGAATATTACCACTGTTTTATGGTCCAACAAAAACTGTAAAAGAGGGTGACGGAAATAAAGACTTCAGTTGTCAAAACAAACAGTAAACAACAGTTAATGTCAAAACTTGGAAGCAATATAAATACAAACGGAATATCTATTATCCCCTAAGGTGTCCACGGCCACTCAGAGGCCGCATAAAAACATCGTCTATAGTGTCACCGGCCACTCAGTGGCCGGTCAATGACCGCGAGTCGGGAAATTATCGAGAGAAAATGTCGGGAAAATGGAATTGTTAGTGACACTCAAGCTATGTTTATGTCAAAGTGACGTGACACCTGAGGGCTTATAATGAAATAAGTTTTTATACGGTTAACGTACCTACTTTACTACTCAGGTGACATCAAACTGAAATACAATTTATAACATTTTTTAAATGTTTTATTGACAGGATGTGTAATGTGTGTATAAATGTATATCTATTAGGTATTTTGTACCTTACAGAGCGAAAAGTAATGGTAATATGATACCTAATGCACACAGCTGTCTGTTGCCGTATTGCTTGTCTTACCACTTCATTATAAGCAGTTTGGTTACAATAATCCTGCCTAGTATACTAATATAGTTCTCAATGTACACATACATACAAGAAAATAGTTTCTCTGTCCCGAAAATACGTAACAAAATATCAGTGCTTATCAATACCTATGTAAAACACAGTGATAACGGTCGATATGTACATTCATATTTGGCCCAAGATTTGATGAATACAACATTTATGAGGGTATCCTAAGCACACACTTGATTAGACCAGGCACGTTCGTATATTTAAAGAGCGTGCGAGCCGAACTAATTATGCTAATATTTGTGTTCCACCGACGATATAAATGTGGTTAGGTAACCTGTTTAGGGAATCGCTTCTGAGACTCTTGAAAGCACCCTAACCAAACTAACAGCATCTGACTAGAATACTGATCATCCGCGCCCTTCCCTAAATATTCAATGAAGATGTTGCCTTTTTGGTAACTCAATTATTATTAATTTATAAATGAGAATTTTATCTACATTCAATTCATGCAATAGTAGAGATATTTATTGATTCTTAACAAGATTAGGAACTTAGACGCGTACCTACTAATGAAATTCCTTCCATCAAATTATTATAGATATTTCGTTACGTAATAGGGATACTTGGGATAGAAATTTTTGGGATGGTTCCTTCATTAATTGACAGCTTTGAGGTGTTTATGAATGCTGCAAACGTTTACACATAGTTCAAGTAGGCACTATATTATATTTTTGGCTTGGAACTGTTTAATAATTACATAGTTATATTGTGTTAACTTTATGACTATAGGCACCGTAATACATTTTCGAGCACTAAATATGTAAATTTTAGGTAGCTTAAACGTCTGGACGTTTCAGCGCTATCGTCCCTGGCATGGGTGGTGGAACCTTTTCCAATTTAAAATCACCTGATGAAATTAGCATAGTAAATGGTTCCAACTGTAATCATACACCTTTCAACTAAGAGATAACAGATATAGCTAGAAATTATCATGTCGATGGTGTAAAAAGATAATAGTTGTCCTATATCATGTTAATTACTTAAAAATAAGTAAGCAATTACAAACAGAACCCGACTTCGGGTTTTTTATTAAAATGTATATAAATTATAATAGCCTATGTCAAGCGCGCCACTATTTCGAATTCGGAGCTATTGGCACCCCATTCATTACAATCGGTTCAGTAACTTAGGTGCTACAGTGGAATATAAAATATAAATATACTAACAAAACTATTCTTTCCTTTTGGCGTCGCCGTAGTCCAGTTAAATAGAAAGAGACAGTGAACATAATAAGTGCAAAATAGTAGAAAGTGTAACACGGTCAATTACCAAGAACAAATTAGGATCGTATGCATTTGTCTATATATATCTATATCTGCTATACAACAAAAGTACCGTGGGAGAATCACGCTTTGGCATGCATGGGCCGGCTCGACCGGAGTGACACCACGGCCTCACAGAAAAAAGGCGTGAAACAGCGCTTGCGCTATGTTTCACCGAGTGAGTGATGATATCGGAAGCCCATACTCCAACCCCTCCCTCATCTCTTTCCCTATACCCCAAGCCCTCCCCCCATCCCTTTCCCAATCCCCCAAAGGCCGGCAACGCACTTGTCACGCCTCTGGTGTTGCGGGTGTCCATGGGCAGCGGTAATCGCTTACCATCAGGCGATACGTCCGCTCGTTTGCCCCATATTCTTTAAAAAAAAAATTCATTTGCAAACTAACGTGATATAACACCATTCAATAAACGTGAACTGTCAGTGAAGTAAATTGAACGGTCAAATTAAATTTAATGAATAATGAACGTAGAACTATGTTCATATTGTTGTGCCATGTCGAAATGGGTCTCGAATGGTCTGGATGGTTCGAAATATAGAAGACAGCGCCGTCTAGTATCAGGTAGCACACGACTGTGGAGATTATGATTAATGATTCCGATATTTTCAACGCTAGATGACGCTAGATTGCTCATTCTAGGACTTTTTATTTAGTCCAGAATGTTTTATCGAACACTAGGGATCCTTCAAGATATTTTGATGCCCTTATAAAAGTAGAGTGTATTGGCCATACGGGCAGTATTGTTTCACGATACAGCGGATAAAATCGAAGTGATTTTCTAGTGCGACTGACGAGTGATTTAGTAAATTATTGTTGTAAAAGTGAAAAATGTAAAAGTGAAATTGGAAAAATTTTTTGGTAATCATTTACACGTAATCACCAACTACTTTTATTTCATTAATACTCGGCTCATAACAATATTAACTGTCAAATATGATATGTACTGCTAATATATTCAAAGAGTTATCGTGAGAATAAATGAATATATATTCTGAGGGTTTGAATTTGCCCTAGACTTATTAACTATGAAGCTTAAAAATATCGTTAATCGAAATCTATATCTAATCTTCATTTTTATTTCATACTAGCTTTTGTTCGAGTGTCCGTGTGTGTCGGTTATCAAGGTAAGTACGTGGTACGTAAGAGAACGTAGGCTAAAAAGTAGCATATATCCTCACTCAATTCAATAAGTATATTTATATACATACATAGCTTTATATACTAAGTTCATACAAATCACTCATGTTAAGCTTTAGTTTTAGATTTTCAGTAGTATTTTTACAACATCAAATTAATTCCAGTTTATCGTTTGTTCCGATCTATAAGCGTTAAACACCAATTTATTACCGTTCTATTCATATCACGCATGAATTGAAATAACTTTCAAACCGCTGAAACGCTAATTACTCAACTTTTTGCTACGACCGCTAAAATTTTGTTGAAAATTTTATCGTCCTATGTAATATTTCCACATAAAACCATGACTTAGTAAAATTGTGTAAACTCGTTACGGTATTCACAATATTATGGAGACCTACACAATATTTTTAAGTGAAAATGTAGGCAGATATGTCAGAGAAAACACTCGAACTGTTCGTATATGTAGACTACTGAGTTGTCAAATATTCTTCAAGTACCTTAAAGTTTCTTAGTGCCACTATACACGCGAGTAAATTCCTTGTCAATACCTTGAGGACCGCATTGCAGCATTTGAATTATTTATCAGCTTCCTTTGTGTTACTTCCAAAACCAACTATTCCGAACGGGGCTCCGAATCTCCCTGGTATCTATTTTATTGTTTTGCTGAACAATTCAACATGCGGGTACACTGAGATTGACATAATTAAATCAACGCTTCCCCCGTTAAAATCACGCGTAGTTCATATATAAGTTCACCCCTCAACTCATTTATCATGACGGTTGTCGCTTACAAACAATTACCTTGCTATATTATCCATACGACTATCAACAGTGATATACAATACGTGATGCATTTTAGTTTCAACATTTCTCTAAACTTTGCGTCGAAATGACGATGATATCTATTGTCATTTTCATCTCCTGTTCCTTTCTTGACAAGATTTCAGCTTTTATACTGATTTCATATCATCATAACGTTTCCATTGATATTAATCTCTCATCCGGAAAAATCGATGCACAATACATATCCACAGATATCTATGCACAATTGCACTAAATATATTGTAACTAGGTATGTCATTGAACAAATACAGAGCTTATTTCCATTTGAAAGGCTGGCAACGTGATTGTGCCTTTGGACATAAGTAGCATTTGTCATAAAATATAATTATCTATACAAATAAATAAAATTGGAGTGTCTGTTTTTAATATTAAAATAACAGCTTTTTAATCAATGCATATGTATGTATACACGATACATATACCAAAAATGTAGTTACAAAATTTTTTGTCTGTCTGTCTGTCTGTCTGTCGGTCTGTCTGTCTGTCTGTCTGTTTGTAATCTTTGGAACGGCTGAACGGATTTTGACGGGACTTTCACAGGTAGGTAGCTGATGATCCAGGGAGTAACTTAGGCTACTTTTTTTGACTAATTTTGTCCCGCGGCGTTACTCGCGGTACAACATTAACCGCGGGTAACACCGCGGGGTTCAGCTATTTAAAATAAATACCTACGCTTGATATGACCATCTGCGTAAGAACGTATCGTGTGAAGTGCACAATTTTCATCTTCTCAGGTGGCTATTATCAAGTGAGAAATTCGATAATAATACTGTAAAAAACGGCCCAACCCAGCCTAACAAGAACAAGGATATCTTTATGAAATTATGTTTTGCCCTCGCGTTGAGTAGCTGACATTGACAAATGACGCGGGGGTTGTTTTTCACTGTCAGGTCGAAGTGACATGTTTTCCAGAGACTGAAGTGGGGAATCTGAAAAGTGAAATAAATGCACGCAAAAACATCACACCTAATTCTCAATATAAAGTAATTAAATGAAGTGATCGGTCCACTTTCAGGACTAGAACCAAGTCCAGCGGTTATCAATAGACGATTTATTTATTTAATACTTATGTCCTTCACAGCTGACAAAATAAAGAATTTGGAATATTAATAATAACACCTACTGTTTTTTTTATATGGAATAATCGGGCGAACGAGCCGACGTATCGCCTGATGGTAAGCGATTACCGCCGCCCATGGACACCTGCAACGGCAGAAGCGTCACAAGTGGTTTGCCGGTCTTTGGGGGATGGGGGGAGGGGAGATAGGGAGAAGGGTGGGGCCTCCGGTATCCTCACTCACTCGATGAAACACTATTTAACACGGGTTTTCTGTGAGGCCGTGGTATCACTCCGGTCGAGCCGGCCCATTCATGCCAAAGCGTGGCTCTCCCACGTAGAGATATTATGTACATATTAAAATTTGACTGCCTGAACTAACAAGTTGATTGTGTTAATGGTGTGGTGTTAATTCAGAAGGGTGTTTGTTGGACAGAAACAATTCAATTCAATAATTGCAGAAACAAACTTTCTGCAATTAATAATGACATTTAACATCGAAAACTATAAATATAGCAAAAGAAGCATTTACTTGGTGTAATGACTTTTGGTTTTAGTTTGCGTCATTGAAATAAAACAAAATTTCAAAAAAAAAAACTGAATTCAAGAACTGGACCAAATTAAAATGGAACTACATTGGCAGCGCCAGCTTTTCAATGAAAAAATAATCATCAAAATCACTTCACCCAGTCAAAAGTTCTGAGGTAACAAACATAAATCTAACATAATTAATAACTGATCACTTCATTTGTTTTAAAAAAGTATGTATCAGTAAAAATATTATTTTGATGATTCTTAATAGATAAGTATTCTTTCTTTAACTACAAAAAGAAATCGACTTTTATAACTTTTTAATTTAATTATCTTAAAACTCTGGCCTTCAGTCTTCTGTGTGATCGCTTATTAATGGCTTTAAAAAATTGCATAAATACAACTACTTGTAGTCCTTTTTAAAGTTGGGCAAGCAAAATGTTAGTTCGCAACAGATTGCGTAGAAAAAGGAACATACATATGACTCAGTTTTAGAGATACAGCCGTAACAATAAAATAACAAATCCAATACAGTGGAACAGATTGGAAATTTTACGTCATCCGCTATAAAACCGGAGATATAAGTAAGAGAAACTAATGTGAACAATCTCGAAAAGCGGCCCGTTCCTATTGATTTATTCGCTGGGTGGGGAGCTTTTCCTCGCAGTTTGTGATAACTGTTGTTAGTCGGGGACATAACTGATTGATACAGTCAACAGTAAGAGCGTCCCTTCAATCTATCTAAATCTGATCGCACAGGACGATATTGCGACGCACCACTGCACCCTCTTACAAAAACTAAATTGAATATTTTCTGAGGCGTCTACTTGTGGTACTCGAATGGGATTGGAAGGTTAAAAATGAATCAACTGATGTATAAATTGTACTGCAAGAGTAATATTTTGAATTTTATTTACTTATTGTATTATTATTTCTCAAGAACCTTGTCTACTTAAGTCAATACGATTTCACTTTAATTATATTTTTAAAAAGATGAAAAAATGATCACTAGTTGTTAATTTATTTTGAACATTCATAAAGTACCAAGGACCCAGCTTAAGAGGACTGTGAGAGTGAAGAAACTTATGGGAATACCGAACCAAATTCAAGACCCATTGCTGCTTGTTACTTAGCATTATGAGGATAGTAATTCATTTAAGTTAGTGGAATCTCCAAAACTTAGAAAATAGTAATTTTATTTTATTTATATACATATACACGCAATAACAGGAGTTTTTAAATCACTCCGCTTATAGCAATAATGTTGGTAAGCATTACTACTTTACTTTGACTTAGATATTTTAGCAGTCAACAAAAAGAAATGATTTGTTAGTTTGTATTCTACCTGCTACTTGTGAACTTTATGTTAAACTATCTATCTAAATAATTAAAATTAATCTCTATTTCCCTTGGTCACGGCATACCGCGTGAAGGGCTGGACCCATACCGCTAATCCTTTGTTTGTTGTTCGGCCTATTTATCTAGGAAGCTTATAAGGTACATGACAGCACGGGCCACCTAGTCACAGATAAAGAATGTATTATCAGGCCAAAGATCACCCTGAAGTTAGATATGTAATATTTGCTTATAGATCAGCTCAAGTAATTTAAGGAGACGAAAAGAAGCAATTTCAAGATAGATTACTTTATAGACGACCATCTTTCGCCCGCGGCTTCGCTTGCACTAAATAAAAAGTATCCTATGTTATTTCTAATACCTCCAAGAATATGTGTACAAAGATCGGTTAAATAGTTTTTGCGTGAAAGCTTAACAAACTTACTTTCATCTTTATAATATTAGGATGATCAATTCTAACGATTATCTAGAAAATACGCTTTTCATGCTCTTTTTTGACAAACGATATAAAATGTGACTAGAAAACTATACTTTTTGTTTACATAAAGTGTTACTGAACTGTTGTATTTGCATTTTGTACATGTACTCGTAGTAATGGTTTGTATGGTGCGCACAAAACTGTGTCACACAACATAACTGTGACGTAAACAAAGGTCTTCCCATCGCATAAACAGATCCATAAACATATTTCCTTTGCTTGGAGAACGAAATAGCTATTGAGATTCTGTAGTAAAAATTCAAATGAGGCCCACGCTATTTATTACTCGGGAGGAAAATAGATTTATTTAAATCTAAAAATAAAAATCTAACTTCGTAAATGCAACTTCTTTAATATCATGTAAGCTAATGTAAATAAATTGACTCATTTATTTTTGTCAAGTTAATTTTGGTACTCAGCAAATTGTAAATTAAAGGTGTCGTTTATGAACGGTCGAGCCCGACACTTTCTGCGAGTGTTGTTAGAGCCGGCTTAAAGATTAGAAGGGTACGTAGCAACGTCATCGACTTTTACAGGACGGAGATAATGTAATTCTAACTCACTTTAGGTTTTTATTTAATATTCTTGTTGAATCAGACATTCCTAAATCGGTACATATAGATTTATCAATTCTTCTACTGAAATGTAGTGGAATAATTTATGAGTCTAGACAAGTACAACATTTACAATAAAACTTTTCTTTACTGTATTTACACAACTAACAGAATAGGCACGAGGAATATTTTATTCTAACCTTATAAAAATAATCGTAGCAGTGTTTTTCTTTTTGCCTGATAACAAACTAATACTAATATTAAAATTTCGAAAGTGAGTCGACAATTATATTTTTCTTTACTGAGTTATGTCACCGTAAGATTGTGAAAACTGTTAGATTATAATCTACCTAGCGAGATTGCAAGCTATCGATAGATTGTCAACTACGATATAGTGCTAACGCGCGTCATATTGTCAACAGTCCCTGATTGGTCGGTTTTAGAGTAGGCCGTTCAGTAGCCATAGAGTTAAGTTAGGTTAGAAATTCTATAATTAAACACAAATTAATATTACTGTCACAAGAATTTTAGACAACTAATTTACAATTACAAAAATACTTTACATTCGGCAACAAAGACGAATTAACAAACAAATATGGCAGCGCGGGACATATGCTGTTCAACCAATCAGCGCGCAACTTGCGATTCAAGTCAAGTCAAAAGTTTTTATTCAAATAGGCACTTATGAATAGTCAATATTTAAAATCCGAGTGATTCTAGTCGCCAGTTCCAAGTGCAGCCTACCCTTCATGGAGAAGAAGCTAGCAAGAACTCCATTGTAGCTCCTTTTAAAAAAAAATAGCGTTAACATTCACGTCGATAAGATTTCAGAATATTTCGACTGTTTGCAATCTTGTGAGATAGAGTACAATCTAACGGCTTTGACAATCAGACGGTAACTTGTGCACAAATAGGTGCGAGGAATATTTTATTCAAACCTTAAAAAAAATAACAGCGTTTTTTTTGCCTCAATATAAATGCATAATAGTATTATAAATTCGAAAGTAAGTTTGTCCGTCTGTATATCTGTCTATAACGCCTTCACGGCTAAATCGAGGGATAACATAGGCTACTTTTTACTGCAATAACAAACAAAATACGCTATCGTGTTATTTGTCGTATCTTAACATGGCTTTGTATCATCAATGACCCAAAAAAAGTAATATTCTAACTTGTCTACCTATTCTTTTTTTTCCATATATTTATCTTGTACAAACAAATTTACTTAATAATAGATACCTCACGTAAGTACCATCTCTTCTTTTGGTAGATCTTAATGTACACTACGTTTATATTAGATCAAGGGAAAAGGTGAATGTTTAGTTGCCTTTTATTTAAAGCTAAGATTTGACTGCCTCGTTGGTCTAGCGGTTGGCGTGTGCGACTGCTGATCATGAGGTCTCGGGTTCGATTCCCGGGTCGAACCAAATGTTTGTACGATCTACAAATATTTGTTTCGGAGTTTGGGTGTTTTCTATGTATAATATGTATGTATTTACAAAAAAAAAAAAAAGTATATATGTATTCATATCAGTTGTCTAGTACCCATAACACAAGCTCTGCTTAGCTTGGGACTAGAACGCGTTGTGTGATAGATGTCTGAAAAAAAAAAAAAAAAAAAATTGTAGCTATACAGTTCGTATAAGGTATTACAATAGTACTTAAAACTTTTCTTTACTGGTACTGTTTTCTCTACAAACAAACAGAATTAGAAGTATATTTGTAACTTTTAGACAATCCTATATCATTATCATCTAAGCAGATAAATGTCCTCTGCTATACTTAGGTCTCCCCAAGGCTCTCCACAACAATCGTACCTACAATACATACATAATATACAGCATATATGTATTCATATATTTATTTACTTTCTTACTGTTCTATTCTTCACACAATACTTTCATATACTCTTACAAATTTCAACATCACCCCATAGTAAACTAAAAAAGAACGTTTTTAACCGTAAAGCACACACATTTTTTTTAAGCATACATTTATCCCCGCGGCTCCGCCCGCGTGTATGTCGATTATTGCGGCAAATAGTAGTATATGTGTCATTCTGATGTATAAGGTATATTACTGTAAAGTTTTATCCAAATCCGTTCAGTAGTTTTGCGTGAAGAAGTAAAAAACATACACACTCACAAACTTTCGCCTTTATATATTAGAGTGACTAGTCACTTCAGTTTCGTAATCATTTATAACTTTAAATAATGACGAACTTCCATAGTTCTTTGAGTAATAATATTTCTATTGGTAAAAGTATTTTCAAAATACTTACAACCTCACAAACTCGCAAAGTACACCTTTTTATCATATCGTATAAAAAGCAAAACATATGTACTTACAAATAATAATAAAATGCTATTATTCTACAAATAAGAAACATTAAACTGCAATCGCGTGTATAGTTAGCAACGAGAAGTATCCCTATTAGCCCTTTATCTGTCACTTAAAGACGAGCTAGGGGACGGATGAGCCCATCTAATGATTATCGCATGCTGCTTTATTGCGATCGCTCGTGGGAGTTAACTTGCTAATATCGCATTAAAACCATCACTCTCCTTATCTGAAGGACTGGCGGGCTAGACCCGTCGGACTTTCATAATCCCGGGATCCTGATGCCGTGTCTACTAGGGATTACCAGTGTCTCTACAAGTCGTACTTGGCAATATTTGACATGCTATTGTCTCTAATTGTACTGTATGTTTTAAGCTAACACAGATATTATAACGGCAAAACATGTAAATGTATCTTTAGATTTTTCATTTTTCCCTTAGGTACAATTTATTAAAGTACCATAGCAATGAACGAAAAAAATAGATATGATGATATATTTAAAAGAACAAATAGTAGACTTTACATGACAGTAAGTGTCTATCGTCGCCCATAGACTCCTAAAAGACAAATGTGCCCCTTATCAAGTATCCAAAGTGCCCTAAAAGTGCTTTTGAAAACTTAATAAGGTTCTTAGTAACCTCAATAGAAAGCAAACTGAGAATTATTTCACATAATGCGTTTTTTATTAATCAACCGTTACTTTTATTCAACTCGACAAGAAGTGACGTATGAAATGACACGGTACATTATTACAAACTAGATTTGATGTGAAATCAAACAAATGTCATTTTTGTTGATGACTATACTAGTCATCAAACACGAATATCGTCTCTTTGTCAAAATAGTTGACAATAATTTTAAAAGAGACCCAAGATACCTTTGATCTTCTTCATTGCGTTATATATATATATATATATATATGTATAATTTGGGTTCAAGTTACTGCCTACAAAAGCAAAGAAAAATTATTCACACATGTTTATTTAGTTTGATACCCATTAAACATGTATTGTGGGAATAATATATTTTTCATTCCACCATCTTGGAAAGAGTATTTTTACCCTTCAATATCTGATTGTAAAAGCCGTTTTTATTCACTAGAGGGTAAAGTAAATTGAATTTAGAACGTCATGTGCATTTATAGTTTGTGAATTCAAAACATTATAAAACCTATTTACTTTACCTGTATGGTGTTGAATTTATTATACAATCTTTTTTTAATTTGTTATAAACTCAGACACGGAACCTTCTTGGTGTACTTTTTTTGATTTGGTTTGCCCGCGCTATTTAATTTTCACGTCATTTAGTCATTTCCTCGCTGAGGTGGGATGAAAAGTTGCGTATTGCACTCGAGATTGCAAAGATTTTTCACCTTGTGCTCTTTTGATTCCCTCGCTAACACTTGCTCGGTCATCAAAATTGAGCACGCGGTTAAAAAGCAACTTTGCACTCTTGTATAATAAATAACTTTTTTTTTGTCTTTGAGGTTTACTACAAAAGTTTTCAAAATGAAACCCGCTGAATTTTAATAGTCCATTTTGAATATCTCTCGTTAATTGTTCAATATTTATCCAAATTATTTAATAACTTTTATTGATAAAGGTTCGATTCTAAGTAAATTCATTCATTGTTACTATACACAGGTATAAAATATTAATTAATTAATAAACTGTTCGGCGAGGCATCGAAACGTTCTCGGAAACTTTCACAAAGATTAATTTAAGCACTAAAATTGTAAGGTCAATGTTCTAAGGTTGCTTAGTCAGAGTACAGCTAGACAACAATCAATGTCAATATAACACCATAAGTGCCACTTTATTGAAAATAGGGATTGCGTCACAGAATGTTATCTCGAAACCTCGAGACTTTTAATCAAGAGTCGAGACACGATTGTTAAAGTTTATTTATCTACACAGTCTAATCAATCTTAATCAGTTCAGCATTAATTACAACTTGTATCCCTACTGCAATAAATGAATGACAGGAATGTATAAATCTTAACTCAGTTTATTCTTTATTTAATTATATAAATAAACTAGCTGAAACCCGCGGTATTACCCGCGGGGTTCAGCTAGTTTATTGTTGTACCGCGAGTAGCACCGCGGGACAAAGTTAGTCTAAAAAAAGTAGCCTAAGTTACTCCCTGATCATCAGCTACCTGCCAGTGAAAGTTTCGTCAAAAGCCGTCCAGCCGTTCCAGGGATTACCCGGAACAAACAGACAGACAGACAGACAAAAAAAATTTACTACATATTTGGTATATATACCGTGTATACATACATATGCACTTAGTAAAAAGCTGTTATTTTAATATTACAAACAGACACTACAATTTTATTTATTTGCATAGATAAGATTGAAGTTTATGTTTGTGATTTCTAATTAAAAGTTTTTACTAAACGCCTATGAAAGTATATAAGATGATTACATAAAACATCAAAATATCTATTTTTTTATGTTGTCTGTTTGTTAATTTGTTTCGACTTATCTTTAGAACGGCTACCAAATTTGACGGGACTGTCGCGGATAGCTGATGTTACAAGGCGTAACTAAGTATACCTTGGTTTCAGAAAAAAATAGGATAGGATTGGATAACCGACTGCACGGCCTGGTGGTTTAAGCAGTCGCTACGCTGCTTTCTACTGCGCCAAGTGTTGTGGGTTAAAACCCATGTGGGACAACGCTTTGTGTGATCCACAAATGGTTGTTCTGCGTCTGGGTGTTCTTTGTGTCCGTTTCATCTATGTTTGTAAAGGATGTTTACTCCTAATGCGGGAGTTGTCTTTTTAAAATAGAAAAAAGAAAATATTGATTACGCGAAAACAAAATGAATACCAATGAAATAGAGAACAATTCTCAAAAGCAACAAAAAACTGCGGGTAATGCCGCGGGGCGCACCTAGTTTACATCTAACATATACATATACATCTAAACAAATAAATAAAATTGATGTGTCTGTTTGTAATATTCTAAAAAACATTTTTTTCTAAATGCTTATGTATATATACGCGGTACATATATATATATATATATTTCAATTTTTGCCTGTCTGTCTGTTTGTTCCGACTAATCTTTTGAAACGGCTGGACTGATTTCGACGAGAATTTCACTGGCGGATAGCTGATGTAATAAGGAGTAACTAAGGCAACTTTTTTAGACTAGTTTTGCCCCGCAGTATTACCCGCGATTGTAAAGGTATAATAATAATCGTAACACAGCAGAACTCAACTAGTATAATATGATTACGCTTGGATTCCCAAAGGGGCATAGAAGGAGTTATGAAACTCTCACTTTTGGTTAAGGCTAACTTTAACCCTACTTACTTGATAGTCATCTAAGTATGAGATAAGAAAATCAATAATAATAAAAATATCTTAACACACCTTACACCCAGTCTTCTGATCCCAATCTAAGCAGAATCTATGGTTATGGTGACCACACTGCTGAATGACTATTACAAGGAATTCCGAGTCCTTTAAACTAATTTTGTTATTTATTATTATTCTCTTTATTACATTTAATTAAAAAATATATTAAATTTTAAAATATACACATAAAAATACATTTAAAAATATAAAAAAACAGAAGATAACCGACTCACTATGCGTACCGTGTCTAGGCGTGTCTAGGCGGACTGCCTTCTGTATCACACCCCTTGATCCAGCCGTTCAACGTGAGCTTCTTAAGATGTTAGTCGACGCTCTTGGCTATCAATCCGTGACCAGATACAACATTCCACATATCATCAATCTCGTAAGATAAATCTAAATATTTGATTAGTTTTTCTGTATTTTTTTTAATTAATATGATTATGATAATATCTACTAATTTAATACTTCAAAAACTAGCAGTATAAAAGCTAAATACAAAAGGTTCAAAATGTTTAAACTTCTGAAGTAATAATATTTATTATTTAAACTTCATAAAACATAACATAACAGGATAAGAATCACAGAGTTTTAAATAACAAGGAAAAAGTAATATTGTCTATCATCTAAGTAACTTTGGAAAATAAATTACTAAATTCAGCGAACTTCTTAAGAATTCGTCATGTCGGATTTGTAGAAGTTTACGAAAACGATATTTTTATTTTGTATAATTAGAATGTTTTTTTTACCTCCGCAGAATCCTTGAATACTTGGGCCACATTGCTTGAAAGACCGATGGTGGCGGGTAAGATAGCGGGGAACAGACTCAGGGAGGAGGGACAGAATGTTTTTTTTTTAATAAAGGTAGGCCTGTGATGACCATATAAGATCTTGCTATTTCCTTTAGCCTTTAGCCTTCTTTTAAGAAATAGTAATACTTGTAAAATGGTATTTTTGTTTATTGTATGTCTCTTACTAAATAAAGAGAAAATGTGATCATAATTTTCAAAGACAACAATGGCCACACAAAAGAATCCGTTTAATAGAGAACTTTATTTTTTAATTTAATAAATCCGTCAAAGTATAATCCCGCTTTCAATTTTATTATCCAATTGTTTATTGAGTTTCGAAATATTATTTTCACCGTCGCTTGAAAAACATAATGAATTTCAATATTCTTAGAAGTCACCTTCTGAAAACCTGAACAAAAAATATCTTACGCTTTGTGTAACTATACGAAATTACCTTTTATGGCTTATAAGCAAATGTATCGTTAAACAAGCACATAATCCCTTGATTATAAATTATGACACATACTTGTAGCTGTACCCCGGTGATCTTGATTAACCCTTGAATGGTACCATGAGTACTTAACATACCAACATAGAAATGCTACCAAGAAAAGTACTACTAACCGTTGTATCGTTTGTCTTTTCCATTATTTTTTATGTTTCAAAGAAATATTTAAGGCTTTTAATAAGATAAATAATGACATACAACATTTTCATAAATACAAATATACAATCAAAAATTTTGCCTAAAAATTTGTGTTATCTACCTCATACGATATTTTAACCTGACATGTGTCATAATGTATGTATGAATATATGAAGTGAATATGAATATGACATAATATTTGCTAGTCAAAGTCCTAGGTAGAAGGGAAAATTATAGAACGAGAAAATTAAATACTTACTTCTTAATCCCTATCCAGACGACTGCATCGATTTTAACGCAATTAGCCAGAGAAGTACTATTTCGAATTGTTGAATAATGTAGGCCTCCCACAGGAGTTGAATTCTATGACAAACAGAATTCACACCGGTGGAGCGAGGGTTAAAGTTAACAGAAACTAAATTAAATATTCACTGATTGTAGATTAGCTTTATTCAAAATACATAGTAACGACATAAGTCATATAGGTATGTGTCACAGACGACCCCTATCGTAATCAGATAAAGGGAGTAACTGAAAAGTAACAGGTATTTAAATAAGGTACAAGATGCTTATCAAGACTGATTCAATGTGAACTCTCTAGGGACTTCAAAAATAGGCTCTTTTAGATCGGTTTCGCAAACTCTGGGTTTATGTATCGGTAACTTCAAAGTGATCGAGTAAAAACTTTTTTCTATGAGTGAGATAAGCGATCTCATTTAATATTCATATAACATACAACAACTTCATCTACGTCTCTTTTCAATTTTGCTCGGCTCATATTGATCTAATCTTAATTTAGTCTTAGGCAAAAAACTTATTTACGAAAAAGGAGAAATGAGAGAGAGAGAGATTTAACGTGCTCTCCGAGGCACGGGTGGGAAGCACCGCCATCTTCCATACTTCGGAGAATATCTTGTAAGAAAAACCTAACAGCAGTCCGACCCGGGAATTGAACCCGAGACCTCTTGATCTGCAGTCGCTAACGCTAACCACTAGACCAACGAGGCAGTCAATATATATTTTAGAGATATATATAGGAAATTTAATTTCTTTTAATTAATAACTATTAAAGGTACTTATTGTTAAACTAGACATCAATTGTGTATTTATTTTTATTTTATACTTTTTTTTTCATATTATGAAATTTAGAGCCAATCATTTTCTGCTATTCTATTTAAGCTGCATGCAACACCAGACTAGTAATTCTAGTACTTTCATGATGTTATTCTTAAAGGCCGGCTGCCATTAAAACAAATCTATAAAGTCATGTTTCTTGTATTAAACCTATTTCTTTCAATGTCTTCATTAGATAGGACTATCGTCTAAGGTAGCTAGTTATAGTTATAGTTCTATTTCATTTTTAACCTGTTATAAAATATTACAATATGTAAATGAATAAATTCAAGGAAAATGACTAGGTACACTTATTCCAATGTCAATTTGATTGATTATAAATCACATCCTGCGTCTTATTGAAGAAAAAAATAGATAATATTTTTTGGATGTCTTTAATAAAATTGAACTCTAGAGAGCACAAGCAGTATTACATTTAGCGCGAACTGTGCCAGGGAACCGATGGGCTCGATAACCGTAATTTTAGACAAGTTCACGCAGACTCACAGTACTTTTTGCCGTATTCATTTAATATTCAGAGCTCGAAGGGCATAATTCGTAGCGGTGATCATGGAAAGAGGCAGCGGTGTCTCGTTATCTCTTTTTCTATTCGTCACAGAACTTGAAATAAATTTTATATTAAATTGACATTAAAGAGAACTTTGAGAAATTCCAGATAAAATATGTAAATTTATAAGACGAAGCTTTGTGTTTATTGCATTTCAATAGGATGAAATGCTTATTTAGTAGCTGAAAAATTTTAAATAAATATTCTTAAGTAATTGTCGGTTCGGAAAAGTCATTTATGACTCATTGTTCTTAAATAACAAAGAACGGAAATGAATAAAGAAAACGCTGTGGGAGAGCCACGCTTCGGCATGAATGGGCCGGCTAGACCGGAGTGATAAAACGGCCTTACAGAAAATCGGTGTGAAATTGCGCTTGCGCTGTGTTTCACCGAGTAAGTGAGGATACCTGAGGCCTATACCCCAACTTCTTCCCATATCTCTTTCCCCATCCCCCAAAGGTCGGCAACCCATTTGTGACGACTCTGGTGTTACTGGTGTCCATGGGCGGCGGTAATCCAAAACCATATAAAAAACTCTGAGACCACAAGATAGGCACTACTTTTTTTCTTTTTTTTTCTTTACTTTACTTTTACTAGATAGCGCTGTGTGTTAGTTGTCCTAAATATAATATTATTATTTTAAACATATGTAGTGTAAAGTTACGTAACTAGGTAACTATACGCTACGCATAACTTGCAGGATCTGATGTTATATTATTTTGGTTCAAATATTGAAGAATATAAACAAAATATTTTTGTTAAACATTATTTTATCTTTTAAATGAAATGTTTAACGTGCCAAAAATCTCGTATTCTTAATACAACGGGAGCTAGAATATGTTCAGGAGGTACTCACAGGAAACGGATATCAAGTGAATAGAGGACGGAAGCAACCAAAAATAAGATGCAAGTATCCAGAAGTGAACAGGCAACCCGCCTATATGCCTTATGTCAAGGGAGTTACGGATAAGATCGGGTCCGTGTTAAAGAAATACTCAATTCCGACAGTATACACACCAGGCATAAAAGTTCACAACATCGTCGGCACACCAAAAGATACATTGCCACTACAAAATAATGTGTAGTGTAATAATGGTGTTTATAAAATAGACTGCAGCTGCGGAAGTTCGTATATAGGCCAAACGAAGCGAACTATTGCTGAAAGGGTCAAAGAACTTATCGCTGCTGTGAAGAACCGATAGACGAGAAAATCAGCGATTGCAGAACATGCACTCGATGCAGGCATCAACCACTGGATTGAATTTCACCACACGCAAGTCCTCTGCACTGAACGTCACTTTTACTCAAGAGTTGTACGTGAAGCAATTGAAATTAAAAAACATAAAACTTTCAATCGAGAAGATGGTTTTAAATTATCTACAGCGTGGAATCCAGTATTAAAAAACATACCACCTCGCTTTTCTGTGCAGTCGGATAAATACCAGAATAGGAGCACATCGGTTCGCTTACAGAATAGGGACACTGTTAGTGTGGTATGTGACGGTACATGGCGAAACAAATTTCTTAAAAATATCGAGAAAGTGCGGGTGGACGAACAAACTTCCACTCCACGGATTCGACGACGGAGGGCGTGCGCCGCTGAGCCAGTCAGCCTGTGACCACGGCCAGTGCAACCTGGTCGAAACGTCAGGCAAATCAGAGGTATGTAATACCTTTTAATAAGTACAGTAAACCATATCATGAATGTAAATCAATGCTGACGAAGTGGTTACATGAACTGAATTATGAAGAAACAGAAGTTTTCTTAAACAATACTTAACTTAATGAAGTATTCTTATCCGACTCTTATCATACTTACACCCACACTCACTAACACAAACTCAACATAAAACACACACATAGGTATATCCCTTACACAAAAACTCACACTCACACACACCTTCCCACTCTCATCATCGCCCACGCACTCACCTTCCACATACAAATCACCATAATTATAACACTTAACTCCTAACACACGCTTCACACACTCTGCCCCTGTATTTTGTTTTTATGTTTTCTTTATATTTTTTATTTCTTTGTTTAAATTAAGTACATATTAGTCAATTAAATATTACACGCTCGAAATATGAGGGAGCGGTGTCTTCTGGCACAGGCATTTTTATGCTTAAAAGAAGTCACCTTTAACTGTTATGTAAATGTTATGTGTAATAATGAAATAAAACATTTTTGATTTTTTTTGATTTGATAAGTGATCGCGTTAATTCCCGTAAAAATAATTGTTGATATATCATGGAACGCGAAAGTTTAAAAGTTAGTATCTCGTATTCTTGTCTACTTAATAATCTTAATATTATCTCTATTCTAACTATATCGAAATTCTGTGAATGTATGTTGATGTTGGTGTTGAGTTGAGTGGATGGGCTGTTGTAGGACTGTTTAGGCCTCTAATTACGTAATATATATTTGATTTATTAACGATTGCTATAGATATTCGTATGGGAACCGGGACCGACTTCTTGTAATCCATCTTCTTCTTCTTTCTTTCTAGTTCTTTTTAATGTAATTGTTAAGTCAAAATTGTTTTAGGATACCACATAGTAACGAGCTCCATTTAAAACAAAATACTTTTGTTGTTTCCTCTAAAATATTTGAAGGGAATAAATTAAAATAAAATCTTAAAATAAATAAATTAAAATAAACACAGCCCAAACCACTGAACATAGAATCTGAAACTCTGAAATTCTGCATGTAGGTTATTTATATAACGTAAGTGAGCACTAAGAAAGGGTTTTTGAAATTCCACCCCTAAAGGTGTAAATCAGGGGATGAAAGTCTGCATGATGGAAGCTGCGTGCAAAAGCTAGTACTGAATAAAATAACAACATCACTCTATTGTGAATATATTTTTCTACACAAAAGCATTTTCTTTCTTTCAAATTGTATCAGTTAACAATTAAACAAGAGACTAGCCTCTGCTGCTTAGTACACACACGTAATTATGATTTATATGAATTAAATGATCACAAATACATACCATAAAAGTTACTGCAGTCTACTCTGAGAAGTACTTGGGATAACTATGTAATTAAGCGTTATAATCTAATTTAAAAACTCAAAGTGTACAATATTTTAAAGCACAAAATATTTTACATTTTGAGTATTGTGATTTAGTACAAAAAGCAACACAGTGTGAAATTGTAATTTTACAGACACAAAATATAGAAACGTATTTTCGTTTCATAGACGCTATAAATTCGCGGCGTGGAGTAAGTTACGCCTTATTTGGCAGACGAATGTACTTGACTCGATGTGGAGTGATACCTCCCCTCTCCAACCCTTCAAGAGAGCACTCGTATTCAGTAAATCGAAAGTCGTTACACAAAAACCGAGATACTTTTTTTTCCTATCGCTTATAGAGCCAAGTCTTCCCCTTTCAGTGTGACGCTTTGATGATTTTTCGCCTTTTTATGCCGACATTTAACGTAGAATCGTGTTACGCAAGTTTTTCTATAACGACAGTTTTATTTTCCAACCGTTAAGTGGCAACATCTTCGCATAACAAAGTTTTATTACTGAGAGTATATTATCTGCTTACTTTACCAATTTCAGCTGTCTCTCAAATCTTTGAGTTTGTATTATATTCTGGTCGATATTTACGTTGCTTGTTTTACAACCAATAAAGTAAAATAAATATTTATTTCACCCAACCGTTTTCAGAGCCGTCTGTAAATCTGTGTGCAAACTAAAAATAAGAAGAGGATTCGTAGCGAATTTTATCGAGCATACTTTTTGAAAATGTACCTACTAAATTTAATAACTATTTTGTTATAGAAAACTTTATTTATCTTCTTTATTTCTTTAGTTTGAAATATGTGAATCAATTATATAATATACTAATTGAACCCCTCAGTGTTACCCGCGGTTATCGTCGTACCGCGAGTAACGCCGCGGGACAAAGTTAGTCTAAAACAGTAGCCTAAGTCACTCCCTGGACCATCAGCTACCTGCCTGTGAAAGTCCCGTCAAAATCTGTCCAGCCGTTCCAGAGATTACCCAGAAAAAACAGACAGACAGAAAAAAAATTACCTACATTTTTGGTTTATGTACCCTGTATACGTAGTAAAAAGTGGTTTTACACACTCCAATTTTATTTATTACCCGACTACGGCAAAGCCAAAGGAGGGTTATGATTTTGACAGGCTATGTATGTATGTATGTATGTATGTATGTATGTATGTATGTATGTATGTATGTATGTATGTATGTATGTATGTATGTTCATTTGTTCCCTCGTAGCTCCTTAACTACTCATTAGAACTGGACAAATGAGGTGTCGTTAGAAGCGTCATGATCGTCTTCTGGTTATAGGCTATATGAAATGTCACTGAATCTAATGTGGCGCCCTCTAGCCAACATAAAGTACTGCATTAAAAAAATAATTTTAGATAAATATGTCGTGTTTGGTATCATTGGAAAGGGCGTTACTTGTATACAAATACACACACAAATATATATATATTATTAGCATTTGCTCGTGACTTTGTCCATATTTATTCGATAAGTGTGGAATTTCTATGGTATGCTCGTTTGTTCCCTCCTTTCTAAGCTACTAGTCAGAATAAGACAAATGAGGTATCGTTAGAAGCGTCTTGATTGTCCGCTGGTTATATGTTATACGACGTGTCATTTAACCTAATGTGGCGCCCTCTAGCCGACGTAAAGTACTGTTCCAAAAAATAAATTTGAGAGAAATATGCCGTGTTTAGTATCGACTATATACGAAAGGGCGTTACTTGTACCTTTCAAAAATATATATATTATAAGCATTTTCTCGTGACTTTGTCTGTATTTATTCGATAATTGTAAAAATTTTATAGTACCTATTTAAAATATACTATGCAAAGAAATTAATATTATAGAGGCACCAAAACATTTTAAATAAAAAAAAAGTAAAAACTAAAACCCAACTACGACAAAAAACGACGTTGAAAAAGCATGAAACAAGTTTCAAAAGCCGTAGTCACGCGTTGTTAAAGTGTTATGAACTATGGTACATTACACTACATGGACAACGGTTTTTGAAACTTAGTAATGTACCATAGTCGATGACACTTTAACAACGCGTGACTACGGCTTTTGAAACTTGTTTCATGCTTTTTCAACGTCGTTTTTTGTCGTAGTTGGGTTTTAGTTTTTACTTTTTTTTTTTGTAGTATAGAAGATTGGTGTGTTAAAAAACTGTTTTTTTTCTATTTCATTATCTTTATTTTTAACTATAATTGATACCATTGCTACTATGGTACTAAAATAAAGCTTAAATAGTCTATCTTTCAGTAGAATTTATCAGGCATAAAATTATTGCGACCCTAGTTTATTCTAAATTTGTATTGTTAAAGAGAACAAAGATATCTTTAAAATTTTGAGAAACATTACTAATTAAAGTTTACAGCCTTGTAGCTTTATTATTTTTGAGCATTGAAGCCAAAGTTATCCTAATGAAACCGCTAACCCTCATTCTACGACTAATTAAAAACTATGTTACAATAGTTTCAACTTTGATAAATAATTAACTTAAGTATAGATTGTTTTACTGACATTTAAACATTATTTAATCAATAATTCTTATGCGATGCTCTCTTTTCTTAATTAGAGATTCAATTATTTAAACGTTTGTTGTGTAGATTTTAAATTTATTTTATAGAGGCGTATGTCTCTAAAATAAATGAACCATCATCAGTATAGGTTCACAAACAAATGCGAAAAATCGGATGAATTTAGAACACCTAAATTAAACCCCGCACGTATTACTCTTTAACCACAAAATTAAACTGATCGAAAGGGTATTTAGACTTTGAAAATTAATTAACTAAGTAGATTACTTTCCGTTTTGAGTTAAATTTGTTTAACCTAAGCTATACCAAAGCAAGGTTTCAGTAAACAATTTTTATTTAGTTTCTGTTGCTTTAGAGTCGCATAGTGTTCACTGTTTCATTGGTTTTAATTTTGATATCTCATAACCTTATATTTTAAAAATAAGAGTTACTTAAGGTTACTCCTTAAAACCTCAGATATCTGCTTGTCAAAGCCGGTACAGCCATTTTAGAGATTAGTTGGTAAAAAACAGACTAAAAGAACTAAGACAAAGATTTGGAGAAAATAATTGATAGTCTGTATTTGATGTAGACGACTAGGGAGCAGACTACGTAGATCAACGTCACTGCAGAAGGATAAGGAAAACTGAAAACAAATTCTAATAGCAACCCCTTTTGCCAGCATGTTATAGTAGGACAATCTTCTTTCTAAAGAGAAGCACATGTTCAGCCGTGAACTGGTAAAGGCTCTTAAAACTAATGAAATATTTAACAAGAAGTGCGCAGTCCTTAGTAATAGATCACAAATCACAAATACCGTAATGAATATATGCAGTCACTGCTCACGACTCGCGTAATTAACACAGTTGCATTTTGCTAACAATCCAGGTACAGCTACAACTACTTTCCAGGTAGTAGAGCCACGCTGATTTCAGCACGAACGGGCCGGCTCGACCGGGACGGTACTACCCTCGCACAGAAAATCAACGTAAAATGACAGCGATCATGCTGCCGTGTTTCGTTGGTGAGTGCGAGACCGGAGGCCCAATGGTGCAGAAGCATCACTAGCCCGCCATGGTGTGGGTCACCATGCTGCATTGTTGCATCGTGTGCATTCGCAGTAGGATGACCACCACTCTTGGATGCTGCTTATGCTTTCCATCAGGCACAGTAGAGTCATTTTGGCTGGGCCAAACATAAAAAAAACAATGAAACACAATGACAAATTAATTTAATTACTTACATTGTAAGCTATATGCAAACATATACACGTACATTAATGGCTAAGTTTTAACAAGAGAAATATGAGAATCATAGGTATTTCGTTTAGTTATAATTCAATGCGAGTAGAGAGCGGACGTGCTCTGTTGTTATTAATTATGTCAATATTTGTGTTTCTGAAGACGGGATAAGTACGACTAACTTTGTTATTTATTTATCTGCAGCGAAGAAAGATCTATTAACTAATTACTAAACGGATTACGAGGTAATGCTGTATAAGTTTAGGCATGTATGTTTCTTTTCCGACCGTTGACCGATTTCTATTACAAATCTTTTGTTTTGCACGTTTAGATAAAATTTAATAATATTTTTCGGTGAAATTGTCTTGAAGAAATACTAAAAAATAAACAAGATATAAAGTAAGAGTATATTTGTTTGTACTTATATCTTAATAACGGGAATATTTTCTGTGACATATATAGAAACTACTGAACCTTGATTGAACCATTACGGTTGGATCAATGAATGGTGAAGCAAAGTTGCGATATCGTAACAAACAAACAAATTTTAATTTCTTATTTATTATTATAATTTACAATATAATTTTAGTTATTATTACTATTTTAGCGCGTAATATTTAAATATCTATTATTTTATTCCAAGAGCGTATCTTTCAGTAATGCCAACGACGTTTTTTATACAAACACACTTAAAGAATTGTAATAGGATAAATTGAAATCATAACTTAAAGAACATGATAAAATATCGAACCCTTTACTAAAACGAAATGCACAAAAATAAAGGAAGCAACGCGAATACGAAGAATGTAATTAAAACACCAATAAAAGGGAACGTTTTACAGCTTTTGACCGCAGCGTTATTTTCTCTGTAGAGGTTATTATCTGCTTTTTAAACTTCGCTTTCAACTGCGTGAATTAAAAACGAAAATATAAAACGATGTGCCTTAATTTCGTCTGTCTCGAATGAAACAATAGGAATGGGGAGCGACCATGGCTTTTAACGTTCTGCATGGGCTATAGCAGCGTGTGTTTTGTTATGTGAAGCGGGAAAATTGTCGGCTTTACCAAATTTGTTTTAGTTATTTTTATACACTTATAGACATTTTTATAAAAAGTTTACTAACGAAACGGTTGAGCAGTTTTAAATTTTACTGGTTAAAAGTGTGCCCGTTAAATTAATATATATACATAACATTTACTCAAGTTTTAAATCTATTTTATAAAATTTCCGTTTCTCTTGTTGCTCACGATGAAAGCCTTAACTATATAAATGATTATCACGTATTTTTTAAATGTGTGTTAAACTGGCTTTTGCTGGAGTACCTGAGATAAGATAGTTAACAACACAATTAGCCGAGCATCAACGAAAAGAGACGCAGACGATATTCCGTGGGTCAGTTAGTATAAATAGCTATGTTTCAATGAGTAACTTAAATATAGGAACATTTCTTTCTATGCTACACAAGGCAAAGGATCAGATGAGTCAGCAGATGGCACGCAACTACTTCTACCAACGGACACCTTACTTCAACAGCTAGGAGTACTTTGCCGTCCTTACACACTCTCCTAAAAATTAGAAGGTTTGGTATTCTTTAACCTCGCTCATTCAAAAGCAGTAAAAAATACATTAATCCTTATTCCAATTTTCTGTGAAGTTGTGTTATCACTTCGTTCTTTCACGGTAAATTTGAAAAGCAACATTGATGATGCAAAAGAAACTGTGTGGGCTATAGCATAGCATACAGTCTTAGACACCTTAGTTACTATGCTTGGTCTATCTTCAAGAAAACTGATAAAAATACTGTCTGGGGTATTTTCTTACCGATGCGACCTTTAAATCTTCTGGAAAAGAGCGTACTCCTTTCTCAAATTCCGGCAATTTGTTTGTGTTCCTGAGTTGCAGGCGTTAAGGTGCTGCTGCGGCAGTCACATTCTATCAGGTGAATTGTTTCTTCATTTGCCCGGTCTGTAAAAAACAAAACCTGATGACCCAGTTGTATATCTCCCTTTTGTAAATTGTCTTCGCTTGTTTTATAGATCAAGAACCAAGATTTACGTATTGGTAAGTGCTCAATTAGTTACTTATATGTATATCAATATCAAGAAGTTGTTAAAAATATGTTACGATACTTACGCTACAGTGCATGACAATACAGATCAGCCTACTAATATTTGGTGTCAAAAATGTGCTCAACTCAATTTTTTTGTAAATTACGGCGAGGGCAAAAGTAAGTGTTGGTAGTCAATGTACGTTTGTATGTTTCACCTAAACTAAACTACTAAGCCGAATTTAACGAATGGGGCGTCAATAGATTCATAATAATGGCTTAGATGGTATAAGCTATAGCTATAAAACTTATCAAAACTTTTTCGTATTTGGGTTTTAGTTTTTTAACCTTTTCTTTGTTATTAAGGTAAGAAACTGGTTAAAGAGAAGAAACGACCCAAACACTACATTGTCCTACGGTAAGAATTTTTTACAAATATTATAACCAGAAATATATTTACTCTTTTGATTAAATGAATAGGCAGAAGGTAAGTACTTGTATAAGATTTTTCACATTGTGCCCGACATGAGATCAATCTTTAAAGGTACCCGGTCATTTCTGGGCTTTGACGTTGATTAATGACCTCAATATATTGTTTCTTTTGCTTCTCGTAAGAACATTCTATTTTACTTTGATAGGCCTAATTTTGTAAATAACGTAGGATGGGATTCAATATATTAGAAAATGAATAGCTTATTTATATTTTTGATTACTGTATAAATTGTGGCCTTTATCTCACCAAAATTTATACAATGTTATTTTAACAAAAGCCTGCAGATTATTCAGCCCATGTATGTATTTTTAAAACAAAAATGTTTTTGTGTGTGTTTTTTTATTTATTGAATAGTGGGCAAACGAGCAGACGTATCACCTGATGGTAAGCGATTACCGCCGCCCATGAACACCCGCAATACCAGAGGCGTCACAAGTGCGTTGCCGGCCTTTTAAGAAGGAGTACGTTCTTTTCTTGAATATTTGGATTGTATATTCTAAACTTCCATTAAAAAAACATTTACTTATCAAGATGGTCTGTCATACATGTGTTTGTTACACGAAGCAAATACAAAGAGGAGATGCCCTAATGAGATTTTTGTATGAAGCAATGCGTGACAATTTGCGGGGGTGAGGGGGTGTTAGTTTACACTTTTCCATCTACCAGACAATAGCAAAACTACTTGCATCGTTGTACGAGTATATTGCTATGTAGTTTAGCTAGCTGACACTAGTGTGGACGTACTCAGAATTTCAAGTAGTAGTTTTTTCAAGGTCAATTTTGTAAGCATCTTGAACAAAAAACATCATTAATAACGTAAATAATTTTGCAAAAGTGAACTTTTTTTTCTAATAAATAACCCTAAATAAAATATTGTTCAATATGTTTGGTTGTACACGTGGATTATGTAAAACAAAAATTAATATATGTAGTGCAAATCATTTTATTTAAAAAATAAATAAATTTATATTTTACTAGATGCCCCGGCAAACGTCGTTTTGCCATAAAAAAAATTTAAGGATGGGTGACTCTTACCATTTAGGGGGATGAAAAATAGATGTTGGCCGATTCTCAGACCTACTCAATATGCTCACAAAGTTTCATGAGAATCGGTCAAGCCGTTTCGGAGGAGTATGGCAACGAAAACTGTGACACGAGAATTTTATATTTTAGACTAGCTGACCCACGCAACTTCGTTTGCGCCTTATATTGCCCGTAGCGTGAAAATTTCCCCCGTTTTTGAAACATTCTTCATTGTTGCTCCGCTCCTATTAGTAGTAGCGTGATGATATATACCCTATAGCCTTCCACGATAAATGGACTATCCAACACCGAAATAGTTTTTCAAATCGGACCAGTGGTTCCTGAGATTAGCGTGTTCAAACAAACAAACTCTTCAGCTTTATATATTAGTATAGATTTCACTTCGGAATTGGAATGCTTAAATAACGCCAATCTTAGAAAATCAACTAATCTAAATCTGAATTGAATGGTCATACCAATGTTGTCTCTAATATCCACATCTAAACACTTTTAATCTTGCCTAATTTGGGTTTAGATAATAAGTTACTTTTCACTATCGTTTCGAATCACAACGGGAAGAACAAATATTGGTCTATTTTGTAGGAGTCCAGTTTTGCCTATTATTTTTTGATCCATTGCTCTTCAATACTATCTTTAGATGAAAATTTAGAACATTACCTGTATACTTGTACATTGTATTATTTTAATGAATTTTAAAAAAAACCGTCAAATCATCAGCATAAGTAAAATTTCTTTTTTTTCAATATTTGAAGTAACAACTTTCAATGCAAGATTAATATAGTCGTAACTTGATAAAATATTTGGATTCAAAATACGACCCTGTCTTTTTATTTTAGAATAGATGTCGATAGATGTCAGTCTGTTCACAATATAATTAAGAAAAATACAAAAAAAAACACCATGATGTATAAAAATTCATTAGGTAAGAATGTAGAACTCATTTCCGTATCTTCTTATGGTATGTTTTATTAATATTCAGGTCAACGTACCATTTTATTTTTATTTCCAGTAACACAAAGTTTTGCCATCTAGTGGCGAGTAAATATAATAACATTTCAATAAAACACTAAGAGATTTTTCTAGAACTTTTTAAAAAATTAGCTATAAAATTACTTATAAAAGAAATATGATGCCACTCATGGTACCAGAACGTCTATCTGAGTTATTTGTACAAGATAAAACACAACACTTCATCTTTTTACTTGATTGTACCGAGAACATTCAAGTATTACGATTTTTCGATGCAGTTCTAGAACATTGACGTTAATAGTATAATTTGCAAGTTGCGTCAACTGCGATGACTTCGGGGGCGGTATTTTGTCACAGAGCTGATACGCTTATGCCATCTCCTCTTTGTATTTGCTCCGTGGTTTGTTATGAATGTTTGTAAATAGACAAAAGATGTTATGTAAATATAATTGTTCCATTTACGGATACGAAAAGGCATGAATGGCTTAACCACTAAAGTTTTTATTGTATAATTCTGATTTGAGTCACTCTGACAAAGCCTTCGCTTTATTATATAATTATTATATTACGTCTTAAAAGCGAGAATTATTCGATGATTCATGTTAATGTTCCGTATATTATGAAAAGATTAAAAAAGAGAACCGATATATCGGAACGTTAGATCAACAGGTGACAGTTGTCTGTCCGTTCATTCTATAACCACCCATTAATCAAAGTCAATTCCTTTAACGATACTTGAACAAAACTACTCAATGTTAATGTTGTTCAACTATATTAAATTATTTTTTATAAAGAAATCAAATTGAAATTTTAAATATAAAAGTTTTAATTCAAGGTAAATAAAATTGCAACTTTTTAATAGTTCTTTATTAGAATTATTTTAGTAAGTCAGGCACAGCAAATACTTGTTTTTACCGGAACCGGTAGAAAATATCAACCTTTCAGTAATTAAAATAGCCTCTTATAGTCACTATATACCAATTTTTCGACTCTATGGTGCGTATGGTCTGGAATACTCTAGCAGTTTGGAGTAATTTCGACAATATATGCCTACTAATAAGGTTGAATTTACATAAACAAATCCAAAACCACCTAAAAGTATTGAAATTAATAGCACAAACAAAGAAAGCTCACATTTATTTTTTCTCCCATTCCGTAAGAAAAACGAGGCACCCAAAAGCATTCAAACGTTCAGTAGATTGAATACGCAATTGAAATGGTTCACAGTCCGCTGAACAATCGGTCAGTTGACATGACATATATTTCGGTTAGAGACCGATTCGATTTCATCAAACCTTTTACAAATAAAGTTCAAACTATATTTTAGTTCTCTCTATTCCATCATGACTTTAACAAACATTCTAAATTTAAGAATACTTAGTGATCTAAGTATTTTACATAATTATTACCGAGATGCTTAGTCCTAGTAGTAAGATCTATAGGTACTTTTTAAAAGTCTAGACTTTGGCGATCAGTGCCCTAATAAATAAATAATAGAGAATACACCGTATTCGTTAGAAGGCTATCGATTAGAATCTTAGCACACTACTTACTCGAACAGTTATTTCGAATCCTAACCTTCTCGACTAACTTTCCATAAGTTAGCGAGATAGTATAAGCCATAGCTCGAGGTTAGGATCCGAAATAGCTGTTATAATTTTCTTCTTACTTATTTTTCGACTCTTATAACTAATGTACTTAAAATTTTGTACTGAAACTTGTTAGGTAATCTGTATAGTATCTATACAAATAAATAAAATTTGAGTGTCTGTTTGTTATATTAAAATAACTGCTTTTTACTAAATGCATATGTATGTATACGTAATACATATACCAAAAATGTAGTTAAATTTTTTTTTGTCTGTCTGCCTGTCTGTTTGTTCCGGGTAATCTCTGGAACGGCTGGACGGATTTTGACGGCACTTTCACTGGCAGGTAGCTGATGATCCGGGGAGTAACTTAGACTACATTTTTTAGACTAACTTTGTAACACCGCGGGGTTCAGCTGTACTTACGCATAGCAACGTTCGCTCCACTTACTATCTTTTTAAGCAAGATAACCTTATAGTGAATTTAGTTATAAATACTATATGGCTAGATTCGCTATAACAGTATACTCTGTGTTGAAAGATTACGTAACAGACAACGAAATGCAAATGAATGAACAGTTGGGTCGGATGTTTGTATGAGAGTAAACGTTCCGAGAGTGCGACCGACCATGCGCTTAGCTGTGCTATTTCACTAATCTTTTGAAATAATAGTCCCAATGCATTTGCAACCACATGCTGCTGATTAAACTAAAATCTTAGTGTAGTTTAGTCATGTTATTGTTTGTACTCAGCTGAACACTGTATAAACGTCGTTGTAAACTTTATTATGTTTAACCAAAATCTAATAGGATCCATGCTTACGTGCACTCTTATTTTAGATATGTTAATTGTATGCTCTTACTGTAAAACCATTAAAAATATAGCTCTTCTATACTAAAAACTGAACTTGGAAAAAACTAACCTTTGTTCCTTGATTTTTAAAATATGTCTGTCTGTCTGTTCGTTACGGGTAATCTCTGGAACGGCTGAACCGAATTTGACAGAACTTTAACTGATAGGTGGCTGATGATACAAGGAGTAACTTAGACTACTTTTTTTAGACTAGCTTCGCCGTTTGACTAGTTAAAAAAATGAGATCTTTACTACACATAATCAATACTGTATTGAAAAATAGAATTACCTACAAATTACATAAGGTTTTATTTGCTTAAAAAAATCGAAAATCGTAATACATTGTAATTCTCATACAATGTTAAGATATTTTTAGAACAGTTCACAAATAATTTATTCCAGTATTGATGTTACAATACTCTCATAATACAGATTTATTTAAGCGGAACGACGCTAAATTAATTATCGGACATGAAAGTCCGAGACCATCTAAACATTTTCAGTGTAATTACTAAATGTGGTTAATTAACGTTTCCATGCTGGTTTTGATTGAAACAAACTGATGTATAAATGTAAAATGAGTAAACACTCGTGTTGTTTGTAACATCCGAACCCGACTTCGTTTATTTAAAATACATTCCACTTGTGTATGCCTTTATTAGTATAACTTTTTACTTAAAACTTGAGGTAGAAATTACTAAGTGTTTACTTTTAAAATGTATTTTGGGTTATCCTACTAATATTATAAACGCGAAAGTTTGTAAGTACGGATGTTTGGATTGGATTGGATGTGGAAGTTACTCTTTCACGCAAAAAGTACAGAACGGATTTGGATGAAACTTACAGTAATATAGCTTATACATCAGAATAACACATAGGCTACTATTTGCCGCGATGACCGAAATACACGCAGGCGGAGCCGTGAGCAAAAACTAGTAGAACAATAATAAATTTAAAACATTGAAACAGGATACTTAACCACACAGATTTTTTGCTAAGTCTAGAGTTCAGTCTTCTACAGTCTGAATCTTGTCTCTCTTGCCATGTTGAATATTCGTAACATTGTTTCAAAGCTTTGTCAAGCTACGTAGTTTTTTGATATAGTGCTATAACAAACTGGGTTCTGGTTTTTGTATGCCCAACCTCAAATTTATGAAAAAATGGGCCTAGTTTTGACCAGTGACCGTAATTCTGAGTTACTTTAATTTGAAAGTTGAATTAGTTGTCAATATATTTAAGGATATTGACTTCCCAAAAAACGTTAACATAGATATTCATGACAACCGGGACCGACTGCTTAACATGCTCTTCGAGGTATGGGTGATAAAGTGATAAGTGTCGAGAGTTACACAACACCGATTTCTTAAGAAGTTATGACCTGTTATGACCTATCGCTTTCTACAGCTAAACAAAAGTCTCCACCTATGAGCGCCAACTATACCGATATTCGACAGTTCGCATCCATGCACTGCCGGCTACTTTCTTCAAATCTATTTATTTGATTTTTATTCCCTAACTACTTAACCGAGCACTTTCAAAGTTGCAAAAAAAAGACAAATACACAACTAATCTAAAAAATACTGTTTTTAAAGGTGTGACTATTAGAAAGCCCATAAAGCCGGGTGAAGTCGAGAGCAGAAGCTAGTAATTTAATATTTCAATAAAAGCACTTTCGCTCGAACAAAAACCTAATGCGGCTTTGCATTTCCCAAAGGCATACAGATAACGACCTTACTTACCTTTAACCTCTATTTTCAATTATTCATACATTAAATTGTACCTACATCGCTATTTCGTTCGGAAGGATTATGGGCCTTTGATTACGTTTCGTGTTCAATAATTTCCCTCATGTGCCCTAATAAAAGTTCCCAGTGGATTTTAACTTGGCTTAACATAGAATTGATTTTAGACGGGTTTAAAACCGTCACACGATGTTATCGTTAGAAAGGACGACAATTTGTGAAGTTAATTAAGTGAACAAAGCCTATACGTAAGATAACTATCACAAGCATTGTTAAACGAACACGAATGGATGCTCATCTCTACAAGTTTCTTATCGCAAAGAGAGAGTTTATCCTTGCTAACCCTAACAGTTTAGTCGCTACCACGTTATCCTAACAGCTTGTACGTACAAGCCACATGCGTAATTATAGCTCACTAAACTAATATCTTATACATTCTGGGTAATAATACACATGAAATTTCATAGTAATTAAGAGAAACGACAGTGTATTACTAACTATTAATTAATAAAGACAGCTTCATTCACTTTGTAGTTCCTGTTAAATAGATGTATTTCGGTAACGAGAAAATTTCTCTCTGCCATAAATTTGATTTAACTTGATGTCAGAATTTCGCTATTCCATTGCTTTTGAAGTTTCTTTCATGTTTAAATGTGTGCATTTTTATCATTTCAATATGATTAATTTGCTAGGCAGTTAATATAAACTGTTTTATTATTTTAAAATATGTTGTTTGCAAATATAATCTATACTAATAATATACTTAAAGAGGTAAAGTTTGTGAGTTAGTTAAGTTTTGGGGGTAATCTCTAAGTCTATAGAGCCGATTTATTTCACCAATAGAAGGCTTGTTTATTTATTTATGAGTATCATATTATTTTATTATATGTTAATATTATACATTGCAAACCGAAATCTTAACCTAATGTAAGTAAAGAGATACTAAAAAGTAAGGAGGTGCTTCGTTTGCGAATGATGACATGAAAACCATCAACCCTCGCCTTCGTGAACATCTCGGAAGCACTACGAAAACGCGGCAGCCCCATCAGCATTCTGAACACATTATTGTATTGGACACGCATATCGTTATATGCCCCCTGCGTATTTTAACCCATAGACTGCATACGTTAAATGACGAGTTAGCTTTGCAAAGAGCCATAGGCTATAAATTAACTCGAAAAATGATTACCACGATATCCGACATATACTCGGGCGGAAAAAAGGCAAAAGTTATAATGGTATACATATAATGTGTGTCGTGAATTTCAGATACAGCGCAATTTTCAAGGTAGTAGAGCCACGCTGATTTCAGCACGAACGGGCCGGCTCGACCGGGGCGGTACTACCCTCGTACAGAAAATCAACGTGAAATGACAGCGATCACGCTGTCGTGTTTCGTTGGTGAGTGCGAGACCGGAGGCCCAATGATGCGAAAGCATCACTAGCCCGCCATGGTGTGGGTCACGATGCTGCATTGTTGCATTGTCTGCGTTCGCAGTATGGTGACCATCACTCTTGGATTCTGCTTATGCTTTCCATCAGGCAGAGTAGAGTCATTACGGCAGGGTCAAACATAAAAAAAAAAAAAAAAAAAAAAAAAAATAAGAAACACCCTACAGTGCTATCTACCGGATATACACCACACGATGGAGTAACGTACAATACCAAGAAACTACCAATCCTGCATCACACAATAGAAGTTCTCGCGCCGATTAGCGCAAACAAATACAACATCCTAACATCAACCAGGCATGATCACCTCACCTGGCCGAAGAATCCTTTGTGTTGGAGGGACATAACACTCGTTCCCCCACAATGTGCATGATATAAATAACAATTTCTTTTGCACTGTAACAGGCCTTTCAATAACAAAGAAACGTAAGTACAGCAGATAGATCTGCTTACTGTACAAATTATGTAATTAAATTAATTGATAGAATAGATTTGCTAATGATTCTTTATTTCTTCTTTTGATAATTACAACTAGTAGTTTTATTCAAATATTTTGGTCCTCGGAAATACATTACAATATTTTTTATAAATTATAAAACAGTACGTACAGTTCAGTCACTTCAAAATAACGAAGCTTAAAATAGAAGCTTTTGATTTATTTCTCTTTACGTTTCACCAAAAAAAAGTTGTTTCATTATAATTAGTATTTTAAAATCAAATGGATACAAATTAAATTATGAGGCTTTTATTTTATGTCTATGTCTGTTGTACATACCTTAATGCATTGTATTACACGAAGGTATGTATAATAATAACTTCACATATGTCACAAGTGTGTACTGCATCCATTTAGTTTTCTAATATACAGATTAAAGGCACTTATAGCCCAGTTGCATTTAGTGATTAGAAACAATCACCGAGGATAAGCAACGACGGTACGGTAAGTATCTGAATGGATGATCGCTGGTGGCATGATACCATGAGCGTCTCGGTAATACGGAGGTTCCGTTAAGCAGTCGGTCCCGGTTGTTATCACAGGATAACAGTTATGAAGTTTAGTTGGAGGCCTTTGGGCGGCTTGAAAACATCCCACGGCAAGATTACGTAGCCACAACGTTGTCTTGCCAATCCTCAACCCGCACTCAACCAGCGTGGTGATGTACGGCCTTAACCCTCTCCTGAGAGAAGACCCGAACCGATCAGTGGGACGTTATGGGTTGTGAGGACTCATATTGACCACAATTTTTTGACATTCTTAAAATGTGTCGTCCATGTTGTTTATAAGAACCACCTAAGTAAAATATTAAGATAATACTATAATTAAACTATCAGCTTCGGTATTTTGTTTAAATAATAATATACAATTTACTGCGTACGCCTAATATCTATAGCTAGGAATATGATGAGTCTAAGGTGTAACTGAGTTTTTATTTTGTCAGCATTTTTCGAGTAAGTTCACACGGAGATATAAATTTCTAAGCTGGATCTGATTTCTAAACGGTTTCATTTAACTTGTCTATCTATACTAATATATAAAGCTGAAGAGTTTGTTTGTTTGTTTGTTTGAACACGCTAATCTCAGGAACCGCTGGTCCGATTTGAAAAATTCTTTCGGTGTTGAATAGTCCATTTATCGAGG
The DNA here is from genome assembly GCA_905220595.1 of Spilosoma lubricipeda. Taxonomy (NCBI): domain Eukaryota; kingdom Metazoa; phylum Arthropoda; class Insecta; order Lepidoptera; family Erebidae; genus Spilosoma; species Spilosoma lubricipeda. The sequence continues at coordinate 12,899,899 of HG992282.1, read as the reverse complement.
AAGGCTATAGGGTATATATCATCACGCTACTACTAATAGGAGCGGAGCAACAATGAAGAATGTTTCAAAAACGGGGGAAATTTTCACGCTACGGGCAATATAAGGCGCAAACGAGGTTGCGTGGGTCAGCTAGTTCAATATACAAATCTAGTAAACTGCGTTGACTGGATGGAAACACGGGCCTAACGGTTTTATTTTTTTGTCTGATTAATGCCTTAGATTAATAAGGTAGAATTATTTTTTAGCTTTTAGCACATTATATTTAATAATACCGTTTAAATTAAAAAAAATATACATCTTTTTTATTCCAGGAAACGGTTTAGTCACAATGTAATTTATATGTATGAGTTTACACGTGCATTCGGTTTGAAGATCCGGCAAAGAACCGAAACGGGTTAAATAAAAATCTAATTTTGCAACTGCAATCAGATTTGGTCACACGGCAAAATACGGTGTAAATAAATAGAGTAACAAAGTGACAAACGCATTTTAATACATGGGTTTACACCAACGCGGATTCCGGTTTTACCGTAAGTCGCAAAAATTCAGGCACGGCACATTGGGCGATGGGGACGCACGCTTAGAGTTTCATTCATCCAGTAGAAACCATGGTTGTTCGTCTTTTCACAAATGAGTTTAACCAAAATCTCTTTCTAGGATACTTCTGACGGCGATAATACCACTTCAAATGATAACAAGAGTGTTCACTTCATCGCTTTCAAATTATAGTTAGAGACTGAGCGCTGCTTTCCTGCAAAAAAACCGAAAAGCATATTCGCACATATATGTCACGCCATTCATTTTTTTACAGAAAAACAAAATTGAATGCCGTGTGAACAGAGTATTTGGTTCTGCCGTATACGGTAAAAATTCAATCCGGTAAAACGTGCCTCCGTGTGAACATAGCGTTATTTTAGTAATAATTATGTAGGTAATACCGCTGCCATTGTCGCTGTGGCTATACTAATTTATTTTTAATATTATTAAAACTGTGAGACAAATGTAGGTCCTCTGTAAGCCTTTTATACTTAAAACTATAATTATCCTTTCTTTGAAGTTCCTTAAACTTTTACTATAATCCGCTCATAATCGTCCATCGATTTCTTGACGAAAACTGTCTATAAATACTAAAGCAGACAGTAATTAGTAATTAATTACAATACTGTTCTTGAACATACTCCAGCGTACTAGAGACAGTGAATAATCCTTTACGCGAATAGTAATTAGTAGAACTCATCTAACGGAATCAGCTGTAAGCTTGGTAGTTTGGCATGTGGCGTCCATCACCTTAATGTACCAACTACAGTGCTCAAGAGCGGGTAAATTGCAAATGAACTCGCAAACACTCCCAGTAACTAGGTACCTGGTTTTCGTAGATTTTGTTAATAAGACTTCGCTTATATGGGAAATCTTCCAAATGGCAGCGTATACCATTACACAACAGCTAAATTAACCTTTTGAGAATTTCATGTTACGATCTAAGGCCTAGATCGTATCGTTACGAGACAAGTTGTTTGTAGAAATACTGTCTTGGTACAAAGTACTAAAGTTTGTTTTGTGCAAAGCTTTCTAACGTTGAATTACATACACCTAAATTGTAGCTTTTTTTATTTTTACTAATGTTGCTTGTGGCACATTTGTTAGTGAAAAATAGGGAGGCATACGATTCCGTTCAAAAATAGCTTCATAAAACGGATTCGTAAGTACTATAAAAATTAGATTAAATTTAATTAAAAGTAAAAAAAAAGAACCTAAGTATAGCTAATTATATTATGTTTTACATATGATTTAATACTTAGTATTTAATGACTACAAAGTTTATTAAACTTATTAAAACTATATACTTCAATTTACCTTGCAAAATTCAAATTAAATTTTTTTTTTTTACGTTTTCTCCAATTCGTTTGTTGTTCGTTTTAATATCAAAATACTTAAGTAATATGCTAGGTACTTTAAATGATTATGACATATATATTGAGGTAACTAAATACGCTATAACACAATAATCCACGATCGAAAAAGCGATAATGACGCCTCCACGTATGGCTTTGTGTGGAGACTAAGGAAGCGGAGATAGTTAAAGTATGCCATCCACTCCGAAGAAAGCTATGAATCATTCAATCTAAAGTTGGGATATGAAATCGATAAAGTTTGTATCGATTTATTATTGATACACGGTTTTTTACTCTTGAAGCGATACCCTTTGCGCTGGTGTCAGGCACAGCAAATTCATAATCGTCAGAGCTGAACCTAGATTTTAGTGTATCATAAACTAACGTTATACTAAGTAAAATGTAACTCTGACTCATACCACGCACCCAGTCGACGTAGTTCAAGTAGTCAAAAGAAAGTCAGATAGTGTAGTATAGTAATATTCCGTTACTATATTACAATAATTTCAGCAACTACGAGAGTACAAACTTTCTCGAAAGACAACCTTATTAACATAATATAATATACTAGCTTATGCGCGCGGCTCCGCCCGCTTGTTTATCGGTTATCGCAGCAACGAGTAGCCTATGTCCTTTCTCAAGAATCAAGGTATCTCCATGCCAAATTTCGTTGAAATCGGTGCAGCGGTTTGGCCGTGAAAGCGGACAGATAGAGTTACTTTCGCATTTATAATGTAAGTGTGGATGTTAATAAGGTCATCTTTTGAGAAAGGCTGATGATTTACTTCAGCTCTGAATATTATATTTTAAGAATCGTTTTTGCTAACGATAACCATCAAAATGATTTTTAAACGAAAATTAAAGTGTTAAATTTTCATTTTTAATTTTCAATTCCAAAAAACATGAAGTAATGAGACTGTGATTGGTACAACTTTTATTAAGGCTTTAAAATATGGTATACACAAACGCATTGATTTTCAGCCTTATTACTTTGTCTATTTGTATTGATAGATAAAAAGAAGGCAATGTGACAGTTGTTTTAGTGGTGTGACAGGCTTACAGAAGCGTAGTAAGGCGCGTTGACGCCAGTCTCTGATTCCGACTGCCAATAATAAGCACGTGATCGGCCTCGCTAACGACGACCTTTTGAAAACCTCTCGTGCGGTTCTGTTATTGAAGTATATGTTTATACATAGCTTCACATACGGACGATGAGTCATTTAGACACGTGCGTGCGGGCGTTCGCCTTTAGAGTTGTAGAACTTGGTCGATATGATCATAATTATAGTTAAATAAATTGACTGTTTGACTAATTAGGTTACGGCAGTTCTATGTTTAGAGGGAATACGTAGACACAGCATACGAGCTTACGCCTAAGTTCATTGCAATAGGTACTATTACTACTTCCATTAGCACAATTGATATTACTGAATTTTGTTCTCGGAGATAAACTGTTTGGTTTCTCATAAATAAACTTTATTTTTCTTTAACATTTAAATACTTTATATTAATTTTTAAATGAAAATAACTTTTTTTAGATAGGTATTTGTCTAAAGGTAGATTAATAATAATTATGCTTTTAGGTACCTGCAAGGCATCGTTTCTAGGTTTTTATTTCTATCTCAAATAAAAGCTTTCGTTTTTTTTTGCTAAAATTTGTTTTAAACAAAACGTGTTTCCATTTAATTTGATAGATTTTTAAGCCGTTTCATTTTAGTCCGCTAAATATAAATATAATTTCAAAATAACTTTTGTAAAATCTTCTTTGCGTCAATACAGGTTTAGTCAATCTTTGTTTCAATTGAAATATACCCTTTATATTTTGAAATATTGAAAATACTGTAAATTTTACGATGATCTATGAAAATGTAATAACGTACTTTTTATAAAGGTATAACTTGTACTGAAACTTGAAATACCTTTAAGGTTTAAACTTTATTTTTTTAGGTTTCATAACACGTTTTACTGTAGATAAACCAATTAGTATAATCTTTAATTTAAATTCAAATTTTCAGAAAGCATAAAAAGCTTATCAAAATACGATGACGCATATAATTTACAATTGTTGACGGATTTTAGGATTACGTTAAGTGAGAAATGCGAGCTACACACCGATGCTAGAAACATTTTCCACAAATTTATATTTATGTTATATTGTATCGTATGAAAACCCATGTTTGCGCTGGTTGTCATAAACAGTTATTAATCATCGTGTCAGCCGTGCAACTTCAAAGACTCGCTTAATCAACTGCGAATGGTTCAGGCGTCTGAGCCATTACTCAACACGCTCGTTTAGACATTCTTGCCTGACGTACTTGTTATCTATGTAATCTGAAACTCATCCGATTCTTGTTTACGCATTCCGAGCTGAACAGACGAATGAAAGAGTTAAATCATTTATTCCCACAAAACAAATTTTCGTTCTGTCATCAATCAAATGTTGACGTAACAATTCAAGAGATGTATATTAAAAGTTTGCTTTTGAGCGTACTTTAACAATTCATGCGAGTTGCCAGAAGTTAGAGAAACTTAACGATGGAAAAGTTATCCGCCTTATAAGAATATATCGATAGTAGTCTGTAGGAGAAAATTTTTCTTGGGAAACTTAATGGATTAGAGATATTTAACTTTCGTTTAACTTCTCGGTACAAATAAATAAAATATATTTAGAAAATTCGCATTGAACGTAATATATACGGATATCCGTCTATATAATATAATAAACAGAACAATTCATATCACCAAAAAAAAATAGTGCATCTGCTTATCTTTTTCTTCTCACTGTTGCTAATCCCCCCTAGGAACTACGCTATTGACTGGGGTTTTCGCTACTTTCATCCAATTTATCACTGCACTTTTTGACAGCGTCAATTTATTGTAGATATTTAGACTCGAACAACTTTTAATTATTATTTTTAGTTAAAATTTTTGTGTTTATTTGCATATTATAGAGATTTTACAGCTACTAGAAAACAAGCAGAAAAGAAAATAGACAGTCAACGAACACAAATTTCATACAGAAACAGATACAAATACATCAACATAGCACATATTTTATGTCCATATTTTTTAAATTATGCTTGTAAAATGTTGATAGTGTTATACAAAGACATACAATTAGAAAAAAATCAAGTTGCTCTTCCTCCGATTATCAGCTCTATCTATGTCGATATCTGAAAAAAGATCTTACAATGATGGCATCATAAACGGTTCGTTTTCAATTTCACATGTGTGATATAGGACTGTGTAATAAAGAAAAGTCTGAGAGATTAGAAACGTACCACGTTCGAAGGTCAACTTCATCTGACATTCGCAAGCTCTTAGTCACAATTTCAAGTCACATACATCGTCTTCATCGCTTTTCTTTTCTCAAAGATGAGATGTTCACGTAATATATATTAGATAAAATAATTATACACAAAGTTATGGGCTTCATATTTTCAAATATTGTATTTCTATTCATCATACATATCATTCATCATTGACATGATGCTTTAACATCATCTATCAAACTCACTTTTAAATAGTATTTTTTTACTTTGGATAGTCATCTTAAGCTAAAAAATAGTCCAAAACTGAAGGGGAATCTCCTCTATATTACTTAAGTGATCAAGTTGCCATAAACAACATAATTGCTAGAGACTAGTTATTAAGACGTAATTCCTATCGTTGGTACACAACTCAAAATATCGATGCTAAACCCGATTAATACGTTCAAAGGATATCGATTTTCAAAGCACGCAGCTCTCGAGCCTTAATTACGGACTACGATGCTTCATAGTTGGAGGTTAGACTATTCATTTCCTTTCGTGGTAGTCATATCTACATATAAATTACAGGTGTGCGGTTGTTCTAATTAAAGATCCTTTGGAATCTAAAATGAATGTAGGAATAAAGTTAAAGTCACGACCCTTTACGGGTACAACTATACTAACATAAAACACACATATAGGTAACACATAAATATCTATAACATTGACGAAATTAGCAAAAAAAAATATTACTCAGAGTGTCACAGTTACCTTCAAAGAATTTAGCGTTCTAATTGCTACTGGCGCACTACCATTAAAATATCAATATCAGATTGTCAGCACACACCATTGAAGCTTCTGCTTGCACGGAAGACAAACTTTTTATGTGATTCGCAGATGCAAAGGATAACATAATGTTAACATATGATGTTTATGATCGGGTTTTGTGAATACCGTTCACAATATTTCATAGTAAAAAAGAGACATGTCTCTTTTTAGTTGTGAACCATTAGAATGATAATTTATTAAATTAACAGTACTAAAAGTTATAAATGAATGATGAAGTCAAAATATTTCGGACTTTTACCACCAAGAGTTACGAAACCGAGGTGTTACTAGCTAATCTTAAGTTTTAATGTAATACGGGCTCTCACATTTACATAGAATGTGTGGGCAAGGGTGTCCCTAATAGGGAAGTTTATTTTAACTCTTAATTAGTCTAAAATAAACGATAGTTTGAATACTTTGTTTAATTGTTACAAAATACATAGCTGTAAAATATCAATAAATGTTTTTAATGACTTGTGTTATTTTCTTCCCCTTTATCACTCGACAAATCTATGCTGCTCCTTTTTGGTCATATCTTCTTTTACGAAATCCATCTATCTTTTCTTTGTTCGTTCTATCCTCTTATATTTATATTATTCATCAACTTCTGTTCACTGAATGTTCTTCACAGCATTTTGGTCATTTCTACACGTCACATGTCCGTATCAGACTAACCTTTTGTTCCTCAACTCCAAAACCGCGAAACCAACGACTGCCTCGTTGGCGTGTGCGACTGCTGTTCATGAGGTCTCGGTTTCGATTTCCGGGTCGGACCAAATATTTGTATGATCTACAAATATTTGTTTCAGAGTTTGGTTGTTTTCTGGGTATTTACAAAAGAAAGTATAATTATGTATTTGTTCAGTGGTCTAGTGCCGATAACACAAGCTCTGCTTAGCTTGGGATTAGATGACGTTGTGTGTTAAATGATCGAAAAAAAAACTGGCGCCTCTTTCAGGTTTCCTCTAATGATATAATTTCTTACCTTGTTCAACTTAGTCGCTCCATATAATAAATAAATAATGTGTAACATATGAATCTCAACCAGTTACGGATATCTCTCTTCCATTCTTTTCGCTTTCCAATATTCGGATAGGCGTTTTTTTATGTATAGACATGCCAAAACCTCTCCTCAACCTGATGGAAAACATAAGCAGAATCCGAGAGTGGTGGTCACCATACTCATTGCCTATGCAATTAAATCAAATCAAATTAAATTACATCAAATTAATTAATTTTTCATTTTTAATGGGAATTTAAAGTCATAGATTGTTTCTGTTGTGTTACGTGTCGCTACTTCATTCATCTTAAATTAATTTGATCCTACCTAGATCGATGCTTTTCACCCTCATACCGCCAAAATCACAAAACATGTGAATTTTCTAGTCATCAGTTTCCACCATTTGTTGCCATTTTCCTAGTCTATACTGCACATTTGACCTGATTCCACTGACCAATATAATCTCGTTAGCAAACAGCATGCAGTATACCTAGTATGTAGCAAGCGATAATGTAGAGTAAGGGATACCAGTAATGTCTTTTGTACATTACCAACACTATTAAACCCGTTCTCGGTAACCCTTCTCATTAAGATAGCACTACGTTACGTTATGTAGTTAACTACTAAACTTTTGTCCTTCTTTTAAGTTTTAATAAATAACTCTATTATCAATATAAAAATCCCATTAATTTTTTTTCGGATTCCATAGTAATTAAGTTAGAGATCAATTTTCAATCTCACGAAAAGAAACACTATATTTTATGTTAAAATATTTGAAAAGAAAATTGGCTCCACAGTAACGTCTCTTGAACGAGATATAAGCTGAGCGAGTCGATAAGACGGGAGATAGTCCAGATGTTGGAGTTAAACTTTGCCTACGACCGCGATACTTAACTCTTTATTTTCTAACCTCTCAAGTTTGTAAGAAATGGTCTCTTAGATAAATTTATAGCTTCAAAGGATTACGAAGAAAATCGATGCAAACTTCAAAAAGTTGAGTTTTGTGTTTCTGTAAGCTGTTATAAAACATGAGACATTAAGGATCTCTGCAGTTCTCATTTTTTAAACTATGTTTTAACCCCCGAGGCAAAAAGAAGGGTGTTATAAGTTTGACGTCGATGTCTGTGTGTGTGTGTGTCTAAAATCAAACGGATAGACCGATTTCGATGCGGATTTTTTTATTTGAAACCCAAATTCCTTGCGGTGGTTCTTAGGTATGTTTGGTTAATATCGGTCTAGCAGTTTCTAGCAATCGGCATTTTTGCCGTATGATTAGGTACTCGATTACGCGTTTCACGCGTGCCAGTGTGATAATAAAATGGCAATTAATTGAAAACTTCGATCTGATGCTGCGTAAGGGGTTTTAAAATTTTTGAATTCATATCTTACTAGCTGACCCACGCAACTTCGTTAATGTCTCCTATTGCCCGTTGCGTAATAATTTCCCCCGTTTTCGTAACATTATTCATTGGTGCTCCACTCGTATTGGTCTAAGTGTGATAATATATAGCCTATAGCCTTCCTCGATAAATGAGCTTTCTAACACTGAAATAATTTTTCCAATCAGACCAGTACTTCCTGAGATTAGCGCGTTCAAACAAACAAACAAACAAACGAACAAACTGTTCAACTTTATATATTAGTATAGATATGTAAATCGGTGGTACAGGTTTAAAATATCATTGATGGAAATAGTTTTTATTTGTATGGTTTAACACAATTTTATTTGTTAGTAGTATGAAGAGAAACTGTGTTTGTTCAAGTTTATATTTTCATGATAGATAGATAGATAATTATTTATGTATATATATTATTACTGTATTATGATAAAGGTATAATAATGATAATGTCAGGTCAGGCAACCTAAAAATGGATTAAAAAGACTAGGGGCGATTAGTTGGTAGAAAATAATTTTAAACTTGTAATAACCACTAATGAAAACTAAACAGAAAGTATAATTTAAATCCTTAACTTAAAATTTTCATACATATTTACATAACTTTACATAATCTCGGAAACAAATCATGGGATTATGCTACCTCAATTTACTATACATCTATTGCTTAGATAATTTAATATCTTTATATATATAATTCTTCTGTGAGTGTGTATGTCACTGAACTACTCTCAAACGACTGGACCGATTTTGATGAAATTTTTTGTGTGTGTTCAAGGGGATCTGGGAATGGTTTAAATTCACTTTTGACCGCTGGACAATGTTTTTTTAATTAATTTTTAATTTATTAGTAGTTATGGCAAAATGACGTTTGCCGGGATAGCTAGTTGATGTATATAATCATGAAATCTTCTAAATTCTAATAAAAACCTTTGCCAAACAAATTATTTTATAAATAATGGTTGTGTAGACTGATTTAATGGTCTGCGAACATAAATAGTCTTAGGTGTTTAGTTCTACGAGTACTTCAGACTTTTAAAAGTTTTTGTGCGTGTCGGAATTACTTACTACTTTTAGTGCTGAACAAAATAATTAAGAGAAAACCTTTACACCTGATAGTTTTTTGTAATAGTCTCAACGGATACTTTCTCTTAAATAACTTTTCCAGACACTAAGGTAAAAAGTGCGTATCAGGCCACGCATAGCATAGGGTTCAGTAGTCACTTAATTGTTATAATTTTAATTTCAATAATTTTATATGTTTACTTTTTGTTTCGTTATTTTTGTACATTTTTTTTTAAGTAAGCGCATATTGCAAGTTAGGCTTCTATAACTCCTAGTAATCTAAGCCATTATAGTTTTTCTTCAATCATTACATGGAATTTTATAGGGTTTATATAACCGAGCAGCTTGTATTATCGTCTTAGTAAATTTTCAATGTTTTTGAAAGACCTATCTAATGATATCCCACACTTTAGCGTAGTCATAAGAAAAAAAACATTTAACTTTACTCGTGTTGGGTATGTAAGTTACCCAAATTTATTTCGTTATTTTATTTTAGCATTTTGTCGAAGTGGTAAATACCAATTATCCAATGAAGGTAAGCCGATGACGGACGGACGGACATGATGAGATGTTTTTTTTAATGTATGCCCTGCCAAAATGACTTTCTGATGTATAAGCTATATTACGGTAAAGTTTCATCGAAATCCGTACAGTAGTTTCTGCGTGAAAGAGTAACAAACATCCATCCATCCATCCATCCACCCTTACTTACAATCTTTCGCCTTTATAAAATTAGTAGGATTTGATTTCCCAGCATGCTTGTATGTATAAATCGCTGAGGTAATAATTAAGTATAATTATTAATGCTAAACCAATACTCAAGACAGCATATTTAGATCTATTTAATAACAGAGTTCGAATTTCAAGTATAATATTATATTTTTAAGTTAGGTACAATGTTAACGCCTTTACTGATATCGCGAAAATGTTAGAGTAGATTCTTTTTTGCCGTAGATACAGAATAAATGGTAAGTCATAGAAAGTCACAAAAACCTGTAGGTAACACTTTTATATAAAGTCATGTCGTGTGGGCGGATGTATAAATACCTACCTTATTTCCTGTGTACTGAGATAAAATTGAATCGAAGAGAGAAAAGGTACTCTCTTATTTACCTTGTAATCTTGTATATAATAGAATAAACATACAATCTAGGAATTTATTATTAGCAATGTCGTCATAGGCCTGTCGTTTTCAGTACACTGTATTATATTTATTAATAGTAGATTATCGCTTGAATCGTTCGAAATAATTGCTGCTGAAATTAGTAAGTAAGTATCTTATACAAAAATGCATTACAGATTTGTTTAGCATTTAATATATAAAATGTAACACGAATAGATAATTTGGGTGTTTTAAATCACTAAGACCGTTAAATTTCACATATACACAAGTTTTACACCTTAGAATTCAGCTTTTATTTTTACAAGTGTATATGAACAAGGCTTTAAGCAAGTTACAAGTACCAAAACCAGCACTGAGCAATGCTTTCAGGAACACCTTTTTTGGAACTCTCGTGGGAAATCTAGCGCTGAGTGTCATTACATTACTTCGACGAATAAACCAACCTTTTATATCCCTAACACGTTTTGTAGAATGAAATCGCCACTATGTTACAACTCGCCACGACGTTGGGAAAGAATGCTGTAGAAATACTCATCAGAACCGGCTTAGACAATATCGTGAATGAACTTAACATTATAAATGAAGGCATGTTGCTATCGATGATAGTCCGTACACGGCTCGGTGCCTGTTGTGCACTGCCAGTTGCATCGCGTCCCTCGAGATAAAACGAATGAACATCACCCTTCTCGACTGCAATACATGCGATTCGATGCTACTGCATTAAATAATGCTGTCATTTTTCTTATTCAGTGTAAAATGGGACTAATTATACTATCGAATTATCAAATAAATACTAACGCCATAAATTGTTTAAAGACAGTGTTTAATTTTTTATTCTTGGTATATGAATATGTGGAAACAGTAACAATAGTAGTTTATTTATTAAAGGTAAGATGATGTATAATATTTATAGGATACCATACTATTGCCGTTTGCTGTTGTTGAGGTGAATTTATCAGCATCTGCTGAAAACGCTTTTTTTTTATTTATACCCCTGCAATTGCTTTGTAAAAAGGAATATAGTTATAATTTCCAATCATGGGAATATAGCGCAAAAAAATGTTCCTAACTTTACCAAAAATATTTATGATCATTTATGATTGTAAAATGTTATTTCGTCTTTCTTATTTTTTAATAATAAATATAAAAAATGTTAAAAATGTTACACATACGTCTAAATTAACTTACAAAAGATTGTTTTTAAAACTAAAGATAAACAAAAATTGAAATTTAAATATCTACATCATTGATATACAAAAATCTACATATTTAAGTTTTACTTCAAGAACTTAACGGAATTCACGATTGATTTGTACACGTGTAAGTATGTCGATAGATTCACTAGATTAAATGACGCAATTTATCAAGATGAACGTAATTGCGATAGGAAACTAGATGAAAGGTGTAAATAGATACTTTGAATCTTGATGAAGAGTGATAGTCTTACTTGGACTTACATAGATTTAATTGCTACTTGAAACTTAGGTAATTTATTTACTTTTGCATATTAAAATCATATCTCGACATTGGAGACAATTAAGCAGAAATAATAAGTGATATATTTGAAAGAGAAATAATTATTAGAATTTTTTTTTTTTTTGTGACAGGCTCCTTAGGGAGTTTTTCATTCAAAAGTGAATAATGATAGAATGTATATTATTCTTTATGTACATAACAGAAACTAACTTAAATCTATACTGTAAACTTGCCCTTGCACCCAAATCTATATCCTGATCTGAAACTTCATATCTGCATTATAATGAAGTAGTATCGTCATTACATTCTGCTCGTACGAAGTCGGGTACGAGTGAGTAAGGATATAACATGTTCATTAAATCCAAGTACGCACTTCTAGTTATCGCTGTCGTAATTTTAATAAGGACACGTTTTACGTCACATCATCCTTATCTGTAGACTAACATCAAGTAAAGATCGACGGGAAGGTACTTGGAGAGTGATTATGTGCGGTTACCCAAGGAACATTTTCTAGCGTCATTATGCGTTACGAAAATGGTACCGCGTACCAACCCCAGACATAACGATAAGAGGAAATTGTAATATTAAGCAGCCAAGAACCGTTATGTTCTAAGTTCACGATTCACTAGAAATAATAAAAAGATACAGTGTAGCTGAGATAAATGTACGAATCAGAGGGCTATTAACATCGTTTTGCGGATGAGCGCCGACAGTAATTGCCGTGTCGGCGTGCGGACACAAAATTTATGGCGCTCACTGCGGATAATTGAGTCGAGTCGCTAGTTACTGTGTGGCTTCGCGACACCCGCCAAACACACTACACCTCACCGGGAAAATCTTAATAACAACCGCGAAACAAAAGAAACTTTCCTCGTAAACGAGGTTAAGAGGATGTTGGCCTATCATAATTATTAACAAGAAGTAGACAAAAATATTTAGTGGTATATGCCTAGAGAAGATAAGTTTGGATTTACGTGACTTTAAGTTAAAGTAAATATTATTAATATTTTACACTTATAGAAATGTCTAACTAAAGGTTTAGAATTGAAAGCATTTTTTATTTGAAAATTGGTTATACGGTATAAAGTACGAGTGTTGTCTTGGTTTTTAATGCTACATTGTTTTACTTCTATAAAATACGCACAAATCATATTTATTTGGATTTTTTTTTATGACACATATGATACTTGCGAGTTTATACAACTAAAGTTTGCGGTCTTCTGTTTAAAATATGCATAACATGCACTCTACATGACATTAAGGGTTACGGCAGTCATGTCGTAAAGAGATTAGAGTATTTGGCGCTCAATCGGAAAAGCCGTATCACGTCGTCATGAGTAACTGGAAGCACGAATTTGCAGAAGACTCCCTGCGAAATGTTTCCACTAAAGCACAATAACGTACTTGCGAGGAGCCGTATAAGCGGATTATGAGAGGTTCCGAAGTAGGCTGCTTTGAAACTCGCAAGAAAAGCAATATCCATTATCTTGGCAGGGCTTTGTGTGTCGACCGCTGCGCATTGTTGGTCGCTTGCAGTGCCCGCGCCCGCTATATTGTTTGACTTAAGGGGCTTAGTGTAGGATTACTTCTGTATAAAAATTAAAAATCAGGTTTAAGTTCTACAAACTGGACTCTAATGCTTGTACACAAAAGGTGAAAATAGGTTTTCACAGCTGGAATGTGAATGATGTATTTCAAAAGAAGGAAAGTCTACATGTCGCTTCTGTGTGCAATCTATTTTTGCCAGTAAATAAATCTTTAACAGGAATTGGCACTAATCTATCTAACTAGTAAAACAAAAGTCTGCTGTCTACATACCAGCAGTAAAATGTTGTACTGATATAATGTTACAAATTTAAAGAACTTCTTCTTTAAATTTGTAACATTATATTTACTATAATATACTATAACAACTGTAAATTAACACATATTTCTATTTTTCAAATATTATAAAAGTCAAATTTAGGACAGAGGTTAGTTACTCCATTTCGCTATGAACCATTCGGCGTTCTGTAAATTAAAAACATTTCAAAATAGTTGCAAGTAACATTGCGTTCTCTCGTGTTATTTGATGACATTTAAATAAATCAATATAAAAAGCCCTCTGTCGCTGCTTAGGATAAGACACACTAATAACTTGAGTCTATATATATATTAGTGAGTAGTATATAATCGTATTAAGTATATCATATTTTTTTATAAATGAAAATTTTCTCTATATCCTCTTAACATATTAAATAATATTCCAATTACCAGCGGGTTTTTTTATCACCGAATTTCTATTTACTAAACGGATGACCGGTCCACTTAAAACTTGTTTGAGTAGTACTAAATTTGATATGAGTACCAGTATTATAAATTATCTCACCACTATACTTGAAAAGGTTCAGTAGCTTTAACATTTGTGTTGTTGAGAGAACACATCGTGCGCCCCGACTGGAGACAACAAACATTTGCTCAGCACTTAACTGTGTACAGTGCACTTACGCAGAGTTATTAAACCGAAACACTATTCTCAAGCATACACAAATAGGCAGTTGTAAGTGCACGAACTAATGACTCCATTAGTCTGTAAATTAACTGCCACATTATATAGTAGGGAGACCTGTCGTCCAGTCCAGCGAATGATATTGCCTCTGTCTAGTCAATAGTAGTAGTCTACGGACTAATGAAGGATATTTTCAGGTTAGATTATTGCAAAAGCTAATAAGAACCAGCTCACAGCTTAGAAATGGAACAACATTTCAAACTTGTAGATTAAATCATTTCTTATTCTGAAAAATATTCCGTTGATTCCGTTTAAAAAATCGGCAAAAATTCATATATTCTTCGTGTACTTTTTTAGTCATCTAATGACGAGTGGTATATAATGAAGCTATAGTCTAGAATCTAGTCTTCATTCTTTTACATTAATGGTAGATTTTCAAAGTTAGAATGTTGGAGCATGCGAATATGAAAATATATGTGCAGTTTTTGACATGCCCGTAGCCACTGTCTATTCTCGAATAAATCTGCGATTTTACTGCATATCATCATTGTGATCTTTGAATCGAGGAGAAGTTTATTATTCGATCCTTTTTATTTTTTAACTCGTAATTGGATTGTTTTTGATGGGCTGAACATATCTACTGCAATTAAAGGCAATGATCAATATTACAATTGCAATACATATTGTTTCAGCACAATATATAATGGAATTAGGAAACCCATGTGTTGTGTTCGGGTTCTGTTTTAAGGCAGAGATGATATATTTTCAACTTGTATGTTGCAGAAACATTTTAATTGGCCGCCGTAATATTTGTCATCATTCTGGGTTGTTGCATAGTCTATATGAAATGAACAAGTTTATCTGAGTTTTTAGCAATATAAGCAGTAGCTTAAATTGCTAAAAACTCAATTTACCTACTACTTTTCTGTTTGAGTTAGTAAACTCAACCAGAAAAGTAGTAGGTAAATTAATTACATATTCAAATCCTTTTTTTATTCCGGATTCTTTTCAATAACTCATTGGTTATAAGTTACACGAATACCCTATATCTTACTAATATTATAAACGTAAAAGTTTGTAAGTATGGATGGATGGATAGATGTTTGTTACTCTTTCACGTAAAAACTACAGAACGGATTTGGATTAAACTTTACAGTAATTTAGCTTATACATCAGAATAACACATAGGCTACTATTTACCACGATAACCGATATATACGCGGCGGAGCTGCGTGCAACAACTAGTAATGAAATAAATCAAGAAGACCATCTGACAAAAATGCTGCGCACGTTAATATGACTTGATTGATGGGAAAAATAAACACATTTTTTGTCAAAGTTTATTTTTATGTAAACCCCAACCCCATGATTACCCAATTACGTCAGCTGTTTTGTAAGTAGGAATGAATTAAAGTGACATATATCCAGGGAGGGAGGGGACCGTGTCCATACAAAATCCGGTATTGTTCTTGAGCATAAAATTAATGTTTTTATTTAATTTTTTAGCTTTCTGCACTTTCAATTCCCTAATTTCGTTCTCATCCGTTCGCATAATTTTCGTAAAAATGTATACCAAGTTTTGCTTCACGTTTTAATATATACATTACAAAATAGTAAAAATATTAATTACAAAATTTTGTCTCTTGCCGCTTTTGTCTTTCTCTTTGAAGCGATAAATCCTGAAAATGCTGAACGGATTTTCAGTACAGTTCATACTGTTTTCACTAATGGATATAATGACTCACGAGGAAGATTTCGGTGTATAATTCATTAAGGTTTTGTATAAATTTTGCTGGAATATCACGGAGATGTGGAAGATGACTGGGAGATTCATTGCCGCGCACTTACAGCGTAGTGGTATATGAAGCTAAATATTTTAAGAAACAAAATATTTTAAGATCAATTCAAATGTAAAGAAAAAATATTGTTAACGTAAAAATTTATATTCGAAACATGCATATTTACGTGTAGTTTTAACTTGACTACCATCGTTTTCTGTTTTGGAGATTTAAAGAAAAGGAAGCCTATCGGAAAGAAATTAGACATACTAACTTTTAAACTTTCGCGCTTCATGATATATTAACAATTATTTTTACGGGAATTAACGCGATCACTTACTAAAAGGTATTACATACCTCTGATTTGCCTGACGTTTCGACCAGGTTGCACTGGCCATGGCCACAGGCTGACTAAGAGTACAGAGGTATGTAATGTCTTTTAATAAGTGATCGCATTAATTCCCGTAAAAATAATTGTTAAGAAATTAGACATATATTAAAAAAAATACAATCATCATGTTAATACTAGCACTATTACGGAAGGACAAAAGTATGCATATATGCTCTGCCAACGTACTTTATAAAATTAAATAAATATGAGAAGCAGTATGCACTTCGAACAAACTTTCTTAATAGTTGTAAGTACCCTGATTTGTGAACCAAGACCGCTACTACTTGATGCAAATATAACTTCAAACTTTACCAACTGCTTCGGTGCTTTTATTGAAACATTTTACATCAACTTTAGTTATTACTTTGCTATATAAATAAGGAAACACGAAAACAGCAGTTCTATGAAACTGTGCACTTAAAGTGTCAGTGCAGGTGGCACACTTGGGATGGGCTAACTTACACCGAATTTTTATGAGGCAACAGTAACAGTCCTCTTGACCTGGGTTCGTACATGCCTAAGCAAGTCTCTCTCAGAATTTCTTTTTTTTATGTACTAGGCGTACAAACGCGCAGACGTATGGCCTGATGGTAAGCGATTACCGCCGCCCATGGACACTTGATACACCAGAGGCGTCACAAGTGCGTTGCCGGCCATTGGGGGATGGGG
This sequence comes from Spilosoma lubricipeda, assembly GCA_905220595.1. NCBI lineage: Eukaryota > Metazoa > Arthropoda > Insecta > Lepidoptera > Erebidae > Spilosoma > Spilosoma lubricipeda. The sequence continues at coordinate 12,882,542 of HG992282.1, read as the reverse complement.
AGGGGGATGAGGAGAGTTAGGGGGAGTGGTTGAGGTATGGGCCTCCGTTACTCGTCACTCGGTGAAACACAGCGCAAGTGCTATTTCACACAGGTTTTCTGTGCGGCCGTGGTAGCACTCCGGCCGAGCCAGCCCATTCCGAATGACGAAGCGTGGCTCTCCCACGATAAGAATTGATCATGTAATCCTACTTTGATTAAACAAATTATGTTCTAAAAAAAGTGCAAGACAAAAATAAGCTAGTATAAAAATTTAAAAACATTAGAGAAGTCAGATTATAATACTAGACGCCAAGCGTGGGCTGTTTTCGTCACTTATGAAAATATTTCTAAAACATAGATACAGAAAAATACACCTAACCTAATATATAGTAATCAGAAATGTGTTTCTGTAATGCTCGCTGTTAATTATGAGGTAGAAATAGCTCACGAAAACCTTTATAAGCCCACGTCTTTCAGAAATTAATTAAAATTGACTAGACGAGAGAAATCAAAGTAATGATTGCTTTATTATATTGTATGAGAGATGCCTGCGAAATGTTGGTTACAAAACAAGTTATTAGAACAAATAATAAACTTTTGATTTGACAATAAAAATAACAGCTTTTTACTAAATGAATATAATATAGGGTACTTACATCAAAAGAAATATTTTCAAAATGTTTCTCTGTCTGTCTATTTATTTCGTATAATCTCTGGAATGACTGGACCGATTTTAACGGGACGGGAGCAGATTTCTGATATTTTTATTTTTACAATGAGTAACATAGGCTACTTCTAATTTAGAAGACAATGGGGATCCACGAAGGAAAAGTAAACGCAATGAAATAGTAAATAACATCCGATTCAAAATATGCAGCTTGTGCAAAGGTGTAACAAATAAAAATATGTTTTTTTAGTATTAAAACAAATTCCATTTTATTTAAAATTCTAAATAAGTTGTTTTAATTAATTCTAATATATCTATAGAATGGTTGTACTACTAAGCATAAAACAACTAATAACGTATATAAGTGGACATATATTTTATAAACGGTACGGTAAATAATAAAAATGGATGGTACTTAATTCGTGTAAGCGTATAATATATATCAGTATAAATAATTTGAAAACACACCACAAAAATGCTTGCACGTATTATTCTCATCAAATATTCAACAAAATTACATTCCTAAACTGTAAGCAAATTTTATTTTTAGATCGTGAGCACATCTTAAGTGCACTTTATATTAAATCTACAAAAAGTGTTGAACCGAATTCAAAAGGTTTATACTACAATCATTTGTGAATCTTTTTACATTAGATACGTTTTTTTAAAATGAAAATGATTTACATAATATACAATTGTACATCTGTTATTCAGACTTGGCAGAGAGCGGGTGCATTTGACACGGGATTTATGATTTTAATAAAACTCCACCGTCGAGGCGATAACGCTTACGAATATTATATCATAATATTTCTTCACTTCGCGTAGTAATTAGGAATATCCAGAATGAGCAGACACATCCCGTTTTAATTAAATCCATTATGTAATGTAAACAAAGTGCCAAGTGTTTATATAACATTTCGACATTTCCTTTTAAATTTAAATATAGTTTAAATGTAGATTATAGTAAATGATTATAAATTTTATTTACTTGAATGATGCGTATGGACATGTAAGTAGTATGTGCTGTCTGCCAGAATTATACAATCAATTAACCCACTGCCGTCCACTGTTGAAAAGATCTCTCCCCGAAGGAGCGCCAATTATTCCAGTCTTTGGCAGTCCACATCCATGAACAAACACACTCGTTATTTTTCTAAACATACAAATAAATATAATTGGAGTGCCTGTTTGTAATATTAAATAACCGCTTTTTACTAAATACATTTGTATGTATACAGGGTACATATACCAAAAATGTATTTATTTATTTTTTACCTATCTATCTGTTTGTTCCGGCTAATCTCTGGAATGGCTGGACCGATTTTAACTGGACTTTCACTGATAGGCAGTTAATGATATAATGAGTAACTTAGGCTACTTTTTTAGATTAGCTTCGCCCCGCAGCGTCATCAGTGGTAAGACGTTAACCACGGGTTACCCCGCGGGATTCAGCTAGTTTATTATAATATGCAAACGAATTGCACAAGAAGATCTTGCCATGCCAAATACATTTTCGTCCAATCAACCTTTGAGTGTGGCAGAGCCGTGTACAGGTCTATAATTTTAATTATCTATTACAAAGCTACACTATATATAAATGACTATATTATAAATGCGAAAGTTTGTAAGGATGGATGGATGTTTGGATGTTTGTTACTCTTTCACGCAAAAACTACTGAACGGATTTGGATGAAACTTTACAGTAATATAGCTTATACATCAGAATAACACATAGGCTACTATTTGCCGCGATAACCGACATATACGCGGGCGGAGCCGCTATTTGCCGCGATAACCGACATTTACGCGGGCGGAGCCGCGGGCAACAACTAGTAGATTATAAATTTGGTATATATTAACACATTTGTGCGTTCTATGTAATAGTTAAATAAAATATATACATACTTACATATGTAAAAAATTATAACATTGCACAAAATGAATTATACTGATGACTCAGACAATTATTGTCAATTAATTTCAATAAGCAAAGGACCACAAAAATGCCACACATTCTTTGCGCTTATGATTAAATAAAATTCATCCAACTAATATTATAAATGCGAAAGTTTGTAAGGATGGATGGATGTTTATTACTCTTTCACGCAAAAACGACTGAACGGATTTGGATGAAACTTTACAGTAATATAGCGTTTACATCAGAATAACACATAGGCTACTATTTACCGCGATAGCCGACATATACGCGGGCGGAGCCGCGGGCAACAACTAGTATTTAATACACGTATACATGTAATAATAAACATATTTCAGTAATGAGTACTTATTGACAACTGAATTAATTAGAGCTAGGTATACCTACTTCTATCCGTTCCGACTCTAGCACAACAGGATCAACAATGGGACATCCCATGTGGGTAGTTACTACCGGTTTACATAGTATGTGGTGTCACTTGTAGAGTATCGTTCGGCCACTCATGTCGCTCATGGAATAGAATATACTAGTCTTTATAGTGCATTAATAATCCTTTGTTTTTTTTTTCACGATAATATCTGAAATTAATAAACATATATAATTAGCATAAGGACAAAACATGTAATAAACTTTTTCATAAGATTTTTTTTTGAAAAATAAGTTAATACTCTCTGCAATATCCTTATGTAATACTATTTATTGAAACTCCTTTAAACTTATTATTTTTCTTAACATAAAAGATTAAAATATGCAATCCATACCATTTGATATAAAATTCCATTTAACCAAAATAATTAAATGTATAATCAAACTTATATAGTCACGTACAAATACATCCAAAGCAGTTTTTATTGAAAAAAGTGTAGAATAGTTCTAACAAGTGATAAGAGTTTGTGTACAAAAATATTGAGTCAAATATATACGGGTCCATTTATTCAACAAGAGAGGCTGGGGCGACGACAATGAAACATTAGAGTGTAACGTGTGCCGTTTATTTACAGCGGCGGTGGAGTTAATGTTCTAGAAAAGCCTAATGTGCATTATCCTTTTAATCCTCTTTGACAATAAACACGGGCACAGTGCTCCAGTAACGTGATATGTTCAGATTAGCGGCTTATAAACTTCATGAAAAACAACTACGAGCGGTAAATAGGTACCCAATTCACCAAATTTAGCCAAATTATGTTGCGTTATTTTGTTTTAAAGTAGGTACCCAAAGATTGCAATTGACTTTTCGGTAAGAAAGATGGTTTCATGATGGTGGCGAAATAAATAAAATTGATATATATACTGTTTGTAATTTTTATTTAACAGTTTATCACTACATTCATTTAAAAGTATTTATGGTACGAAGGTACTCCGAAAAGCACTTTTGAAAAAAAAAAATGTTTTTTTAAGAAAGTGGAGCTTACGATATATATCTCTGAAGAAGCTGAACCGATTTTCACATGAATTTCATTGGCGGATAGCCGATGATATAAGAAGTAACTTAAGCTACTTCCATTTTAGTTACTCGCGATTATTGATGTAAATATACAACGACGACCGCGGGTAACTCCGCAGGGCGCAATTACTTAACTTTATAGAAGACGTGAATCAGGTATCGGGTAAAGACAATCGTGAGCTATGTTTTCGAATCATAATATTATTTCAATTGACTGTAGAGGTCTATATTCTCTGTAGAACTCGATGAAACTAATTCTAACCGCAATAGAAACCTATTTATGACATTCGGTTTTTCGATTGTTGTTGAAAGATGCTATTGACAATTCATTACTTAGCTTTGCCGATGTAATGTTATGTATTAAGGTAGTAGAGCCCAAGGTAGTAGAGCCACGCTGATTTCAGCACGAACGGGCCGGCTCGACCGGGGCGGTACTACCCTCGCACAGAAAATCAACGTAAAATGACAGCGATCATGCTGTCGTGTTTCGTTGGTGAGTGCGAGACCGGAGGCCCAATGATGCAGTAGCATCACTAGCCCGCCATGGTGTGGGTCACCATGCTGCATTGTTGCATTGTCTGCATTCGCAGTAAGGTGACCACCACTCTTGGATTCTACTCATGCTTTCCATCAGGCAGAGTAGAGTCATTTTGGCAGGGTCAAACATAAAAAAAAAAAAAAAATAAGTCGCGATATCGATTGCAACAAATGATGTCCATTCATTTAGGTATTACATATTTCAATTGTCCAGAGACCCTATATGTACGCGTCAAACCTTGCACCGAGATGATTATTACTTTTATACCTAGTATTCTATTAATCTATACAAATAAATAAAATTGGAGTGTCTGTTTGTAATATTAAAATAACCGCTTTTTACTAAATGCATATGTGTGTCTACACAGTACATATACCAAAATTGCAGTTAATTTTTTTTGTCTGTCTGTCTGTCTGTCTGTCCGTCTGTCTGTCTGTCCGTCTGTCTGTCTGTCTGTTTGTTTGTTCCGGGTAATCTCTGGAAAGGCTGGACCTGATGATTAAGGGAGTAACTAAGGTTAATATTTTTAGGGCTCAGTTAATATTATAAATAAATAAAAAGAAAATAATATTATTGTATGTGCATTGATAAATTCACTGATCGCAGAAAATCAATGGCCGGTTTTTTTTTTTTATTTGACAGTGTTGTAATTAAATAAAATGAAAAATATAAATATATTTATAAAACTATTATGTGTGAAAATTGTACAGCAAATAAAGTCAGTCTGCTGGATGGATTTTTCCATTACGTGAAATTACTTTATCACAAGAAGCCATCTCATGTAATTTAGGTCTTGTGGGTAGAAAATTACTTTACGATGACAAATCGTGTTTATCTCTATTTACTCTAAGTTTTGAAATAAACGAAAAACTGACATTTGACGTTGATGAAATTGTAAATTAGATAATATTTATTAAAAAGATGGATAAGTAGATAAGTACAAGGTTTTTGTCCCATAGTGATCTACAAAAATGTGTAAATGATGAAGTCTACGGGTAATAGTGGTTAGGTTTTTGCCACCATATCATGAAATAAAAAGATGACTATGATTATATGATCTCAAAATAAGCATATTATCGTGCTCATCACACTATTTATTTGTCCTGAGGAGAAATCTAACCACGCAAGCAAAATAAGCTGATAATATTAGATATGTACTTATAATTAAACCATTATATATCTAACATTTTAATATTTTGTACTGTTATGGTGTGTAAGAAGTGAGTAGCACAAATATATTATGAAATCAAAGTATTTAGACATTTACATGAGAACATTACTTTTACATAAAATTTTAGGAGCACCTATTTACCCTTTCATGCGCCGTTCAATTTATTTGGATAAAACTCAGACCACGTTACACAGGTATAGCTAATTAAGTAATTGTATAATTTTAAAACTTGTGTATCCGATTACAATGTAAGATGTCGCAGTTTTGAAATTTGACTAGTGTAAACTATTTGTTTACATTATTTATACATTATTCGGGTCGGGTCTCCTCACTTGTTTGCGCAAAGTCCTTCTGTCTTGGGTTGTCGGTTCTGGCAACTGGGCTTTTGAGAGGTCTCTTTCTATATTTCACCACCAGGTCATTGGCGGGCGGCCTCTGCCTCTTTTATCTTCCGGCAGACCAAGAGCGATCTGCACCACGTGGTTTTCAGTGCGTCTTTTCACATGTCCATACCAGAGAAGGCGGCTTTCTGCGATTTTTTGGGTGATTGGGGTGACTTTTAAGCTCCCACATATATATTCATTTCGGACTTTGTCTATTCTTGTAACACCTGCTATCTGCCCATCTAAGCATTTTCATTTTGTTGGTATGTACTTTTTGTTCATGCGTCTTTTTAGCTGTCCAGCATTCGGTGCCATATAAAAGTGCGGGCGGACCGCTGTTTTATAGAATTGACCTTTCGTTCTTATAGGAATGCGTGGATTACATAATACACCCGAGAGCGTCCGCCACTTCTGCCAAGCAACGTTCACTCTGTGGGTCACATCAGCATCGATGTTCGCATCTGTGGTGAGCAAGGCGCCCAAGTACTTAAATGATTTCTCTGCGGGAATAGGCTGCGACCCAACGTATATGACCTCCGGTTTACCATTTCCACCAAAGGGACACCTGAGATATTCAGTCTTACTTCTGCTAACTCTGAGGCCATATCGTTCCAAGGAGTATGTCCACGCAATTAATTTGTCCTGCAGATTTGTTGCAGTCTCCGAAGCAAATGTAATATCATCTGCGTAAAGCATGGCCCACGGTAAAGGAGACGTTATACCTCTGGTCAGATAGTCCACAACCAAGTTAAACAATAGAGGACTGAGTGCAGATCCCTGATGGACACCTACTTTGACCTCAAAAGTCTCACTCAAACCCGCCATGGTTTTAACTCTTGTGCCGACGTTATTGTACATATCCTTGATTAAATCGATATAATTTGGTATGTCTTTTTTATATGTAAATATTTTGTCTTATTCCCTTCTTCTTCCCTTCTTATACGCGGGCGGAGTCGTGGCTTAAAGCTAGTATACATATAAAACCAAAAAACTGTAATTAGATTTTGTTGACTTGTTGAATTGATGACTAAACAGTAATAAGACATTTTCCTTATTAAGGTAAAGAGAGGGAAGTTTCAACTTATTTTTTCAGCGTCATAATTATATTCAAAAACTTTAACCTCTGTTTTGACTTAAGGACTATAAAGTCTAACAAACTTACCTTATTATAGAATAAGAGAACAATGCCTTACCCTGTTAACTTTAGACTTTATTTAAAATTACCGAAGCGAAGCGTGCTTTAAAATTGAATAACAAAATGAAACTCACTAGGTAAAAAGAAAAAAAAAACTGTTTGTTTGACTTAGATAAATGATGAACATTGAATAAAGTATTTACAACGTAAATCTACACTAATATTATAAAGAGGAAAGATTTGTACCTATGTTTGTATGTTTGTAATGAATAGGCTCAAAAAGTAGTGGGCCGATTTAAAAAAAATTTTCACCAATAGAATGCTACATTCTTCCAATTTGACATAGGCTACATTTCATTTTGAAAAAATTAGGGATCCTTGGTAAAATTTGAACAATGTAACCGAAGGTGTAGAAAAATGAGTCTTAAAATGTCTTTCGTCGAATGCGCTGCCGAAACTATTAGCGATAGAACAAAATAATGTACAACAATATTGAAGAACATCATAATGTCTACAAAAAACTCCGCGGTAGCATATGTCCAACTATTGTAGTTATGTCACTACAACAACTTTTTTCATTTTAAACATTAATGAAAATGCTAACCAAATCCAAACCATGCTATTTATGTGTTTATATTAATCCTTATCCAAATAAATTATTTTATGGTCAAGACCATTTAACTACCCATAAAATAGTTTTTAAATTATTTAAATTGGACTTTCCATTCAAAAGATATTACGAATTAAAAAATTCAAACAGTAAACAAAACCGCCATAGCGCTCGATCCGCAGAAACGGTCCGCTGGGGCAGCTCTTACAAGACACTTCGCTGGTCATCTGGGACGAGTGCACCATGAGCCACAGGGCGCACGTGGAAGCCGTGGAGCGCACGCTGAGAGACATCCGAAGCTCAGACCGTATAATGGGGGGCGTGATGTTTGTTTTAGCTGGAGACTTTCGTCAAACATTACCAGTTATAACAAAAGGTACTCGAGCTGACGTTATTCGAGCTTGCCTTAAATCATCAACTTTATGGCAATCGATTGAAACTCTTAATCTGCGCACAAATATGAGAGCACATTTAAGTGACAATGACGATAATAACTTCTCCCAAAAACTTCTAAAACTTGGAGACGGAAAATTACCGTCTCCGGTTGCAAACAGTCCCCAGGTATTGTTGGATAACGAATTGGGTCAAATCGTTCAGAGTCTAGAAATTCTTGTGGACAAAATATATCAGGACATACAAAATCTTACGGAGAGAAATTTCAATTGGCTCTGTTCGAGAGCGATAGTATCCCCGCGAAATGAATCGGTTAATGAGATTAACAAAATTATTATGGAAAAAGTACCCGGTGAATTTAAATCTTACAAATCTATTGACACATTATGCAACATCGAAGATACAGTGCACTATCCACAAGAAGTTTTAAATTCCCTGAATCCTTCCGGCTTGCCGCCCCACGAACTACAATTAAAGGTAGGCACTCCCGTAATGCTGCTGAGGAACCTATGCCCTCCCAGCATGTGCAATGGCACGAGACTTCTGGTGAAGGAATTGCGAGAGAACGTCATAGTAGCCACTATAATCACCGGGGCCGCGGCCGGACAGCTCGCCCACATACCGCGGATCCCCATGATTCCTACGGACTTGCCTATATCTTTTAAGAGGTTACAGTTTCCTCTAAAAACATCATTTGCCCTCACAATAAATAAGTCCCAGGGTCAAACATTTTCGATGGTTGGCATCGACCTAAGAAAAGTATGCTTTTCTCATGGACAACTATATGTTGCCCTTTCTCGAGTGGGATCTCTTGAGAATCAATATATTTTGTTGCCATCTACAAATACCACTGCCAACGTAGTTTACAGTGAAGCTTTAAGATAAAAACTGACAAATATAAAAGTAAAAAACGTAAATCTACCATAATATTATATCAGTAAATAATGTAAAAGTAAACCTGTAAAATAAAAAATACTAAAAATGAAAATACTAAAAATCAAGTAATAATAAGAATGAAAATGATTAATGACAAACCCTTTTTTAATAAAAAATAAAAAACAAAAAAAAGCACAAAAAAATATATAAAACCAAAATAAAAAGCACAAAACAACAAAACCAAACAAAAAAAAAAAAATTGTACGGAAAATCTATACATCTATACAAATAAATAAAATTGGAGTGTCTGTTTGTAATATTAAAATAACGGCTTTTTAATCAATGCATGTGTATGTATGCAAGATACATATACCAAAAATGTACTTAAAAAAATTTTTGTCTGTCTGTCTGTCTGTCTGTCTGTCTTTCTGTTTGTTCCGGGTAATCTCTGGAACGGCTGGACGGATTATGACGGGACTTTCACTGGCAGGTAGCTGATGATCCGGGGAGTAACTTAGGCTACTTTTTTTTTAGACTAACTTTGTCCCGCGGTGTTACTCGCGGTACAACAATAACCGCGGGTAGCACCGCGGGGTTCAGCTAGTATATTAGTATAGATAGAGAAAATAACATTAGACTGAAGGGCAAAATGCATGGTTCGATAATTCTTCGAAGAAAATCATAGGTCCGTAGCGGTATGGGAATGATTACAGCCGGGTGTACCCACACCCGGTATCCGGACCTCCCCGGTACTACCCGCTCTACCCGCTACCTATTGTACACGCTTCAACTAACTCATGTGTTCATCCTAGTTAAACACCACTTTCAACTTACTTTGTTATGAAATTAATTCAAGCGTATCAATTAATTTTTTGCTTTGTAAACTGATTCTAATAAATATACAGTATATGAATAAATGTAAAAAATACATCAATTTTATATGCCAGTTTAAATGTGTTATTTTTAATTTCATTATTTCGATTACCATTCAAGTTTTGAATATATCTAGTTTTAACTTATTACTTGAATTAATTGAAAGCTAATAGAAATATTAAAATATGTACGTTAAATATTTTACTGAATATAAATTAATAGAGCCTTTACTAAACGAAATTACAATATAATTAACATTTTTAATCTAATTCTAATTAAAAATTCTTTATATGGCTTACATCGAAAAACATATCGAATACAGTGATTTATAGAATCATCAGCATCATCATCACCTCAGCCCACTGATGTCCACTGCTGGACATAAGCCTCTTTCATAGCCGATGGAGCAGACGTGTCCTAGAGTGGAGACCATGGACTGGCAAGCGAAGTGTGGGACGCCCTCCAGCTCGCTGGACCGATGACCTGAAAAGGATAGCCGGCAGCAGCTGGATGCGGAAGGCAGAGGACCGGGAGAATTGCCGCGTCGTGAAGGAGGATTTATAGAATGATTTACATCAAAATGTACTAAAAAAGTTTTATGTGTCGGAGAGTTCGGGAAAAAGATGATGACCAAAGAATGACCAAGAAGATGATGGAGATTAGTGAACTGACGAGTGTCAGAGGAAAAGTTAAGAAAACACAACGTACAAGTGCAATACAATGTTAACAGTATTAAATATTTGTGGGCATAAACATGTACCTACATATTTACATTATTCTGAGTATTTCTCAAATCCATTCTAGTATTATACATTCGAAACTAATATGTCTGTCTGTTACGCTTTCACAGTAAAACCGCTGCAACGATTTCAATATTTGACAAGGAGATACTTAGGTACAAATGCTACTATATTATTATATAAATACATCAACAGTCATGACCTTAGTTTTTTAAATGGTAGATCCTACTTCCTACTAATATTATAAATGCGAAAGTTTGTAAGGATGGATGGATGTTTGTATGGATGTTTGTTACTCTTTCACGCAAAAACAACTGAACGGATTTGGATGAAACTTTACATTAATATAGCTTATATATCTGAATAACACATAGGCTACTATTTGCCGCGATAACTGACATATACGCGGGCGGAGCCGCGGGCAACAACTAGTATATAATAAAACTCAGAAAAATCAAACATAATGAAACATAGTGGTACATAATAAAACTATGAATTTAAAGAATGTTATGTACCAAGATATAAATGTATTTTTATTATTAGTTTATTTTGAAATATCCCAGGAGAATTGTTATTCATCGGTGACATCAAGGGGTGACATCCCCTTCTAAAGAACTTGCTTATAAGAAACAAGTTTATAGATGTTTTTAACCCTTTAGTTTTCACGTTAATACACGAGAACTCTCCGAGGAACACGCTGTATCCCTAGGTCTATAAAGTACCAAAAGTTATATCTGTCACCACTTGTAGTTAAGGATTGGTATTTTTCTTGTGCGAACGATGAAGAACGAGGTGATTTTTATGTAATCGTGTTTCATGATTCTATTTTCACATAAATGTGTCTAAGTTCGGTCAAACTATTAAAGCGAAAAATATCATCACTATGAGTTGCACACTTGCAAAATACCAACATTATGGCGGGCATTTTGCCAAGATGTGAATTCACACGTTTAACCGAATGCGACTTCCATTTGCTTTATTTGCTAATTAGGAAAGTTTCCCTTTGACATGGCGAGACGATACGTTGGCGGGCTAACGTGCGCGTGTGGCGCAAGCTCTTCATAATAATTGTTATCATCGTTAGGGAACTATGCGAACCATCCAATCGACGATATACATCAATGTCAGACAATCCGACTGAAAAACTTACCAACGTTTGGGATGTAATCATTTTGATATTAAAGCTGTATTAAAATCAACCAAAATGTGTTATAGGTAAATTGAACTGATATTTTATTGGTTTTCAGATCACCTGCTTGTCTCTTCCAGTGCATAAAAAGCTTATTTAAACATTTAATTTATGAAAGAATCATTGATGATTTGACTCAGTTGTGATATTACTGTTTTAGTACTTTGTGTTTTGAGATCAGGTAAAATGAATTAATTAATAAACCCTTATCAGTAAGAAACAAAAGATCAGTCAAGTCTGTTGGGTAACAGCTCCTAGTTAATTTAATGTGAATGATGAGTAGGTACATTTATGATTTAAAATCCTTCAACACTTACATAGACACATAGGTCGTTTTTCATAATGCTCAGATGTATATTAGACATTGACTTAATTATATTAAATGGCAGCAATTTTAAAAGCAATAAGAAAAAGATTTTAAACATTTCAATTTGTCAAAATTCCAAAGTGAACCGCTAAGATATCTCAGATAATTATTCTTCGAATTTCATCATTTCATTTGTCATAATATCTATTGCAGACAAAGACCCCGCCAAAGTTTAGATGGATTATCTTGTCGACCTATCTCTGTCTGTCTGTCGCCTACTTACCGTCCCCGCGGTGCGGCAGCGCTCTGAATTTTCAATTATCGGAGCTCATCTTGGGGATAAGTACAAAGTAGCTACTGATTTATTAACACATATATAAATCTGACACCATTCATACATATTGAATATAAATGAAAAATCTGAGAGATGTATATTTCAATCTAAATATTACACTGCTACCATCTAAGAAAATATCACTTACAAAGTTGACGCGTTTTCTGCTTGGTCGTTTTTTTTATTTCTTTTACGATAGGTTGAAAAATTAATAAACATTCAATAAATACTGTTTGTCTTAGTAATTTTATTTTAGATATAATTGGTATTGTTATACTGCCTCATTGGTCTACTCGTCACTCGCAAGCGACTGCAGATCAAGAGGTCTCGGATTCGATCCCGGGTCGGCCTGCTGTTGGGTTTTTCTTACAAAGAAGTCTTAATAGCCGCCCGGAGTATGGAAGATGGTGATGTTTCCCGCCCGTGCCTCTGAGAGCACGTTAAGCCGTCGGTCCCGGTTGTCATGAACGTCTATGGGAATCGTTATTGGGAAGTCAGTACCCTCAAATTTACTGACAACTAATTCAACTTTTGTATTCAGTTCACTCTCAGGGTTGCGGATGTCTGAAGCCAGTCGCTCCGTGTAAAAACTGATATTTAAGTGAAACCGTAGGGAAAATGATTAAATTAATGGAGTTTGAACTAGTAGCTGACCCTAAATCTTGGGAATAATAAATGCTAGGAAGATCATGATGATATTATTGGTATTGTTCTCTTGATAAATCTCCTTAATAACTTTTGTTACATTATTATGTCTATTGGATTTTGTTAGGATATAGAATTACTTACCAAGTCAACTTGCTTAACTTCTCTTTTACGAAATACGTCTACAGTTTTAAGGAAAGAAAAGATGTTATACATCAAAATATTACTTGGCAGGAAACATTACCCCTACCAGAATATATTATAATAAAGCTAAGAAACGTATACTTCTAAAGAATCAAGGAAATAAGGCACTTCAGATCATGTGTTACGGGTATCTACAAAGTATTGCAGTTGACGTTGAAAGAGAAATATAATGATATATTATTGACTGCATGGATGGCGTACTGGTTTAAGCAGTCGCCACTCCGCCGCGCCGTTTCCTACTATGTGTGGTGGTGTGGGTTCAAATCCCACAAGGGACAACACTTTGTCTGACCCACAAATTGTTGTTTTAAATCTGGGAGTTCTTTTTGTCCGTCTCATGTACATTTGTGAATCTCCCCGCGATACAGGATTTATTTAAAAATGGGGGTGTAGTCTTTGAAAAAAAATTAAGTAACTGCTGGAAACTATCTATCACTCATCAAATTTATCATTCCATGCGTCATATCGTATACGAACTTTATTTTTCCTCTAGTTTCTAGAGTTGAAGTGAAATATACTTATTAACATTAATAACATTATTAAATATAACTATGAAGTACATATATTTCTGTCCAAAAAGTTGAATGTCAGAATGGTCAGAATTAATTAGCCTTCAGAAGTCAAATAGTAGTACTGTACTGTAACCTCTCAGTAAAGTAGAAAGGCAATAAACTATGAGTAAAGCTAAGACAATATATCTTGAGAAAATGATTAGATTATTGGAGCTTAAACGTTGCAACTACGAATGAAATTCTCCTACTGTTCTGGATTCAATAATAATGACTTCAGCATTAAACTAAAATTGTTTATATTCTTATAACATTACCTGCCTCCCATGTGTTAGTAAATCTTATAAAGAGACCGGTCGTTCCTCACGAGAAGGCAATTTAATATCTGATCAAGGCAAATGTAATAACTCCGTAAATATGGAGGAACAATAGAAGGTAAATTAGTTTTTGGGGAGCAGAAACTCAATTGCCAAAAAGGATTGCGATTTATTTGATTTATGGGGACATATTTTTGTAAAACTTGATGTGTATGTATGTGCTATTTTATATTGTAATAATTTTATACTCCTTTTATTATTCAAGACGCTGCAAAGACATCAAACAAGTGAACTAGTCAATATAAAATGAATTAAATGTTTTAATACTGCGTACAGATGACGAAGTTGTAACGATAAACTCTTACCTAAAGTTTTGATACTTCTCTGAAACTAATCCTTTTGGCATTTTAACAATTATTTTTACGAGAATTAACGCGATCACTTATTAAAAGGTAAGGCCTGTGACCACGGCCAGTGCAACCTGGTCAAACGTCAGGCAAATCAGAGGTATGTAATAACTTTTAATAAGTGATCGCGTTAATTCCCGTAAAAATAATTGATCCTTTTGGCTTTGGATTAAGTACAGAATGTCAATAGTACAGTATTATGAAAAGAAAAGGGTTATATTTTCCATTTTTTATAATTCTAATTTGTTTTAATCATATTTAATGCGATCAAGGCATCAAGCAATCCAGTCATATATAAAATTGAACGCCAACCTACTCTACAAAACCAACGTTTAATATTTTCCTTTAACTACGATTTAATATTTCTATTCTGCCAAAAACTTATTTCACAATGCAACTTTGGAGGCGAAAATGTGTTTAGTTCACCTCTCTGAACAAGTTAGTTTTAAACTTGTTTTCCAAGTACCCATAATGTGTTCAAGAATTCAAAGTTACAGACAGTTTATTAAGCACAAACAGTTTTACCAGCAGTAGTTACATACGAAAATCAAATATTGTCTATGTAAATAGAGTGCTTCAAATCAATTTCTATGTTTAGTTAAATGAAGTTTATATCTTCACGTAAATTTCTATTAAGTAGTATTAACAGTGTAAACGTAAGAAACCAATTTGTATTAGATTTTATACTCTAAAATGTTTAAGAGGATTTACAATGTGCAATAACAAAGTTTCGTTCAATTAGTTAACAATGCCGTGCTGGAATATTTGTAGGGTAGCCAAGGAGGCTGAGGTTGCAAGGAGTTGGGCGTTCAGTTCGGGCGCTAGTTCATATAATGTGGGATGTGAAGATTATGACCCCAACTAATTTCAAGTTTCTAAACTTCATTATCCGCGCCGTTGGAGATCTAAGGTGATGACAAAATTATAATAAAGACTTGTACCTTATCTTGTAGCCAAGATATGACTTAAATACGCTTAATAGTTCTTGCCTACTGGGGTTGAGGGATGTTGGTGACCTGTGTATGGTATATTGAAATAATAAATAAGGAAATTTAAATAGCAAGACAGTTTTTAAAAAGTGATTTTACTCAACATCTACGTTATTTTTCCCGACTACGGCAAAGCCAAAGAAGGGTTATGATTTTGACAGGCTATGCATGTATTTTTTTTTTTTTTTTTTTATTTTTTTATTTATAATTACATATAAGTTAGCATATAACAATATTAGTGTTGGGGACCTCCTTTTAAGCTAGGGTTGCTTGTGTTAGGAGATCCCATCCCATGTATGTATGTATTTTATGTATGAACCTGTCAAAGTGACTCTACTCTTCCTTAAAAAAACATGAGGAGAAACTGAAAGTGGTGGTCTTACGAATTAAACTGCTGGTAAAACATTACAACAATGCAGCATAATTACTCACACTACGGCGACCTATTGAG
The DNA here is from genome assembly GCA_905220595.1 of Spilosoma lubricipeda. Taxonomy (NCBI): domain Eukaryota; kingdom Metazoa; phylum Arthropoda; class Insecta; order Lepidoptera; family Erebidae; genus Spilosoma; species Spilosoma lubricipeda. The sequence continues at coordinate 12,866,440 of HG992282.1, read as the reverse complement.
ATGCTTCTGCATCATAGAGAATATATATATATATCTATATATATTTGAAACTTGATCATAGTTAAAATGTTCTTCATATTTTTTAAGGAATAGAAATTGACATCTACCAGTTTGACTTCGTTGATTAATTTTACCTTACAAATATTTACATAGTGGTTATTTAAATGTTTAAGTTTCCACGTCTCTCGTGAATATGATATCGGTGTGTAGCTATAAATATACTTCCTATAAATATATATCCTTTGATTAATTTCGTACAAAGGATTTGCAACACAATCGGCCATAGTTTAATATAAAAGTTCGCAATCAGTTAATTAAAGAAAGGAAGTAGCTAACAAATACAATTTTTAGTTAGGTACTTTCAACATAAAAAATATCAGTTGTCAAATTTGAAAAATTTTGGTTCTAGTAGTTTAAGTTATTCGACTGTAATAAAGTCATACCTTCCAAATAAAATCTTTTAAAGTAGGTGTATGCGACAATCTAGATTAATAGAAAACAAATTTAAATTGTTGATTTTCGGAGCCTCATAAAAACATCATATGTCGTGAAAATTAAACAAACTTTGTTTTTTCCTTCTATTCTTTTATTTGATAATATGTTAATATTCACTAAAAACTTTTACTACCCAATTTTCATTTATGAATGATCAAAGGCCGCTGGAAGTCGTCAACATAATTATGTAGACGCATGTCAGTGGCGCTTGCTGATAAGCGACTACTAACGCCATAGCTATCTTCGAGCGATACTCTGTTTTCATCGGCTTCAGGTAAAGGTAATGTTTATAGTACATTAGTTATGATACAAACTCAATAACATAATAATATTATTCAATTTCAAAGATTTATAATTTTTCTTTAGCCGTGTAATCATTGATCTGACTGCATGAATGGCTTAGTGGCTTAAGCGGTCACCTTGCCGTTTTCTATTGCATTGAGTATTCTGAGTTCGATACCCAGATGAGTCACCGCTGTATGAGAATTAGGAATTGTTATTCTAAATATTTCTTGAAGTGAAAACTTCTTTAGCGGCGTTGTGCATTTTAAAAATGTAATGGGATGGGTAAAAAGTGTTAAACACGCGTCAGGACACGTGACCTGTCCTAAGCGGCGAAGGGCGCTTGAGCGAGGGTGCATAGTGATAGCTGATGACTCAACTGTCTAATATAACATGACTAGTAATAATATATGTTTATACCTTATATCATTTACCTATATTTTTATAACATCATTTATTTAAAGAGCAAAAAGGTTCATTTTGGGTGAGCATAAACAACTGTTTGTTTATAGTTTTGAGTTTTCACATCTGTCGGTAATCCTCATGACTGCTTTGTGTTTCTGTTTCATGTGTATCTGAAAAGTTATATAGGATATAGAACGTATTTCTCGAAAGAAAGGAAGAATATATTTAAATTGACTTTAAAAGTAAATGCATAAAATCTGCTGAAGTATCCTTCTTCTACTTCTAACATCATTTTCTTTTAATTTTAAATAAATTTGTACGCATGTTCATTTCCTACAGAAATGAACTTACTTTCTTAAAATAATCTCAAACTTGCAACAACCGCCTTGGGCTTTGAATATCTTTCGTGACTTTGAATGAAGTCTGAACTTTTACAAAGGTTTTTATAAAAAAAATCTAAAATGGCCACACAAAGTTTCACGACCTTGCCAATACAATCTAGATCTGAAACAAGTTCGATTAAATTGGTTTAACTTGAGCCGTTTGAATGCTAAACTCGTTTCGAGTTGAATGTTGTTCAACAGTAAAGCTTTTGTATGTGTTTAGTTTGGAAGATCGTCCAGTAGTGGCATACGTTTGTAATTAATCGTTGTAGAGTTCAATTAGAGGGGAACACTAAAGCCTTTAACATTACGCAGATCAACGTGAACTTTACACGTGAATTCGTTAGTATGCCGGGTACCACCGCTCCATCTAGACCACATTAGTTAGCTCTTACTTTTATTCACAAAAGATGCCTTTCAGAAATTTAGTTATCTTATTTAATAAGTCACAACTAATATTAACGTTAAATGCATTATGTAGCGATTCATAAGATAGTCAATGTACTTACTTTTAATGCCTTGCCTACATTTTAAGAATTTATTAAGCTTAAATGTAGTTTATATCGTTTTCGTTCGTAGTCTACTGAAATACGATTGTCAGATATAGTCCAATGTTACACAATACACAAAGACAGTCTTGAACGCATTAAAAGAAATAAATCAATCACCTTAATTTTGAATTTCTTCACCGATCACATGATTATAAAGGGAATTGTCGTATTTACAATCTCTTAGCTCTTGAGAAGAAGCATATCGTACTGGATATAGGCTATATGTTTTTAGAAAATATTGAGTCTAATGTACCAAAAAAAAAACGCACTAGACACTCTATATCATTTTGCACTCCATTTCATTCGACTACTTACGTGATAAATAGCATCATATTATGTTTGCTTGATTCTTACAGTAAACAATTGAATGATATTGATATATTCATCGGTACCAGGTATCATTTTAAGAAAAGACTTTTGGTTGTATCATTTTCATCACGGGCTAGTTAAATTCTCAACATTGTTGCACTGAGTGGCTGGGTTGATAGGTTTTCTTGATAGAAGAAACTTTCTATTGTAAGTATTCAAATACTATTTATATTGTATTCATAGTTTGGTAAACTAATTTAAGAGCTGTATGCTATTGTTATTCCCACGAATGAATAAATAATTTTAGTTTTCATCCTTTCTTTCGGTAATGCACATTTCTTGCAACGATAGACAGTATCTTAAAACTTCTTCCTAAAACCGTCTAATGGATTACAGTTAAAATAAAAAAAAAACTCGGAGTCCAAGGCAGATTCTTGTTCTTTGAAAAAATGTAGCCGCATATGCTTCGAAAGCTACGAACGCTACGAGATAACAGTGTGTGCATCGATCGCTTATAGCTAGTAATAAAGTATAGACTGACATGTATTGCTTTCGTAGTCTCATAATAGTGGCAATACGAAGCATAATAAATATAGGTACGTAGCTTTTATAGGACGGTATATTCCCAGCCGGCATCGTGTGTGCGATTTCATTTCGTTTTATTTGAACTGTTACTGGCTATGGGAGTCAGTAGACTGTAACGTAGCGAATTCTGCATTTCCACTGTGCTACTTTTTAAAATTATCATTAGCAAAATGTGGCGCGGTTGCCCACTTGAGTTAAACTGGGAATTAGAAGAGAAACAAGACGAGGGTGCCAGGTGATTTAAGTTGTCACAATAAAACCGACACTAATGGTTATTGTGTTGCCGAGTGACATCGTTACAGCCACAACACTTTGTGTAACTGAATCACTTAGACATATTTACGAGAACACTGTAATTGGAAATGAAGCGTATATGTGTAATTACACATCCAAAATTTTACTAACTTTGGATAAGTGTTTGAGAACTAACTATAGGCATATACATATGTATATAAACGTGTGGGTCTCATTACACACGTAGTTTTTATCAAATGTAGTGTGAGGTGAAGTAATGATCGATAGATAATAGGCATATTCCTGCCAATTAGTATTATGAGGAAGGAAAGGCTTTTTTATGGAATGATGGCAAACGAGCAGGCATTACCGCCTCCCATTGACACCGTCAACACCAGAGGCGTCGCAAATTTTTGGGGGATTGGGAATGATGGGCCTCCGGTATCCTCTCACTTGGTGAAACATAGCGCAAGCGCTATTTCACACCGGTCTTCTGTGATACCGTGGTATCACTCCAGTCGAGCCGGCCAATTCATGCCGAAGCGTGACTCTCCCACGGGAAACGTTAATGAAAGAAAGGCAATAGAATCAAAAATAGATTATTCATACGCAGTTTAAAAAAATCCTTTAGCAACGTGAAATCTTGTAGATAATATTTGACATGATAACTAATAAACAATTAAATTTTCGTATTTAAAATATCTTTTACACCAAGTAATTTGTAAGTGTCTAACACACAAAGAAGAAAATTATATTTTATTCAAAGTTGGATAGTAATTAAATTAATTTAAAGGCAATTAATTTATAGTTCATTAATTAAAACTTATATCTTAAACTTGGCAATGGAGTGCTGAGGTAACAGTCGACTGTGGCTATAAAATACGTCATTGGATTGACAGCTTCACAAACGTAACGAAGTGTCGAGATAACAAGTGTCATAACATGAAAATAAAATAAAAGTAACAATCCGATATTCCGCACTCGTTTTCTTTGCGATTGTTACGATTAGTTGAAGTACTTGAGTCCCGGTGCATATGGTCTATTTGAAAAGCCTTTAATTTACAACTCTCTTGTAATTCTTTATAAAACTATCTATTTTATGTTATTAAAAATTAAGAATTTTAGACATTGTTGCTTGATATATTCTCAATAGAGTGACGGGATTTCTTTATGAGACATCTCTACAACAGGCACTAGAAAGGTTCTAAGGGCGCAGGGGACATACGAATATTAAAAAAAACATAGGGTCTGATATCAATATCACACTTGACGTTCTTAATCACTACTTTCCTTAAAAATCCTGTTTTTACGATTAAATTATGAAGGTTATAATATATATATATACATATAATAAGAGACAGTGCAGTGCAGAGACAGGCTTACAAAACCATGTTATAAGTATATTTATTTGAATTAGTCCGATAAAAGCTTATTAGATTAAATTTGTGTATAAAACAAGAAGTTTGTATTGGAAACGTTAAATAAACACGATATCGATTGTTAATTGCAATTGTAAACATGTGTTGTTTTCATAACTCTCTCATTGTAAATACTCCGTGTATGTCCGCTGCATGCATCCGTCCGTTGGTATACAACTCCATCAATACATACAATACAGATACATACATGACTTGCCTTAGGCATAAAGCCCGTCGATGCATAATTTTATACATCAATTTAAAAAACAAATAAATACACATGTATATACTAACTTTTAAACTTTCGCGTTCCATGATATATTAACAATTATTTTTAAGGGAATTAACGCGATCACTTATTAAAAGGTATTGCATAATGCGCCGCTGAGACAGTCAGCCAGTGACAAATCAAATGTAGCAAATCAGAGGTATGTAATACCTTTTAATAAGGGATCGCGTTAATTCCCGTAAAAATAATTGTTAATACACATGTATATGTTAATGTTAATACCTTGCTCGAAACCACCGATGTCCTTTTTAAGATTAGTGATTTAGGGAAATAAAATTACTTATGAGTTTTATGACTTTAAATATTCTTGTTACACTGACTTTGTGATTATAAATACTTTTAACACTTCAGAAACTTACTGAAGTTAATATTTAGAAAATACGTTAAAATACTTAGTATTCATACTTATAAGTATTGATAAATTTCGCCTACCATGTCAAAAATTTAGATTTATTTATTTTGAGTTTACGTATGAACTTATTAGCTAAGACATTTTCTACCACCAAACAAAGATATGGTAGGAGCACTTAAAAAAAGGAAAAAAATAGAAGTCATGAAACGACTCCCTAAGTTTGGCCGTACATCACGAACCTTAATAGTATACATAAATACACATATATTTATGCAAACATATTGTATATAGACATAATTAAATAAAATAAAACAAACTTGATTTCGGTTGTTACAATAACGATTAAAAAAAATTATTGATTCTTAATATAAAAACAAAATACAAAGGTATTCCATTTTAACCACTTAATGTTACAACTATAATTTACACTTTTCTGGCTTATTATTCGTATATAGGCGTAGACGTTTGAAAAGTATAACTGATCCATAAGATCTCAAGACAGTTGTTTTCAATTCACATTTAATTACTCCCTCGTTAAGTACAAAGTTACCATTAACAGTAGCAGTACGCCTAAGTCCCTTTTAACCAACAACTTATGTATTACTGGAAACACTTTTTTTGTAATACATTGTTTGAAAAGCTTATGTACTCGTCAGCAAATTTAGCAAACTTCTTAGTTCGACATCATCCATCTAGAGTACGGAATATACTATTTTTCAATACATTTATTGACTAGAGAAATAAAATGAAATATATTACGAGTTGCGTTGATGATCTAATTCTAGAAATCCGTACTTTCCGTGAACACAAAATCTTGAAATTTGGTACGAAGCAATACAGGTTTGTACGGGTCGGTGCGTTAGTCCGACTCGCACTTGGCGGGTTTTTTTTATACAGGAATTAATGAACAAGCGGAAGTCACTTAATATTATATAAATTACTACAGAAAGCCATAGGTACATTATATTTAAAAGTCACACCTGTGTTATCAGCCTTTAATGCCGGAGTAACATTTTTAAATATTCATGAATTAGGTGTATTTTTGTGTAATTTTTAAGGTCGTATTCAATACCTCCTCACCGGTGGTATTGAATGAATAATTTGAAGTATTACTTACCAGTTTTACATTAATTTATATTAACTCATGCAAAAAAAACAAACACACATAAATATTAATAGACATTCTAGAATTAATAGCGCTTGTTCTTATTCCACTATTTTATTTTTGCACCTGACCGGTTTCGCCTTATGGCAACAAAGGTTACTGAAATTTAAAAATTATAAACTGTTTACATTAAACTTTAGACAATGAATAAATAATATTACGTTTTAGTTATCTGCATGGACAATGGACACGGTTATTTATTAAAAACAAGTTAAGAGCTAAAAATTTTAGAAATCATTAACAAACTAACAAAAACTAATTAATTAATTCGTTTTTGAGTTTAGATAAAGTTAGTCATAATCCCACATTAATAATTTTATTTGCAATGCTAATTAAATTATCTGTACAAATAATAAAGCAAGTTTTAAAAAAGATAAACGCAATCAATTCAGCTTCGAGTTTCAAGAGTTGGAGAACTTGTTCACTGCTTATCATTTTTCCTCTGTACCCTTTGCTTTCAAAGATTCGGCCTCAAATGCCGTCTCATTCCATTCACATCTAAGCAAAATGTTAGTATAAAGTTTTGACGAACCGTATTCTGTCCTCTTACACAGAAAAGGGGCCAATAAAATAAACCGATACCGTTGCACAAAGGAATATAACGTGCTTCTTGTAAAGATTTTAAACTTTGAATACTCGCTGTTCCCTTTAAACATAAAGTTGTTGTAGATTAGTCACAACAGTGAATTCCCTTTTAATGTGTCCCATAAAAGCAGTTATTTCTTTTAATAATAATAAATATTTCGGACATCTAAACACACAAGGCCATCTAGTCCCAAGATAAGCAGAGCTTGTGTTATGGGGTACTAGACAACTGATACAAATACATTTATACTTTTTTTTTTGTAAATACATACATATTATAGATAGAACACACCCAAACTCCGAAACAAATATTTGTAGATCATACAAACATTTGGTCCGACCCGGGAATCGAACCCGAGACCTCATGATCAGCAGTCGCTCACGCCAACCGCGAGACCAACGAGGCAGTCAAATTTGTAAGATAAAATATTTGTAAGATAAAATGTTAAAAGAAGATTTTAATTTCAAATCTTTGGTTTTAATTACTCATTATTGCTTAACTGAAAGAAAATACTTTGCTTCGTCTCCGTTTTTTGATTCACATTTACTTTTTATGTGTCATAACAATTTATGCACGATGAAATTTTAATGGATTCATTTTCATGAGTACAGTCATCTTCTCTTGGGTCTTTACTCAAAGGTCTGTGATTGTACTCATCAAAATGAACAACTTTTGTTTTACAACTCATCAAAAACATTGGATGCTTTTTAATCCTTTTCAGAATACTTATTTTTTCTTTGAAATAAATTAATAATGAATACAACTTGGCAAAGTCAATAGCTTCATTAAAATCTCAAATTTAAGAGAATAATGAGTACAGTTTTCATGTTTTAAGATTACAAGTTTTCTAGCCCTTATCCCATAGATTTTTGTGCAATATCAACAAAGTTTAGTAAAACTCAGATTAGAAGTAAAATTTAATTTATTCACTGCAATATTCAGACTAACTTTATTATATCCAAATAAATATTAAGTAGGGTTAATATTGATTTATGCACTAAGTCATGTTTGCTACTCTCTTTCTATCTTATTTGATTAACCAGACATCATGAGAGAGTAGAGGTACCTATTTTTAAGCTCAGCAGTTTTGAAATACAAAAATTCTGTAATGGAGTGAAATAAGAATCCATAACAAAGAAAGCCAAGCTAATTAATGACTATGGCAATGTTGCACATTAGTAGAGTTTTACCAGAAACTGTTAGTACCAAAGGTTCTTTAGAATACCAATTTTTTTGTAGAATTATGCCACTAAGTGTAAAATGAGACGACAAGACTTATCCAGTAAAGAGACATAGACAGATAGACATAGATTTTGTTTTATATCACGTGAATGTATTTTATAAGCCCATGTTTCTTAAGGCATTCAATTTTTTTTACCTAGTACTTGCTCAGAGAGCACGTTAAACCCTCGGTCCCGGTTGCCATGAACATCTATGGTAATCGTTATTGAAAAGTCAGTGCCCTCAATTATACTGACAATAGTTTCAACCTTAGAATTCAGTTTCTACCCTCAGGGTTGCAGAGGTCAGATGCCAGTCGCTCCGTGTAAAAACTGTTCTTCAGGTAAAACAGGGTGGAACTAGTAGCCGACCCCAAAAATAGTCTTGGGATAAGGCTAGGAAGAAAAGAAAAAAAAAGTTGGCTGTGTAAAAAATATATGGTTTGTTACAAGTCCTAAGTATTTTTCATTACTTATAAGTTTGATTTCTCGTTTCCAACTTTCATTGTGATAATAAAGCAATTAGACCGGCTTGCAAATTTAAAAAAAATCCCAAATGTTATGGTTTAAGACTTTACTTAATATAAAAAAACTTAAATAATGAGTGACTTGATACAAATGCCAAATTAATTTACAGGAAAAACAAGAGGATTCCAGTTAAGAGCGGGAAGCTAATAAAGGGAAAGAAAAAGTTTAAGATGAAGTTTTTCGTAGCTAAGAATATTTTCCTTATGAAAACATCGAGAGAGTTAGTTCAGATTGCGCTACTTTATTCTACTCGCTACTACGATAATGAATTTACTCTTTATTCTTCACTAAATTACCCTGTCTTACTATATTTTTAGCTTTATATATAATACAAGCAGTAAAACTTTGAAATAATATTTTTTTGTAAAAAAGTGCTAGTAGTGGCTTATCTATGCCACTACTAGCAGTTTGTGTTGAAAAACTTCATCAGGGACTCATAACATACGTTTTGAAGAAATTTAAAATGATAAGTGAACAATAATGGAATACTTTCATTGGGGATGCATCGTAAATAATAACAAACTGGCACTTTTAATTATTCATGGAAACCGATTCAAGCATGATTACCTCTACGGCCTTACGCAGCAACCGTCTTAGTATCATTTCAAATCCTTGGTATCTAGGAATTGAAGATTTTGAACAATGATACAATTAACGCTTAGTTTTACAGTTTAGTACTGACAAGATACCATAAACTGAAAATAAGCACTGGCTAGTAATCCAGTTCAAAGCTCACACAGCGTCACGTCAGCGTCTAGTAGGCTAGTATAGAAAAAACTTTTTGATTCCTTCACATAAGGATTTTAATTGTAGAGTGGAAGATTTTTTTACTTATCATCAAAGCAGACTTTAATTACCTGTTCATACTATCACCAAGAGTTTTTAATAAAAGGCGTGGCATTCTTTTAGTTTTGTATGTCTTGTCCTTTATAGTGACGTATGGCACGTCTATTATATATTTTTCTATTTTAATTATACATATTATATAGAAGTAGGATATTAATATACGTTGACAATAAAGAGCCAAATTCTTTGATCACATTTTGTTACGTAGTATATCAAATATCCGATACCAAGTTGATTCTACAAAGGTTCTAAAAATAATTTTCCTACCCTATTTACGTAGAAACGTGAGTGTTTTGGGACTAAATACGTAGAAGGACTATTTATAGCTGTGACAACAAAAATTACAACATTATTTGACTATTTTAAGTTCATTTTCTCTGACCTTTTATCACGTCCTCTCGCCTTAACGGAACTGCGTGCGATGACTCACCATCTACGCGATATCTGCTCACCAGCCAACCAGGAACTATTTCATCGCTGCCATGTACATTCGAAACGTGAATTTTTTTTAAAGTATCAGAGCTCCTATAAGATTGGTTTTATTTCGTAAGCTCCATAAATCAAGTGATGGGTGGACAGCCATGATGCTTATCGTAGGAAATAGTTGTAAAAGCACATCATGCTTTAATAAACTTGCACTGCTAACATGTATTTACTTGTGCAGTTTCTGTTTCAATAATACAACATTGTCGGCATAGAATTGGTGCTTCTCTCATATTATAAATATTTTGTGTTACTTTAAATGCCTCGTTGGTCTCGCGGTTGGCGTGAGCGACTGCTGATCATGAGGTCTCGGGTTCGATTCCCGGGTCGGACCAAATGTTTGTATGATCTACAAATATTTGTTTCGGAGTTTGGGTGTGTTCTATCTATAATATGTATGTATTTACAAAAAAAAAAGTAAATATGTATTTGTATCAGTTGTCTAGTACCCATAACACAAGCTCTGCTTAGCTTAGGACTAGATGGCGTTGTGTGTTTAGATGTCCGAAAAAATAAATAAATAAAATAATAAATATTAACATTTTAGTAAATGGTATTTTTACGTTTAATGTACACTTTGTTACTTAATTTACTGTGAGTGCAACTGCCACATATATGGCCATTTGACATCACAAATTGGGCAGAGTCTATTCTGTACATAAATATCAATATTTCTAAATAAACAGAGTACATAATCGTGACCATCATAAAATTGTTTTCGTAAGCAGTCAGGATCGTAAATCTTTAATACTTTAAAAGGGATGGCAAAATAAAAATGTATTAGATGAAGCTGAGGTAAATATATCGTGTATGGAAATCTGTCTCTTAAATAATAAGAGTATTATCTATAAATAGCCTTTTAGATGTGGTAGACACTTTAATGTGGTTCCGCCGCAATAAGTAATTTAAATTAAGTAAAAAGCAAGTACCCAGTTTTCAATATATACATATTTTGGACATCTGACACACAATGTCTATTAAAATAATAAACAAATAGCTTTTTTCTCAAGTAGAACTTTTTTATGTATGGCCCTGCCAAAATGACTCTACTCTGCCTGATGGAAAGCATAAGCACAATCCAAGAGTGGTGGTCACCATACTCATTGCGAATGCAGACAATGCAACAGTGCAGCATGGTGACCCACACCATGGCGCACTGTTGTACTCTAGTTGCTCGGTTCCAAAATATCATTCCTATGGAGATGAACCGGCAAGAAACTCCATAAGTTACGAGTTTTTCCTATGAAAGCTAGATTTACTGACAGAATACATAATATATGTAGGTACTTTTTTGTAAATAGGAATACATTATACATAGAAAAGAGCTCTATTCAGAAACAACTGTATTCAAATTATACGAACATATAGTCATATTCAACCCGAGAAGGTACCCCAGAAGAAGAGATACTTAAACTGTTATCTTTAAAACTGTAAGACCAAAGTCTTATTGTTAAGTAAGTTTCAAAAGACAAAAATATAGGAGAAAAAGTAAATTAAAAGTACAAGTAGTATTAGGTCATGTTGAACCACACAAACATACATCTAATGGACACCGAGTAAACCCAGACTTGGTACAATTATCTGTGAATCGCACAAATAATCTTCTTCTCTAGGGAATCTTGAGCAATCTGTGCAGTCCATCTAACTAACTCGGATCAATTGTCAGATTAGTTGTTCTTTCTGCAAATAAATGTTTTATTTTGGTCTTATTGTCTCTTGTTTGCAATACATTTTATATTATTACGATTATCATTCGTAAATTCAAAAGAAAAAAAGTAATGTTAAGAGGTTTACTGATAAATTGTATTATTATACAAATTATCTTTAGAATATAAAAAACTTGTTAATCTTTAGCCAAAATATGGTTATGAAATTTATAAACAAGAAATGGCTTTATATATGGTATTTTATTTTGTATTTAATATAGAGCTTGTATAATTACACAGGTTAATTAGATTTTTTTTTTTTTTTTTTTTTAATATTTCGGACATCTAACACACAACGCCGTCTAGTCCCAAACTAAGCAGAGCTTGTATTATGGGTACTAGACAACTGATATGAATACTTATATACTTTTTTTGTAAATACATACATATTATACATAGAAAACACGTAAACTCCGAAATAAACATTTGCAGATCATACAAACATTTGTTCCGACCCGGGAATCGAACCCGAGACAGCAGTCGCGTACGCTACCACTGCGCCACCGAGGCAGTTAATCTAGTTTAAGTTAATTAAATTAATGTCATTAAAAATGTACATTTATTAAGTCTTTGTATTAATTGGATTACGTTATTAAAAGGAAGTATTTTACCTAAACGTGTACTTAAAATAAAGAGTTATAATTTTTTCACGACACCCCTTTTTTAAAACAATCGAAATCATTACGCATAAATCTCATTTTATTGAATATTTTGTCAGTCCCCTTAGATTTCGACATTCAATAGAATAATTTCTCTCCTTGCATTAAATTTGGAGGTAGCTTTAAAGGTGAAGAGTCCAGCCGGGGTGTACTCGCCTGCCTTTCAATAATAACTTTTTATTGCCACGAAGACGGCATTCAAATTGCCCAAACTGGAAATGTAATGGGATTATCACTGATCCGAAACGATGAAGGCCTCCCGTGTAGTACGTAATAAAATTTACGAAATGCGCCCAAAAACATCTAAAGCGTAGACTGTGAAACATTTAACGTCATATTTATTTTTGTGATATGTTATTTCATGTCCATTATATTCACATAAAACATGTAAAGTTAGTCAATAAGTAATAGCAGTTGACTTATCAATTTTATAAGTGTTGATCGTACTGAAAAGATGTTGCTCGTTAAGGAGTTCTTCAGCTATTCTTCAAATAATAGGTCTTTACCTATGAAATTTCCGTTTTGTATGCCGTACGCAGTACAAAATGCCTTTGAAGAGATTGTTGCCTCCCGTCCAGCTGATTTTTACAAGAAATCAATAAACTGCCAATGCGTTGGCAAAGATGCGTCGATTGCATGGGTGATTACTTCGAATAGCAGAAATAAAAAAATAAATTAAAAATAAGTACTTTTACTTATTGCATACAAAACGGCAATTTCATAGGTAAAGACCTTTTATAATATCACGAACATATCTTATCAATCTTACTAAAGGTAAAAAAACACTTAGTTATAGTCAGTATTAAATCATTCCAGTTGGCGTAGGGTTTTGATCAATGGTCTGGATGTGTTAATAACAGCAGTTCCCGGATCCCTCCTATCTCAGGCGCATAGCGGCACGCCGTGTGGTTTTAGTTGGTTCAATTCCGACACACCGCCCCGCCGCAAAACTCCACACTTAAAAAAAAACAGTGGTTTTTATTACTACTTTCATAGATGGTCTACAACAAATACCCCTAAAATATCTACAAAAAATACCTTTATTTTATTTTATTTTATTTTATTTTATTTTATTTTATTTTATTTTATTTTATTTTATTATAATATTTTATTTTATTAATTACATATTTATACAATAAGTAATTCTTAACCAATCTTTAAGTATTCTTTTAAGGAATCAGGTTTGAATTAGATTAATAAAATATTATTCATATAATCATTTGCTTAACTCTATTAAGTCAAAATATTCTCTCTCTTTTAATCCACTTTCGCACTTGAAAACTCGAAAAAGCACACACCGACAAGTGACAATATCATTTTATAATTTTTCAACACCTTTGTTCAATAATACAACTATTAACATAGGTAGATCGTTGCTCGATAAATTTAATTTCTTAAAAAAAAGACAATAGAATATATTTTTTTTCTCAAATGGTCAAACTTTTGTATGATACTTCAAAGCTTTAGCGTATTCGAATAATCAATTCAGTTTACTTTCACAGAGTAGGATATAACAAAGATATATTTGTATATTTTGTGTCATAAAGATTTATTTGTACTGAATAATGCATGAGACTGGTGTCTAAAAGACTTAAATCTACAAAACTTTGAAATAGACAAGAAAAATTAAATTTACAAATTGCGGTGGAATATTCAATTCAGGTTTTCAATCAAATATTCTGAACTAAGTTAATGGTGAAACATTTCGTTTCGTTAGACTAAGATGATTTGGGTTATTGTAATAGGTATGAATATATCATTTTCAAGTTTATTTTCATGTGGTTTTCATAAAATATTACCAGACTTCAGTTTGAGTTGTTGATCCTTAATTTGAAAGTAATTCAGATAAGGTATGTAAATAGCTTTAGTAAATTAGTAAAATGCCTAATTAGTCAACTATACCACTAATATGATGATGTGATCTAGTGCTAATAAGTAGACGTAATGCATTCCTGTAGTACATACGAACTATCATTTGTTTTCATAGATATTACGTCAAACAAAGTCACTCGCACATAACCTCTAACTTTTTAACTTATTTTCATTCACCTGGGAAATCTTTAAAATTACAAGGTAAAAAGTTTTGTATATTATTTCACACAATGCAACTCTCTCTTCGAAACTCCTTTAGATTGTTCATGTTTTAAATAATTAATATTTAAAGGTTAAGAGGTGAAATCCAGATATGAAATACTATCATTTAACTTATCCTATGGTAACGTAACGTTATGTATATGTACGTAATCTAGATACCTAATTAAAGGGTCAAACATTATCAAAGTTATCTTTCTTTCAATCAATTAGTAAACGGTCAACTGTATTCAAGTTGTCCTTATTATAAAGATATTTTTATTTTGCAATATATAATCGAAGTTATGATTTCCATTGAATTCAAACCATACTCCAACTTATACACAAGTTGTGAAGTATTTATGCTCTTTATGGTTTATTTCAGTGGAAGAACAGACTATTTATATTATTATTTATCAAATATCTTACTATTACATATTTCACTGCGGGTTATCAAAATACAATTGTTGAGCGAAGACAATCAAACTTCATATATTAAACATTATTGCAAGCCACGTAACGTCCATTTGGGAGAGATAAGAAAGAAAAAATACTGGAATGTGAGAAACTTGTACGCAACAGCTATTCATTTCAGAATCTCATGACTATAGTCCCTCACAGAACATTTAATAAAACTTATTCACTAGGAGATACTAAATTATTACTGTGTAGTATCTACTTTTTTTTTTGTTGGGACTATTCCTGCCCACATGCCCAACACTGTAACTCCTGTACTCCAGGATCAACAGCGGTGACCCACGAACACACCGAGTTGTTACACTCGGGAAGTCCCAAGAAAAAAATAACTGTCTTGGAACCCGCAACGAAATTAATCAGAAGAAAAAATAGGAGGAGTTGGAAATATGATAAGTCCACTTCCCTCCTTAGCAAAGCGGGTAGTATCTACTTGTGATAACGATATGTAAAATAATTCATACAAGTTTTTTGTATTTACAAGATCCAAAATAAACTTTGAATAGACTTCTAAAATTTCTCCAAACTATATTTTCAAACGTATATAAATGTCATAAATACCTACATATTCGTGAATATAGGCGTGATGTCTGTTTTGTCATGAAATAACTTGGCATATAACTTTTTTATATGCCAAGTTATTTCATGACAAAACAGACATAGCAACGAAATTACCAAGTTTGCTACTCTGGTAATAATCTAGTTGACGTAATAAGTAGTCGATTTATAGATTGGCTTTAACTTGAAGGAATACCGCATCCACGCCTGTTGACATCCAACCCGGGACCCCCTCTGATACACTCCCCTACATTAATTGCCACAAGTTTTCCGCGCAGCAGGCACTAAGTCCGCCTAATGCGAGACCACCACCAACTTTCACTCGTTCTTCTGTAATTACTTTTATTGCTTTCTTTCCCCATTTATTCATGGAATCCGCATCCTCTTATTAAAATTTTGCAGTGAAATAAATGTTTTATCATTTCACTGTTTTGAGAGTATTCAAGATTTGTTTATACGAGGCTTATTTTATTAACTTTTTTGATTATACAAATAGTGCCATCGATTTGAACAACTTCAATTTTTCAAATATCTATAGTTTTGTGCCAGAATTATTCGTAAATACCGAGATTTACTCTATCCATATAAGTGATTAGTTCAACGTAAGTTTTCTCGTAGAAAATCATTATCAATAAACACTTTTAAAATAACCTAAGATAACTTTAATACATATCAACGTAAGCTGCAAAAATACGTAGTAGTAACGTTTGCTTGTTTAAAACTAGTCGTAAAAAATTCAGTCATCATTAAAAATTGTTTTACATATATTTTGTTGGACTATTGTTGTGACTGATACCTGTCATAAGAGTATCAAGAACTCTAATTTATTAATTATTTTTAAATAAAAAATAGTTCAGTATTATATCCGAAGGAACTTTTATTATTGCAATTTATTATTATTGTAAGAAAAAGCTAAATCAAGCAGTTTAAATCACAAATGGGATCGTGGTTCACTACTTGATGATATATGAAACACACTTGTAATTTTGCATTGTGTCCAATCATTTGCTTGTTTCTCTAGGTTTTATAACTTTCGAGTCCATATCAGCTCTTGGAATTACCATCAGCCTACATAAAATTGTAGTAGAAATATACCAAGTAGGTAAGTGATATGCTACCGGCTTTTGTGGACTTTAGAGATCTACTAAAGAATTCACATAATAAACTCCAAACGATTACTTCTATAGCTATTTCAATTTCCGAAATAGCGTTCTTTTAAATTTTTTTTTTTATAAAAAATATTAACCCGACTTCGTTAAAACTTTTGCTATTTATATAGCCTATGACACTCGAGTTATTATTACAACTTTATTGACACTTCATTCATTAAAATCGGTTTAGTAGTTTAAGCTCTACGGTGGAAATATTACAATGCCTTTTGTATATTCGCTTCACCATACTCAGACTGAAATTGTAACGATTTGAAAATAACACAAAGTTGTTTTTTTCATGATTATTTACTAGCTAACCCGACGAACTTCGTACCGCCATATTTACATATCTGTCTCAGCTTCCCACAGGCAGTGTACAGTAGCGGACAAAAAAACTTTTCCCGTTATCTTTTCATTTTTGTTATACACAAACCTTGTCCTAACAATAACAAACACATAAAATATATGTATATATATAATTTTGTGCAGCGAATCGGAAGTTATGTGCGTACATACATTTCGGCGATTTATTTATATTTATATAGATTTTCGCGATTGGCGAGGAATAATATATATACTTTTTTTTTATGTAATAGGCGGGAAAACGAGCAGACGTGCCCGATGGTAAGCGATTAACGCCGCACATGGTGGACACCAGCAACACCAGAGGCGTCACGAGTGCGTTGTCGACCTTTGGGGTATGGGGGGTGGGAGATAGGGTAGGGGGGTATGGGCCTCCGGTATCCTCACTCACTCGGTGAAACACAGTGCAAGCACTATTTCACACCGGTTTTCAGTGAGGCCTATATGTGAGCATATCGACGTAGGAATGCATATTTGCTGTAAGTAGGCATATTGCAATTGTTCACCAGAGCCAAAAAACTTTATTGATTTCGGAAAAAAATTAATAGTTTCTGACCTATCCATGATATTGCTACCATTTTTGGAACATAGGTTTATTTAACTGCCAGTCACCATTTGCAATGTAAACTTTTTATCCAAAGTTACTATAAGTATGTGTTTGGCTAGTTACAGCAATCAGTTTTTTAAATCACATACCTTTAAAACGCTGTAACTAAGGAAGAAAAATGTACGCGTAGATGGAAATATTATCAATTTACAGGCGGTAAATGTGCTGTATGCAGTAAATTTATTTATATGGGTACTGCAATTCAAGGTGTAAGATTAAATTTATAATTATGATTAGATCTAGAAATGCAGTGGGTTAGTTGGTAATGTAATGTTTGGTTGAAATAAAATTTCGTAAATGGTTAATTAAATAATTATTTTATTTTATTTTCTTTTACAATTGTAGGAAAACTTACTTATGGTCTTTTAAATTGTTGAAACAAAATTTTAAACTCTAATTATACTGCCAGAACTTCTTTTCAACAATACAATGAATTAAGAAAGTATTTTCCTCTTATATATAAGAGATAAAACATAAAAAAATACAAAAAAATAAGGCTTTAAAACTAATTAATAACGCTAGATGTAAATAAAAACATTGTATGCAATCAAAAAATATTTATTTAAAAGTAAAAAACAGAAACTTAGTAGCAATTTGCCTTATTTTAGAACGAAAATACAATTATAATTGAAACTTAACATGAAGACATTGTGTTCAATCAAAAACATGTAATAAGGGAAAGGTAGTAGAGCCACGCTGATTTCAGCACGAACGGGCTGGCTCGACTGGGGCGGGACTACCCTCGCACAGAAGACCAACCTAAAATGACAGCATTCGTGCTGTCGTGTTTCGTTGGTGAGTGCGAGACTGGAGGCCCATAGATGCAGGAGTGACGGTTAACGTGATAAGTGTGTGAGCGAAAGAGTGCTCGCGAAGTCATAGTAAGGTTGGATCGAACCGTCGGCTAGGGAGACCCGTAGAAACGGTGGTGCCGCTGGCCGCCCGCGGCATAGAGAGGGATCCAACCACGGCTAACCACGCTGGGAGGCTGCCCCGTCAGGTCGTGCATAATCCACGGAGTGGCTCGTCGTGCCGGTTGGTGACCGGACGGTGGGACCAGGCGACCATTTCCGGGAGGACTCAAGAACTACGCACCAGAGTTGTCTCCCGTACTGACACCCTTGTACCGCCTGTCCTATTCTTCAGGACTTGTTCCGGGGGCTTGAAGAGAGGCGAACGTTCAACCTATCCCCAAAAAAGGTGACCGTTCAGACCCGGCTGATTACCGACCTATAGCCGTAACTTCCATTGTCTGCAAGGTGCTCGAACGAACTTCAACAAGCAATTGGTCCTCTACCTGTAAGATCACTCCTTGCTAAATGATCGGTAATATGGCTTTAGGCCGAACCGATCCACGGGTGATCTTCTAGTGTATGTCACTCACCTTTGGGGTGAAGCTATTGATGGTCATGGGGAGTCCTTGGCCATTAGCCTCGACATGGCCAAAGCTTTTGATAGGGTTTGGCACCGCTTGCTTCTCTCCAAACTTCCCGCAGTCGGCCTGCCTCCCAAACTCTGCACATGGGTCTCCGCATTCCAGCACCAGCGCCGCAGTAAGGTCCTTTGCGACGGTGCGGCCTCTGATTATCGGCAGGTAAACTCTGGTGTACCTCAAGGCTCTGTCCTGTCGCCCACGCTGTTGCTTCTGCATATCAATGACATGTTGGCCCTAGGCCATACATTGCTATGCAGACGACAGTACAATTCATGGGCGATATTTTGGTCACCCTACAGCCAAGTCTGCAGGTATTGAGGATAAGCGACAGGATTTTGTCGCTGAGCTCAACCTGGTCCTAAGCCGCATCTCTCAATGGGGCACTGAGAATCTGGTCGAGTTTAACGCCAAGAAAACACAGGTGTTCGCGTTATCTACCAAAAAGTCTCCCTTCCTTCCCTTCTCCACTTTTCGGAACACTCAACTGCCCCTACAAGATAAGCTCGGTATCCTGGGTATGGATGACTGCCATGACCTCAACATGCGTGAGAACATCGAAAGCGTCATTAAAGCGGCCTCGCGAAAGTTAGGTGTACTTAACAAGGTGAGACGCTTCTTCTCGCCCGGGCATCTGTGTCATCTCTACAAGACCCAGGTTCGCTCGTGCGGGGAGTACTGTTTTCATCTATGCGATGGTGCCGCACAGTATCTGTTTGACGCTTTCGATCGGTTGCAGCGGCGAGCAGTCCGCATCATCGGTAGTCCCGAAGCCACCGAGTTTCTTGAACCTCTGCAGCTGCGAAGAGATATCGCCTCTACGGCAGTCCTCTATCGCCTGTATCATGGAGAGTGTTCTGAAGAGCTCTTCCAACTGGTTCCCCCTTCTCCATTCCTCTACAGGACAACACGTGCTGGCCTTCGCAGTCACCCTTTTAGAGTAGAAGAAATATAAATGATTTATCAAAATGCATTATCTCAAATTTCTAAAAAACCGTGTGTCTAAAAGTACGTGATGATTTGCTGTAAATAACGAAAACTAAAACGATAGGTTCCTTAAACTTGCTGTAAGTAAACGAATGTAAAAATCACACACCGCAAATATGCTGTAAGTAGCGTAAAGTTTTTAAATGGGAAGAAGTAAGTATTTGTAAAGCAAAAAATGCAGTCTTTCTTTTGCTGTAAGTATAAAATGTCTAAAATGACTGGATTTTAGCCTACATACAGCATTTAATCTTGCTAAAAAAAATATAAGTACGGGCGTTTTCAACGGCGTATGTAATTTTTTTTTCATCGTAGAGCCACAGGACCCGGGTCAGTCGATGCGGCTTTTTTTTCTGATTCTAATGATGGTAAAAAGTCACTTTAGGTATTTTGTCTACTTACAGCAAATATGCTTTCCTACGTCGATATATAGCTGTATGCTTTATAATTCTGTATATTTTATATCTAATTTGGAGATAGATAGGTATTCTTTATTTCATATAATCGTTAGGAAAAATACAATTTAAAAGGTAAAGAAAAAAATGGTACCTGTACAACGATCGTCTAACTCGAAGTCTGAGCAATTTTTATAATTAATTAATTTGTAGAGCATATTTACAAAATATTTATGTTGATAACTTAATAATACATTTCATAATTGCAGATTTTATACAGAAACAAATGCGTGCACTATATAAACATACACCATTCCAAGATTCTTCGCTTAACATGTAAATAGAACTAGTGCATCATCTGCAAACGCTTTGCATCGTACTTTTTCGTCAATTTTTTTTATTAATTTAATTTAAGCAAACCTATAATGTTTTGTACAATAATAATACCTAAAGATCAAATATATATTATTATTAAGGTCACACCTTTTGCCATTGAATATTAAACAATTAATAAATATATATATATATATACGTTTTTGGCCGTATATTATTACAGTCAATAATATAATTAACATTCATACGTGTATAAACATAGCAAAAACAAAACTAGCGTAATTCAATTTATGCAAAACACGATGTCTGCCTTATTCGGCTTCTATACACCATTTGTTAGAAAGGTGACCCGGATAAAGGCGTCAAATTACCAACGTCAAATTCCAGTGTCACCTGAGCCGGGACGGGCTGCTGCCGCCATTTTTATCCTATTCTGAGTTAATATTCCGTGGACGTCCGCCGGGAGCTGCCCATGTAACGGACACCCCTGAATCATGAAGCTACGAATTACAAAGTTTCTTTACCGTCCAAGATTTATTTCTTATTTGACAGAATGTTGTTTGAATTATGTTTGTTATGGTGTTTCTTCTTCGTTCAATATTAAGTTTTCCTTAATAGGTAACTGTATTTTTATAATAAATTTGTATTCCTAATAAGAAGATAAAAAAAGCTTTTAAAAACCTAAAAAAATAATAATATGTTGTAACCCCTGAACCTGTCAGGCTGGTCACCTCACCGACTAAATCAGCCTAAGAGACAATGAGATCCCAGGGCGCCGTAAAAAGATATTTGTTAAATAAATTTAGACAAAGGTAGAAAATAAAAAAAGTTAAAAAAAAGATAATATGTGTGGATGTGTGTGTTTGGGATACCCAGGGTGCTCTTTAGAAGAAACAATACTCCTCAGTGATACATACATATATTTCAAAGGTTCTTGTTTCACACTAATAATTACAATTGTATTTTTAATGCCTAAGTGGGTTAACACAAAAAAAAAAAAATTACATAGAAAATACTCTTCAATGCCGCTGCAGTGCAGACAGACACCCAGAAGATCTTTCAACACCCTCCAGACCCTCGGGTCTATTAGGGCTTCTATTGAAAATCAGCAATAAATAAGAAATTGTAACACCTTATGTGGGTGCTAAGTAAATATAAATACTTTTAATTCTACGTGACCGAGTGAGCAATCCTCAGGACACGGAAGCGAGCCAGGTGGTGGGCTGCGGGCTGCTATGAAGATTTCTCTGCCGGGATTTATCCACACAACCCAGGATGTGCGCTCCTTAATCAAATGGTTCTGTCCGGAACCATGAACCCTACACAGAAAATACATCTCCTAGACACACATTCAAAGAAATAAAGATATGGTTAAGATTATTTTATAGGTTATATTTGATTTTTACCTCAGTCGGGGAATTGAAGATTACAGCAGCTTTTCACTATTCACAGCGAACAACAATCACAAGGTTTTTGCAGGATTATCACAATAAGAGCAGAGAAGATAGACAGTGAACCTGTGATCGACTAAATCCTGTCTTTTAAAGGATTTGAACCGAAACTTCTAGAATTTCCCACTACTTTCGGCTAAAATGAGTACAACACACTCCGATATATTCTAATATAAAGACACCATTTTGAAAAGTAAACAATTGCATATAACTTAATACTAAAAATGATATTCTTAAATTTTGAAAGATGCGAACTGTCAACAATGCTTTGTATGACGCAGTGTAGAATAACGCCATCTGGTGCCTCTTGGGTGAACTGATCGGCCAGTCGATCCACTCGCAAGGGCGTAACACACCGTGAGGGCGCTGTGCTCACCTTCTTGTTGATACAACTACAATTAAATCAAATTAAGAAAAACAAGTGCTACAATGTCTATAAAAATAGTTTCATATGAATCCTGAGTGGAACTACTTAAAATTCAACATAAATCATATTTCGTAAACTAAAGTAAGCTTTAATTCATCTTCATTAGCCGTATGACTTTATATATACAATCATAATATTCAAAGTAACTTTAACTTTGTCATTTATAGTTAATAGTTTTTTGATATTTAAGAGTCACATAAAATATTATGTGCATCTTAGACAGACTTATGAAAAAAAAATTATGTAATGCTTAAACAAATATTCAATAATATACTGATGGAAAATAGACTATAAATTACTACAACCATTTTTCATCTTTCTAAAATTCGCACGACAAGAATCAACTGGCCAAAACTATAATTTAATAGTACCTATGTAGTATATCCTTTCCTCGTAGTAACAAAAATAATTTTAAACTCATAACATTAGTGATGCAGTATACAGTCACAGTTAAATATGATCATAGTTGTAAAATGTATATTTAACACATTGTATGAGACAGCAAAGACGTAGCAATGTACAGAAAATACCACATAGCGTTATGTTATCCAGCCCGTTGCCGCATCGTGGCATTTATGTAATGTGTAACTTATTTTCCATCTACTCTCCGTCTACATTTTAATTTCTTATTTCACTACTCTTAATTACAACGTAATTTTTTTCACCTACGCATATTCATATATTTGGTTAGTTTCATGACTCCATGTAAATGGTAATTTTCTTTGTTACCTACCGTATCAATTCAAATAAGATCACTGTCATTTCATTGCTTTCTATCTCATTCAATTTTCATGAAATAGGCTAAGAGGCTATCGAATTGTTATATAATATATTTATTCTTTTTCTAAGGGTGGTTGTTTCTTTTTTTGTATGGCCCTGCTAAAATTACTCTATTTTGCCTGATAGAAAGCATAAGCAGAATCCAAGAGTGGTTGTCATCATCCTCGTTGCGAATGCAGACAATGCAACAATGCGGCATAGGGACCCATACCATGGTGGCCTAGTGATGCTTCAGAATTATTGGGTTTTTGGTCTCGCTTTCACGAACGGAACACGACTACACGAACGCTGTCATTTTACGTGAATCTTCTGTGCGAGGGTAGTACCGACCCGGTCGAGCGGGCCCGTTCGTGTTACAATCAGCATGGCTCTACTGCCTTGAAAATTTTCCCTTTACTTCAACTTAAATGTGTCAATGAGGAGACACATACACATATCATGACACATCTCCGTACTGATTTCATTAATTAAACACGAATAGCAATTCGAATAGCAGGGCTATTAAAGAATACATTTAAAAGCATACAGTAAAAATATACATAAATAAGACTGAATACAATTAATAATTGTATTTGTCGAATACATCGAACAAGCAAATTAAAGGTTCCAATGAAGTAAAAGTTACTAATTCTATACTCATGGATAAAGCCCTCGTGCCTAATCATAGCTAAATTAAGCGGCTTAAGATATAGAACATAAGATTGTTACGACAGCTAATTAGTTAAGAGATTTTAAATCTACTCTGGATTAAAAATTCACTAACAGTCCTGATACTAATACTATATCCTCTTAAATATAATTATTTTCCAGACACAAAATAAACAACAACAGACTATCGCAGTTAGAAGAGTTTTTATTTCAGAGCCGTGTAACAGCTCTGTTGATAATGTACGACATAAATACATAAAAGAACATTTAAAGGATCATTTATGATTTTACATAAGAATTCATTCTGAGAGTTTTAACCAGGTATGGAAATATTTTGTAATAAACTTGTAGTAATTTTATATATTTCCAACTAGCATTTATTTTGAACAAAATTTAATAGTTAATTAAAAATCTACCATTCTTCATCCACCCTTTTCATCAGAATATCGTTAAGAAAAGTATAAGACTCATTAGAATAAATTATATGAGCTACTAGTAGACTGAAGTTATTGAGTTGATTTGAGTATTGTACCATTTATCTTCTGATTTGTCCAGGGTTCAAAATGGTCTGAGAGGGATCCGGATGTGTTAATAACAGCAGTTCCCGGATCCCTCCCGTCTCAGGCGCAGATTCAAAGTCAAAGTCAAAAATATTTTATTCAAATAGGCACTTTTTTTACATGCTGTCCGCAAATCCCGGCGTGGCGACGGCCCGCGGGTGTTTCCAAACATATAACTATATACATATTGTAGACTACTACATATATTTGTAGAGATATTAAAATGATCGTTAGAAAAATCCTTAAATGTGAAAATAACTTTAAAATTACAAGCCCTTCAATCACAGCCTGAGTTTACTAAATAAAGTGTTAATGACTTCGCATTAAAACTATGAAAACATGACACAGAAAAGAACACAATATTGAAAAGTAACTCTTTGTTCTATTGTTAACGAACGCAAAAAAAAGACGTACACCACATTGTTAGCAGACCTGGCTCAAAATATACAATTTCATTACGTCCCACGGGTGTCGTGAATGCCGTGAGCGGCTTCTAAGGATTTATATCAGGAGGGTAGACTGCAACATTCACCTATTTGCTAATAACGTAGTATTGCAGCCACAAAGCCTGCAAACATTGCGTAATGATTAAGGTATTACGTTTTCCAGAACCCCTCGCTGTCTATTTATTATACATAAAGTACATTATACAATACAATCTCATTGCCTAAAGCGTACCATTCTTTACGAGATATGTGACCAGAAAAAGCACATTTATGGTGCTTCAAAAAGTACTGTATATTAACTTATTATTTAGTGTGATCATTATTTTACACTTAAAAAAAATATTTTCATAACGTAGAGTCTGAAGTCATTAATATGAAGAAACGGGGATTGACATTTCATAATACTTTGATCAATTTAATGTTTTAGTTAATTGGACAGGCTGTATTATGATATGAGTATTCCAAAAACTAAGAAAACAACATATTAACATGTGACAAAAGACTTCTCCTTTTAATAAAAAAAAGTAACGTAGTAATTGCCACGCTAGCAATATGTTCTAGCTGCACGATGCCAAGAAGAAAAAATAAATGATTCATAACATCACGAAAAAGGAAGTGAAATCGGAAAATTTATGCAAAATCGGCCAACTTGGGGGACAATTGAATAGTGATTAAATAGCGAATGAATTCAGCGAAAGCATTGTCCTTACCATGCACCAACTGCATTCAATGGGTACACTGTCCAATATAGTTTATTCAATGACGTGATTTACATTTATTGCTCAGCGGAAAAAGACTCACTCAATTTAAATATTGTAAAGTCAAGAAGAAAATGTGTGTATTTTATCAGGGCACGTAACTCATTGGTAACAGCACCAAATATATAGCAAATTAAAGCAATCCTAGGCAGGTTATTATATGTTGGTGACCATTCCTGACATATTAAATCCCCTCCGTACCTCAAAAAAGACGATTCGGGGTAAACGAACCGGGGACCGACGAGGATGTTAAACGGTTGACCACAGACGCATTACATAATTAACTGTATAGGTTTAGATCCAACACTAACCTTTAACCACTAACGAATATTTAAGAAAGTTACGAATGAATTGATGTGGGCTGTCATTTTACGTGAGTGCATTTAAAAGAAACAAGAACCCTTACACAATCATCCCTTTTTTTGAACTTAGGCAAATATTGAGATGCAACCTCAAATATTGTTTTATATACATATTATAAAATCGTAACTGGTCACTGTCTGTTAATGGAAGATATTTAAGAAAAAATAAGAAATTTTTAAGAACGTAATATAATCCAAAACAATGATTTTCATATTTTTCTGTCTGTTTGTCTGTATATCTGTACGTTTGTGCGTTAATCTCAGAAATTGCCTAACCATTTTGAATTAATTATGTTTTGCAGTTTGCTCCACTTAACATTTAGTAATTGTTGCATTTCAATCGGTTCGCAAATAAAACAGTTATATTAGTTTGAAAAATCATCGCGATAACCTATCGTTACACGGGCGCAGTCGCAAGCAAAAGCTAGTTTAATAGTAATTTCTATACGAACATTTTTGGCAATGGTTGTTGGCGAACAGGTATAGGTATATCCGAAAACAGTTTTTATACAGAATTATAATACCCTAGTATTGGTTGGCTCGAGATCTGATGGTATAAAGGTTGAATTTCAGCTTTAATGCAGTAAACTTAAAGAATGCCCCAGATTAATTTTGGAAAAAAACTTATGTCCATATAAAAGGAATTTTATGTGTATAGGTTTATTTGTGTTTAATTGTAACCACCCGCCCTTCATCGTCCGTGTTCGTGCATGCGTTGTGAGCGATTGACCCGGTTGATTGCATGCGTCACCTGTCAGCTTACTATTGTTATTACAATGAAATGTTTGTGGGTAAATATCAGCTTTATTTTGAGTATGAGAAATGGGCAATAATAAAGTCAATTAATAATAATACAATTGAGGATAAAGAGCTTTTATTTGAGGTAGACCCTTACATTACAAATGAAAATGTTGAATACCTATAAAGTTATTCATCCTTTTGTTCATGTATTTAGTTTTATATCACTTCAGATCAACAGCTTTTAACAGTCCACTGCTGAATATAGGGCCCTCCTTACCAAGGAGATTTTGGCCTACTTTACCTCTCTGGCCAGACAGGGTCGGTATAGGGTTTGTTTCAAGCTTTCCTTCTGTTTGCAGTGATATTGTCCTGTATAGTTTTCTCCCTTTTTCGCCTCCTACGGCACTCATGGTATAAGCAGCTTATATGATTCATAATTATTCAGTACTAGCTGGACCCCGCGGTGTTACCTGCATTTTTTGTTGCACTGCGGGTAACGCCACGGGATAAAGCTAGCAAATTTTACATAAACAATCTACTAAATAGTCCGAACAAAGCATAAATATTTGGTTTGGATAGCTGAGCCCGTTCTGAGTTATAAAATTACAACGAAAAGTGGCATTGAATTTTATGTATATTGATATATTTGGTAGTATTAAACAAAGTTGTTGTAAACTCTAAAAACTGTAAGAATAAAACAAGTCTAGACATTTTTACATATTACAATTTATTGTAGGTTTAAATCTGGTCATCTCGTGTAGAAGGTAGGGAGCAAAAGAAGTTGACTGATACAAATGAATTTAAATTTGCTGATACATTAAAATCCTGTTTAGAACATAAGTATAGCCGACACATTAAGTCACGTGTGTTAATAAAAAACAAATAGAATAAACGTCACGTTTCTACTTAGCCATACGTTATAATAACACCGAAATCAATTTTAGTTAAAAATATTAGCAAATTAGCAATATAAATCACACTTGTAAGTTCACATGAATAATTATATGACGCTATATGGGTTTGACTTAAGTGTGTCTAAATAAGCTATCGTTTAACTGAGCTTCGCTTTGGATTTATAGACGAACTAGTTTCATCAATCAGCACACACACCGAGCTCGTGTGTATTAAAGGGGAGAGCGTGAGATCCTAATCAGACGATTGTCAAGGCACGTGCGCATCGTGACGTGTCCTGGGAGTCCATTGTGCTCTCAGCTGCTCTCAGTCAACTCGGCGCGCGTCGCACGATACCTGGCCCGTCCTGTTACTGACAATAACCTAGGAATTTTACCTCACTGCACCATAATAGACCACATATACTATTGAATTTATATTACGAATTCTTTCATTATATTTCAATACGCTTTTAGAAAGTTAGAAAGTGTATTATGAGAACTAATCAAATTATATACCTTATCTGATCAATAACATTAAATATTTTTCATACGTATATTCTTCTTATTATTAAACGTATAAGACGCATGTACCAAAACCATTGTGAGGCTACAAATTCAATTTGTAAAAGTTGACAGGTGATAAAAAAGTTTGAGATAGCCATTTTCTTTTAAACATTATCAGTATTTGAAGATCTTTTATCTTTACTTGAGCTTAAACCTGACAAGCCTTTTAGATGTGACGTAGGAGCACTTTGTAGCTCAATAACGCGACTCCATTCAACATGACTAGTGGCCTTGCAGCGCTCCCCTATCGTGAGTGCTTTACAACGGGCTCTCACATGAAGAACCACACGTTATAGTATGTTATAGTTCATCTGATTGTACAATGTGACTGCGGTTCAGGTTTGGTATTTAGCTAAGGTAATTGTGGAGATGGAGAATACCTAATGTTCACTTTTCCTATCTGTTTTATTGCGTCAGATGCGTATCAAATAAAGATTTTATTTGAGTGAAAGTAATATACAATAAGAAAAAATGATTTCATTAATTGTTTTATTTTCAAGATTATTTTGGTAAATCAATTCATATTAACGTAGCATCTACGTGGAATAAGTGAATATTTCATTGTGTACGCTACATATTGTCGATGGCTTGCTTCTTCTCGTGCCATGGGCATTACAGAGATACCCTAGGCTTAGACTACAATATTCATGATACTTAAGTTTACAAAGCTTACTTTGATGTACTAGTTATTAACACTCAGTAGGTTTCAAAGGGTTGACTACAGGCGCGTCATATAACTAGCTTTAAACGTTTAAATCAGATCCTAACTGCAGAATATTTCAAAATACGTTGTGCACTTTTAAAAATTGTAATGAGATGGGTTAAATGGGCGCTGGACGCCTTGACAACGAGTCAACAAGGCCGTCACTTTTATTAAAAATATTTTTTTTTCTTAGCGAAGACGTAAATTAGATAATAATAATTCCGTTTCGTATGTTCAATAAATTTGTAAAATAAATAAGGGTTTAATATTTGGAAATGAAACGAAGTGCATCTATTAATGAAAAAAGTGACGAATAAATAGTGAAAGAAAATTAGTGAGTAATTTATATAAATACTAGAATTCAAACCCGGTTCCGCTCGGGTAATATGTTTATACTACATAACATTAACCTATATTTTTATAACATCACAATAAGAATTTCTGTAGTTATCAGTTCTCAAGGAATATTTTACTTCTTTTTATTGCGCATTTTATTTAAAGAGCAAAGAGTTTTATTTCAGGTGAGTTTAAACAACTATTGGTTCATAGTTTTGAGCTTTCACTTCTGTCGGCAGTTCTCATGACTGCTTTGTGTTTTTTTAACCGACTTTTGTAAGAATATTTTTTTGTCTTTTTACCCAAGTTAAGTATTGCGATGTAACATCAAATATTGTTTTGTAATAATAATTGTCATATGAACATCTTTGGAAATCGTTACAGATAGCTGAGCCTTAAAAGCTTCGCCTTAAAAACGCCTTAAAATATTATCTTTACCGACTTTCGATATCGCATATGTGGATGATAGCAGTCGCTTTGTAAAAATTTGAATTTTAGCGACGGTTGAACAAGTCTTAAAGCGACTACAACAATGAACATGTTGTTGCATGAAATAAAAAGTTTTCCAACTGAAAATTACTTTTATTTTAGAAAACACCATGATGACTATTGATATAAAACTTTAATTATAGAACAGTAAAGTTATCGTTTTATCTTACTCGGAAAAATACGTATTGTATACTTATTTACTCACGAGGTCTTGAATTAAATATTGCGTAATTTACATTTACAAACTCAATTAATGAACTTCACATGAAAAGCCGCCTTAAGAAACCTTTCAAAGTTTCGTGAATAAAATATCGTACGTTACTCAAGATCTTAATTATTTAAATGACGTAATTATTTCATCAAAAGCCTTTTCGTATTGACAACATGACATAACTTTATTAGAAACTTTACCTTAATGACTGTTTGCTAACGAAACATAAACTTGAGTAATAAACCTGCATCTGTCTGCCTCAAGTAATTAACGATTGTATTTCTAACTGCCTCGGTGGCGCAGTGGTAGCGTACGCGACTGCTGTTCTTGAGGTCTCGGGTTCGATTCTCGGGTCGGATCAAATGTTTGTATGATCTGCAAATATTTGTTTCGGAGTTTGGGTGTTTTCTATCTATAATATGTATGTATTTACAAAAAAAAAAGTATATAAGTATTAATATCAGTTGTTTAGTACCCATAATACAAGCTCTTCTTAGTTTGGGACTAGATGGCGTTGTGTGTTAGATGTCCGAAATATTTATTTATTTATTTATTCTAACTCTGTATATCTCCGACACTGATCTAACGATGCTTTTAAAGCAAATAACGATGTTGTTAGCAGTAGAATGTCACAAGTGGGAGATCCAATAAAGCTATACATACAGGTTGTTTTAAATCGATAAATTAAATTAGTCTGTAATTCTAATGCCACTTTAAATATTAAAAATCACTTACCTATTTTCCTCTTTAAAGTTACCGAGGGGTAAAGCTCCTTTTCATAATGATTAGAGGCATTTAATTGTTCAAATTAAAATATCTAATATATAAAATTCTAGTGTCACGGTGTTTGTTACCAAATTTCTTCGAAACGGCTGGACCGATTATTATTAAATATTGTGTGCATTTCGGATAGGTCTGAGAATCGGCCAACATCTTTTTCATACCTCTAAGAGACCTACACCTAATTTATTTTATATTTTTATGGCAAAACAATGTTTGCCGGGTCAGTTAGTAATTTTACAAAAACTAGCTTTTGATCGGTTATCTTAGAATCTTATATAGAATCATACGATCTTCATTGTGAATTTCATCCCAATATGTCAGCGGTCTACCCGTGAAAGCGTAACAAATAGAGTTGCTTTCGAATTAGTGAAAAAATCGAATAAAATAGTTCCAGGAATTAAAGTTTTTATTAAAACCTCACCCTCTATTATAAACAAATCTATGAGATGAGCTGATTAGCAAGTTAAAAGGATGGGTTTTAAGGGCCGCAGAAGAGTTCATTGAATTAAAACAATCTCATTTTCCACTAGGAGTTAGGGCAAAAACCTCATTTTGACAAGTGACGTGCTGTCTCAGCCCTAAATCAAGTTAATTGTTGTTTTCTATTACTACTGAGCTTTTATTACCCACTGTAACATTATATAATTACTTAGATAACATACGTACCTTCTCGGAAATATGTACGGGCTGTTTCTAAACTAATTACGGGTACTTTGAAAGTTTATCTACCCACAATAGGCAATTAAAGAATAAATAGAAACCTAACTAAACGAGAATCAAAAAATTTTAATCAGTACAATTAATTAATATTTTTATTATTCTGTGGCGCAGTGGTAGCGTACGCGACTGCTGTTCTTGAGATCTCGGGTTCGATTCCCGGGTCGGATCAAATGTTTGTATGATCTGCGAATATTTGTTTCGGAGTTTGGGTGTTTTCTATCTATAATATGTATGTATTTACAAAAAAAAGTATATAAGTATTAATATCAGTTGTCTAGTACCCATAATACAAGCTCTGCTTAGTTTGGGACTAGATGGCGTTGTGTGTTAGATGTCCGAAATATTTATTTATATTTACAAAAAAAAATATACATGTATTTATATCAGTTGTCTAGTACCCATAATATAAACTTAGCTTGTGACTAGATGGCGTTGTGTGTTAAATATCCGATATATTTATTATCATTATATTATTCAATTACTAGCGACCCGGTCCGGCTTCGCCTAGAATTCTTTGAAATTCTCGGATTTTCTCTACTAAAATATGTATTTATATATACCTTCCTTCAGAATTACTCTATTTATTGCTGAACTTAATTAAAATCCATTGATTTAAAAAAAAACTAAGTGAACAGAAGCGAAAGCAATTTCAATTTATACTATTACTAATTTTTTAACCGACTTCAAAAAAGGAGTACCATCAATTCAACGGTATTTTTTTTATGTTTGTTACCTCATAACTTTTGACTAGGTGAACCGGTTATTTCTTTTTGTTGAAATTTTGTGATTATGGTTTAGATTTTCGGCAATTTCTAGTTGTAGGTATTTTTACATTCACTATTTGGTTACTTACTTACTTGGCTGGCTTACTTGGTATTCAATAACAATATGCATAGGAAATTGATGATATGCTTATTCTAATTAACGGTAAATGTATTGTATCATATCTAATACCCGGAGAGCAGTTCGACACAGACGACACACCAGCCCTATGTTAATCTATCGGCCCTAGGACCACATCAAAAACCCATAACGTCCCACTGTTGGTCCTTGTCATCATTGTCAAATTGTCCTTTAAAATGAGTATGATACCTTTGAAGGAGACATTAGATTCTTTAGGTTTAATGTTAAAACTCATCGCGCATTGCCTAGGAATATAGTTTATATTAGAACTCCTATTGACTCTTACAAAGTGTTTATAAATATTATTTTGTTAGATTAATGAAGGTAATTAATATTTTCTTGTCCTAAAAGTAAGTAAATCAAGGTTTTTAATCAAGGGGAAAATTAAGATTGTACATCTCATTTAGTTTTTAATGATATTCTCCAATTTTTTTGGTTGTTTTTCTTAATTAATGTTAGTTAATAAACTTACCCAGAACTTCGCAGTCTCGTCAACTTAAGAAAAGGAGGAAGAATGTTATTTCTTGGTACTTAAGTTGTTGTTGATTTTTTTGTTTGAACTCTAATAACAAAAAAAAAATATATAAATTTTTAATTAATGTTAAAGTGTATTAAAGTATTAAAGTGAAATTAGTTTAAAAAAATAGGTATTGAAAGTTTTAATATTTTTACCACAAAGAACAGTAAATATGTGAATTACACCCAGATGACCTTCGCATTAAACGGCAGTGTTTTAATAAAGTCCTGAAATATTAAAAAACGACTGCAATCTTTATTTTGAATTTAAATACCTACATTGATTTTTATTTTGAAATTTATTTTTTACTTTTAAATCATTTTAAGAAGCATACCTTTTTTAATTTTAAATCATTTTAAGAAGCAAATTATTACTATAAAGCATAAACATCTAAACAATAAATATAAATAAATAAATATTTCAGACATTTAACACACAACACCATCTAGTTCCGAGCTAAGCCGAGCTTGTGTTATGGGTACCAAGACAAGTGCTACATATACATTTTTTTTTATGGAATAGGCGGGCAAACGAGCAGTCGTATCGCCTGATGGTAAGCAATTACCGCCGCCCATGGACACCTGTAAACACCAAAGGCGTCACATATATACACATATATACTTTTTTTGTAAATAATAATATGATACATAGAAAACACCCAAACTCTGAAACAAATATTTGTAGATCATACAAACACTTGGTCCGGCCCAGGAATCAAACCCGAGACCTCATGATCCACCAAGCCAACCGCGAGACCAACGAGGCTGTACATGTATATATATAACATTCTGTCTGTGACACTTTGAAAATTATTAAACGTATCACAAACGAACACTTATTTTTTTATTTTTGAAAATGCTACAAGCACCTATACCATTTCTATATTTACATATTACATAATCAATGTCAATTAGAAATTTGTTTTAACTATTACACTTTTCAATTTCTCTCATGTGTTTCAATTTTAAATACGATCTAATGCTTGAGTACCTACTTACTTTTTTTAATACGGATGTCTGCCTATGGTGAAATTGGTATTTATTTTCTATAAGAATAGATCCCCCGTCATAATCTGTAATTGGCTTGGTGATCGTGTGACGTTTAAGTTGACAGGTTCGGCCCTTATTACAGGAAGCTAATACCCTTTTTACCAACTGAAAGTAATTCATTCGCAACTATGTAATAAGCTTGCTAAATCTCTTGTTTATAAGTAAAATTTAAGATAAATATAAATTCAAGTTCGAAATTCAATAAATAAATTTCATTTTAGTCAATTTATAAATCAACTAGCTTTCGCACGCGGCTTCGCTCACGAAGACTTTATTCCCCTGATTTACCCCCTTAGGGGTGGAATTTCTAAAATTCCTTTCTTAGTTCTCACTTACGTTATGTAAAGAACCTACATGCAAAATTTCAGGATTCTAGGTTCAGCGGTTTTGGCTGTGCGTTGATCTCTGGGTATGTCAGTCAGTTACCTTCCTCTTTTATATATATAGATTACGAACTTCATACTTTAAGTATGTTTGAGTAAAGAAAAGAATTTTTTACATTCTAACCGTGATTGTCACCGAAAATAATACTTCTAAACAATCTTATTGTGTTTTTTCTATAAATAAAATTTTCAAGGTCTCTTATAGAGGGGGAGAGAAAAGTTATTTAGATGATAATAATATATCTTATAATTCTTTCTTAAATAAAATATCATTGAATTAACATATATATTCGTAGGCTTAACTCATAAGCTGTAATTCGCAGATACACTTATTAAAATTTCAAAACTAAATATTAAATATTCCAAAGCAAATCATTACATAAATAACTGTTAAAGTAAATATTTTCACTTCTTCAAGTAATCCCAGTATCTTCTAGTGGATATAGTGGAAGCAGCGCATAAATTAAACATTTCATATTGCCTGCAAAAAATATACTTTAAGACTCCCTATATTTTAAACTTTTTCTTCTTTAATATTACCATTTTCCCGTCTACATTTTTTCTTCACACTATTATTCGGAAAATTTGTTGCATTTCCGCTTACCACAAGCGGTAAAAACGTTAAAACCGTCCAGTTTGAAAATATGAGAACGGGTCGGGTTTAACATAATGAAGATTTATTTAACTATGCTATCTTTACGAGTAAATTGTTCATGCATAAATATACCTCTGTATTCTACAGCTTTAGTGTTCATATTTAAAAACCTCTTATAAAAATGTACTATGTAAACAAGTGGTAGGTACTTATTCATTTAATATTTCCCACGGATGATATATTTAAGGTAAAAATAAGAAGAATGATTAATGTATTGTAGGGTTTCTACTAAAAATAGTTTATAAAATAATGACCGTCTCATCAAGTCACAAAAAAACAGATCTAAATAAATATCGAATGTCAAGTTTTTCTTAATTCAAATTCTTACACATCTAAACATTTAAATATTCACATAAGATAAATTACTCATACATTACAGATTTATCTTCTTATGTATAAAATTCTCGTGTCACAGTTTTAGTTCCCATACTCCTCCGAAACGGCTTGACCGATTCTCATGAAATTTTGTGAGGATATTGAGTAGGTCTGAGAATCGGCCAACATCTATTTTTCATCCCCCTAAATGGTAAAGGTCACCCATCCTTAAAATATTTTTATGGCAAAACGACGTTTGCCGGGGTCAGCTAGTTATTAAATAAAAATATCACAAGAAGTTTCTTCTACTCAAGCCATTTAAAATTGGTTTTATTCCTTCTCACACTTCACTACCAAGCATCCGTAGCGGGAGTGTAGACAAGTTTAATTAAGGAAAGTACTTTTGAAACGTAAACATTGAGAAACCGAAGATCGTATATTTGATACATAAATAGATTGATAGAAAACTCTTTATTTGTACACTATAACATTATACAGTTACAAGAGTACATAAAATGTGACATGTACTTAGTGTACAAAAGTCGGCCTTATTGCCAAAAGCAATCTCTTCCAGGCAACCTTAGGATGGATCGAAATGTATAGGAGAGACAGTGGTAGTTGACGGTGTAGTGAGTTTAATCGAAAGTTCACACGCTGATATATAATAATACAAAATATAATACATGGTTGCCTGTAAGAGATTTCCTAATGGCGATAAGGCCGCCAATTGTACGTCCTAGTTTGTTTAGTTTCGTTATGAAATTAATCTGGTGTACAATAAAGTGATATATCATTGTTATTAATAATATAGACAACGTATAAAACCAAAACTGAAGATGAAATTTATAATTATAATGTTCTACGCATAATAATAATCTGTTTTTATGGGAGTTTGTAGTCGGCTTCTGCCCTACCCCTGTGGCTATTGTAAAACGCAACAAAGGTGTAATTTGGCAACACTGTTCGATGGTATCGTGTCGCATTTCCCTACAGATATGGTGTTATTTAATGCCACTGTTTGGTTAGCACCCGTAAGAAAATAATAGTCGTTTTATCTTTGTTAATGTGTTATATAAGTAAGTGCTAAAGACTTATATGAAGTTATTATAATAGATAGATATAAAATTATTTATTTATACATCATGTTACAAGGTGACACATATATAATGTCAGATATATGAAGTAGTAAGAGCGGTTTTATCGCCAAAAGCAATCCCTTTCAGGCAACGTTAAATATATTAGTATTTTCAAGCCTTATAATACCAATATAGAATACAGAATAATTTCTTTAAAATGGTAGACTGATTTTTTCGAGAGGTACTGACATTCCTCATGTTTTCTATAACTATACGGTTCAGAGGCATTTTTATAAAGAAGGTGTTGTTTGTTCAGAGATTTCACTTTAACGTATGAACATGAATCAGATATAAATTTTCTATGGAATAAAAGAATCACTGGAAATCTCTAGCAAATCTATGTTTAGATATTCATGAAATTCAGTGAGACAATGTCGTAGTCTCACGTTTGTCTTCCATCACAGCTAGTCAAGGTTATATTAAAATATACACCATGCTACTATTGATTTAAGTAAATACTGTACTGTATGTAATTTATCTTTTATTGTACTACCTGTGTGGCGTTGTGGTAGCGTAGATCGCTATCTAGCAGTCATAAAATAATGAAAACGGCTCATTCCAATTAGGGATGATAAAAATAAATATTTCGGACATCTGACACACAACGTCATCTAGCTTTTTGAAGCTAGCTACATTGACTGATAGCATACTTATACTTTTGTTGTAAAAAGATATATCTTTATATATATAATTCTTCTGTGAGTGTGTATGTCACTGAACTTTTCTCAAACGACTGGACCGATTTTGATGAAATTTTTTGTGTATGTTCAAGGGGATCTGGGAATGGTTTAGATTCACAATTTTGTCCGCTGGACAATGTTTTTTTAATTAATTTTTAATTTATTAGTAATTATGGCAAAACGACGTTTGCCGGGACAGCTAGTATATATATATATATATATTTACGAAGAAAACACCCAAAGTCTAAAACAAATATTTGTAGATCATACAAACATTTGGTCCGACCCAGAAATTGACCCAGAAATTGAACTCAAGACCGTTCAACTCAACATTATGATACATTATATTACGAAACCTAAATATTTCTCTTAAAGAGTAGAGAAAAACAACTTTGTAAAAGCTGAGCAGATTTGAATAACCAATGTGTTAGGTACCTTCCACGAAACACATGGGGTGAAAATTTTATAAATTTAAAACTTTTACTTATTCTGTAATTAAAACTCAGGTTATTTCGCCTCTAATTTCTAAATATGTTCTGAATAATACTTGGAAACTTTCTAACAAGAAATCTTAGAGAGTTATTACTTAAATATTTCAGTGACGCCGAATAAACTTGTTCACCTGGCGCTTGCTTAAAATTCTGAGGGCCGCAGGAGCCGACAAGAGCAAATTGAACAAACTTGCTGAAAGTTTATTGTATACTCTGGAATATCACCCAACATTTGACACCTCCGAAGGTTTTGCAAATGACAGCGATCACCACAACAAACTTTCGAAACACTCACTGACGCCATCGAACTTATTCAAATTGTTCTGCTCAAAATATTCAATTACAATTAATAATATAACGATGGTACCTACCTGTACGGTAGTATATACCAATATATTCCACAAATTCTCAGAAATTTTCATAACATCTACTAAAACTTATTTAAGCTGTCTATAATCGCCATATTATCTTACAAACATTAACTTTAATTAAGTCCTCGTTTTGATATTTATATTATTTAATGACTGCCTCGTTGGTCTCGCGGTTGGCGTGTGCGACTGCTGATCATGAGGTCTCGGGTTCGATTCCCGGGTCGGACCAAATGTTTGTATGATCTACAAATATTAGTTTCGGAGTTTGGGTGTTTACTTTTTATAATATGTATGTATTTACAAAAAAAAACTATATGTATGTATTTGTATCAGTTGTCTAGTACCTATAACACAAGCTCTGCTTAACTTGGGACTAGATAGCGTTGTGTGTTAGATGTCCGAAATATTTATTTACTATTTAATGATGGTAGTCAGAAAATATTTTTGTATTATATAAATATAACTATCCTAGGCAGCATAGGTGTATAACGAGAAATGGTCAATTAAAAAAAACCGGCCAAGTGTCAGGCCACGCATAGAAAAAGGTTCCGAAGTCACATCAGTCAATCATCATAATAACACATGGATTTGGAAGGCAGGGTTGGTATAATTATTACTATGAATAATGTTTACTTGAACTTGGTTCAAGTTCATTTTTTTTTTGCTTTTGATATTGAATTGGCCTCCGGTATCCTCACACACTCGGTGAAACACAGGGCAAGCACTATTTTACACCGGTTTTCTGTGAGGCTGTGGTATCACTCCGGTCTAGCCGGCCAAGTCATGCCGCAGCGTGGCTCTTCGACTACATCGACTAGTACCAGCATAGTGTGCCATACTGCACTTAGAATGGGACGATTTAGAGAACAACTTTTACTAAGACACGCTTTCCCCTCGTACGCGTGCGAATTGAGTTCAAGTGTAAAACTTATCTCCTCCCTGGATCTTTTAGGCCAACTTTTTTGTTAACATCGGTTAAAAAAAATTCAAATAGATTTTTTTAAATTTAAATCCAAAAAAATTATGATCATTATGTCATTTCTAATAATCAATGATTTTTCTTAATTCAAAAGCGTTTAAAAACAGTTAAAATATAATTATATTTGAGGATCACTGTATTTCTAAAGTATTAATTGAATACGATAAAAATGGATGGAAGTATAAATTATGCTAGCATCAATATTTTTATCGTGCTTTATATCCAAGGACACTGCTGACGCATTCAACCGTATAACGAAGGCGGGTGTATTCGCCTAGCGCAGCATTCGTTACCCTGAAAGAAAAGGTCGTTTGCATTTTTGAATACGTACTTTGTGAAGTACTGTAGATTTTATTATATATATATACTTTCATACTAATACTTAATGTTTATTAGAGTAGATATAGTGGAATAAGTACAAGTGAGTTTATTTCTAGAATTTACTTAATGCTATAGTTTATTACTACTTACTTAATATTATAAATTTGAACGAGACTCTGTCTGTCTGTCTAATACACTTTAATGGCTAAATCACCACAGCGATTTCAATGAAATTTGGCATGGTACTTTGATTCTTGAGAATGACATGGGCTCTTTACACCGATCCCTGTAATACACCCGAGCGGAGACGAAGACTAAAACTAATTTATTTATTTATTTCTTTCTTTATTGTACACACATAATAAATACATAACAAAGAATAAGTTACAAAGTTTAAAATGTAACAATTGGCTGTCTTATCGCTCACGGCGATTTCTTCCAGACAACCTTAGTATGGATATTGGGTGTTTATGATCTTAAGTCAGTTTATACACTAGTAGCACACCATCAAGTGAATATTCAAACAATAAATAAAATAAAAATAAAATAAAAGTTCATACATATACCTACACATATACAAACATAAATATACATATCAGACCTATATATATTATAAATAATAAACGGAAATTATTCTATAATCTGAAATGTTTCATAAGATATTTATTAAATCTTCTTTTAATCTTTTTCTAAATCCAGCCTAAAGTTCTTGAACTATAAACGGGAATGCCAGTTGCAATGTAACACTGTTCTTTCTTTTTAATCTGTATCCTCCGTTAAGCAATTTCAGGAAAAATGAAATATATTTTATCTACGTTATTACAAAGTCAGTGGAACAGAATACAAATGCAAGTAATAGTTCAACAAAGCGTTGGTTAGCAACTTGTACCCATGAGAACAAACTAAATAGTTTGAATAGTTTACCAAAATATACTGTAAACGTGTACAGTTGTAAAATTTAATTGAAATTACTAAAACTATTTTTAAATCTAAACTAAGTAATATGTAAAGCCGAAGAATTCGTTTGTACGTTGAACACGCTAATCTCAAGAATTATTGGTTTGATTTGAACTCTTTCATTGTTGGACATATGGACATCCCTAATTTCGATTTTATTTGATAACAGAGATGTCTATAGGTTATATATAATCACACTAAGACACAAAAAGAGCAGAATATCAATCACAATACGTATGTTTACAAAATATAATTAACATTTCATAACAAGGGGATCAACAAAAATCTTCATCTTCATGGAACTATAACCAGTAAAAGTTTACTCTCACAAGTAGGTTGAAACTAGACACACATTAATTCCGCAAATAATACTTGTACGGTAATCAAGAAGAGCGGAGTTGTTGTTATTGATCATTAAAACGACGTGTAGTAAACAATAGCCTCATTCCCGTAAATTTCTTCACAATTGAACAGTAGAAATAGAAAACAATTTAAGTTATATAGGAAGATAAAATATATGTTTAAAATCAACGTTATCGACTGATTTAAGTACAAAATTAAACGCATATGCAAAATTTTACAGAGAACTAAATTTGAATTATATACAGAACTTTACCCATGCGAAAATAAAACAGTCGAATTTAAAAATTCCTCCTTGTTTGGAAGTCGGTTAAAAAGACTTTGTGCACAAAAAACGACAAATTTTAGACAAGTTCTCAGTTAATTGAAAAGGCTTCATTTAGTCGGTTTACTTTTTACAGAATACCTTAATTAGATATT
Source organism: Spilosoma lubricipeda (assembly GCA_905220595.1). Lineage (NCBI taxonomy): Eukaryota > Metazoa > Arthropoda > Insecta > Lepidoptera > Erebidae > Spilosoma > Spilosoma lubricipeda. The sequence continues at coordinate 12,825,168 of HG992282.1, read as the reverse complement.
GAAATTTTTGTACAAACGTTTAGAACAGTAATATTTCAAAAGATCGTTTATAAAATATAAAAATAAAATAAAAATAAGAACGCTCACGGGTATAAGCCATTGGGTGTAGTATGGTCTCAGAGAAACAAAATGAAAGGGGCAACAGACGTCTCCCGCTCGGCCCCTAATTGGATTAGTTTGCAAAACTTCGCATCGGAATCTTCCTCCTTGAATTATGTCTAAATAGTTGTCTTTGTCTAACAAAAAATACCGTTCAAAGGTCTATATATTAACAAATATTTATCTATTTGTTATGTTCCCATGTCGTTAAATCAAACCTTTGAAGGTTTTATCCACCATAGAATTGCCTTACACTGAAAATAAAATTATGAGACATGCAGTTTTAGTTAATAGTGAGAGAGATCAAGATTCGTTAAGCTCTTTTAAATCTTTACATGACATAATTTCAAGTTAGAGGATACATAGACTTAGGTAAACATTATATAGGAAAACCACAAAACTTATTCCAAATCGCTTTAGTCTTGCCAGTTTCAAGTATCATACGTATTTGTACAACCCTTTTTTGTGTCACACATGTTAGTAAAAACAAAATAGGTTGAGGTTTAAGGTTTTAACCATTTTAAGGTCGTCTAGCAGAAATCGCGCGAAACGAGCGATAAGATTGCAAATTGTTACGCCTATAACTTTGTAACTTATCTTTTGTTGTCTTTAATTTTATGTATGCTATAAAGATATATAAATAAAAAAAATATAAAATAAATAAATAAAAAAGGCAGTGAAATTGCTACCTTGAGAATTTTAAAAGACAGTATTTTCAAATACGGTTAGTTTAGAATGTAGCTTTAGAATAAAACATATCGTTATTTAGATACCTCCAGTAATTAACATGAACATTTATTTAAACTTTAAAATACAAACCATAATAATTAACCATAAATAAATATACTTTAAAAATATTTATTTGTGAGTATGTATTGAGCAATATTTTATTGTTCGGGGTTTTCCCACTCAATAAATGTCATTTCAATGTGTATGGTATCTATGGTATGCCGTAATATAAAACATCGCTTATTTAAGCATGCCTCGTTGCTTAAATCATCATCTATTCAAGGACATTATTTACAGATAATTGCAGGAGCACTGCGGTCCTCAATATAAGACAATCTAATATCTAATACTGTTTTAGATGAGGCGAGTTAATCAAAGCCAATTTTATAAATGTTCATCATTTTTTTAGAAAATTATTCCAACCCAATTATCAGAAATATCATGACAAAACTAAAAGTTTTCCTATACGAGTTCTAAGTTAATCGTTACTACTTCACAAAAATATATAGACCTTCCTTCGTCAATATGGAAGAATATTTATGTTCCAATTGTCATTTTTAAATTAAATTATTGCCATTCATCAAAATTACTCTTTTTGAAAAGGAGTGCCTGCTGTCAAATAATAAAAGCACTTTTGTGAGTGAATTCGACTGAAAATTAGGTTTAAAATGAACGAATAGCCTTTTAATTTGTGCAGAATCTATTTGAAGAACGAATAAAATATATTAAAAAGGTATACGCCCTCCTAGATACTTTTATACTGGTAATTACAGAATTCGTGGAAAATATTACTAACACTTTATAATAATATGAATATAAATGCATAATAGAAAATTGTAAAATTTAGTTATAAACAAGTAAAATTTTAGCAAAACCAAAACCGACTTCAAAGTTCGACTCGATTTCTCTTGGATGCCATCATTAGAGACTTAGTGTCCTTATCATGGTAACACCGTTGGGATATCTCCTTTCCATTTAAAAAATAACTATCAAAATTGGTTCATAAACGACGAAGTTATCTGCGAACACACATACAAATATATATATACGGTCGAATTGAGGACCTTCTCATTTTTTTTATATCGATTAAAAAATATCTACTAAATTGAATTTCACAAACCAGTCGGCGACACTGTTACTAAGACTCCACTGTGCGCCTGACTATCCGTACGTACGTCTGTCTGTCACCTGGCTGTTCCTCATGAACCGTGATTGCTAGACAGTTGCAATTTTCATAGATGATGTATTTCTGTTGCCTCTTTAACAACAAATAGTAAAAAAAGTAACAAAAAAATAAGAAACCGACTTCAAGAACGACCAAATCGATCGATTCAACTCGCTCCAATACAACAAACGTGATTTTTCTTGCCGTTTTTTACTCGATATTAATAACAGTAACAGGTAGAAGCTTGAAATGTATCGATAATGGTACAGAACACTTCCTTCCCGTCCGAATTGCACTTGGCTGGTTTTTTGTCTATTTTAAACTTTATTTAAGCTTTTTGGTTTGAGACTCACTGCTAAGCCAAACATGGTTGGTTCGATCCACCCAAGATAAATTACCATTATGATAGGCATGATGATTTTCTTATGTGTAACCCTCTGATTACCACAACACACTCATCCAGCAATTTGAAATCAGAAAGCCATGTGTTGTGTGTGCTCGATTTATTATTATTATTTATACAAGAAAAAGTAAAAAAAAAAAAAAAACAAATATCTAAAAACATTTTACAAAATTTATTTTGGCCTAGCCTATTTTATAAAATGACACCACGTTCATGACATCATTTGTTCACCACGTTTAAAATCGGTTCAGTAGTGCAGTAGTGCAGGTGCTTGACCTCACCGTCGCATCTTTTTTTCTGAAATTAAAAACCTTTATGAGCGAAATCTTAAAAACATGACATTTCATACTCATAAGCCTGCATCGTGATATCGACACGGATATCGTGAAACATCTCTATTCTATTCATAAATAATCAATAATTTATCATACTACATAGTAGGTATAATTATGTTAATGTTTCAAGAACAAGCAATGGGCTATGAATCATTCGTATCAAATGGCGAAAACCCATAATTCCGACAAACTGTGTTTGATCGCGTTATCTGGCCGAAGTTTCGGAATTCCCACAAAGGTATCACCAACTTCTGCGAAATGAGATAAAGGGATGTAAAATTACGACGACAGTAATTTCGGCAGTAAAGCTATAACAAACTGGATGCTAACAAGACATATACATTAGAACTTCGATATGTAGGGGTAGTTGATATAAATAGTTCAAATAGATAAAAACATGTATTTGAACCTATCGTGCTCGATTGTTAGGGTTCCGTACCCAGAAAGGCAAAAACGGAACCCTCATAGTTTCCTCATGTGCGCCCGTATATTCGTCTATGCACACTATGTTGAATTGTGGAACGAATGTAAAAAAAAACATCACAGCTAAGTAGACCTAAAAGTTTTACGTGTAATATTATACCAACTATTTGAACATTAAAGGCAGCCGAAACCGTTACTTACGTCCTTTATGAGTCTGATATTAGGCGTAACTCGCTTCATTTGTATGTTTGTTTGAAACCGACTTTTTTAGTTTTTTTAACTATGTTTTTTTTTCATAAGCTGTTAGAAACATACAAGAACAAAATGGAGAAACTATTTCATTTTGTGTTTTTACTAAAGGTAAACTTTTTAGACTTATGAAATTCTTTGGAACCATAGTCCTTGTACTTGTAACAAAATATTGTATAAGACAATTATTTTGAGAAAAACAAATTGAAGGTACATAGTTTTGTATACTGGGATAAAATACTTTACAGGTGTCTTGATTCTCAAACCTTAAGTGCATAATATGATAGTGCTTGGGCTTTAGTTGGGTATTTTTTATTATACAATAATTCTGTTCTGCTCAGCATAATATTTTATGTGATTAATGTCTCCTAGCTTGATTAACCTAAAAAGTGTATTTTTTTGAAAAATGGAGTGTTTACGTCCTCTTCCCCAAATACTAAACAGCTGCTCCGAATAATCTGAATATATTCATAATAGTGTAGTGAACTTTGAATGAAAACGGCTTAGATATCTTTGTTAGTTCAGAAGTTATAGAGACCTAACTTGTGAAATGCGCTTACTTAATAAGAAGAAGAAAGATAATTTACTACTGAACGGATTTGAATGTAACTTTACAGTAATATAGCTTATACATTAGAATAACACATAGGCTACTATTTGCAGCGATAATCGACATATACGCGGGCGGAGCAGCGAGCAACAACTAGTTAATAATATTAATAAAAAACGTTAATAGCAAAATACAACATAATAATATTGTATTAAAAATGTAGCTTGTAGCTGCATATTAAGTCACGAACACGTAGACGTTCGTAGCATAACGTGTAGCGTGTAGCACTGGACATCGTGCAGATGTTTGCAGCATTAAAGGCATATGTATACGAGCTGCCTTTACAGAATACATGGTCTTTGTATATATTACGTTGAAAGGCCCTCAAATTTAGATCACAGAGGCAGTCGGATATAACACAACTATTTTTATTACACATTCGTTATCTGAGATAACTAAAAACGAAATCTCACAACTTAGGACGTATTTTCTCAGCTTTGTTTGCTACTGTAAAAGCGTCTGCAACATCTAATGAAGTCAAGTGTCCTTTATAGAAAGTAATAAAAACTGAGTAGAACGAGGTCGACAGCTGAAATGTCATCTTTCACTACAAAGTACTTTTAGCTCTATCTATATTAGGTAATACTTCATGTAATAGATAGGTTTATGAAGGTGTAAGAGTAGGTTTCATAAAATAACAAAGATAAATTAATATAGTACAGTAATTAAGAGAACATCATTATCGTTATTATTAATATACTTTAGTAATTGATAGGTATGACAGAATCTCACCAGGCCGCCATCACCTTGTTACGGTGACCTACTCTATACCACTCCTGACCATGCTTTCCATCAGTCTGAGAAGAGTCATTTTGACAGCTCAATTGTAAAAAATAATTTAAATTTAACAAAAAAATACGACTTTAAGGAGAAAAGACCAAATTGAAATGTAACCACACGGAAAACACCAGCTTTCAAATAAAATAACAATAGTCCAGACAAAAGTTCTCTATTAACAAACTAAAAAAAAACAATCGAATTGAGAACTTCCTCCTTTTTTGAAGTCGGTTAAAAAACCACCTAGGCACACCCAGGGTTGATATGAATTTGTTTCAAGTTCCTTTTTTTTATGGAATAGGCGGGCAAACGAGCAGACGTATCGCCTGATGGTAAGCGATTACCGCCACCCATGGGCACCTGCAAACACCAGAGGCGTCACAAGTGCGTTGCCGGCCTTTGGGGGATAGGGACGGGAGATAGGGGGAGGGGGTTTGGCTTATGGGCCCCCCGGTATCCTCATTCACTCGGTGAAACACAGCGCAATCACAATTTCACACCGCTTTTCTGTGAGGCCGTGGTATCACTCCGGTCGAGCCGGCCCATTCATGCCGAAGCGTGGCCTTCCCACGGTTAACATTACGTAGTACGTACGTACAAGTATACCCTCTCTTTGAAATTCTGTGTACTTTGCGGCATTAGGCGGCTCTTACGCTACCCACTGGATAAATAGGATTGTTAATATTTGGTACTTTTGATCCGTCACTGTATAGTGATGGAATGGTAAATACTTTTTTCTATATTTATGAACACCTATTTTTTATTTAAAATAAATATTCAGAAAATATCAGCAAATATTCGCACTAAGTTCTTTTACTCAAGAGCTCTTTTCAAAACTCGGTACATATTATTTAAATTTAATTCATTGGCAATACATTTTGCACAACATTTCACTTTTCTTTGAATAACACTTCAAACCTTACTTAATTCTACGCTCGAAAAAGTTTTGTAGACCATATTTTATTTTAAAAATATGAAAACAAGATAAACTGAACGCATCCCTTCACAATGACTAACGATTCAGCAAAAATTAGTGAAATTCCATTAAGTACCAATATGGTAACAAAAGAAAATCTATCTGATTTATTAGTACAATTACGAGAGATAGGGGACGGCTGTAGCCTTTGTCTGATCAAAACACAATTCACCGAATCATAAATAACAGGAACAATAGTCAATAAAATTACATGGCGATGGGTTGGGAATTGGCAAGGAAAATAAATAAGGTTTACTAAAAGGATATGAGCTTCCACTTCATCAAGATAAACTGATAATATTCACCTACATATCAAAATACAGATATGAGCAATTGACAAATACAATTTCCATCAGTTACACACACGCGTATTCCGAAAGAGACGTATGTAATTTCCATCACATTTGGGAAGAATGACAATATCTATTTTGTCATCCATCATTACGATGTATGTTTCTCGGGATATTAGAAAAGTTAATGGACTTTAAATGAGAAAAATGTAATGTAACTAGATCCTAACGATAACGTATTGTACGTAAATGTAAAAAATATTATAACAGGGTTCTTTCTTTTTTTTGTAGCACTTAAAAGGTTGTCGATCGACGATATACAAATCAGGAAAATTATCTGTAGCAAATGTAAATGTTAGTGTAAATAGCGTGTTCGTAGATATAGTTATCATTCTCTTTTGAACTATATAATGATGATAACAGGTGGCAATGCAACAAGCTGAGTTATGATTAATAACTCTTCCTTATTTGTCATACAGGTTCAATAAATAAATAAATAAGTAAATAAATAAATATTTCGGACATCTAAACACACAACGCCATCTAGTCCCAAGATAAGCAGAACTTATGTTATGGGGTACTAGACAGCTGATACAAATACATATATACTTTTTTTGTAAATACATACATATTATAGATAGAACACACCCAAACTCCGAAACAAATATTTGTAGATCATACAAACATTTGGTCCGACCCGGGAATCGAACTCGAGACCTCATGATCAGCAGTCGCTCACGCCAACCGCTAGACCAACGAAGCAGTCAAATATTTTTATTTTCATGTCGTGACATAACAATCCAAGTCTTAGATAACTAAATAATACATAATTTTACAAGTACGTTAAAAAGATTGGAAAACTTCTACAGGCTGTTTTAAATAGTTTGTATTTCAATGACATTGATTGTATGTTAAATAAGAATGAACTGCCTTTTGTCAGTGACTCACAGAGTGATTCATGGTCGTAAAGTCCCATTAGTTACTTTAGACTAAGAATCGTGAAAGGGTAGGGTTATTTATTAGAAATACCATGAATGCCGCCTTTCGATGGTTAAAATATTAATGCCAAGTTTTATATTCAATGTGTTTTAATTTGTTTTTAAATACTTACTTAGTTGCGTTATTTAAAAAATCACATTATCGTCACCATCATCATCAACAGCCTTTATTAGTAGAGGCCGCTGATTTCAGCATCAACAGGCCGGCTCGACGGCTAACCTTCTCAATCTAAAATACCAGCATTTGTGCAGTCGTGCTTCTTTGGTTAGTACAAGACCAGATGACCATTGATGCATTAGTATAAGACCACCATAGTGTGGTTCATCATGCTGCATTGTTGCATTATCTTCATTAGCAATGAGGATGTTGACCACTATTCTTGGATTCTACTCATACTTTTCTTCATCAGGCAGAGAAGAGTTACTTTCACTGCGGAACATAGGCCTTTCTTTAGAACGGAGGCTTTGACCTACTATGCCATTTTTTTTTTATGTTTGACCCTGCCATAATGACTCTAATCTGCCTGATGGAAAGCATAAGCAGAATCCAAGAGTGATGGTCACCATACTGCGAACGCAGACAATGCAACAATGCAGCATGGTGACCCACACCATGGCGGGCTAGTGATGCTTTCGCATCATTGGGCCTCCGGTCTCGCACTCACCAACGAAACACGACAGCATGATCGCTGTCATTTTACGTTGATTTTCTGTGCGAGGGTAGTACCGCCCCGGTCGAGCCGGCCCAATAGTGCTGAAATCAGCGTGGCTCTACTACCTTGAAAAACCATATATGTATCAAGGCCATGCGGGCCACTCGGGTTGGTATTGGATTTGTTTCAAACTTTTCTTCTCTTTGCAGTGATATTGTCCTGCGTAGTTTACTTCCTTAGTCGCCTCTTACGACACCCTTGGGTTGAATAGATGGTGACACTGTTTTTTTTATGAAATTGAGGATATCACCTCATGGCAAGTGATTAGCGCCTGTCATGGATACCCCCAATATCTGAGGCGTCACAAGTGCGTTGCCGGTCTTTGGGGGATGGGGTATCCTCACTCACTCGGTGAAACACAGCGCAAGCATTGTGTTTCACCGAGTGAGTGAGGACGGCCTCACAGAAAACACCGGTTTTCTGTGAGGCCGGATATCGGATATCACTCCGGTCTAGCCGGCCCATTCGTGCCGAAGCTTGGCTCTCCCACGGTGTATTTTGGTCACATTACAGATCACAATAACAAAAATAATGAAATATATGTATGTAATAGAATTTTATATGCAACTGCTGGATAACAAAGCACTGTACTGTGTGAAATAAATAACAAGTAATTTAACATTTGTTTATTTGGAAATGCATCAAAACGTTACAATCTCAGTACACAGCGACAAAGACACAAATTTTGTACCGGAAATTACACCACGCCCGTCAGCGAAATATGTTAGTCATTTCGAAATGTTCAACATTATTGCTCTTTGCACTCAAGGTTTCTTTAACCACATAGTACAAACCACACACCATTTACTATATCTACCTATACTTATATACATTCACGCTAAGGATGGTCCTTCGAGCTTTCGGGACCAATCCACTTGGAAGTTTTGCCACACGCCACTTAAAAGGTGTGATGTGTGTAATAGTCATATAAATATATTGGTTTGTGTAGCTGAATACGGTGTAAGATTATAAGTAAAAACTAGCCTTTACCCCAGAATCCGGGTGATCGGTCGACCCTGATTTTTTCCTCTATATTTTAAAAAAAAAACTGATCATTGAATCACACTTTCACACACACACACACACACACAGCAACAACACAACATTATAGTATTAAGAATGAAAATTAACAACATTAATTAGTTTAAAGAGTATTTTGTTTTTGTATGAAATATGGGACAAAGGAGCAGACGTATTACCTGATGGTAAGCAATTCCCACCGTCCATGGATACCCACAACACCAGAAGCGTCACAAGTGCGTTGCGAACCTTTGGGGGATGGGGATAGAGATTATAGGGATTGTTAAAAAAATGGGCCTCCGGTATCCTCATTTACTCGATAAAACACAGCGCAAGCGCTACTTCGCACCGGTTTTCTGTCAGGCCGTTGTATCACTCTGGTCGAGCCGGCCCGTTCGTGCCGAAGCGAGGCTCACCCATGCTTATTAATGTGGATCTGATTGCTTGTAATTAAAACAGCTTTTGGAATCACTTGCAACACATGTATTAAGAATATTTAACAATTACATCACCATCCCTTCTCCAAACTCTACTTATAGTCAACAGCACCCCAATTAGAGAATGGTAAAGGCTGGGGATTAGGGTAGCAAGGAGCAACATTGCAAAAACTTTTGACTGGTTTATTTTATAGCCGGCCTGCCCGCCTTGAAAATGTTATCGTTTTCAGATGTAATATAGAATGACAGTGAGTTGCGATGAAGAAAACAGACAGACCGAGGGAGCTAGGATAGGGGAAACCGTAAGTCTTGGTAGGAGAAAAGAAAATAACCGTCTAATACGTCTATTGGATTTTACTTTCAATGATACTCAACTAAAATAGCTGTATCAATTGCATCGCAATAAGATTCAAAATTACGAAATTTCAAAAATTTTGTAAATCCACTTCATTCCTGTTCAAGAACTAAAAAATTGCAATTATTTTGAACTGTGATACAATATAGTATGTTACATTTGTTACACCCAAATAGATAACGTCTAATTAACATACCCAAGGCTCGTACAGCAATTATATTTGACTTTAAACTTGACTTAATATATTTTCTCGAATACAGAAATAAATATTCAATTCATTAGATCGTTTAAAAAAACAATAGAATCAAAAATAACAAACTTTGTTATAGGATATTTATAAAAGCGAAAAATATATTATATATAATGTTTCCGCTTGTAAACTGCTATGTAGACGAAGGTGATTTAATTATTTTTTACGGCAGAACTCGGCTAAAATTGCTCCTAAAATTTAGGCGGGTAGTAAGAGCTATCTACAACAATTCAAAGCTCTTCCAAGGTGGAAGTTTGGAAGTTATATGACAATTTATATTTATAATCGAGAAGATGATTTGAATATTTGGTTATATTATGTTAAGTAACAAAATAACTTAGGGTGTCAACCACAACTTTGATAAATTTTCTTAACAGGAAAAGAAACATATTATATGTTTTGTATTTTTAACCACGTTTTTTTTATTTATATTGATAAAAAGATTTAACGAAGCCTTAGAGGCCCCGCAGACTACAAACTTTTTAGTCTAATAGTTTGATCGGATTGGCTTTTGGCTTATTTGTCGGCCGATATAGAATCGGTTTAGTGTGCGCACTCTCATACATGTTCTATCGGCCGATTAAAAGTTTGTAGTCTGCTCTTGGAAGCTGCTGCCTCTTAGAAGGGTCGTTAAAGCCAAAACAGTGACGAATATTTTAGTTCTGTGGTTAATCGTACCCATGTACGTATGGAAATCGTCGACAAATCTTTGTTTGATGAATACGATTATTTGTTCTGTATTTGAATGAAATTAATCCATATTAATATGTTAAGTATGTAATAAAATTTAATAATTATTAAATACAAATGTAATGTTTATCTGAAATAAGAAACTATGAGTATTTTTTCTAGTTTAAGCCAAAATATTCCGTGTAAGCAGCACCACTATGGTCCATTAGACTTATCCTAAGTCAAGGTGACTTATTTTGTTCTATATCTCATACACTTTTATCTACTTAAGTGTGATGACAACAAATGTATTTTTTCATGTTCATACTAAATAACTACAAATAGACTAAGTTTGTTTATGAAACCATAAGACTATGCTCACCTTCATGAAATTTTACGACAATTTACCTTAAAAATATGGATGTGTTTTGGGAACAAATCCCTGAAGATAACAATAAATAACTGTAGGAGAGTTGTATGAGTATTATGAAACGACAGGATTATAACTACTAGTCTATAAAAGGCCTTGCCAAGTTTATTTAATTCTTTGTATGTCGCATCCAAATAATTTTATAGCTTGTGTTCTATTGTCTTTGTCCAACTATTATTGGCGCCAAAAATATTATACTATTTCTACATCTTTACCCAGTCCGTAAAGTTGAAACATGTTATGTAACAAGCTATTACATATATTTATCGATAAAGTTAAAACACATAAACTTTAAAACCGAAATAGTTCTCAAGTAGAATATGCCTGAAAATATTTCAAACATAAAAACTTTCTGAAAATGTTTTCAAGTTTCCATACAAGTAAAATGATAAATTATTGCTGTACATGAGTGGTCACATGTTTTTACTAACTTTTGACTTTCTTTATTGAATATTTTATTAATAAACTAGCTCCCTCAATATACTTCGTACTGTCAAATGTTATTGGACTGTCGCAATTCAATAGAAAAATAAATGAGTGTTGTTTTTATTAATTTCCTCGCATTTGTTTTCGTTTTTTCTCTCCATAAGAACCGTGCCGGTGCATTGACAAAATTATTTAAAAAAACCTGAATTGGTCTCTTTATTCTCGATTCTTCTCTTTATGTTTTGCGCTTAGCAACACATTTCACTATTGATTTTTAATAATAAAGATATTCATTTAATTTAGCAATGATAAAGAAGACAACATCCTACATTTATATTTACGATTAACGTCCATCGATAATTCAAAGAAAACTTGAATTTAAACATTACTTAGAATTTTATAAAGGACACGGCATTGTAAATGGAGTAAGTAGGTATTGTTCCATCCAGATATTTAGTGAAATTTTGTATTTATAATAATAATATGTTCACTAATTAATAAATTAGTGAACATATTACTATTATTAGTTTTGTAAGAAATATTTTACAAAACTATCGTACAATATAATAATCACAAAAATGCTTGTATGAAGAAATAGAAATTCCGCTTAATTGTTGTCACATTCAAATCTAATCGTCTTATTCTGTGATTCGATTTTAGATTGAAGTCGGCGTGTTAATACTCACGAAGATTTCATAGTAATCTCTGATTTAGTGGTGTACGTAGTTGTACATTCATTTGAATCTGATTAATTAATGTGCAGACCAGAATTGCTCTCGCAATAGAGCACTTGTCCGTCCCGCTTCGAACTAAATAAAAGATTACAGTCTGTCACCTTTGAACTTGGAAGTTTGAAAATAATTTAAATACAAATTGTATTCTGTAGGAGTTAATATAATAGTATTAATTCAAGAACTGACAGAATGAACTTTTTATAGCTAATTATATACTTAATAGAATATGTGTCAAAATGGATTTCTGTTCATATGTTTTCTTATTCACTTGATCTCTTTCCGGTCGTGTCAGATCGGATTTGTGAGTATAAGGGAACAGATAGTGCATCTGTGTTTGCGCACACACTTGAGTACTATAATAATTCCTTCTATAGCTGGCTGAAATCGACTAGGAGTACATTATCATCATCACTTTCTTATTCATCACCATCATTTGAAATGCTTAACTAATGTAAATTATGTTATGAAACACAGACTTCAATCACTGAAGTGGTATAATTACCAAACAATACAAACTTGGTGGACAAACTTAATATCAAATTAAAAAGTATAATCTCGTGGTAAAAGGGTGGCTAGGTGAGCGTCTCAGATCATCGATGACAGTTCTTTCCAACGTATGTCAAACATTCGCGCCCTTTTTCCTGATTTCGCGTTCCACAGACTAACCTGGTTAGGACTATTAACTTTGTAATACGTATATACTCTATAAATATTAACCTATTCGGTTACCACTTAGCCACCAGCCCCTCATAATAAAAAATCAGTTCATGTTCGTAAAATAAATTTTGTAAAAACAAATTAATAGAGAAAATAAAATGGTAGCATATTGTAAATTTAATCCTTTATAAGAAAATTGTGGTTAGCTGTAACCACATTGCGGGTCAGATCAGTTGAAAAACCATCTTTCAACTACAACACCTTATGTTGTTTAGTACATAGAATACTATTAAGTAGGAGTATAATAGTATTAAGTCTGCTTATGTACCATAAAGTTCAATATTTTACTTTTTTTTTTCAAACGTTGTACTTGCCAGTACACTTCCCTAAGAGAACCATATATTCCAATTACGAAATATAACAAAATTATATAATAAAAGAGACTGTTTTAAATTTTCGGAAAGGACAGCTCAGTAAATTGTTGACTACAAGTGCTTTTGAGTGCATTAAGCGTAAAGTAACACCTTGCAGCTGCGGAAAATTTGCCCCTCAGAATAATTTTCATACTCAAATATTAACAGTAGTGTAAATGATTCACTTTTTAATATGGCAGGAATCAGTTATTAATTTTTAAGGGTCCATATTGTAAAATTTTCGATTGAAAACCCATATAAAAAATTAAACTTGGAATATAAATATATTTGTGATTCTGATTTCTTGCCTCACTTTTATTAACATTGTTTTAGTATTTACTTTGTGACATTTTTAAACTCTAAGACAAAATGTACATATTTAATATATCATAAAAATAAATTAGGTAGAGGAAGTTAAATATTCATAGAAAAGAGATAAATACAACATCAAAAATTGATGCAAATTATTACAGGTATTATATTGTTTTACATTTAGCGTCGCAAAACATCATCTAGTCACAAACTAAGCATAGCTTGTGCAATGGGTACGAGACAACTGATATAAATACATTAATACTTTTTTTGTAAATATACATATTTTATATATAAAACACCCAAACTCCGAAACAAATATTTGCAGATCATACAAACGTTGTTCCGACCCGGGAATTAAAAACAAGAGACCGCAGCTCCTGCGTCACCGATTTTAATATCTTTATAGGATTTACACGTCTTTATAGATATGCTCAAATTTAATAGCGGTTATTTATAGAAAAAAATGTTTTAATTTAATTTGTTTTGGTTATAGATGATTATTAAATAAAAATCTATATTCAAAATTAAGAAAATTTCAAATTCACATTGACCATTCTTTATTTTACTTGATTAGATAACTAATTATACGACCTACTTTAAAGTTACTCCCGAAACTTAGCCGTTACATTTAACATAATCAACATTTTTGTAAGCAAATGCGCACAGTAGTAAGACTTATCAGTTATTCGTAGTAAGATCCTGACAGCAAAAGCCTCTATGAATTATTCAGGGTCGATGAATGTACATCGGGAACCGCAATGTGGTCACAGCTGACCAGAACTTTCTAATAAAGGATTAAATTTAAAATATTCTATTATTTTATGGTGTCTACTGATTTGATATAAGTTTTATTTTTACAAAATTTATTTTACGAACATGAAATGATTTTTAATAATGAGGCACTAATGGTTGAGTGGGAACCGAATAAAGTAATATATTACAAAGTTAAATAGTCCAGGCCAGGTTAGTCTGTGGTGAATTGGAACGCGACGTAAGGAAAAAGGGCGCGAATGTTTGACATATGTTAGAAAAAACTGTCAGTACGAGATTATACTTATTAATTTGATGTTAAGTTTGCCCACCAAGTTTGTATTGCTTAGTAACTATTCCACTAATCTAGCCGCATTTAACATTGACCTAATTTGTGAAGTTTGAAGAGAAAAAAAAATCTAGCACACATTTCATTATAATACTTTATTACACAAATACAATACTAAATCCAAATTGGTAAACAAACTACTCCACTCGTTCTGGTAAAAAGTCTTGACAGAAAAAATATAAATGAAATGTAAAAAAATTGCGCGCTGCATATAACCATCTGCGGTTAATCCTCAGTTGGAAAAAGGGAGCGCGAATCCTCGATAAAAAGCCACTTGTCTATGTACCTTATTCAAGTTTTTGAGAACAAAAGAATGAATCGCAACTATAGTTTGGAGTAGATGAATAATTCAGTGGCGCCAGAGCCGGACCTACGCCGAGCACGGATGTGCTGTGTCAGATTTATATTAAACATTGACCATCCCAACTTTCATTGTATTTATTGACTTTCAAACAAGAATCAGGTTGGTGAAACGTAGGCCTACGTTGCTGCTTTCTTCTTTGTTCTGTTTCACATTGTAATGAACATTGAACATTCGTAGAAATTATTTCTGTAAAATAAAATATCGACAACTTTTATAAGAAATTTAAGAACAAAATATTCGATGAAAATAAAAGTTTCAAATTGAATTAAACCTTCTTAAATAGACTTAAGTCTGTATACAATAACACTCATACATTTCTTTATTTCATTATAACTTTTTGAAAATCACATTGTCGTGGATGGCAGTTAATTATTATTTTACCTTTCAGAAACGTAAGGGAGTAGTACTTTATTATTACCACAGTTAAACCTCGATTTCTATTTATTTATCAGTTCATATTACAATAATAGGCTTATCGGTTCTGTAGCATCAATCATCTAACCATCTAACGATTTTTGGACAAAAGACTGATAGACAGGTCTATAGCTATTGATAAAATGTTTTTGTAAGAGGCTACCTCTCTTTTACATGAAACAGGAGTTAATTAACAAAGAGAATTAGTATGAATAACCTTTATGATTGTGATTAACATTCCTTAGACCTGTTGGTTTGCAATAAAAAAATATTTTATGCACTCGTATACTGTACGACGGAAAGGGAATAAATCCTAATGAAAACTCATAATAGTTCTTTATATTTTAAACTTTCCAGTATTAAGTAATCAACCGTATTATAATTAAAAGTACACATATTTTCACAGGGTATCAAAAAGACATAGAGTAGCTTGTATTTAGAGAAAAATGTGTTCTCGATGAACACTTCATTGATTTTAATTGGCAAAGTTTTTATATTTCTAGGGACAAGTTTAATCTATAGAAAAGTTATGTCTAAATTTTAATTGAGTTGTCGAACTAGATACTAACTTGCAGTCTGAAAATTCCATTGAGCTCGTTGAGACTTATTTACGACTTAAAAATACTTACTATTCCAAAATCACAAGTTATATAACCTTAAAATGATTTCATAATAATGTCATACTTTGGGATATTAGAATGAAGTTTTCGAACTAGAAATACTCACTTGCAATCTCAAAGACTCATCATACACACTGTATCCCATACAAATAAATATATTTACTATTTTGTGTAGCTCTAAGTAGAGAACACAGGCCAGTACGATCTATCATAATGAGGACCAATTACTCATATCCTACGTTAGTAAATCTGTTTTTTGTAGAGTCGTTAAGTTCAATTTTCGATTCCAAGGTTTCGTTAATTATTTTGGGGAAACAATAGACGATCACATTATCACAATGAGCCTTGAAAAACACCATCATCTATGTGTGAATCGTGTTGAAATTCTAAGGACACTTTGCAAGTGCATTGTAAGTTACTGACATGAATGCTGCACTAATGACAATAATTAAATTATAATAACCCACTTACATTCACACTTGGTATGAATAGGTAATATTATAAGTAGCGGTATTTTATCACATTGACCACATGATTCTGGCACAGTACAATTTACTTTTAAAATAAATTAGACAGAATGATTTTGGACAGATTCGAGACCCTTTTCTAGTTTTGTTGTCTAGAAACAGCAGTAAATATCTTAAGATGCGAGTAGTAAGACATTTTCAGTAAAATCTAACAAGTAAAGCTAACTGACTACCGTCGCCCTTAGAAAACTGCAACTGTGTTTTCTTCAACCTTTGAAGAAAGGAATGTAATTGCACAGTTTTTATTTAACAAACTATGCAATTACATAACTATTACCACTAACAAATTCTGGGATCGCAAAATATCCGGTGAATTTGTTCAATGCTTTCTCTCTTTGTAACATTACCGCATCGCTCCACCCACACCAATCAGCCTAGTCCAAACCTCATCTGACATCTATATTACCCTGGGATAGGCTCTTCTACCTAATAAATTACGGATTTGGCGCCGGGACGTGCCATTTTGGTAAATTAACATAGAAACCCTTTTTCATTGAAATTCAATCACTTATATTGATGTTTATTAAATTTTACCTAACAATTCTGGTTTACTCGCTGGAGTGTTGTTGATGTATTTACTGGTACAATTTTAATTAAATGCTTTTATTGAAGCCGGGATTAAAGGGGTTGGTAATTAAAGCCACCCAGGATTAACGACCTTTGTCTACTATAATTATGATTTATTAAGTCAAACCATGAAATCGTGGGCTTGTCATTTAAGCTTTCATGATTGGGTAAGTTATTAACCGACTTCAAAAAAAGGAGGAGGTTATCAATTCGACTGCATTTTTTTTTTGTTGCCTCATAAAGTTCGACTAGGTGAATCTATTTTCATGATTCTTCTTAAATTTTAAAGTTGATGCTTCTCGTGTGGTTCCATTTCAATTTGGTCCAGTTCTGAATATGTCATCCATGAGAAAACCATATAAGTCTTCAATTTGCATTAAGTATGTGCGCGACAAATTGACGAATAACTCAATATCACGTCAACCAATTTCGATGATTCTTTTTTATTAGAAAGCTGTTGCTTCCCTCGTGGAACCATTTCAATTTGGTCTAGTTCTTGAAGTCGGTTTACAATCATATATATCTTTTACCTTTTTCAGAGGCGAAAAAAAATTAAGTATATCTCCAAAGTTATGTAGAGTTCCACACTTTACACGATTTTGATAAAAATTTGGTTGGTTGGATTTTCTGATTAATCTTTATTTCTATGAAACTTACATTAAATGAAACCAAGGAAGGTTTGCCGAGACGCGGTCTCCACTCTACAACACTTTTAATCCTAAGATTTTCAGTTCTGTGGCTAATAAGGCTAGCCCATATTCACTTAAGCTTGTTTATTCGTTGGATAACTATATTTCATAAGAAAACAACTCTTAATAAATAGCTGTAGTGAAATCATTTCATAAATTGTATAGCTGTATAAAACACCAAAACATAACATTCAAATATTTGCCAAGAGAGGTCCATTCATCAAATCAAATTCTCTTCCCGTTACATAAAACGTAATAATTTACTATTTCAATTATGACACAAATACACGTATCCATGAATACCGTCATTAATAAAATTAAATAATTGAATAGAAATCGCAGCGGAGGGTAGACAGAAATTCGGAAGTTCAGGGTTCACTGTGAAGAGAGTGAGTGAGCCCAATATCAATATTTGAGCAAGACATAGACGCCGAAGATTGTTTGTCTTGTGCACCACGACTCATAATAGCTCAAGGGCTGTTTACCTTTCACTATACAATCTCGAATAACCTTGTTAACATTTTCGCATTTCCCCTATTTCAGGATCATTCGCTTTTCGCTTTCCCATAATATTGATACTTAGCAAGTCAATGTGATTTGTAATGGATAGGTAAACAGTACACAAAATAGCTATGCATTAAAAAATTAATAGTAATGTGGAAGTCTTCTAACGTCGCATCTATTGCTGAAAATTCTTATTCATTTTTATAAGCTACTAGCTGACCCGGCAAACTTTGTACCGCCATATTTACATATCTATCTCAACTTCCCATCGCGGACAAGAAAAAAAGACTTTTCCCGTTATCATTTATTTTTTCTTGTGCACAAACCTGGTCCTAACCATAACGAACACATAAAAAAAGAATTATTTAATTTGGTGCAACCGATTGGAAGTTATGTGCATACATACATTTTCGGTGATTCATTTTTATATTCAAAGACTAGCTGAACCCCACGGTATTACCCGTGCTTATTGTCGTACCGCGAGTAACGCCGGGCGACAAAGTTAGTCTAAAAAAAGTAGCCTAAGTTACTCCCTGGATTATCAGCTACCTGCTAGCGAAAGTCCCGTCAAAATCCGTCCAGCCGTTCCAGAGATTAACCGGAACAAACAGATAGACAGGCAGACAGACAGACAGACAGACAAAATTTTTTTAACTACATTTTTGGTTTATGTACAGTGTATACATACATATGCATTAAGTAAAAAGCGGTTATTTTAATATTACAAACAGACACCCTAATTTTATTTATTTGTATAGATATAGGTCAGTGTAAATTACTACTTTTCTTTATTTCAGAAATAAACAAAATTAGTTAATAGTCAATGCTGTCGTTATATAGATAAGAATCTTATGGAATAACATAAGAAAAATAGAATTTATATAAGATAGAAAGAATATCGCCGTCATGTATGCTGCTTTACTGATTAAAGTTAATGCATTGTTTAATGTGTATATAACTATCTTATCTTTTGGTTAAGGAAAATGAAAAATAAAAGATAACCAAATCTATATTAAACCAAAATAATGTCTTACTTTCGTCTACTCATGTTTACTATTTAATATAATATTATTTTATCTAGGATCAGAATGTATAAAACATTACAAATAATATTTTAAAACGTTGAAAGATCAAAATTTATAACTTAAAGTACAGACACCAATAATTCTAACAGCTTTTCTATTACAGGAAAATGGTGTAATTCAATTCAAATTATTCAATTTTCTATATGTTACAAAATTTTAAAATTCATGTTTTATATAAATAATGCTAGGTCAAATAACCGGTGGTCTACCCCACTGGCCTTTTTTATTTGAAAGTGTATGGATGAATAACTGAACTAAAACTAACTGAATAACAACTTAAAAAAACTTCAGGTTTGTCAAAATGAGATGGAGAGAAATATCATTGGAGTCAGAAGAAGTGACAAGGTGAGTCTACAAAAAATCAAAGATAAAACCAAATTCAAAAGTATAGGCACTGTTTACAAACGTCTAAAATGGAGATGGGCAGGACACATGCTAAGGGAAGGAAAAGAAAAATGGACGAGAGTAGTGACTGAATGGTGTCCGAGAGACGGAAAAGAAGCAAAAGTAGACAAAACAAACGTTGGGAAGACGACATAAAAAGGACGGATGGTCCAGAATGGACATGCGTATCAAGGACAGGAACCAATGGAAAGCTTTAGAGGAGGCCTTTGTCGGAAGACAAGCTGTACTGTGAAACCGGTAACTGATAATAAGTTGAAAAACCAATTAGGTTAAGTTAATTTGAGAGAAGTGTGTTGTAACATTACATTTAGTAATAAGTTACAAATCTGTTAACGCTACAGCAATAAAGGCTTATTTTATTTTTATTTATTTAAATGGATGAATAAATATTTATACTAAATACTTAAATTATGCAAACAAACCCTACACAATCTATAAAAGATAGATTTAACAATGAAGTGAAAGTACCTACCTTGAAATAGTAGACTATTTTGCACTCCATTTAAGGTGGTTATAAATTGCCAAAGTTTTGCTAGACATTCATAAACTTAGATAGTTTCGATTCACTACTGTAACTGCAGGTAAGGTAAAGTGCAATAGAGCTTCTTAATAAACTGCCACTGTTACAACTAGTAGTACTAATCAAATTAATGACTTCATTCTTAACGAATTAAATTATTATACGATTAATAAACAAAGACTGTTACATTTTCTTTTAGTAGTAAATGGATAGTGACATCAGATTGCTGGTGAAGCAGTGGAAGTTTTCTACTTCGTAGGTAGTGTTCAAATAAAAGTGTGCTGTAGTTAACGGAAAACCGGATTTAACTGCACTATAATTAGTTGTCATTACTTTACCAAATCAATGATTTAATACTAATACGCGACATGTGTTTAGTTCAGCGATCGATACTGCACACCCATTATGAAACGTATATTATTTTATATATATTTTTGAACGCCGCGGTGTTTCCCGCGGTTATTGTCATACCGCGAGACAAAGCTAGTCCTAAAGAAAGTAGCCTTAGATACTCCTTAGATCATCAGCTATCTGCCAGTGAAAGTCCCGTCAAAATCGGTCTAGCCGTTCCAGAGATTACCCGGAACATACAGACAGACAGACCGACAGACAGACAAAGAAAAATTGAAAAAAATATATTGGTATATGTAGTGTGTAAACATACATATGCATTTATTTGAAAGCGGTTTTTCAATATTACAAACAGACACTCCAATTTTATTTGTTTGTATAGATGTAAAGTGTGGTGGCATCAAATCCTGTACGAGCTTGTACAAGTAATACCTATAATAATACTATTATCTTTTATTACTAAATGTTACGAAAATAAATTTAAAAAAGATTATATAGATATAATTATAGACTTAAAATTATACGCGATATAGATAATAAGTAATAAACCGTTTGATAAATAACTAAACGTAGTAGTACCTATTATTAATATCACTGACTTCAATGCATTTTTAAATAATTAAAGAGGATCAACAGGACCAACTTTGAGTACAAAGAAGTCAATTAACTTAGATTATAAATGGCGAATACCCAAAAACCTACTTATTTTTGAAGTCAACCAAAAGTAGAATTATGATATGTAATAGTCACTAGTTTTTAATACTCCACTGCTAGACATAGGCTTATATAAGATTAATACATAAATTTAATTTAAATAACTTAAAACTTTCGAGGTTAAATTGAGATATTCTAGGTAGTGCAATGTGGGCCAACTATTGATCTACGGTAAAGTGCTGCCTCAGCGGGATCTGTGAGTGAATTGGTTGAAGATCCTCGTCAGTCGATTTGGTTTTCTTAATGTTATATACCGGCAATCATTGAAATCGTTTCGGGTGCTGTCGGGGAGTCTTACTTCACCCATTAATCTTACTCACTAGACACCGTTATGGATTTTATATTCGTAAATTTATTATCAAAACAAAATTTTTCAAAACTTGTTGATGTAGATTTTGTGAATATCGTGTTCTAGAGCCCAAACAACGTGTATGCATTATATGTTGATTGGTTGATCTAATTTGATAGCCTAGATTAGTTAGTACAGAATTTGTTTTAAGTTTTTCTTCTTTTTGCGGCGCTGTTGATCTTATACAGTTTGCTTAAACAATTGGTTCTTACATTCTTACAGATAAATAAAATAAATAAATAAATAAATATTTCGGACACTTAACACACAACGTCATCTAGTCCCAAACTAAGCAAAGCTTGTATTATGGGTACTAGACAACTGATATAAATACTTAAATACTTTTCTTTTTCTAAATACATACATATTATACATAGAAAACACCCAAACTCCGAAACAAATATTTGCAGATCATACAAACATTTGGTCCGACCCGGGAATCGAACCTGAGACCTCAAGAACAGCAGTCGCGTACGCTACCACTGCGCCACCGAGGCAGTGTAGTGACACTCTATCTTTATATATATAATTCTTCTGTGAGTGTGTATGTCACTGAACTACTCTCAAAGGACCGGACCGATTTTGATGAAATTTTTTGTGTGTGTTCAAGGGGATCTAGGAATGGTTTAGATTCACAATTTTGTCCGCTGGACAATGTTTTTTTAATTAATTTTTAATTTATTAGTAGTTATGGCAAAACGACGTTTGCCGGGACAGCTAGTATATATGTCTATCCATCACTACATATTTCTCAACGTATACCACAAATGCCTACACGATCTTATCGCTGACGACATAGCCCAACACATGTACGTAACACCGCTGTTGCTAGTTTCTATAAACTTTTAAAACACAATTACTTACCATTATGCCACCAATGTTTGCCATGTCGCTGCTTGCATTTTTCAAAAACATTTAAATATACTGTATCACATACTAGCAAATTATTCGATTAAAAGAGCGCACCCTCTGTTTGTAACTGTAATGTTACTAAATTGATTATGGGCAATAAAGTTATCATTATCTTACGTATATACAATTTCACGCATGAAAACAGTTTTTTGGTTGACATGCACATCTGAATCTCGTCATAAAAGTTTATTGTAGAAAAAAAATTATTCCCATTCAATACATTGATATTGTGACATTGAGACAATAGTACTTTCAGTTTAATGCACTCTTCAAGAGTTTCAGACCCTGTGATCTGTGAGACGTTAACTAATATAATGGAAATGTAAGGCGTTACCTAGTATAATGGAATTTATAGACATCTATTACTATACTTATATAGTAGATAAGATACTTCTTATCTACTATATCGCCATACTCTAAAAAGTAAAACTTAACGAACTGTTGAAACACTTAAGTATATTATAAGTTTGATTAACTACTTACATTCACACTTGTCATTACAAATTCGTAATTAGGTCTGTTACGCTTTCATGGGTAAACCGTTGCACCGATTTCTATGAATTTTGAAGGTATTTTGATTCTTGAGGAAAGACATGCGGGTGGAGCCGCGGGAGAAATCAGCTACTTTATAACTAACCTGGATTTTGAACAAACTATGTATTCTATAGAAAACATTTTCTAACAAAGTTATTTTCAGGATTAAAATTAGCTTGACAAAATATTAAAATGTATGTATGCTCACATTCAGCTTGATACAATTTTACAAAGGACTTTATAAATTTACACTGACAAAATAATGAGGTCGAGATCATCAATGATCGATGTCTAACTCTGTCGAGACAAACCTGAAACAAAAATAGTGCTGAAAGAAATATTGAAAATCCTGCAATATTGAAAAATATACACGCTGACAACAATGTTTTGAATTTAATGTTCCTTACTGACATGATATTATCGCGATTACTGCCGCTAGATTTGATAAGGAAATGTCAGATGCAATGCTAGGGGTTCTCTATACTAATATTGGCGCAAAATTAATAAAGCTATTTTAGATTCTTCAAAACACCGACAGGGGACGTAACCGCCCTACAGGCGCTACGTTGGGCCCCTTATTTTCCCTGTCAATACAAATATTGATAAATCATTACCCACGTTCTCTTTTTCATTTCAAGTGAACACATTTTTCCTTTTGATGAGTCTTAAAGAAAATTACTTTCGGTTCACTCGTTACATTTTAGTCAACTTATTCTTCGAACAAATGTGTATCCCTGGAAATATTATTCATATTAGTCTTTAAGTGTATAGACAAATCGACATAGATATTGAAGTTTGTCTTTTCTATCTACTTAACTAAACTTACCAGACATTAAACTTATTTAGCAACCTTAAGTACTCACAGGTTACAAATAAGAAATTTATTTATAGGCACAACTGATACGCATAATGTTTATAAGTTGTATAACCATTGGTATATACCTAATTCCAGTATGTAAGGAGTTAGGTCGTAGTTCACCTAACTGGGTTAGTTTGGATTTGCTAACTTAACGGTAGCTCGAAAACGTTTTAGATAACGTCTCTCTGAAGTTAGCAGGTTTTACCAAAACGCGTAGGTTGATATTGTTTCTAAATATACATTTAAGAAAGATGTCTATTTTTTCTATATTATTTCTACTTCATACTTATATCATAAATTCGAAAATAACGCCGTCTGTCTGCCTTGAAGCCTTGAAGCCTTGACCGCGATAGCCGAAATACATGCGGGTAGAGCCACGGGCAAAAGCTACTTATTATATCTTTATATATAAAAATGAATCCCCGAAATGTATGTACGCGCATAACTTCCGATCGCCTGTACCAAATTGGATATTGTATTTTTTATGTGTTCCTAATTGTAGGACAAGGTTTGTATAAAAGAAAAATCAAAGATTAATGGGAGTTTTTTTTAAAATAAAAATATAGCAATACAAAGTTTGTCGGGTCAGTTAGTAAACAATATTTAAAAGAAGATAAATATTAATTTCGAACATTAATACAATCTATTAATTTTATAAAGTTCAATTTCTTTGGCTCCAAGTTTAATTTTAAAGTCTAATCATTGTCTTCGCTTAAATCAGTATAGTCAATATTTGTCAAGATACAAATATAAAAACAATTTCATTACAAAATACTCGGCAGAGGCGCTGGTCAATATTTACGTTTCAAAATCACGTCGAGTCGATGTATACTTTAGTTTTCATCCACGTTATACTTAAAGTTATTTAGAGAGCCACGATACCGTGAGAGAGCCACGCTTCTGCATGAATGGGCCGGCTCGACCGGAGTGATACCACGGCCTCACAGAAAACCGGTGTGACATAGTGCTTGCGCTATGTTTCACCGTGTAAATGAGAATACCAGAGGCCCATACCCCAACCTCCTTCCCCCATCTCCCTCCCATCCTACTCAAATATATATGATTCATCTAATTGTAGATTAAGAAATAAAAGAGCCAACAGAATAATATTTTATGTAATTATTTCTTTTTTTAAAGACTTTGCTTGAATTATTCCGTCAAATCTATAGAAAGATATTATTTACTATCTTTACACGAGCAATTCTTGTGAATAATAAAATAATATAATAGAATAATAAAATTCTCGTCTCAAACTCCTGCGTTACCTAACTCCTCCGAAACGGCTGAACCGATTTTTAAGAAATGTTGTGTGCATATCGGATTGGTCTAAGAATCGGCAAACATCTATTTTTCATATCCCTAAATGACATAGTTTACCTGGTCAGCTAGTCTCGGTAATGACTTCAAAGATTTGCATGAACTTCGAAATGGAAATCGATCTAACTAGGATTCATTTTTAGAAAATTTACCAAAAAATACCGAGTCAAGCTCAGTCATCCAGGTACTTATGCAAATACGAACAGTGTAGTATCAAAGGTGAATAAATAAAATATGTAACTCAATCTATTATTTATTAAATCTTTGGCTATCTGTTTGTACATCATATCTACGATTCACGTAAAAACATATATCTACACATTATTTTCATCAAAATGTTTATATATCAAGTTACAACCTTAGGTTTCAAAATGGTGAATGCATATACTGGTAATCATTAAGTAAGAGATTAAATATAAACTATTGAACATCAAATCAAACCGAGATTGTATCCATTTTATTGTACAAACTTTATAAATTTGAATTACATTTTTTCAGATCTTAACTATACTAGAAGACTTAACATCAGAGGTTATTTATATTACTTCCTTAATACAATGACACAAGTAAATATTCAAAAAAAACACTTCTGTGACAGAATTTATAGTCCGAGTACCTATATACGGCTTAACAAAATGTTGCTCCTATACCTTCATTAAGAAATCAGATCGAAATAACAGCAATAGAATTATGTTCCTATGAATGCTCCAAGATACAATACAAAATAAAGTATTTGGCACTTTAGTATACAGCTCATTATGCATTAATTGCTTATAATGTTTATAGTTACAAGGTTTAAAGGGAAGACATGATTTGCTTTCGCCATTGTTGCGCAAAACATTACACGGCTATATAGAAATAACCACTCAACCTACTACAAATTTCCGAACACCACCCATCTCGATATGGTGACTTAGTATTACGTATTGCGATATCATAGTACATCACGTTGTCGCCTAACCACAAAAAGCCCTTAAATACGGCGTATTAGATGAAATGTAGCTAGGTCTGAAATCTAAATTAAAATCACAAATCTACTACAATTTACATAAAAATATGTCTATACGTATATCTATGGTCGTAATAAAGTCAACGAAATAATTTATTTACATTTTAGTTATACAGCAACGTGTATTCCCGCTGCCCAGTTATCCCATCTATTTGTACTTATTTCATAAAAAAATATGTACGTCCATTATATCACAAACGCCGTCCATCCCACGCAGCCGACCGCTTCGAACTGCAACAAACATACGAATGTTTTTAATATTGTGTAAACTCTTTTGCGACCAAATGCGGCAATTGGTCAAATGAATACAATACACATAACATTACATTCCAATTACATTTATACACCTGTACATATATTTAAGTAATATCATAATTAAGAATTTAGAAAGCTATAACTCGAATTTACTTAAATGAATCTGAGTTGTATTCGTGACTAAAAATTAATATATATTTATATAGCGAATGATAACTCGAACTAACTGCTATAAAATCATGTCATTAAATTAAAATATTAATTTGAGGTAGTTTAGACATATGTAACTGTTGATATCATGTAAATTAATAGTTTATCTCAAATAAACAGAATTAATATACACATAATGTGTAGTGTGTGTAGTAATATCCACATCATACAGACAAATCGTGAGTAAATTAAAACTATTTAGATACTATTTTTGAATAGTTTAAGAAATAAGAACGCATAGATATTTAAATACTAGCTAGCATAAATCTAGTGATGACTTACTTTTATGTTTAGTGCTACGTCAAGAGAGAATCGTATTCGAAAGGCGTCGGGTCGGCTGCTCGTAGGTGTCACCACAATACCCCTCCGGATATATTCGACACTTCTATTTGGTCCTCGGCTTCTGTGTCGACGACTCGTACAGCTCTTCTTTTATGCCTCAGTCGAAAACTGATCCAAAGTATCAAAGACATTAGAATTAGGGATGATACTGCTACTGTCCCTATATATTGTGCGTAACTACTATCACTTGATCGGTAGGGTGAGTATTCTGTTTTATAACTGGGATCAGTGGTATCTACTTCATAGCCAGTTATATTTCCCAACTGATTCAAGCTTCTACTAGGTAAAACACTAGTATTGGCCTCGGAGGTAAAGTTTTCAATTTTATTAGTCACATTTAATGGCGTGTTCAGTCGTTTTCCAGACCTGGGCCTATTTTTTCTGTGAATTTCTTTATCTTTTACCAATGGCTTACCAAATGGCTCTATATCTAAAAATTTATGATCAATATTAAGCTGATCATTTTGAATTTTGTTTTGATCTAAAATTTTAGAAGATTCTCTCGCTTTAACAAAAGCAGTTTCGTTACCGTAGTCATTAAAAGATATTTTATTTTCATTCCTTTCATTTCTTCTCATTCCTTCATTTATTCCATCGTTCAGATTATTATTTTTCTCTTGATTTCTGACATTTGTTGAATTTAACTGAATTTGATTATTAATATTTATGATATCATACTTATTTTTGTTATTGCTGTGCTTATAGAAAGGTTTCTCGGTTTTGTTATTCAGATAACCGTAGTATCTCAGTAACTTATTAATCATTTCTGTGCTATATAAATTAACTGGTGGAAGGCTGTCACTTATTGTGAACGTTTCAGGAAATGTACAATTATATTTAGTTATCTCAGCTTTGGCCTCAGACGTGGAATAGTAGCAGGTCTCACTGTTAGATAAACTCTTATTCCAATTCATCCAGTCCTTCAACCACACCTCAGCGCTACAATTAACATTATTACCATGCAGTCTTAACGTTTTTAGTTGCACTAAATAGTATAATAAGTCATTTCTAATTTCTGACAGATTATTCATCCGCAAGTCCAAATATTGTAAATGCGAAAAAGCGGCTAACGCTGCTGAATCCGATAAAAGTTGTCTGGCTAATCCGGGACTCGACTGAAGATGAAGCATTTGTACACTTTCAGGCGACGACATTGGAAACGAGCCATCTTGCTCTGGCACCGAAAGGTTTAAGTAGCATAGTCTTAGATCTCGTAGAGATAACGGGCCGTCAAATGTACTCCAGGACAGTGACTGTATTGGATTATTTGATAAGTCTAACATCTCCAAGGAAAGTAAGTCATCAAATATGTGATCTTGAATAAACTGAATGTGGTTATTTTGCAACATCAATATTCGCAGGTTTGGCAAACCCTTGAAATCCGGAACTGTCAAATTTTTTATCAAATTATTTTTAATTGATAAGTACTTCAAATCATCTGGTAAAGACTTAGGTACTGTTACGAGAAGATTTCTGTTTATATTTAGGAACAATAGCATCTCCAATCTGCCTAAAGAGTCATCTTCAATTGAAACTACTTTATTATCTGAAAAATCTAGCGACTGTAATAGTGGATAACTGTCAAAATCCCCACATCTGACTGCAGATATTTGATTTCCAACCAAAGATAAAAAACGAACAGAGTGTGTAAAGGCTTCAGGAATTTGATATAAGCCCGTCCTTGATGCATCTATTTGCTGCAATCTTCGTCCAGTGCCGACTAATAATTGTGTATCCAATTGTGTAATGCCCAAATGTGGATTATCAGTCAATAATAATCGTGCTAGATTTGGCAACAGTTGTAAAGCGCCGGGAGCTAACTTTTTTAGATTGTTGTGAGATACATCGAGATGTTGCAGCAACCAATTATTAAAATAATTTTCGTGAATAAACTCAAGATTGTTTCTACTTAAATTGAGATGTTGCAGATTTTTCAGAGGTGTAAAAACGCTGGTTAGTGTGGTCAAATTATTTTCGGACAAATCCAAAGTTTCCAGTTTCAATAATCCACTGAAACTTTCTTCAAAAATATTAACGATATTATTTTTACTCAGAACAAGTTTTCGGAGATTCACGAAGTTATTAAAAATTCCCTTTGTTACGTATTGTAACTTATTGGAAGATAAATCGATTTCTCTCAAATTGAGTTTTTTAACATTGATCTTTATCTGTACAAAGTTGCTATTTTTAATATTAATTGAATAAGTATCTAGTAACGCCAGGTCAAAGTAAAGTGTACTCGCATTACAGCCTGTATTATAACGGACTTTAACTTCGACTAGAGTCTTATTTAAATACTCCTGAGACCACACTGATAACTTTTTGTCTTCATTACAACACACGGATAGTAGATGATGAACATTTGAATTCTCTTTCAAAGTAATGTTGAAGGAACATTGTAGACATGCGTTGGTGTTATAATTACACATACAATTTGTGAGACAAACTGAAGCTAAATTTGTTACTTGCCATGAAAATATAACCGTCAAAAATAAACACTGTTTAAAAAATGTTGCCATTTCTGACAGAATCCTCCGGCTCGTCTTAGATTGATTATGCTGGTCTGAATATCGAATGGTATCGAAATTTACACGTACTACACATGTTCATTTGAATCACATAATCACTCATTAAGTGTATTGTTGTAAATATAAACATCTTGTATTAGTTAACACTCGCACAATCACTCACGTAAGTCGTCGTTACAGTCACTTTACTGTCACTCATATTGACTAGAAACACATTTTAAGTCAGCAGTTATTGTTGAACTCGAATTTAAAACGTGTGTGAGCACGAGTGACGGTAGGTGTGCCACGTGACAGTGATCTGAGCCGTTTCGTGTCGTTTATTGTGTTGTGTTCGTAAGGTGTCGAAGCTCGGGCACTGAAGCGTCACGCGGCGGTACAGGCGCCACCGGGTCTGGCCGCGAACTGTGCGAAGCGAGGGCGAGAGGCGCAGCGCCGGCGCTCTGCTGCCCGTCGCTTTTACATCCCTCACAACCTCATTTTTATATAGTCAACTGACTTCCACACCACCACTATTTATGTCATACTCGGCGCTCCTTAATACGTTATTTTGAGGACGCTAGTATTTGTAAGTATGTGTTATACTTTTGGTGGTGTTATATTTTTAGCTACGTCTTAGATTGGTCTCTGGCAAGCATTTTTGTCAGTTTGAAATACTCATATTTTTTTACTAAATGATGGAATTTTATTAATTTACAAATTGAACATTCAATTTGAACTTTAGCTATAGTTGATACAAATTCATTGCCGGGTTATTTTTTTTTTGTTTATAATTTAAAGAAATTTGTAAATCTGTTTTACTTTACTATTCTAAAATCACCTTAAAGATCACCTTCACCATCAGGACCACCATCTTATAAATAAATAGAGCATCTTTTTTTTGTTATCCAAAAAAAAACAACAAATAAAAATGAGCTAATATTGATGACAAACAACTGATATAATGAGTAATGACGTTTTATGCCATATAGGTAGGATGTGTCTTAACTAAATTTGCTGAGTGAAACGCATAATTTAACTATGCATAAATCTTTACTCCGTTTCTTTAATCAATTTTTACTTATATATTCTAATTTTATAGTAAAACCATCACGGACAGTTTAATTTTCTTAAGAAAAATTAGTTAAATCATTTTATCATTTAGTTAAATACTTTACCCGTGATATTATCACGGGTAAAGGATTTAACTACCTATAAAAATCTTCACAAATGTAGGGAACACCTGTTTTCATCGCGGATCGAATACTCTCTAGGAAAACTCTCTCTTGTCTACAAAAGATCATGATTAAACTGGGCTTACAAGCACAGTGCTGTTTTATTCTTTTATTAAGTTAATTTAACAGTATTCGTGCATAAGGATAAGAAAGCAAAGCCAGCCAGCCAGCCAGCTTCAGTTCTATCACACTAATATATGAAGGCGAAAGTATGTGAGTGTTTATGTTTGTTACTTCTTTACCTTAACTTAACAGTAATATAGGCTATGTCCAGCAGTGGACTGCGATAGGCGTGAACTGGTTCAAAATTAATAATTTACTTTTAAGGAGAACAAAACTAAATGTATTAGATTTTTTACACCCAATGTTAAACAAGTAAAGACCAGTGTTCAAATAAATGAAAAGGAGTTGGGCCTTGTGGATACCACAAAGTTTTTGGGTATAACTCTGGACTCAAAATTGCAGTGGGGCCCACACATTGATGGATTGTCGAATAGACTCAGGTCTGCAGCATATGCGGTTTATAAAATTCGTCAATTAACCGATGTAGAAACTGCCCGATTATATATATATATATATATATATATATATATATATATATATATATATATATATATATATAAGAGGGCTATTCGTGCAATTTATAATCTTGGTTATAGGCAGTCACTGAGGAATAAATTTAAAGAAATTGAAATCATGACGGTTGCATCTCAATTCATCTATGAAAATTTAGTTTATGTTAAGAAAAATATTCATTTATACACAAAGTTTAGCGACGTTCATGATATCAGCACTAGAAATAAAGATAAACTCGTGCTGCCAACCACTAAATTGCAAAGAGTAAACAAGTCTTTTCGATGTCAGGGTGTGCGATTTTACAATAAAATTCCAAGCAAATATCAAAAATTAAGTATTACCAAATTTAAGTCCTTAATAAAACGGAAACTATGTGAAAAGGCTTATTACACAGTTTTAAATTATTTTTATGACAAATTTGCTTGGGATCGATGATTCTCACTCCAGCACTTTACTCTACTCTACTTTACCTACGTATTTTGTGTGAAAGTGATTGATATTTATATTTTTATTGTTTGCTGTTTTTATATCAAGTGAATTCCTTTGTGTATGTAAATGTGAGTATAGTTCAGGCTTGAATATACGTTCATATTTAGTATCTTTCTGGTGGTTTTGAGTGTTTCCCCGGCTTACCCAAATATCCTACTGGCGGTAGTATCGCGCTTCTGGTAACACTATGGCTGGGGTTTGTATGCCGTCTGTATGGACAGGCCGGCTCAAAACTATGGTCCTTTCTTCAAAAGGCCAATCCAGATCCTTTACTGTAATCGCATAGATTTTTATTTTGTAATCAAAGTTCTAGGACTTAAAAAAAAGGATATCTCTGTGGTTCGTTTCGGCATTTCTTCCCATAGTGAGTTGTAGGAAATGCCGGCCTCTTCTAGCAGTAAAGTCCGACGTGTAAAAATATCTGTAAAGATTTACTTACAATAAATATCATTTCATTTCATTTGATCTTGGCTTGTATTACACATATGCCATAAAAAATACTTATGTTTTCCTATTTTCTCTAATAAATTAGGTAAAGTTATTTAGTAATAAAAAAGTCCTTGCTTAGATGACGCCAACTGCCAATATGCAGTCAAGTATTAGTGACCGTTGATAAAATGTTATTATATTGTCAATATTTTTTTTAATTAAGATATATATTATTTGACTCTCCCTCTGATAGCTGAAGTATTTAGTAACACAAAATTTAAACTTTTAAATTTAATTTATTTAGGCCGCTAGCTAAATTGACTCACATAACCTCCACGAACACCGAAGTATGAAGTATTGAAAGGTGTCGAAGTCTATACCTTTTTATTCAACCCTTTATTCGTACTGTTTCGAGCATCTTTACCGGAACGTTCTACCAGCATTTTCATGAATTGCTCCCACAAGGCTTTCCGAAGGGTCTCTTTATTGCGCTCCTTAATTTGGGTTATTTGAACTTTTCTTGTCCCTTCCTGAATGTATTGAGGACGAAAACATCGTATTTCAACCACCTTTAATATGTTAGATGTTGGGCGCACCTAATGCCAGATTTATGACTTTTTTTGTAAACCCTGACTTACTACTATTAAAGAGAAAGCGTTTCAATATAACGTTATATAAATATTATCTTACATGTTTGATGTATATTTAATAATAATTAAGTATAGCGTAACTAGTATTTTTGAGACTTATTAACCGACTTTAAACCTATTTATTTAAAAAATTACTGCCTCGTTAGTAAAGTGGTTAGTAAGTAACTGCTGATCAAGAAATCTCGGGTTCAAATCCCGGCTTGGACCGCTGTTTGTTTTTCTTACAAGAAATTCTTAAGAGCAGCCCGAAGTATGGAATATGGCGGCGTTTCCCCCACGTGCCTCGGAGAGCACGTTAAGCCATCGGCGTCGGTCCCCGTTGTCAGTCAGTACTCTCAAATATACTGACAATTAGTTCAACCTTTGAAAGGAATATTACAATGAAACTCAAACTCACGCGTCACATGTCAGGCCTTACAAACTGTAAATGTAACACAAAACCTTAATTCGGAAACAACACGTAATGAAAGCCAGAATTGCTTTATATTTTGAGCGTAGGCGTACCTACTAAGGCGAAAGAAACAGCGAAGAAAATACATGGCTCTACTCTGTCACTTTAGTGTGTTAATATCATATTTCCATACTACCACAAAATATATCTTCTGTATATTAGGTTATTGCATCCAGAATATTCACCATCCATTTCTGAGAGCACCTTTCCCGAATACATTTATTAAAGTGACCCTCAGCTTAGAGGCCGCAAGATAAATCATAGTCAGGAAATGGCGGTTCTTCGCGGTTAACCGAATAAAAAGGAAAAAGTTCTACAAATATAAGTAACTAGCTGCGTCCCGCGGTGTTACCCGTGGTTGGTGTTGTAAAGCTTCAACAAAATCGGAACATAGATAACATCGCGGGGCGCAGTTAGTTAGTACTGTTTAGTACAGTACACATAAAACTGCCTCTTGAATCTCTCTCTATTGTTGAAAATTGCATTGAAATGCGTTGAGTAGTTTAAAAGATCTAAGTGAATAGATAGCAGAAGCGACTTCATTAAATATTAACATAAATAAATAAATATTTGCGCATATCTAGCACACAACGCCATCTAGTCCCAAATTAAGCAGAGCTTATATTATGGGTACTAACAACAGCTGATATAAATACTTTTTTTTTGTAAATACATACACATTATACCTAAATTGAAAATGCCCAAACTCCGTTACAAATCTATACATTTTTATTTATATGTGTAAATTAATAAAAGGCCATGATCTTATGTTTACTTTACTAATTTGTTATCGATTTACTCCAGAATATACGAAAAAAATATCATTTTACATATTTCTTTTTGTTAATAATATCTAAAACATTATGTACACAAATGATATTTTCTATTTTTAGAAACATTATTACAACGGACGTACATATACACTAAAAGCTACACATTTCTGTTACAATAGCTACAGGCAAAATGTGGACGAAAACCCTCAATTGACGTTCATTAACATGAGAAAACTTTTATCTATACAGAGCACCGTTTCTAGCGAAACAAGAATCTCTACTCTAAGAATCGATCCAAACCCTATTTGCCGTGTTAGATAGAGGTGATTAAGTAACAAAATAAACTTGGAACAGGCAGAAGCATTAGGCCATTAGCGACGGGAACACTAAACGGTTTCGTGGAACTAAAAGTGCGCCTTCAGTGGAACAAAATCGCTGTCATTAGGGTAACGAGGGAAGGCCACTGACGCAGCGGTAGTGTCCGACGTAACTCTTTAGCTTGCAAGACGCAAGACCTAATGAACCGGGTACTCCTTGGCAAGTAGCCCACGCTAGATCGAGCACCTTTGATTCTAGTTAGCTTTTTGAAATGAAAAGTAAAGACGGTTTTTTTTCATTTGTTAAACTAATTGGTCGAAAGACATATACATTTTTTATTTCTATATTTTTTGTTTATTTAAACTACTTGAGAAATAAATGTATATGTATATATATATATATATATATAAATTATCCCTGTTTTCCTTGGTCACGACATCAAGCGTGAAGTTGGATAGCGCATTTAGCGAGGAAGGTTCTAGGCTATGTAACATCACTCTACGACCAATAGGAGCCGGGTATCGACTGAAAATATTGGGAAAATGGGAAAAAAATATTATCTTATCTTATGAAAAAGTTGAGCGGGTTAGACAGTGTGAATATAAAATGTGTTTGTAACTGTGGGTTGCCTGTAAGAAAATACAATCAAAAAGAATTTGCGTAGTTTATTTTACAATTGTATGCAAAATCAGACCTCTTTTTAACACAGTAAACTGAATAATAATGTGTTAGAAATTTCGTAGCGACTAAATCCGTTTACGTATTGTTAATAGCCCTGTCCAGTGAAGAGTCGGTTGAACCGTGGGAACTGTAATAAGGGACGTGGCGTAAAACTTTATTACTCGCTCCACCTCGGCCCACAAGGCGGGATGCGAAATGACTCTCATTCTCATTAACCTCGCCTTTGCTACCTCACTTTGTATCAATGCCAGATACTTTTTTGGTTCCGTTGATGTCTACAAAAAATATTCAGAAGTGTATCACACCTTGACTAGGAATCGCGTATATCATTATTTGGTTTTGTGGCAATGCTGAAAAATATGTTTTCGCTACTTGGTAAACAACTCCTTATTTAAATAGTTATCAAAAGTATTTATTTTCTCCTTATATCATACCATTGTTATTTTTATTCACAATTTTATTATTAAATTTATAAATGAACAGATTTCACACCTATTTTGCTAACGTAACAAAA
The DNA here is from genome assembly GCA_905220595.1 of Spilosoma lubricipeda. NCBI lineage: Eukaryota > Metazoa > Arthropoda > Insecta > Lepidoptera > Erebidae > Spilosoma > Spilosoma lubricipeda. The sequence continues at coordinate 12,789,429 of HG992282.1, read as the reverse complement.
TTTCAAAGAGTCCTGTTTGGTAGATTCAATAGGTTGATCAATAATTAGGCAATTAACCGTTAACTACCCATTTAACCATTGACTACAATTATTAAGGATCCTATATCAATTCTCGAATTGAAATATCAAAAATAGCTTTGCTAAGCTATCTATCTCCATGAGTAATATACATAAATAGTACAAATATTTAGGTACGGTACAAACTAGTTTATTTCTCAAAAGATTTAATTAATTGAATGTAATTGAATATAGAACTACAAAGAGAATATAATATTAATAGGTTTCCACGTCTCTGGCAAGAAGAACAAGTCTAGCGAATAGATTAAGCCCGCAGAACTGAGAACTTATTCTTAAGTCTGTAATTAGATTGAACTTTTCGAAGTGTGTTTTACATATATTGAGACTTGAAATTAATTTAATGCCTTAGCAAGAGATATTACCGGTCAATGGCAAACAGAAATCCTAAAGGTCAACACTTTAATCAATCACTCTACGGTCTTTTCAAAATGCACGTACACGCTCCTTGAAATATGAGAGCTACCCCGGGGGAACTAATGTTTTATATTCTGTCGTTGTATTGACAGTAGTGACTTATTGCTTGACAGATGGTGTTTTCGTCGCCAACTAAAAGTTTGCTGAAATGATTGTATTTGCGTTTACGGGTACTAAATGAAACTTATAATGCGACTTAACCAATTGATAATGTGTGATGACACCACATAAGGACAAAGTATGATTTATCCTCTTCAAAATAAAAGGCAGTGACTGCAACTGCTTGTAAATAGTTGTTCAGAAATAGATCACTAATGTTATCAAGGTAGGACCGGAGGCCCAACGATGTGAAAGCTTCACAAGGCCGCCATGGTGTGGGTCACCATGCTGCATTGTTGCATTGTGTGCATTCGCAATGAGTATGGTGACTACCACTCTTGGATTCTGGTTTTGTTTTCCACCAGGCGGAGTAGAGTCATTTTGGCAGACTCATATATAAAAAAAACAGCATTTAGCAGTCCACTGCTAGACATTGGTTTTTTCTTAGCAAAGAAGGTTTTGACGTAACACACATAACTACCTAACTCATCACAACACGCTCAACTTAGGTAGTAAACCCATCACTGAGGTAACAAACATAGAATAAAACAAAGTAAGAACTGCTCAAAGAAGATTATTTATTTACAGTCGGGTAACCCCTTTATCTATTCAACAACGTTCTGGTAAATAAATGATTATGATAAAAATTGTGTTAAACTCAAGTCCTAAAAATAGACTATCTAGTATAAGAAGCTTATAGCAGATGAAGCTTAGTGTATTTTATATTATGTATTTTGTGCGTACGTGGCTTAAATTCATGAGCTTATGTACTACGGTAAGAAGATTATTATGATAAGCCTTAGATTAATTACATGTGTATGACTTTAATACTATATCTTTAAGTAAATTTCAGTAATTAGAAATACTGATGAATAAGCTTACTTTGTTTAAACACTCTTTTTATTTATAAGCCTGCCAAAGTGCCTTTACTCTGCCTGATGGAAATTATGAGCGAACTCCAATCCAACCTCTCGGATTATCTGTCATCTTATATTATCTATCTCTGTCTCTCTTTATCCGCATGCAAACAATGCAACAATGCAGCATGGTGATGGTGACCCACACTATGACGGTTTATTAGGATGAACTTCTGCATCATTGACAGCCCGAATACTGTGATTTTAGGTTAGTTTTCTGTGAGAGGAATCAGCGTGATTCTACATCTACCTTAAAGATTATTCGACCAATTTGGTTGATAGGTGTGGCTATACTTGAAACTAATTTGCTCGTATTTATTCACCTACAGTTTTCGGCTTTGCTGGACATAGAAAGGAGGACTGCCTCTTTATAGAAAGGAGGCTTTGTCCTACTATTCCTCGCTAGTTAGGCAGGTTAGTATAGAACTTGTTTCGAGTTTTCCTTCTCTTTGCATTGAAGTTTTCTTGCTCGTCTTATGATAGCCTGTTTTTTCGCCTCTTACTACTTCCATGGGATGAATGGGGGCCATGGGATGAATAGTGGTGGTGATATCCTGTATCCTTAATCCGTCAGCACACAGACAACATACGTAACGTAACGTATTCGATTATTTGACAAATCATATTATGTCTCTAAATTTTGTGCCACAGATACTGCCAAATCGCAACAAAGATTGTAATAATGTAGATTTTTAAACCTATCTTACTCTACAGAAAACATCTAGTGGTAAAAAGAACTCAATTAATGCTTTTTATATATTATACACGAAAAAGACAAGTACTACAAACAAGTGAATATGCATAGATACAAAGGCGAATTTAATTTAATTTAAAGCACTCTACCAGAAAACCTTTGAGCATAAAGGACAGAATGAATATAAATAGACTACGAGTTTTTAGTGCACAGTTAAATAAGCAACAAGATAAATGGCTCAATTTAAACTACAAAGAATAATGTATGAAATTCATGAAAATGTTTAAAAAATGTTGTCAAAATGCATATAAAATTCGTACTACGTAAAAAATTTGAACACACGTGTTCTGTATTTTAGTTGTTTTTTTAGGTTTGAATTTAAATGGATGAATTTGAATTGTACAAAAAAATTGTGCAAAATAAATCTATTGGAAAGCTATTCAACAAATCTATTCTTTTCATGTAAAATCAAATAGTGACGGTTTCAGTGGGCAGGGGACAAAATGCTCACGGCTCAGACCATTACATGTCACAGGCTATAAAGTAATCGGTCAATTTTTCGTCGCCTAAGGTGGTTTATGACACATTTGATAGTGCATATAGCTTTACAAAAGTTCTACTAAAAAACTGCTCAAATTCTCACTACAAGCAAACTATAATACTTATGATACACTTTTCCAAAAACAAGTTTGTCTTGTTTATGGAAAAGTGTATCGTATGAGTTTCATTCTTTTTCCTAACTGCTCAGTTTTTATTAAATTACTTTAACACATTAATTTTAAGGGAATTTTCGGTATATATTCTCATTACCACTAAGTTTATAGATTACAGATGTACATTGAGGAATAGTTATTTTCAAGAGACCTAGTAGTGTTTACATATTACACCAAAAGATACACACTTCATATAATTCACTTAAATAAATACTACAGAGTTCTAAGTTTTCCATTAACAGCCTATTTGATTTCTACCATCAAATTAGACCTGTAAATGTAATCTCTTATTGGAATAATATTTTATGTAATATGCCTTAATAGACAATACGTGAAGTAGAAGAAACGTTAAGTGGGTACAATGGCGCTTTCATCTCGCATTGTACATTCTATCGATTCTGCGACAATTCGGACGGGAACGTGAGCACCTGGTACATTGTTGGTTAGGCTTTAGTTCTCGATGTCAGTGTAGTATAGTAAATAAATATCATTTTTAATATATATATTAGGTTCAGTTATAAAAAACTAAAAAAAGCACAATAGAAAATAAAAACTTGAACCAAGGTTTAATCAGTTCTTTCTAACAGTCAGTTCAAGTTAACAAAAAATCGGTGTTAATTGATTCTTTAATAGATTTTCACCGTATAAGTAAGAATACTCAAAGTGACTGGTTACATTCGGGAGGGTATGGAGGACACCAAAGTCACAGTGCTGGCTTTAATTGACTTCTCCAATGCCTTCAATACCGTCTGTCATGACGTCTTATTGGCTATCCTTTCCCGTCTTATGATCTCTTCAGAAGCTCTGACATAGTTCTCCTCCTATCTTCGGGGACGACAACAGTGTGTGCACATTGATGACATATCGTCAGGTTGGTGTGATCTTCTCGCTGGCGTCCCTCAAGGCGGTATATTATCTCCCTTATTATTCTCAATATTCATAATTTCATAATTAATCTCGTAACCCAAAACCTTCAGTGTGCGTATCACAGTACGCTGACGACCTGCAAGTATACACCCAATCAAGGATTGAAGACATTTCATACGCAATCGACAAAGTCAACAGGGACTTAGACTCCATAAAGAACTGGTCAGCGAAGTTCGGGTTATCGGTAAATCCAACCAAATGCCAAGTGATCGTAGTGGGGAGCAAACAAACGCTAAGCAAGTTGGATACGGCGGTCATCCCACCGATTGTTTATAACAACGTGACTATACCGTTGAGCTCAGTGGTAAAGAACCTGGGGCTACTTATAGTCTCGACACTTGATTGGCGGATACAAGTCTCAAGTCTCGAGAGTCACCTCGTTCTCCTAGCACTGTATCGTCTCAAAAACTTCATTCCTCTTAAAACCAAGGTTACGCTTATGCAGTCCTTAATTATTCCCCTGATCCACTATGGTGATGTGTGTTATTTCGACCTGAATGCAGATCTTCTCATTAAACTAGACCGCCTTCTCAATAACTGCATTCGATTCGTTTTCAATCTTCGCAAGTATGATCATGTGCCGCAGTTTGCGAACGCTGACTACTTTTTTTTTCGTTCCTCAACTCTCCATCGTTACCCAATTCGTTCATCGTTCCAATCACTACCAAAACCTTCGGTCAACAAATAATCTACTTCTTCTATGTCCTCCTCACACCTCCAACTTCCTTTATTCTTCCTTCTATGTGCAGTCTGTTCTTCTCTGGAATGCACTCCCTGCTGAGATCAGGATGTCTACAAACCGCCTTACATTCAAATTAAAGGTACGTGAACTTTTTCGAAATGAGTTGGCAATATAGTCACAACCCTAATACTCGATTGTGTACTAGTATTATATTAAATTTATGTATGTGTATGATTATATGTATTTATATTATTAATTTGTGTAATAGTATATTTATGTTAATACGTCTTATTTGATGTAGGTTAAATAATATTTGAAGAATCCTTATTTATCATGAAAAAATATTTGCACCTACCGTATCTTATTTCTAAATCACCTGAAGGTAGACTGGGAGAGAATGCCTCATGGCATTAAGTCCGCCTTTTGTACAATAAGTGCAACAAATTTAAATAAATAAATACCAGAGCCCAAACAACCCTGATATTGAATATTGTGGTTTATAAAATTCATAATAAACGCCTATGCATGACTACTGTACTCGTAATACATGGTTTCTGTAAAGGTCTGGGATGGACTTTCATTCTGTTAAGACATTATTATGACCATCTGCAGACAGGAACGCTACCTTTCAAAGTTGGTATAGTAATAACTCATCATGTTTATACCTCACAAATTTGTTTGAAGAGAACGGAGACGCTGTGGAATACACCTCCATTTAGTCATGGATTCTATTTCTGAAGGTTTAATAGTCATTTTGATTATAATTTCTTTGAATAAGACTCTTAAAAGAAACGGCATTGAACTTGTCATGGCGATTTCCATAATAACATATGTAAGTAATGTCTATCTCATTTTGTAAAATATTATGTATGTAAATGTGTCTCCCGGGAGAAACTTACCTACAGACACCGACATAGAACGATTATCCTGTCAGTATTTAACCAAAAGCATTTCTGAAGAATACAGTTTTTCATGAACAGTCAAGACTAGTTATAGTTGTCATGCAAGACACAGTCAAGAGATCCACTACATGTTTGGACAACAGTTTAAAAATATAATAATTAAATAAATAAATATTCCGAAAGTCTAACACACAACGCCATCTAGTACCAAGCTAAGCAAAGCTTGTGTTATGGGTACTAGACAACTGATATAAACACTTATATACTATTTTTTTGTAAATACAACAATAATTATAAGAAAACACCCAAACTCCGAAACAAATATTCGCAGATCATACAAACATTTCATCCAACCCGATCGAACCTGAGATCATAGATACCACTATGCCACCGAGGCAGTAATGAATCTCATACAACTGAGAACCATACTCCGTCATATTTATAAGAGACATGTTTCTATTTACAGTGATCTCAAAGTGAAACGAACTCTCACTACTAACGATAATCTTAACGTGAATTGAAATTTACAATACCTACATTTCACGAATAAAATGTATTAAAAATCGAAATATTATATGTGTTTTTTTTTTCATTAAGAAAGCAAACTTATTTGATAGGTTTGATAGACTTTAAGTCAGGTGCTAAATTTAAAAATATATATCGCACGTATATCCTTGCTGACTGTACAATGCTACGTTTATTTTTCTATCGGATTTCAGCTCAATCTCATAAAGGGAGAAAAGCATCCGTTCTGAGACACAATATTTCACTTTTTATGATGTAGGTGGTATCCAGAGCGCCGTAAAAAATATAAGGAGAAAGAAAGTGCGGGAGCAGTTTTACGATGCTTTTAATAGTATAGTGTCACCGCTAGTGGCTTGTATTTTAATGAAAAGGCCCAAGTGTTATAAATTTACATTAGTGTTGTACCCACATACACGTTATATTACCTTTAATCCTACACATTAAGGGTTCACGTGATTTAATATTTAGATAAATAAATAAAATAAATAAATATTTCGGACATCTAAACACACAACGCCATCTAGTCCCAAGATAAGCAGAGCTTGTGTTATGGGGTACTAGACAACTGATACAAATACATATATACCTTTTTTTTTGTAAATACATACATATTATAGATAGAACACACCCAAACTCCGAAACAAATATTTGTAGATCATACAAACATTTGGTCCGGCCCGGGAATCGAACCCTAGACCTCATGATCAGCAGTCGCTCACGCCAACCGCTAGACCAACGAGGCAGTATAGGTAAATATGTCAGTGTAAATGGTGAATGAGATGTCATTCTCAGAGAATATGTTTCTTTCTGTCTCAGTGTATGCTATAAATTGCCTATTACCAAACCGAGCGCTATTTATATACATTTGGGTCTCAAGGTGTAAAGGCTTTACGAAAAATGAGCAGTTTTGACAGCCTTCTAATTGACACGAATAAAATTTAGGTAAAGTGATGCTTCTTAAAATGGGTCGTGGTGTTTGCATCACTCGAAAACTACACACATCTTTATATGGATATTTAAAAATAGTGAGTTTAATTAACATGACTTTATGAAAGTTAAATAATTTGACTGAAGAAAAAGTATCACCACGTTCATTTTACCTACATCGTGTTGTGCCTCCATTCCTTAATTCTACTTTAGAGATGTATTTCTTTCTGCAGTGTTAAATGGTCTAACGTGAAATATACAATTTCAAATTTTTAAATAGAATTCTTTTCAAATCCATTTTTCCACAATTTTTTTTAATAAAACTGTCCTTCAATGTCAGATTAACACAGTCCTACATATTATAAAATGAGTTACATTTAAAACATTTTTTTTTTTCAACAAAATAATTTTCTATTTTTAATAACGTTAACTTTAACAACAACATTTACTGCTATACAATGTCTTATGCACAAAATTTTCCGAAATATTTCTTTGACGGTAATATATTAGTAGGCCAAAGAGTTCTGGAGTGGCGGCCGCGTACTGGTAAACGTAGCGTGGGTAGGCCCCCTACAAGATGGTCCGACGACGTAGTGAGAGTCGCGGGAAGTCGCTGGAATCAGATAGCACATGACCGATTGTTGTGGGGAGCCTTGGGGGAGGCCTATGTCCAGCAGTGGACGTCTTCCGGCTGAAGGAGAGGAGAGAATATATTAGTAATATATGCTTGAGTGGAGACCGCGATTAGGCAAACGTAGTGTAGGGCGCCCTGCGGCACGGTGGACTGACGACTTAAAGAAGGTGGCTGGCAGGGGATGGATGCGGACTGCCCAAGACCGGGATGGTTGGCGCTCCTTGGGGAGACCTACGTTCAGCAGTGGACGGCGATTGGTTGAGGAGTAGAGTAGGAGTAATATATTAAGGTAAAGTTAATAAATCTGTAACCACCTATCTGTTCTGAGCTTTCTATTATAACTACTAGAAAAGTGCTACAAAATAATTTAAATTGTTAAATGAGTCTCCATAAATACTTTCTGCTATTTGATTAAAAACAACGAGGACTTAATTCGAAATTAAATTTTAGGTATAATAAAATTACATGCAAGAAAACGTTCAAAGAAGACGACTAGGTGGTCGCAATTGTGGAGCATTTTTACAGGAGCCCAAGTCATACGCTAATGCTACAATGACGGATAGATAATAGGTCTTTACCTAGAAATTGCCGTTTTATATGCAATAAGTGAAAGTACTTATTTTTTCAAACTTTTTTATTTCTGTTATTCGAAGTAATCACCCATGCAATCGAAGCATCTTTGCCAATGCATTGGCAGTTCATTGATGCCCTTCTTGTAAAAATCAGCTGGACGGGAGGCAACAAACTCTTCAAAGGCATTTTGTACTGCCTCTCGGAAATTGAATTTTTTACCCACTAAAAAGTGGATTACTTCGAATAACAGAAATAAAAAAGTTTGAAAAAATAAGTACTTTCATTTATTGCATACAAAACGGCAATTTCATAGGTAAAGTTTCATGTTTCAGAACATTTAACATCACGCTTAGACATAAGCATGATTGAATAGACATGCAGACAACGTTGCCCTAGTCCAGTTATTACTAAATAGTAACTTGTTTTAATAAGTGAGTGGTGTGAAGTCCGCTGAGCGCCCAAGCCTTTGCCATGGACAAAAACGTCCACGCCACATCTGCGACGTTGCCCGTTCATTTTAAGCTAGAGCGACTACGAAATACTCTATTAGAGCACAGCTGTCGGATGAATTCGTAATTGGCAACGCTATAAATAATTCTTACAAGTTATTCTTCTGGTTGCAAGGCTTGCATTGTAGGAATGCGATGCTAATATTGCTTAATTACCTACGTTGCTTACCTTAAACTTGAAAACCATAGTATCTACTTGGTATCAACCCTATAACTTTGATACATAATGATAAAACGTTTTATTTAAATATAGAACTTTGATAAGTACAGTTATACCTATTAGAACTCTTTATAACGTAATTAGTTGTTTCCTCATTTACGCTATGTTTATTGTTACACTATCAACGCTGAAGCGCTTTGGAAGAATTTCAGTACAAAGTTAGATTGAACTTCATCCAATGTTTCATTTAGTTTCAATGATACAACAAGTGATTAATGTTCATTTCTAGCCAGACAAACTCAAAAACAAATGAAAGAGACTCTGCTATGACAGACATAAGCCCAGTTTACATAAATATTACAAAAGAAGCTTAGAGTTCACAAAGTACTCATTTTAATTATATCGATTTAATTATATCGAGATTAAGCATAACGATTATAACACATTAAAACCCCGCCATTTAAGGCGCGTATACTTGGAAGTTACATTAATTAATTCTCTTAAATCAAAACAACGTTGCTCCTAAAGTCTCCGGTGGTTCACTTTAAATTTAATTGTAGAGGGGCGAACAACAGAAACAAATTGCCTAAGGAAATTTGAAACGAGAGGTTTCCAGCCCCATATTTGTATAAACCACTACGAAAATGCAAGAATTTTATCGTTGTTCTGTTTGCATGCTTCCAATTAAGATACATGCAAATTAATTCATACACGTGCTCATGTATCCCTAAATAGGTAGATAGAAGCGTATATACTTTTTATAAGTAAATATATTTAGTCAGCATAGTTTTTGTCACCCTTTCATACGAATAGTACTAGGCTTTCACCGGGCACTTCAGGAATTAAACAGATTTTTTTTGTTGAAACGGAAAGGTATTTAAGAAAAGGTAGGTAATTTAAGGATATTACCGATACGATTATGTTAGGAAGTTTCGGTAACTTTTGACAGGAATTACTCTAAGTCCTTATGATATAGGGGGTAACCAATGGTAGCAACCCTCTTATTCGTTACACACTTTTTTTTCAAACAGTGGAATATTCCATAAGCACCAATAATAGAGCCAACACTTACTACTCTCAATTGCTCATTTCTTGCCGTGAATCTCTCACGAATTAGACATTGCCTTTTGATTTCTGTCTTACCAGACTGTCATTTTTGAAGATTGTGGTCAGCATCAAGGTTGTGTCCGAAGTGGATTTCATGCAGTTTTATGTAGATATATCTTGACAATAATTAAGGCGTTTTTAAATTCTTATTTTAATTTTGAAAGGGTCATTGTACCATTAATGGGCGTGTCGTGAAGATATGGACTACAACAACTGACAAGCCTCGTGTTTGACAGCGGCTCACACATAAGATTAAAAAAATATATAGTACTGCCTGCTACTGGGATCTGTCATTTTTTTTTTATAATTTTATTTATTACGCAGAAGGATTTAAAATTATGTATTAATTTATGTTATGGAGGACTTACAGTTAACATTATTACATTTGTTATCAAGTAGATAACAGTGACCCAATTACAAGTTCTCAATTAATTGTAGTGATATGCTAAACATAATGTGAGCGATAGCATCAAAATATTTTGGACATCTAACATACAACGACATCAAATACCAAACTAATCAGAGCTTGTATTACGGGTACTAGACAACTGATATAAATACATTTATACTTTTTCTTAATATATAGGTACATATTATAACTACACAGAAAACACCGAAACAAATCTTTGCAGATCGTACAAATATTTCGTCCGCCCTGGAAATCGAACCCGTTAAAATCAAACATTATCGAAGTCACATATAATGTTCTGTTAACATTATTGAATACGTTGTTATTTATACTTGATCCTAGAATTGTTTTTCAGGGTTGATTTAAAAGAAATAAGATATATACTTATTTTAGTCTACAGTCTAAGCTAAATGTATTGTGCGATTAAGCAGTAATTTCAAAATTAAATCAATTCCATCTGTGTAAACAGATATTTCTCACTCAGTCAGTGTTTCGGCAAGAAGGTGTAAAACGATTATTTCTCTCTTATTCTTTATACTGCTATTAAACACTAAACTGTGCATGAATGTTTGTTACCTACTCAATCATGCCTACCGCCTGAACATATGGACAGATCCTGATGAGTTTTGTAAGAAAGACAGATTCAGATCTAAAATAGATAATTTACGTTAAATAGATTAAATTTATTAATCCAAAAAAACTCGCAACGCTAACGCAAAAAATTACGATGAAATGTTCCCAGGTGCATAAATAAATATCTCTTTAGGCGTACCCACTACATTCTGCACACCGAGTGGTGATGAAATTTAATAGGAAATGGCGCGAAATATTCATCGCCGGATTTCAGCCCCTGACGAATTCGTTATCAGATAGCTAATAATCCAATTTGAATGGGCTGTTCTTGCGTACAGCAAAATTTGCTCCCATCTTCCTTGCGAAAATTGATTTTAATACATGCCAACGTCTAATAAGATGTGGAACGGGCAGATTTGTGTAATGTCGAAAAAATATATTTGAGTGTTTATACTAAGCGTTTTAAATATATTCTTTTGTTTTTTTTTTCATCTAAATACTAACTTAGTCGTAGTTTTAAAAATAATGACATAACGACTTATAAACGCAACGGTTAGGTTTACAACTTCAAAAAAGGCATTTACGTAATATTAAAGAAATTGACGGCTTTTGGATTCAAGGTACTGTCATTGTTTCTCAGAAATGGTGTAATAGGAAAGTATAATATAGGTTTTGATTAACATAAGAAATGTGAAAACAAAGCCTTTCGCTATTTGAATCTAAAAGCTCATCCATCAGAAAACGAAGACAGATATTTAGTATTTATTTATTTATTTATTACTTGACACGTTCTGAGGGAAAAGACTAAAAGGACAAGAAAGGGATCCTACAAAGAATTGTCATAGTTTTTTTTCCTTTTCAGGAATAGAATCAAATAAATACTGTTTTAAGGGTTTCATTTCTCGTACCTAACTTTGTAAACCAAAGAGACCTATGGATTAGAAACTGAAGTGAACAAAAACTAAACTAATAATCTTTTCTACCTAATCTAAGCCTGAGCAACCTTCATTTTGGAAAAAAAAAATATAAAAATTCTAAAAATTAGAAAGCATTTCTACAATACTGTAATATTTCTCGCCGGATTTACGATAGTCGTCGCTTGGGCAATCAAGACCTAGCGGGGGTCGACTAATTGCCGACCCGACAGGCCGAGTGCGATTGACAGCTCTGGACACGTGTATGTGACAGATCAAAGCTCTACTAATTAATAACACCTATCAAAGTCTCAAGCACAGCTTAATGGCTTTGTAGATGCAAAAATACTGATTCAAAAACTTTTTGCAGCTTTTGTAACTAATACGCTTCTTCCCATTTCATATGTCGATTTAAAAGAGCATTGTAGACATTCATTCCTCGGTAAATTAGAGCCTAAATACGAGCTGTTTCTTAAAGACCTTTTTATTGTGGACAAAAACTAAACAAAGCCGCTAAAGAGCAGTAGCATTTAGTGATCACATAATAAATAAATTACAAAAACACGACGTTTATTTCGTAGCTTTATAGTGCATACAGCCAGTACATTCTGAGAATGTAGTATCTATTTTAACACCCCAAACCCGGATGCGGTTTGAAGGAATAAATTATTATCGGGCCAATGTTCCAATCGAATGCCTCCGGCGACAAGGCAGGTGGCGGAAATTTATTTCCAACGTCATTTCAAAATGCAAGCGCCCACAGAACACAAATCGAAGCAGAAAATAAAGTCATTTCCTGGTGCCAGATATAATTCTTAGTTGTAACTTCTAGTTTAGAAAATACGCGTTTGCAACTGAGTCAAATAACCTTTAAGTTAATAGAACAGATTTTCTTTAACAAATAAAACAAAATTTTAATAAGAAACACAGACTTCAAGAACTGGTCCACTCAGGAAGCACCAACTTTCAAATAAAAAGAAATATCAAAATGGGTTCACTCAGTCGAAAGTTCTGAGGCAACAAACAAAAAAATACCTACAGTTGAATTGAGACACCTCCTGATCCTCCTTTTTCAAATTCGGGTAAAAAAAAGGTTTGATACGACAGCTATAAACTTACCACAGGCTTCTCGGCGCGACGAAATTGTATTAATAATAAAATTTAATACCTTACACTTAAAATGCACTTTACAGCAAAAGAACCCCAAAGATTTCTCCTGCCTTAATTACTACCTGAAAAAGAAGTGTATAGGTACTAAGTTCACCTATTTCTCGTCAGCATCTTAAGTTAGCTCAACCAGATAACTTCTGGTGCAGTCTATAATTTACAGTAAAAAGGTGAGCAGGGGTAACACCAGCAGGAATTCCTTGCTGTAGTTGAAACTACCTCACATAATTTGTAGTAAAATTATTCAAATCTTAATCTCCTAATTGTCTTCTCAACTAATAAATTATCTGCTACGACGGCCTAAAAGTGCTTACCACTAGTGTATTCTAATGTCTGATAATCAGAAACACTGTGTTTTTTTTTTTTAATTTTCAATTTTATTCAATAAGGAGGATACGACTTTTTTTATTATCGTTTTACAAAAACAATGACAATGACTTATATAATAACAGAAACTAACACACATTTGTGCTCTTGAGTCTATATCTATATTATATATACAAATAAAACTACAAAGTATGATGAACTATGATAAAAACTATAAAAATAACAAATAGATAAAATAATATACCCACAAAACAAAAAAAAAGAATCTCCTAATTACACTTACTGTAACTCAACAAAACAAAACAAAAAGATCTCCTAATTACACTTACAGTAACTCAATATAATACATACACACATGATACTGCATGCTTTAAGGTGATACTGTTCTTATCTACAACTTAACATATAAATTTACTTTTGATAAGAAACTGGCTGAACAGAAAATAGGCAAAGTGTATGTTGGCCCATACGCAGTTTAAATAAATAAATTTCTAATGGAATTAGTATTGTTTTCTAAATCAAAGGTTTTGTAAACTTTTCTTGTTGTGACAGTATTAACAGTTTTGTAACTTTGGAAAGATGAACAAAAATACAGACGGAATATGCGTAAATTTAAAAATAGCTTGGAAAGACTACGAAATCCTATAAAACAACAACTCAAGTATGCCAGTACATGCGTACACCATCACATACATATTGTAGCATGTACTAACAATTTCAAAATGTAGTAAAATTTTACGATACGCGATGAATTACTCATTGCAATTTTCTGAATTACCTATAGGTACAAAATTTAAATTGTACAAAAAATGATTTATTTATTTTTTATAAAACATGATATGTAAAAGAGTTTATTTCTTATTATTTTTAACGTTTGTATATCCATTATTGTGTTTGGAAACAGCGGAGCGCAAGTTTGAATTTATTTTTTTGTTTGTTTTTACTTATAAAATAATCGTATAAAAACTCGGGAAAAGTAGACATTTCACTGGATTTTCCCGCCAATTAATGCAATAGAAATACTGCTCTAAAATTATTTAATTTATGCTAGTTTAGTTAGACTAAGGCACTCAAATGTAGATTAGATAATAATCTTACCACTAATTACGGTAGAGCAACAAATCTAAAACTTACTATTCTCAAAAAAGCCTGATAGTAAACGATCAAGTCTTTGACTTATTAAATTCTATAAGAATAGCGAGATAACCAAACAACGGGAAACTTAAACAATATTTGTACTCACAAAATATTCTAGAGTTAAACATCAGAGGTTAATATAAAAGTGGGTTACCGTTGGAGAGCCACGCTTCGGCATGAATGGGCCAGCTCGACCGGAGTGATACCACGGCCTCACAAAAAACCAGTGAGAAATAGTGCTTGCGCTGTGTTTCACCGAGTGAGTGAGGATACCGGAGGTCCATAACCCTATTCTTCATTCCATAAACCACCTCCCCCTATCTCCCCTCCCTATCCCCCAAAGGCCGGCAACGCACTTGTGACGCCTCTGGTGATTGCAGGTGTCCATGGGCGGCGGTAATCGCTTACCATCAGGCGATACGTCTGCTCGTTTGCCCGCCTATTTCATAAAAAAAAATATAGTACTATTCCAACATTCATTTGAAGTTTTATTTTTCAGGTATGAAGCAGCTCTACCTATTGCAGAAAAAGTTTTTGAAACTTTCTTGATTATGTATAGACAATGTGCATTCTCTACAATGCCCAGCCAACAGTTAGTGATCTTATAGACTATTTGCACTGCACCCTATCATGACATATTTTTCATGACAGATAAGTGACAACTAGGTAATGCTAATCTTGGAGACATTCACCGACGGCCTTATCAAAGGTTAAAGAATCGCTAGTCCAAGACAATGTTAGGTGCCTACTAGTTTCACATATATATATATATATATATATATCAATTATATAAGTACAGTCTATCTAATCTAAGAGATATCGTAACACATTTCTGACAGTTTGAAGAATAGGGAGTGTCAAACAAATCGATTGATACAATTTTTACTGAAGAGATATCGGTATTATTTCTTTGTATTAAGAAATCGATTATAATTTTATAAGTAACTAGAAAAATTAAGATGGTTAAATCAATTGTATACTACATAAACAATAGTAAACAAAAGAGAGTGTTGCGGGTGTCCATGGGAGACCATAATCGCTGACCATCAGGCGATACGTCTGCTCGTTTGTCCACAATTCAATAAAAAAAGATATATTATTTTAACATATTTATTAATGACATTTATCTTGGCACGTGTTCCTTGGCATCTAAAAACGACGCTAATCACGAACATAAAAAGAAGTAAAAATCCTTTTTAGGTTTCATCTTACTTTTAGACCCGAACATAGCTTGACATATTCTACATATTGGTCAGTGACGCTAACAATCTATACCTATATTTATTTATTTATTTATTTCTATCAACTGCTCACTACACTCACAGTTACCCAACATGTGTAGCAAGCCATTATAACATTGGTGTTATAGATATGGTAATTAATAATGCGAATTCATAGTCGTCCGTCCCAAACCAGGCAAAGTCAGCACCAAGGCAACCAGACAACTGACAAACACATTTCCAAACACATACATATTATAGGTAAATTAGACCCAGACGTAGAACTATCCATCGTGCTTATTACATAAAAGCTAGTCACGGGTGGGAATCGAACCCACGACCTGAGGCGCTTGGCAGTCAGACTAGAGCAACAGGCCCGTCAAAATTAAAACCTATCATTTAAAAAAAGCATACAAAATGTAACAAATGTACTTATTTGGTAAAGAATAAATCAACATCTGGATACTGAATAATCAGGGAGTTAAGAAGTCTCACTGCCTGACTAGTGGGAGCATATTGTGCCGCAGCGGGGAGATGGCAAGAGCGTAGCCGAGTGTACTGATTCGGTACCCATAACAGACAACGAGATAATGAGTTTGCATTATCAATTTTATGGTTTAATAATAAATAATAGTGTACCATTAAAGCACACTTACGTCGCAACGCCAATGTGTTATATTAATAGACCAGTGCCCACTTCGTTGGGCGTTAACCGCCCCCTTTTGTTCCACTTGATTTACAAATACTACTATTTTTAACTGATTTTGTTTTCAATCATTATAAAATACGCTTATTAGTGGAAGAATTTTCAGAATCGGATCAGTACTTTCGAAGATTATCCCCTTACAAATATAAAAAAATTAGAAACTTTACCTCTTTATAAAATAAGTACAAAAACTAGCTGACCCGACAAACGTTATTTTGCCATAACAAAATATATTCAGGGGTGGAGCCACCCTTATCATTTAGGAGTATGAAAAATAGATGTTGGCCGATTCTCAGACTTACACGATATACACACAAAATTTCATGAAAATCGGTCCAACCGTTTCCGAGGAGCTTGGTAACAAACACCACGACACGAGAATTTTATATATCAGATATGGATACGTAGCAGTAAATAAATTTAATTTAGTAGTGTATCATTATTTGTTGTTTGCTACAGTTTTTTAATGGACGACTTGAAAAGCTTCGTGAACTACCCATCAAAAACTACAGTGGGTTTTGCTCCAAAGTTTACGGGCAACAGAAAGTTTTTCGCCAATATGATCAGCACTCTCGGTTTTAAAGACATGCTGGCCAATGATGAAGAGGAACTTAGGAAAGACTTTGTTAAGAAGTTAAGATATTGTGACAACGCTGTTATGGATGAAAATTTAATATCAGAATTATACGATCGGGAAGTTGATCAATCCAAAATATAAATAATAAAATATTATGAAATTCACGAGGCAGTATTATTTTAACTATTTTTTACAGGTTATTTTGAATACATAACTGTTTCTTTTTCTCCTTTTTTAAAATGATACACCTTTTCGGCTTTTAATTTCACATTCAATATATGTATTAATAGGAGAATATTTTAATACTAGCTGAACCCCGCGGTGTTACCCGCGGTTATTGTCGTACCGCGAGTAACGCCGCTGGACAAAGTTAGTCTAAAAAAGTAGCCTAAGTTACTCCCTGGATCATTAGCTACCTGCCTGTGAAAGTTCCATCAAAATCCGTGCAGCCGTTCCAGAGATTACCCGAACAAACAGACAGACAGACAGACAGACAGACAGACAAAAAAAAAATTAAATACATTTTTGGTATATGTACCGTGTATACATACGCATTTAGTAAAAAGCGGTTATTTTAATATTACAAACAGACACTCCCATTATATTTATTTGTATAGATTATTTCAGTTGGATTACGTAGCGAACAAGTTTCCTCATTGACTTACGCAAAAAAGTGACCAACATTAATTCTTGTTCAACACTATTGTCCTTTCTTAGGTATTGGTGGTGATTCTCTTGGTGTCATCACTAAACGAAAATTCACGAAAATTCGCCCCAGTCCAGCCGGCCCGATCATGTTGAAATCAGCGTGGCTCTACTACCTTGCTATTGGATTATATACTTTAATAACGTCTTTTTACAGTTCATTTTTCAATATCTCACATCTCAGCTGTCAGTGTGTTTAGTTCAGTACCACCAAACCAAATACATGTTAACCAGAAACACACACTTGTTTATTACTTGAAAAAGTAAAGTTTACTTTGGCATATCCAAAATTAGTTAAATAACTCAACTTAGACAATTATGTTTCTTTTTTTTATTCTTGGTTGAACGTTTAAAATGTGTGATATAAACTTGACATCTCGCACTAAACTTAAACGTCGCCTAAACACATGCCGACTAAATCACTTACGTAATCATTTCTTGTAATTTTTACATTTAGAGTATAATAATTTCTTTTACTAATAAACAAGCGTGTAACCTCTGATCAATTTTTAGTCGGTTTTGAACTAAATATAGTGAAAGCTGAAATGTGAGATTTTCAAAAATGGACTATAAACAGATGAGATTAGAGTATATAATCCAATAACAAATTTTAGTGAATTTTAGTTTAATGATGACACCAAGAGAATATCTTATCTTTCACTTCGGTAATAATATAAAATAATGCCCAAAGGTTTAAAAATTACAAAGTCATTCTTATTTTATCTCTAAACCTGACGTCTCAAAATAGTGCCACAGATGTTATCCACATTTAATAAAAAGGTTAGGAAATTTAACTGTTTTAATTAGGTACCTATCAAAAGCGGTCGGGACATCTATACTAATCTATACTAATATATAAAGCTGAAGAGTTTGTTTGTTTGTTTGTTTGTTTGAACACGCTAATCTCAGGAACCGCTGGCCCGATTTGAAAAATTCTTTCGGTGTTGGATAGTCCATTTATCGAGGAAGGCTATAGGGTATACATCATCACGCTACTACTTACAGGAGCAGAGCAACAATGAAGAATGTTTCAAAAACGGGGGAAATTTTCACGCTACGGGCAATATAAGGCGCAAACGAGGTTGCGTGGGTCTGCTAGTCTATACTAATATATAAAGCTGAAGAGTTTGTTTGTTTGTTTGTTTGTTTGTTTGTTTGTTTGAACACGCTAATCTCAGGAACCGCTGGTCCGATTTGAAAAATTCTTTCGGTGTTGGATAGTCCATTTATCGAGAAAGGCTATAGGGTATATATCATCACGCTACTACTAATAGGAGCGGAGCAACAATGAATAATGTTTCAAAAACGGGGGAAATTATCACGCTACGGGCAATATAAGGCGCAAACAACGTTGCGTGGGTCTGCTAGTTATCTATAAAAACTGACAACGATCTTGGACAGTAGTTTAGGAGAACTTTTAAGGTAAATGTTGCAGGGTATAAAGTATAATTCTAAACACAAAACACTGTTCAATCAAAATGAAAAATTCGACTGACCACTGAACATTATCTGATCTATTGAAAAAGTTTATATCTATTTCCCAACGATGAAACGCGCGCGTCTTACCATCGACTTCCTACAACTTGATGAAGCCTTTGGAAACGGGCAACATAAGACCGGTTGTTGTGTTAGACCTAGGACGTCTTTTGGCTGATAAGGAAGTAAAGGACTTCGCCAAAAAGTTATACGTTAAAATATTAACGACGTACGAATTGACGTCCACGTAAGTTTTGATTTTACCATGTTTTGAACATTTTACAAGCAAGTAACAGAGCTTAAGGTTTGATAAGATGCTCCCCAATGCCATACTATAAAGACAAAGTATGACACACTACGTTATTTTAATCGACCGGTGTCCTAAAAACACCTACATTAGTAACCATTGAGGTGGGAATTTATGTAGACAAAAAGCTAGGATTATAATAATACGACAGCATTTATCGTCCAAGATTTGTTACATCTGAAACGAAATACAATACATTTTATACCGCGCATGACACGTTTTGCACTACATAAAACCTTCCAATATAATGTGTTGTAATAAATTGATTTTATGTAGAAATGTGGATGGATTTACATTTATTATACAATATGATTCTTATAAAAACTTACTTTCGCGCAAAATGTTAAAAAAGCAAATATTTTACAGTGTGACAATATTATTTGTGCTTCGCATTCAATCCTGTAACACATTTTCTACACTGTACGGAATTTGTATATATCACTATTTTTAGTAATAAGCAATTTTTTTTATGGAATAGGCGGGCAAACGAGCAGACGTATCGCCTGATGGTAAGCGATTACTGCCGCCCATGGACACCTGCAAACACCAGAGGCGTCACAAGTGCTTTGCCGGCCTTTGGGGGATGGGGAGGGTAGATAGGATGAGGGGTTTGGGTTATGGGCCTCCGGTATCCTCACTCACTCGGTGAAACACAGCGCAAGCACTATTTCACATCGGTTTTCTGTCAGGCCGTGGTATCACTCTGGTCAAGCTAGCCCATTCATGCCGAAGCCATTTCATAAGAGTTTACTTTTCTTGAAATAGATGATATTATTTTTAAAACTATAAAGCGATGTATAAAATATCAATAATCTATTTAGATATATGTAATTCTCGTATCACGTTATTGCCCACGATGAACTCCGACTCGTATCATGCCGATTTTCACGTTTTTTTGAATGTGAGTCTTGCTGCCGTGCCGAACTATTCTATTTAAGGCACACGCCTTAAATATAATAGTTATAATAATATTAATAGCGCAGATGAAGTTGCCAGGGTCGGCTAGTAATAATATATTTAAGTAAGAAGTTTTGAAATCATAAGATAGATTATGGATTTATAAACCTCAACATATCTAACAAACAAACGTTTTTATGCGTCTCCTGTTGTGGAAATAAAGCAAAGTTTAACAATCTAATCACATTCATTATTATTCTATTTCATTTGCGTGGACGCTTATGTTAATTACACATATATGATATCCCTCAAGTTTGATTATACATTCCTTTCAATTTCTCTGCACACAGAACAAGCCCGTATTTTACCACATTCTCGGTCCTATGTATGTAGCTTAGGAGAAAACTGGTTGCTCGTTTGTTTGCTTTGTCATAAAAAATAAAACACAAAACAGTCATAACGGCAGACTGCCGATAGAAGTGAAAACTCAAAACTATAAACAAACAGTTGTTTAAACTCACCTGAAATGAACCTCTTTCCGCATTAAATTCTAAAACGCGCGATGAAAAGAAGTACAAAATATAGCTCATGGAAAGCGTTCGGTGACCATGACACGATTCCATGATTTTTGTTCACCCAAAAAGTGTTAAAAACGCCTAAAAAAGTTTTCACTTCAAAAATTTTCTGCTTTCAAGACTATTTCAGTAAATTTAAGGGAACTTTAGTTAATTATTAAAGTTTATCAATTTTATCTTTGTTATTTGGTAGATACGAGGAGGCTAAAGCGGCTGCATTCGAAACATTTAATGCTTTTCAGCATATGTTTATTGGGTGTGCAATGTCAACAATGCCAGATCAACAGTAAGTACACCCGGACTATCCGAAACATTTCCCTCCTGGCAGCTTGTGTATACATATAAAATCTATGTATCTATCTTTAGTCACGTACACAGTACACGTATTACAGACATTAAATATTTTCTTTAATAATTCCTACCCAATTGAGAGAACGAGGAAAAAAGAAAATAGATTTCCCTATTAAATTCGAAATACTAATAGGAGGAGCTTGATTAATGCGTCGTGATTTGCTTAACGTAAATTATTCCAAATTATGGCAACAGTCAGCCTTGCATCAAATGTTGTTTTACTATCTTTAGTCTGCAGATTTCCTAGCTAGTTAATGTAAGAACTGAGACATTTTTTTTCACTTTAAGAGTCTTAACCAGATAAGTCGTAGATTATTAAGTTTTTTTGTAATATTTCACTACACAAATAGGTGGTTTGCATAACAAGGTAACATATTCATTAATAATTTCTGCAGTAGGTATAGTAATAATATAATGATTTGACATCACACGATCAGAAAATTATGTGAACAAAAAAATTGGAGGCGATTTCAATTTTGACCAACGATAAAGTATAATTTACAAAACTGTCTGGTGTCACTATTATTCAATTTACAATACCTACTAATAGTTACAAAAGGATGTGTAAACGTAGTGTAATATGTTCTTAAAATTTTTTTTTTCAGTTATAAATCCGGTGAACTGAAGACTTTCGTGAATTACCCTCCGAAAACAACAATTGGACTTTCACCAAAATTTTCCAGCAACAGAAAATATTTTGCAAATCTGATTAGCACTCTTGCTTTCAAAACAATGCTGGCAAACGATCAAGAAGAGATACGAAGAGATATGGTCAGAAAATTAAAATATTGCGATAAAGTAATTATGGATGTAAATGTATTAAAAGATTTTTATGATCGAGAAATTGATCTAACAAAAATATAAAACTGAAGTAACTGCCTATTGATTTAGTATTGTTTTTTTCTTATTTTGTCCTCAATCACGCTATCAACAGCAGCCTATTGCTGTCCACTGCTTAACAAAAGTCTCCCCAAAGAGCGCCAACCATCCCTATTCATTCGCTGCCAGTCATTTTCTTCAAGTTCTGTCAGTCTACCGTGCCGAAATGACTCTACTCTGCCTAATGGAAAGCATAAGCAGAATCCAAGATTGGTGGTCACCATACTCATTGAGGATGCAGACAATGCAAAATGCAGCATGGTGACCTACACCATGGCGGCCTAGTGATGCTTCTGCATCATTGGGCTTCCAGTCTCATACTAACATCTCATACGAAACAAGACAGCACGAACGCTGTCATTTTACGTTGATCTTCTATGCGAGGGTAGTATTGCCCTTGAACAAAATAACATACATCAACTCAAAGTGTTATGGACTATGGAATATTCCTAAGTTTCAAAAGCCGTAGTCCATGTAGTGTAATGTACCATATTCCATAACACACAACAACGCGTGACTACGGCTTTTGAAACTTGTTTCATACTTTTTAAGCGTCGTTTTTTTGTCGTAGTTGGGTTTTAGTTTTTAATTTTTTTTATTTAAAATGTTTTGGTGCCTCTATAATACTTATTGTTGTGCAAAGTTTATTTTAAATAGGTACCATAGAAATATCACACTTATCGAATAAATACGGACAAAGTCTCAAACAAATGCTACTGATATATATATTTTTGAAATGTACAAGTAATGCCCTTTCCAATGATACCAAACACGGCATATTTATTCCAAATTTTGTTTTTAATATAGTACTTTATGTCGGCGGGCGGCTTTATGTTAGAGGGCGCCACATTCAATTCAGTGACACGTCATATAATCTCTAAGCAGCAGACAATCAAGACACTTCTAACGATACCTCATTTGTCTTATTCTGGCTAGTTTAGAAAGAATGAGGGAACAAATAAGCATACCATAGAAATATCACACTTATCGAATAAATACGGACAAAGTCACGAACAAATGCTAATAATGTACGTATTTTTGAAATGTACAAGTAACGCCCTTTCCAATGATACCAAACACGGCATATTTATCTCAAATTTATTTTTTAATACAGTACTTTATGTCGCCTAGAGGGCGCCACATTAGATTGAGTGACACGTCATATAGCCTATAACCAGAAGACGATCATGACACTTTTAGAGACACCTCATTTGTCCAAATCTAATGAGTAGTTTAGGAGCTGGGAGGGAACAAATGAACATACATACATACATAGCCTGTCAAAATCATAACCCTCCTTTGACTTTGCCGTAGTCGGGTAAATAGCGTATGGGCCGAAATGGTTTGATAGACATTTCCAATGCCAAAAAGCTGCATCCGAGAAAAAAACATATTTTTAATAATGCCTTTACACATTAAAAAGGTTTTATAAAGCGATAGAGCTGTTTTCCGTTTTTCGAAAATTAGCCTCATGTGCTAATCTACCTACAGCTTCAATCGATTCAAGCGCATGCAAGTTTGTAGCGGTTTTTGAAATTACCCTTGTCAATATAACAAATTAGATAGAAGTTTCATTAATTCTTTGCTAGGTGATTTTTGCCATTTTCATTTTTGCCACGCAAGTAGACGTTCACTACGCGTGTAGGTATTTAAAAAAAAATCTTTAGAACTAATAACATTCACTCACTATCCACTATTAACAGAATTAAAGTTAGAAAATATTTTCTGGAAAAATTAAAATAGATCCCAACGAACGAAATACGAAGTTCGTGCACAAAACACAACAACAAAACTCGAATTACGATTCTGATTCGATTTAAATCGAGTCACATGCAACTCGAGTTAATAATATGTACTAAATCATCTTCTTAGAGCATACAATATATGGAGGAAACGCTGAACGAGCGGAAAGCGTGGTCGGAGAGGAGATCTCTCTCACACAATCTCCGTGATTGGTTGGTGTGATTTGGTGGGAAATACACCAACCAATCAGAAGCTGGCGTGAGAAAGACAGACTCCACCTAAACTCAGTCTCTCTCTCTCTACTCCGATCACGTTTTCCACTCGTTCTGCTGCCCCTCTATCTATTTAAGCTCTAAACTTACCAATATTGACCCATCGCATCGCCATAGCTCGTAGACAGCTCTGAATGATACGATAACTTACAGAACACATGTCATATTGCGATATCTAATTACTATTTACTAGTACCTACAGTCAGTCAGTCTTGATTGCTCTTGATTGTGGTAAAACTGACAGCAAAAGGAATCTACTGTGTAATGGACGCCTATTTACG
The DNA here is from genome assembly GCA_905220595.1 of Spilosoma lubricipeda. Taxonomy (NCBI): domain Eukaryota; kingdom Metazoa; phylum Arthropoda; class Insecta; order Lepidoptera; family Erebidae; genus Spilosoma; species Spilosoma lubricipeda. The sequence goes on along the minus strand of HG992282.1, from coordinate 12,765,052 downwards.
CCTTATTATTACATTGAATTAGTTTTCTCTGCCATTTATTGTGCTAAAAATAAAATAATCACCTATGTCAAAAATATTACTGTCAAGTTATTAGGTAAGTTTGACACCATCATCAACATTACTTTTATTGCTACAAAATAAAAAAAAATGTTGTTATCACAACACACAGTGATAGGATATTGTTGTAGCTAGTTTAGTACCGTTACTATTACTATACAATTAAATTAGGTAAGTTAGTAATTCGACATTATCACAACAGTCACCTGATAGGCGGCGGTTACCGGTTGGTACCAAACACACAATATCCTTGACAAGTTCTGTGCTAGCACAGCACAAGTTGTCAGCCTTCAGTGAGTACTTAACTACTTACTAAAAGCAGAAAACTGTTGTGTAAAGTATTAATAGTTGTGTGTAAAGTATAGGAATAGTTTAAGTCATAAAAGTTAAATAAATTCCGAAATAGTAACATTTAACTAACTTCTAATATACTACATAAAATTAAGTTTCATATGAAACAAAAGTACTTACATATGGCACTATTAAACCTTGAGAGTTAACAACTGATAAGTTACATATAATTACAGGTTATCAAATAAAATGACAGCAACATCTGAAGATTTGAAATGCATTCTAGAAACAAAAGATGGACCAATTTGTGGATACATAGATAAAATAGAGGATAGAACTTACTATAAATTTAAAAGTATCCCTTATGCCAAACCTCCTATTGGTAAATTAAGATTCATGGTAAGTCCATTTTAATTAACTATTAATATTTGATATAAAAGTTTTATAAAGTTCACCAAACTGCACTGGCTTAGTTAGAATTGGGTTTATTATTATACTTAACTGAACTGCTCTCTTGATAATAACTAGTGATCGTCCAGTAGTCAAAATTCAACAATAATTCATTAAAAATCTTTTTATTTTTTTATCTCTCTGCATTCCTCCTCCATGTAAACTTTAAACTCTCGCCAAATTTCATACTCCTCTATTTGAATAATTTTCGTAAAAAGGGGTAGAACTTTTAAAATGAGCGGGTTTCAGCTAATATTAATATATAACATATAAAACTAGCTTAACCCTGTGGTGTTACCCGTGGTTATCATCATACTGCAAGTAATGCCGTGAGACAAAGCTAGTCTAAAAAAAGAAGCCCAAGTTACTGCCTATATCATCAGCTATCTATCAGGGAAAAGCCCGTCAAAATCGGTCCACCCGTTCCAGAGGTTAACTGGAACATTTTGACTTTCACTGTCAGATTGCTGATGATCTAAGAAGTAACTTAGGCTACTTTATTTTAGACTAACTTTATCCGGCGATGTAACCCACGGTACGATAGTAATCACCGGTAAAGTTTATAATAGTGTCAGTCAACAAATGAACCAAAAAAAAATTTTAAGCAGATGGATAGCACATCTATCTAATACCTTTAAACAAGCATTTCTTGTATATAAATAATCTGGATCTCAGGAATGGTTCCAATGATTTTCATAAAATTAAATATGCTGGAGGTTTCGGGGGTGCCAAATCACCAACAAATCATCTGAATCAAATCACAAGTTTCATTTTATAAAAGTAACCAATAAATATACCAAACAAAGCTCAGTCATCCAGGAACTATTTTTTTTTATTAATTGCAATTTTAATAGTATGTTTGCTTCGTAAATAAAAAAAGCATTACATTATGTTTCCATTTTATATAGTTGCACAAAAATCTATCGTATCCCAAAAATACCAGCTATGAAGTGTCATATGTTGACTAATTATATCTTCAGTGGTCTTTTTAACACAGCTTAAGCTCCATGTAGTTTGTTATTGTAAATGCAACTCACTCCTAGGCTCTAGAGTAGTAATATGAAACATAAACACTAACAGACTTGAATTAGTTTAACTCATGACTGTACTTTTATTTAGAAGGCCTAGTATGAGTTTATTTCACATTAATTGGATCTTGATAATAAGTGTATTTGGTGTTGCGTTTGTTGAAGTTTTCAGTATGAGCCGACTGCATGGCTCAACACAGTCACAAAAATTATTGAGAAGGTGTGAAATAAACTCACTAAGCCCTCGAGTCCCCTGTTCACTTATCAGATGCAAAGCCTAGCAAAGTATTCGTGAATCACAAACTATTACAGGCATAATAAAATATAATAGCAGTATATAAGTAATCTCTTTGTAGTTGTTAAGCAAAATTAATGTCATGCCTCCAAAACTTATCTTACACTGACACTGAAACTCTAATTGTAACGTTAACATAATAAGTGCAAATCTTCACAAGAACCCACACACAGATAAACACACGATACAAAACCACACACACGCACTGATTGTAAATTGTTACTAAAATTTGTCCAAGAGGTGGAGCCTGGTGATCAGTGACACAGGTTTTCCTACTAAAGACATCAGTCTCTCACAAAGGCACGAGAGTGACTCAAGCTGAATTGTTACTATTCTAAATATTGTACTACCCTTTGTGAATGAGAGAAATAAACAAACTATTATTATTTATCACTTCCTATTGTGTTGAGTGTTGTAAGTTCAATCCCCATAAGTAACCTATTTGAATCGCAGAGGGCGTCCACAGCAATCCGCCATGGCGTACAGTCGTGAGCTTAACATTTCATCTCGGTCCACGTTTTCCGACCTTCTTCGCCTCGTCTGCAACTGTGCGTCACCAGTTCTTTTTGGGACGGCCACGTTCCCGTTTTCCTTGCGGATTCCTATGAACGCCTGTTTGACGATATGATTGGAATCTCTTCGCAGTGTGTGACCAATCCAGTTCCACTTGCGACGCTCGATGTGTTTCACGCAGCGCTCCATTAGGTATTCGTTGGAGATTTTCTCGTGCCAATAATTACCGATAATTCGACGAAGAAAGCGGTTTACAAAAACCTGAAGCCGATGCGAGATGTCCTTGGTGACCTTCCACGTCTCACACCCATATAGCAGTACGGATTTGACGTTGAACCGGCAATGCGCGAAGTGATGTCCTCTTCGGTTCCTACAGTTTCAGACACAACGCTCCCGAGGTATGTAAACTAGTGGACACGCTCCACATCCTCTGCACCCATCCTTAATGGTGTGCCATTCTCTACAGCAGATCGCATCTCTTGGGTCTTCCGCGTGTTAATTTTAAGCCCAGTTAAGCTCGCCTCTCCGGATAGGTCATCTTACTTGGATTGCATGTTACGGTGTGTGTAGTTTAGCACGCATAGATCATCGGCGTAGTCCAAGTCTTCCATGACGTTGGTCAATTAGGGATTGACCAACGTCATGGAAGACTTGTCGTTCTATACCGCGTCACTTATTGTGGTATGTGCGATGCCGTCGAGGACGATCAAAAATAGGAGAGGCGAGAGTATGCAGTCTTGTCGAACACCCGCATGTATCTTGATATCTTGAGAGGTGATGCCATTGTGCATTATTTTACAAGAATACTTATTTATTTAAGCTTAATGCACGTCTTGTACATAGGCGGACTTAATCCCATGGGGCACTCTCTGCCAGTCAACCTTTAGGTGATGTAAAAATGTGATGCGGTAGGTGCAAAAATAGAATTTAAGTAGGATTTAATTTGATACATAAAAACATATGTACACAAAATCACTGATAAATATAATAGATACTAACATAGAAGTCAAAATACATAAATAATACATACACAATACATATAAATGAATTTAGTATGTAATATATAAGCACTGAGTCGGATATTATCGTTGTGACTTTTCTGCCAATTCACCTCGCTTTCGTCTTGAATGTGAGGCGGTTTGTGGACAACCTGATTTCGGTAGGGAGCGCGTTCTAAAGAAAAACTGACTGCACAAAGTTGGAAGAATTTATAAAATTGAATACTTTCTGTAGAGGGCTTTTATCAGGACACTTGTGTCGACAAGTCTCGACCATCTTACAGATATCTCGATGATCTCACAGAAAACCTTGGAAGGTACCGAGTGCAAAGTGATGTCTCTCCAATTGCTGCACTGGCTTAGGTTACCTTTTTTGGACACAGTTATAAGAAGCCCTTTGTTCCAGTCATCTGGAAGCTCCTCACTCATCTAGATCTTCTTTACTAAAGGTGTCAGTATCTCTACGGCAAAAGTTATGTCGCCTTTTAGCATTTCCGCAGTTATGAGGTCGAGGCCTGGAGTTTTCCCAGATTTGAGCGAGAGAACTGCCTTCGCTACTTCTTCATGTGTTCGTATGTGTGTTCGATGTTGATGTCAGGAGGCCTAGATGTTTGGGGTGTATCTTGCGGTTCATCTGGCACGGTCCATGTGACACGGAAGACCTCAAAGTTTTTCTGTTGCCCTTCTGATGTCACAATCAGCTGTCCATTCTTCGACTTCAGAGGCTTCTTATGAAAACTGCTCTTTCCTGCCAGAGTTTTAGTTGCTTTATTTATTTATTTATTTATATCAACTGCTCACTATACTCACAGTTACCCAACACGTGTAGCGAGACTTTATACAGCTCTCTTAGATTACCAGAATTAGCAGCAAATTGGGCGTTATTAGCAACACTTTTTTTCGTAAGATACGATAGATATTTCTTCGGATCTGACGGTATCTCTGCCTGAGGTTGGCTTGGAGTGACTCGTTGTTGGCGCTTAGCAGTTTAACGCGATGTTCTTTTCGTTCATTGATCAGCTCCCATGTAAGTTGTTACATCTAAGCCTCACGCGCGTGTGTTCAGTGCTCTAAGACGTTGGAGCTGGTCTCTGTATAGGCCACTTTAATGCTATTCCACTCCTCGTCTATTGAGTCATCGTCAGCGTTGAAGTCAGCGAAACGGTTACGTAGTTCAAGCCTGAACTTGATGGCGGTGTCAGGATTTACCAGTTTGGTTACATCGAACCTCCTCCCAATTCCATCATTTCCTCCGACTAATCGTACTGCCACTTACGTAGTTGAGCCGCATCCCAGCAACGGCCAGATGATGGTCACTATCGATATCAGCACCTCTACGATTTCGGGCGTCAAGCAACGATAAGCGCCATTTTCAACTGAGCAAGATGGTAGATTTGGTTTCTAGTAACGCCGTCAAGTGAGTTCCAAGTGTAATTGTGTATATCTCTATGAATAAAAAGATTACCTCCGATGTCAGGTCTTGATGCTGGCAAAACTCCAAAAATCGTTCAGCATCCCCTGTGTACCCATATGTTGTCACAGATGGTGTTAACGCTCCTCCGTCAACAACGTCCCACTGCTGGGCTCGGGACTCATTTCAGGAGAGGTTAAGGCCATACGTCCCCCACTGGCCAAGTGCGGGTTGGGAAATGAAATGAAATGAAATCATATATTCTGCAATTAGGTTATATAAACACTTTTGCAAGTAAAAATTTTTTTGAGCATATGAGTTCGACTGGCATGACAACGTTGTGGCTACGTTATCTTGTCGTTGGATGTTTTAAGCCGCCTAAAGGCCTCTAACTAAGCTTCACGACTGAAATCATATGATAACAACCGGGACCGACTGCTTAACGTGACCTCCGAATCCCGGAGACGCTCCTGGTAACATAACACTAGCATTACCCATCCAGGTACTGACCGCGCCGTCATTACTTACCCTCGGTGATTGTTTCTAATCACCAAGTGCAACTGGGCTATGAGAGCCTCTCGCGCGGTCCCTCATGACGATCACAATATCTTGTTAAAAAACATGCTCTTAAGGTTGGCGTTTAGAGAGTTGTAGCTGCAGACATTAGTGGGCGCGTAACACTGCACAATGGATATCGACGAGCCAAAATGATTCGGTCTGAGATCGGTTTCCAGTCCAAAAGGCTATTCCTTGCGGAATTAGAATAAAGAAAACCAACTCCGTTTTCGCGGTCATCGTCCTCATCATCCTTGCCGGAATATAAGAATGTCAATCCTTTGGACGTTCTCAGTTCTTCAAAACCATCTCTACGCACTTCGCTTAGACCGAGTATGTGCAGGTATCTTAGCATTTCTGCTTCTGCTTGGGCAAGTTTGCGGTCATCACTGAGCATACGTACGTTCCAAAAAGCAATTTGCATCCGTGTTTTCATGCCAATGGTCGTTTAAAAATAAACGTTTCTTGCTGTATTCGTTTCAGTTTAAGATTTTTGAGCAAACACGTGATTAGCCCACTGTGCCTGACTGTGCCCAGACACGCTCGGATTTGTTCGGATTGCCTCCCTAGTTATAAGGTTCTGTTCTGTTTTGAGGCGCACAACACTCGCCTTTCGCCCTGCATCCTCAGCTTAACTGCAGCTCTAGTAGTAGTAGTAGTAGTAGTAGTAGTAGTAGTAGTAGTAGTAGTAGTAGTAGTAGTAGTCCAACAAGAACAACGCTGGCACGAACAATATAGCAAAGAAGGAAACGTTGACGATCTCTGGAAATCAGCCGTGCAACTTATCAAAGACGCAGTAAGCGTATCACAACCTAAGACTAGACCTAAAAAGAGGCAGCACTGGATGTCGACTGATACCTGGAACTTAGTCGAGAAACGTAGAAACCTAAAAGCTAATGGTGCCACAACACAAGAACTTAATGCTATGAGTTCCAACATACAAGCCGCTTGTCGCCGAGACCGCAATACAGCGCTACAATCTATATGCGCAGAGGTTGAACGACATTCTCAAAAGTTTGAAACCAAGGACTTACACATGAAAATCAGACTTATAACCCGTCAATTCAAACCAAAGACTTGGGCCATTGAGAATGTATTGGGAAAAACCATCACAGACATAAAGGAGATTGTTGGCGTCTGGAAAGACTATTGTGAATCTCTTTTCCAAGAGAAGACAGCAGGCATTGCGGCGATTCATGAGGAAGCGTATGAACAGGAACCAATGCCACTGAAAGATGAAGTGCGCGCAGCCATTAAACACCTTAAGCGGAATAAGGCTGTGGGTTTTGATGAGATCCCGATTGATACAATACAGGCTATGGGGGAGATCGGAGTAGACATATTGCACACAATCTGCCGCCGAATTTGGGATACTGGAGTTTGGCCGAGCGATTGGTCTCATTCCATTTTCATTCCACTTCATAAAAAAGGATCAACAAAAAAATGCAATAACTACAGACTAGTTTCTCTCATGTCTCACGCAAGCAAAGTAATGTTGCATATTATCAACACGAGGCTTCAAACCTACTTAACTCCAGAAATCGCCCCCGAGCAAGCTGGTTTCGTGAAGGGCCGCGGTACAAGAGAACAGCTACTCATAATGCGACAAATTGTAGAGAAGGCTCGGGAGTTCAACGTCGCTCTCTATGTATGTTTCGTTGACTTTAGAAAAGCCTTTGATACCGTCAAGTGGTGGAAACTGTGGAGAGTCCTGACGGAAATGGGTGTACCACAACATCTCGTACATCTCATTAGACGTCTGTATGAAGATGGCACAGCCGCAGTTCGAGTTGACGAGTTTGACTCCGAACGTTTCAAAAAGCAAGCTGGCGTGAGACAGGGCTGTATATTGTCTCCGCTATTATTTAACATATACACAGAGTACATCATGCGGATCGTTCTCGAAGACTGGAATAAGGGAATGTCTGTGGGTGGACGTAAAATATCAAATTTAAGATATGCGGATGATACCACTCTCCTAGCGTCAACCAAAGATGAAATTGAGACTCTGCTTCGTCGTCTTGAGACCACGGCCATGGATTTTGGACTAGCAATCAACCGTGATAAGACGAAAATGATGATCGTGGATCGAGCTGACAATAACCAACCAGATGTCAAAGATATAGCGGGATGCGAGGTGGTTAACAGCTACGTGTATCTAGGATCCACGATCACCAACGCTGGAAGTTGCGAGGACGAAATCCGGAGACGTTGCGCTATAACTAGATCCTCAGTAGAAAAACTCACCAAGATTTGGAAAGACCGCAGAATAACCAGAAACACAAAGGTTCGACTAATGAGATGCCTAGTCTTTCCAATCTTTCTATACGGAGCTGAGACGTGGACGCTGAGGATGCGAGACCGTCGCAAGATTGACGCTCTGGAAATGTGGTGCTGGAGACGCATGCTTCGTATCCCGTGGACTGCGCACCGAACCAATGCTTCGATTTTAAAAGAACTCCAAATTAAAGAGAGGTTATCGTCGACTGTGCAACTACGTATCCTCAAGTTCTTTGGGCACATTACCCGTAACGAAGAATCTATGGAACGATTGGTGGTGCAAGGCAAAGTCGAGGGCAAAAGATCACGTGGACGCGCTCCTACGCGGTGGACGGATCTCATCAAGTCTGTCACACTATCCAGCATCAACGACAACTCCCACTCTGCAAAACACAGAGCAACATGGCGTCGCATCACGAAGGAAGCGGTGGCGCAATATTCTGACCGGCACATGACCACGACCACTCTGACAAGAGTGAGCGACTGAGAAGAAGTAGTAGTAGTAGGCACGCGTTGCGTGGCTGCCGCAGGTCCCAGGGTGGACGACTAGGACGTGGATGACTCGGACTGACCAGGGTTCTGCTATCATTGGTGTTCCACTACAAAACACGGCAGATGAATGCTTGGCTTTCTCTACATAGGACAGTTATTTGTGTGATTCAGAAATTCATGTTCTTAAATGTTCTTAAGGTACGGTGTGTATTAATATGTATAATATATTCAACTGTAGGTATAAATCAATGTTTATTATTACCCTTTCCATTTTTTATTATATTCGTTTCTCTTCGGATTCACAAGTACACATGACTATGCCGTTACATTTCTCTACTATCCTATATTCACTCAGAGTTTGCTGGAAGAAAATTTAATTTTGGGTTAAGCACGCCTTTCTACGTCACTTTCTTGTATTCCTTTTATATATTTTCATGGTCTATGTGTACAATAAAGAAAAAATACAAATACGGTAACGTGTGTGTATGTGTGAATACATAGGATAATACTGTGTGAATCACAATTGTTTTTCCGAGTCTGGGGTATTCCTGTTGTCCATTTCATAGGATAATACTGTGTGAATCACAATTGTTGTTCCGAGTCTGGGGTATTCTTGGTGTCCATTTCATGTATGTTGGTAAAGTCTTACACAGGATATATTCCTAACACAAGAGTTACATTTTAAAAAAAAAATAACAAAAGATTAAAATCCTAACTATGCAAAAACTTTGATAAAATTTATGTAGCATGTCACCCTTGTTACTTAAAGTTGTACCAGTAGTTGAAACGCTACAGTTGAACACACGAAAGTGACAGAATATATGCCATCATTTAGGAGCATTGACGAAATATATGTATACATATGAAATAAATTAAGTCATGTTGTTGATATTGGAACTAAAAAAATGATTTACAGAAATTCACTTGGCAAATATGAATTCAAAATGAGAAGCTTATTAGCATAATAATGCTTGATATTATATCAGTTGTTAACCAAAAACAACTGTCACATGTATAAAGATAGCAAAATGACTCCTAAATAATTGATATTTAACTATATTTTAGGACTTACACTGACACTTACATAATGTGCTGTCACTTGATTTCAATGAGACAGTGAATTTATTGACAAAATAATCAAAGTTCCCTTGTTATTTATTCTTATCCCATATTATTTTTATACTTAACATGTTATCTACATCTGCATCATTATAAAGAACCGAAAATTGTTTGTTTTGAATAATCTCTGGAACGGCTTTACGGATTTTGAGGGGGCGTTCACTGGCCTATAGCTGATGTTATATGGAGTAACTTAGGTTACTTTATTTGGAAAAAAAATGTAGAATGTTTCTTTTTTCTTAAATTTAAAACAAAATTAAATACTATCCGATTCAAAAGCAAGAAAACCCGCGGTGTGCAGCTAGTAATAAATAGAATTATTCTCTGAAATATGTGATCCACAAAATTGTTAAATAATTCAAATGCAATAAGATTTTTTTTACTTTGCAGCCACCATCTCCAATACAACCTTGGAAAGATATCTTAAACTGTACAACAGATGCCCCTCTGCCTATTTGTCCTTCGCTGGATAAGGAATCTCTTTACTCAACTGCTGGATCAGAAGATTGTCTCTATCTTGAAGTTTCTACCCCAAATATAAAACCTGAGGAACCCATGCCAGTTATGTTTTGGATAGGCAGTTATAGCTTTGCTTACTACATAGACAACATATCAACGCTGTCAGTTTTAACAAATGACCACAATGTAATATTTGTAAAATGCGGTTTTCGTTTGGGACCATTTGGGTTTCTCTCTATTAATGACTATGTTGCACCTGGAAATTGCGGACTGAAAGATTTAGTCATGGCCTTAAAGTGGGTTCAACAAAACATAAGTATCTTTGGAGGTGATCCTAACAATGTGACAATTTTAGGTGATGCCTCAGGTGGAGCTATAGTTCATTTCATGATGTTATCACCAATGGCAACAGGCCTCTTCCACAAAGCCATAATTAAAAGTGCAAGTGCCTTAAATAACTGGGCTTTCACCAAGAACCCATGCCAACCAGTAATGGAATTGGCAAAACATTTAAATATTAAAACAACATCTACCGTAGAAATTGTGGACGAGTTGCGATCTATGTCTGCATACGATATCATGAGAGCATTTAAAAAAATGTCACTTGAAATACGTAACGGCGTCAACAATGATGTTATTGATACTGTTTTTAAACCGTGTATTGAGATAGAATTTGAAGGTCAACCTGCATTTCTCACAAAAAGTCCTGTGTTGATTATGAATTCAGGAAATTTCCACAAGGTCCCATTAATGATCGGGAGTAACAACATAGCAGACGCCAATTTAAAACTAATGAATAAAGACACTGTGAATTTCGATAAAATCAACGACAATGTTTGCCTTCTCGTGCCGAGGTCTCTAGCCGCGGAAGACAAATTGTCGAAAAATATAGGTCATCAGCTACTGAAATTTTACCTCGGTGGTGATGCTCGCTTAACAAACGATACCACAACACAATACTTACAATTGATCAGTGATTACTATTTTTCTTATTATGTAAATAAATCCGTACGAATTCACACAGAGGTAGCTCCAGAAATTCCTATATATTACTTTATTATAAATAGAGCTCCAGAATGGGCGATGCCAAAGGACGTAAATTTCTTAGGTGCTCTTGAACAGAGCGACAAGTTTCCCATTGTATTTCGTATTGAAATGCCTAAGAATGGAAAACATTGTAGAGACTTAGAGCTTACTAGGAGGAAAGTTCTAAAAATGTGGACAAATTTTGCCAAATTCGGGTAATTTACAACATATGTTATGAAAGATTGAGGGTTCAAAGTGTATAGAAAATCTACTAATAATAATCGAAATGTTGTTATTTTGTCTCATGCCTAATACACAGTATGGCTACGCGAACTCCTTTAGTAGACGTTCTAATACTTTGATACTGCTGCAATTTACCTAAATAACTTCTACATAACGTCTGAATGGCAATTTTAAACTCGAAACGTATAGAGATTTCCGATACCCCGCCTAGGGCCTTTGAGATCTAACTTTCGAGACGAATACAATGTAGACGGTATTTTGTGTAAGTTGATATATAAGATTTTCTTGATAATTCCAACTTTTAAATACAAAATAATTTCCAGAAACCCGACACCAGATGACAACGACCCTCTATTGCAAATTACTTGGGATCCCGTTGAAAACAAAGACAGGTTAAATTATTTATGTATTGGATCAGAGATTACAAAGGGCAGAAATCCCTTTCATGAAAGAATGAAGTTTTGGGATAAACTCCACCAGGATCATAAATTCCTAAGAACACTTGTGTACCTCAACGATATTGGATGTTCTTGGTAAACTTTTATGTAAGAAAATGTTTTGATTTTGTTAAATTTATTTATGAATAAGCAGAAATATATTTTCAGAAATGTTCAACGTGTATTTATATAAAAACTTGAACCCCGCGGTGTTACCCGCGGTTATTGTGATACCGCGAGTAACGCCGCGGTACAAATTAAGTCTAAAAAAGTAGCGTAAGTTACTCTCTGGATCATCAGCTACCTGCCAGTGAAAGTCTCGTCAAAATCGGTCCAGCGGTTCCAGAGATTACCCGGAACAAACAGACAGACAGACAAAACATTTTTAACTACATTTTTGGTATATGTACCGTGTATATATACATATGCATTAAGTAAAAAGCGTTTATTTTAATATTACAAACAGACACTCCAATTTTATTTATTTGTATAGATAAAAATGTTCAATCTATACTAATGTATAAAGCCGAAGAGTTTGTTTGTTTGAACGCGCTAATCTCGGGAACCGCTGGTCCGATTTGAAAAATTATTTCAGGGTTGGGTAGTACAATTATCGAGGAAGGCTAAATGCTATGTATCATCACGCTCAGACCAATAGGAGCGGAACACCAATGAAGAATGTTACAAAAACGGGGAAAATTGCCACGTTACGGGCAATAACACACACAGAGTAAATTATAAACTAACCTTCGTTTTAAAGTCAAAGAAAAACACGGTCACAAAATGTGGTAACAACCAACAACTGGCGACAAAAAAAATTGCAAGTGTTTTTTTTATATTTTACTATACCAGAATGAACAGTGTGACTGGTTCAAGGTTGAGAGCTCGGGAAGTGATTGAACTTTCCATATTTAATCCCCAGGGTGGGTTCCCGTGCTTATTTAGCGGCAAAAAGATTGCCCTCTTATCACAAATGACAAATGGTAGGTATAGTTATAGTATGTAATTATTTACGCCAGGGGTCAAGGTCAGATCATCATATATTTCATTTATCAATATTTGTATAGATAGGCTTTAGTAGCGTGACATGGTAATATATTGGGCTTCTACAGTGTTATGTAGCTGTATTTACGTATAAGTATACTGTAGTAAGTTTTATTTTTTTATATGACAGGTACCTTAAATGAGCCTCTTGAGTTCGATCATCTCTTCCAGACGTGCACCGCATGAGGCTGCCCCAATTTTCTGGTGTAAGATACAGTTTCTCTGTTGGATGGCGTCCCATATTATCCATGGGCTAAGAGAGTACTTATAGATGACACGTTGAGATTGCAAAATTGTTGAGTTTCTCCTGTCTCTAATAAATGATCCCTTTAAGATTTGACAGTTTACATTTATCCCCTGATTCTGACGGGTCCGGTTGTCAATACCTACAAAGTAAAAAACCTATGTAGTAAATAATCTACATCGCATATTCTCAACTTCGCATTATGACTAGTAAATCGCATAATGACATGTATTAAAATGCCTACTTTTTCAAACAGTGCAGAAAAAAATCTAATTGGACAGTTAAAATTAAATTAAAATCTACATACCACATAATATGTATGTACACATAATATAGTAGGTACTATGCAAAAACAAATATTAAATGAACGTTAAAACTATGTTAGTGAAAATTAATTTGCTTCCGCATTCTTATGATATTCTATAAAGACTGTAATATTCTGTCGTTAGAGGAAGTGACTTCATTGTTATATCCTACTAATATTATAAATGCGAAAGTTTGTAAGGATGGATGGATGTTTGGATATTTGTTACTCTTTCACGCAAAAACTACTGAACGGATTTGGATGAAACTTTACAGTAATATAGCTTATACATCAGAATAACACATAGGCTACTATTTGCCGCGATAGCCGACATATACGCGGGCGGAGCCGCGGGCAACAACTAGTATAAAAAAAAATCAATGTAGCTGTATGAAGAATTCTCTCGGCAAAAAAAAATCGGTATTGGCACATCTGCAAATTTATTATACTCAGTATTTTTAAGTCCCATTTTTTATGTCGAGCTAGAAAAGGCACTACAAAATTGATTTTTTTTTGGTGCTTTAAAATATACTTTATAAAAAAAAGATACTTTATGACTAACTTTGTAAATAGTTTCATATCAACTGTACCTACTTTCAAAAAGTGGGCATTTTGCTACTATGTCATTAAGCGAAGTAGATAATATGCAATGTGGATTATTTACTACATAGGTTTTTGGCTTTGTAGGTATTGACAACCGGAACCATTCTGACGTATCTAGGTAGCTGCCTCCATACTTGTAATTACTTTTGAGTATTCTACATTACTTTCTTATTATTATTTTAACTTAATTTGCCTGGTTAACTTACATTATTTCATTATCCAGCCTGGTTAGATTAATCCATGAGGGACGTTGTTAGGTTGACTTGAGTATATCTATATATGTTCTGTCTAGATAGACAACTTTGAACTCATATATAGATATATGAGTTCAAAGTTGGATATTTAGTGTATAGTGTACATGTACGTCATTAATGTGTTGAGGGGACTCACGACATGCCCCAATTCGATTATAGACCAGGGGTCGTTAGATAAACTACACAATTGTGAGGATATTGTTAGGTTGGCTTGAATGTGTCGTTCTAAATAACTCAGCGTGGGAACTCACAAGCCTCAATTCGATTATAGACCACGAGGAGTACCCGTAGCTGGTCTATAGATCAGATGAAAATGGCGATAGGGAACACCTAGGGCAATACTAGATAATAAATTGCTGATACAAATACGTAGTGATGAGTATGGCAAGAAGTCTGTAAATTACCTTGTTAATAAAATATTAAACTCATAACACAATGGATGGCAGTTACTAAGCTTACCTAAAATGCTACTCTATACAATGACATACACGAGTCAGTTATTAGTTGTACAAAGGTTTTGGAGGTTTTATGAAAGGTGTGTCTTTAAATTTCTGAACGGATTTACTGAAATTGTTTTAAAAGATGCAATAAATGAAATCACATGTGTGTGTTGTTACCAATCTGTAATACATTATGAAATGACATGTCTTCACATAACAATATACAAGTTTATTATTTTAGTAACTAAAGCTTGAAGGCCAACAAAATACATAATCTTTACTACAAAACAAATGAACTAGATACACCAATATCTACAATAAAAAAATAAGTAGGCAAATTCGTTAGTTAATAACATAAATAATTAATAAAAACACCTACAGATATTTGGTGGAAAATATAATTACATACACACTGGTGTAAGACAGAATAAAGTTATTGCAACGAATGTAGCTGGGTCTACTCACTTCTGTATGCTTACATTAAGTATCCCAAACAGAAATATTTCTTGATCACTTTCACTAAGCATCTATTTATATATGCCATTAATAGGCTATTTGACAATATTGAAAACTATGGATTTGTGGTTATTCTATCAGATAATAGCCTAAAAAGACATTTCACTATGATTCCAACAAAATAATTTAAGTTTCTCGCAAATTGCATGAAATAAAATTTATCAGCGACATAAACGCCTTGTAATTGGTTGCAACTCTGGTTACGTCACATGCTAGTAAACGAAAGATTCCTTTGAGTTTTATGTTTTCGGAGTGGTAATAATCGATCTGTGAGCTATTTCTGAAGTATTTTAATAAGTGCTTTGAATTCGTTTCGAAACAAAATCGAACCAAATTTTGTGCGTGCCGATAACAGCAACCTACATAAGATAGACGCGTTTAAGATTGCACTTTTCTATACATAATAACGCTGACTACTATGCTGCGGCACTGAAAAATGTTAAAGCAGCTATGTTGTACTTACTTATGTACAACATACAACATATTCATTTATTATTTTTGTAATATCTCATTTTACTTTTAGGTAGGTAGGATCTCAATGCTTTTGGTTTACATTTTGAAATGCTACAAAGTGCGGTATTTAAAGACCACCACACACCATTTTTTCGCCATTTTATTTAATAAAATTAGATAAAAACTGATAAAATTCACTTAAACTGCGCTGTTTTGTTGTGGCTAGCGAGTGAATTTTTTTACTAGCGTGTGACGTCATGTATCTAATGTGACCAGCGCCATTACAGAAATACCGTTTTTTGACGCGGTTGCCAAACTTGAACTTTATCATATATTTTTTTTATTTATTTATTCATAATACAGTAGAAATTTCGCAAAATATTGACGCAGTATGCTAATTACGCAATAAAGAATAATTTAAAACGGTTTCTAAAAATCAGTCAAATAGCCTATTCTATACGTTGTTATTAGAAAAAAAAGCTTTAATAGGCACTAATTAAAATTAAACAAAGTAATCCTAATGGATATCTTTTGCCCATTTACTATATAGCGGATGTTCATGTGAAATGTTTTCATTCCTTACACCTAAATAAAACATGAGTCGTGAGAATTGATTGTAATTGAAATAATTAAAATAAAGCAAGAAAACCAGTTTTCATTTGTTATTTGATAGAGTAATACTAACAAACTGTCAGGTCAGGGTGTAAACATTCTTTTTTTATTAAATTGTGTTGGCAACCACAACTTAATAAATTATATTATCAACTTAGTTTGTATTAATTGGTCTATTATCGGGTGTCACAAATAGGCTTCTCAGGGGCTTTTAAATTTTGAACCAAGCTTAATGACTCGAGATTTAAAGCTCAAAAACATTTAATTTTTTACAACTTAAACATTTGCACACTTAAGTTAAATTTATAACTGCATAATATATACAAATCAAATCATATCCAGCCTTGAACAAATTATAAGGCAAAAAATAAATACTTTTTTATTTATCAGGAATCAGGGCTAAAAAGTGGGTAGTTTATTACTACATATTTTGATTTTATGTATACATTATAAATTTTTGCATAGGGAAAGATGTATTGTTGATACAATAACAAAAGCAGACATTTAATAATTAAAACAACAAAGCTTCAATTGTTACTGAAACCTATTTCAATTTAATGAATGATCTATTAATGTTTGTGTTAAATACTAGAGTATATAAACTGTACTTTACAGTCATCAATATATTTTCGATAATTGTGATACCAATTAACAATAATCCTACAAGAATACACTAATTACTAATATATATTTTTTTCATCAAGTATTATTTGAGACACATCACAAATGTATGCAACACGTAACAGAAAGATATGGCTAGTTTTTTCCATGAAAACTGAATAAAAGAGATATCCAAATGTTTGTATAAGTCAGACATTTGAGTCTGAGAGATTGAATACCTCTTTGCTCGACCTTATAATTAGTGGAGGTTAGTAATTAATACTGGCAGCACTTCGCAAGGCACATGTTTAATTTGAATGTATTTTTAATAAATTAAGATAGGGTATCACCTTTTATCAAAGATATGTCATGTGATTCATAGATTAGAATTATACATTTGGTGCCCAGATTAAAAGTAAAATAGAGATTTTGACGATTCTAAAGAGAGGTAGAGAAAAAGTATTTAGAGTAATACAGATTTAGTCACGCCATAGGGTAGATTCTAAGGTTTAAAATAAACTTATTTCAACTGAATCACTTAAAAGAGTAAAAAGTCAACTTGAATTACCATTATCAATATGAGGTTTTTATTGATAACTAGAAAGCAACATTAATGATTGATAATAGCTAGATATAACGTCACGTCTTAATATTTTATACAAAAATGTGACGCGTCTATAGTTTTGTCGTCCAATACTGAAGATCATTTTTTGTTCAAAATGCAGTTCTTATCTACTGTGGATCTCGCAAATGTAATTTAAGGTATTCTCATAGTTAAATTTTAAGCAAATATCAGTATTGAATTTTAAACTATATTTTATTACAAGAATGGACCTTGGTTTGACTTGAAACTCATCTACCCCATTGTATTCAATGAGCTTTCTGTTACTTGTTGTATATTTAGACCTAAGGGACGCTTTAGTGCATAATTATATACAAGAATGGTATACCACATTCAGATTAATAAAAGTAAATCAAAAATGGCTGCATGCAAAAATAAGGACATCTTTACATTTTATGTAAAGTAAGATAAAACTTAAGTTTTAAACTGCTACACATAGATGTAGTCTAATCACAAATTTAAAACTTGTCTAATGAATAAAATAAGATACATATCACAAACAAGTACTCACTGCACAGTTAGCATCAATACAAAGTAGCATTATAAGTCTAGGTTAGAATTGGAAGCCACCCATAGGGACCGATTGGTCAGTATTAAACTGATATTGGTTCGTGGTAGAAGACACTGTTGGAGCGAGTCTACCATCTTCCTCTTCAGATCCAAAGTAATTTTCGATAATCTCGAATGACTTTTGATATATATCCAGGTTTTCGTGGGACTGAAGAAATTCGATTTTATCCAGGCCTAAAACAAAATTAAGGATTTTTATATCTAAGTACGAGTTTTTAGAAGAATATAATAAACTAGCTGACCCACGCAACCTCGTTTGCGCCTTATATTGCCCGTAGCGTGAAAATTTCCCCCGTTTTTGAAACATTCTTCATTGTTGCTCCGCTCCTATTAGTAGTAGCTAGTAAATGGACTATCCAACACCGAAAGAATTTTTCAAATCGGACCAGCGGTTCCTGAGATTAGCGTGTTCAAAAAAACAAACCTTCAGCTTTATATATTAGTATAGATTTGGAAACAATTTTATACATTGATTTTTTCATTATAAAATGATATTAAAATCGTTTAGATTCAACAAAGTTGATGGAAGTTTTCGGACGATTTGAACGAGAAATCATTTGTGTGTAAAAGGAGGAGAAGAATGATTCAAAACAGATCTCTAACTAAAATGGATCTAACAGGGAAGTACTTACCAAAGCATTCTTCTATCAATACTGCATAAGGGTTATCACGTTGGTCAGATTGTTGCCCAGCTTTTAATATGTTGTCTATTCCATTGAGAGCCACTTGCACTGTCTTGGCATCCGTTAATGTTAATAAGTCACATAGAGGCGGTATACAACCTTGATCCACTAAATACCTGAAATAAACAATTCAGTTTACAGTTACAGCAAAATTAATTGTAACATTTACCTGACTTTTGATAAAAATATAATAATATCATCAATAATGCCAAAAGGCGAAACCTGTCCTCCGGTATCCTCACTCACTCGGTGAAACACAGCGAAAGCGCTATTTCACACCGGTTTTCTGTGAGGCCGTGGTATCACTCCTGTAGAGCCGGCCCATTCATGCCGAAGCGTGACTTTATTACCGTGTGAGAACCCTACACAGATCTGTTAGTATAGGGTGTATATCAAGTGCTCGTACTCTTTTGGAGTCATATTGTTCTGCGTAGTTTGCTAACTTAATCGCTTCATACGAAACCTATGAAAATAGGGGGTGACTGGTGACACTTCGTAGTTTTAAGCCTTCATCATACTGTTCGAAAAATATAATAATAACTAGCTGAACCTCGCGGTGTTACCCGTGGTTATTGGCGTACCGCGTATAAAGCTTTATTTATACAATACAGAAAAAAAATTACTATACTTCCTACTTAAAACAAGTCAAAAATATAATTGACACCTATTTAGAACACTCCAATAATTTTCAATTAATGCATGTTTAATTGGGAAAAATATTTTATTAGATGTAAATCATGCCCAGGCATGATTTACATTATTTTAAAGAATAAAAACATGCTCATTACACAATTTCTCATAGATGGGAATCAAAGCCACGACCTTGGACTTTGCACCAAGTACTACTTCTAACCTTTAGACCAGTAGTCAGTTAAATAATAATAATAATAATTTAAAAGTTAACAATTCATGTTGATTCATACTTAATTTGTGTGTGTGTGCCTCCACTGGTCGCATTAGTAATCGCCCACGCCGCTTCTTTCCTAGTCTTAAACTCGGCCTGTCCCAATATCTCAATAAGAGCTGGGAATATGTTCGCATCTATTACCGCCTGGAAAATGCATAAAAGTTACTTTTAAGAAACTCGATTATCCGGCCCTCAGTTATACGGATTCGCGATATTTCAGACTGCCAACTGCGAATTATTGAAAAATGTTTCACATAAGTACTACAAGTATATTTTAATGCAAGCATGAACGTATCGGAACTCGGCATTACCCAGCCCGCGCCCCGCGGGGCTGATTATTTCTTATTAAACATTGATTTTCATTGATCTGTATTTATCGTTTTTAGTAATAATTGACGATAATCGCTTACCATCAGGTGATATGTTTGCTCATTTGCCATCTATTCAATAAATAAAAAAAACATTGTGAGTACTCCTGCCACGAAACCCCTGCCCAATACATTCGATTATCCGGATTTTCGTTTATCCGAATACCTATCGACAACAGTTTAGTTTTTCTAGACTAGACTAATTTAGAATTTCCACTGTCTGTGATTTCAAACAACTTTACATAAAGATATTTTTGAGTTTGACAGTGAACTAACACGATACAAACTGATACATATTATTGTCAACAAAATAGTGTAAGTATGAATACCTGAATCTGCGCGGCGTTTCCGGCTGTGATGTTGGACAGAGTCCAGCAGGCCTCCTTGCACAGCCCCGCAGTGCCGGTGCGTAGCAGAGCGTGCAGGTTAGGCAGCGGGTTGCAGTTCAACACCGCCTGTGTCTGCTGGTCGTTGCCTGTCACGATGTTGCCCACTGCTCGCAGGGCAGCCGACACTACCGTCGATTTGTTGTGCCTACAAAACATCAACTTTTATTCCATGAACTCAACCCCTACTAGTAGAAAAATTGTTTTTTTTTTTTTTAATGAATCAATAAGCCTGACAGTCCACTCCTTGGAAATAAGGTTTTGGCCTGCTATAACACACTGACAAGACAGGTTTTGGGTTTGTTACAAGTTTACCTGCTCTTTGTATTGGTGTTGTAATTAGTAATTTCCTCGCCTGGAATTGAATTTTGAATAGCGATTGAGACCTCGTATTCTTAACCTCTAAACGGCTTACACACTGATATGAGAATAAAAAAAAAATTGGCGACAGTAGCTGCAACGCGGATCAGCGTTCCCGCTACCTACGACGAACTATACAAACATACATTCTTTGAGTGAAGCCGAAACCACCGTTATTTAACCACTTGAAATTTGAGTGCCGTCAAGATCACACGAGGGCGAGAAATTAATTGTCTTTTGTTCATTTATTTATGAATAGTACTTTTGAGTGGATGTGCAGTGTTTTTATGTTATTATTATTATTATATTAATGAACCTTTTGAGGATATTAAATGAAATGATCAATATGTAACGTAACAATTAAAAAATATTTTTATTTCAACAATGGTGAGTAAGTTGCCACTTGGTTCAATTGTGTAAATTTGCGTGCGGTAAAATTGTGCAATTTCGCCGCACGTACGTATGCACTTCCGGTACCCGTTACCGCAGCGGAGAGCTTAACCCTGCACTGTGCGTATTATTATTTCATTGCAGCAGTTATATTTATTAACTGCCTCGGTAGCGCAGTGGTAGTGTATGCGACAGCTGTGCTTGGGATCTCTGGTTCGATTTCCGGGTCGGATCAAATGTTTGTATGATCTAGAAATATTTGTTTTGGAGTTTAGGTGTTTTCTATGTATAACATGTATGTATTTACAAAAAAAAAGTATGTATTTATATCAGTTGTCTAGAACCCATTACACAGGCTCTGCTTAGCTAAGGACATATGTATTCATTCTATAGTTCGAAAGCACAAAAATGGTGTATATATAAACTGATGTTTTTTTACAAGGTAATTGTCTTTTAGATTGTTTTTTTTTTAATATGATATTGATTAGGTACTTACATTAGTAACTCAACAAGTCTTCTACAAACTCCAGCATCTATAACGGCTTGAATCTTCTCGTTAGGTCCATCTGACAGATAAGACAGCGCCCAACATGCGTCGCTCAGCACATCCGCATCGGTGTGGTGCAACAATCGTGCTAAAACTGGAATTCCTAAATTTTTAAAAAAGCATTAATTTGTCTTGTATAAATCGGTCATTCTTAGGTAGATATGTTTTGAATTTAATTTACGCCACGCTAATTATTTTTAAGTTATAGATTTGCATTACTAGGGCAGATGTGTGCTTCTTCCGGTTCCTGGCTGGAAACTATATAAGATTCATTGCTCTCATCCACAGAGAAAGTTACAGTGTTATAGTGATGAAGGGAATTGTTTCTTGTATATTACCAGTCTGTATAGTATCAAAAGAACTAAACAATATTTTTAGGAGTAATGTTATTTTCTTTTTATCAACTTTTACTATTAATTAGCAAGAGGTACCATATAGGTCAATAACGTAATAGAGACATGAAATTCAAAATTTTTGTATTAAGAATTAACAAACTACATTAGGTAACATAATATAGGTTTTTTTTTTAAATGTCGAAAGAGCTTATTGTGAAAAATACCAATTCTTCACACTTTCCTTAATCTAACATCATATGATTACATAGAAAATATGAAAATTTCATTATTTATTAAGTAAAGTATTAGTTTTCTATTTAGGCTTATCTTTATCTATCCAAATAAATAAAATTGGAGTGTCTGTTTGTAATATTAAAATAACCTATTTTTACTAAATGCATATGTAGTAGTATTACGTAAATGCATATTCAAGGTAGTAGAGCCACGCTGATTTCAGCACGAACGGGCCGGCTCGACCGGGGCGGTACTACCCTCGCACAGAAAATCAACGTAAAATGACAGCGATCATGCTGTTGTGTTTCGTTGGTGAGTGCGAGACCGGAGGCCCAATGATGCGGAAGCATCACTAGCCCGCCATGGTGTGGGTCACCATGCTGCATTGTTGCATTGTCTGCATTCGCAGTATGGTGACCACCACTCTTGGATTCTACTCATGCTTTCCATCAGGCAGAGTAGAGTCATTTTGGCAGGGTCAAACATAAAAAAAAAAAAAAAAAAAAAAAAAATATGTATGTGTGTATACACAGTACATATACGAAAAATGTATTTAATTTTTTTTTTTGTCTGTCTGTCTGTTTGTTTGTTCCAGGTAATCTCTGGAACGGCTGGACCGATTTTGACGGGACTTTCACTGGCAAGTAGCTGATGATCCAGGGAGTAACTTACTTTTAAAGTACTTTTTTAGACTAACTTTTCCCGCGGCGATACTAGCGGTACGACGATAGCCGCGGGTAACACCGCGGGGTTCAGCTAGTTTATTTATACATTTAAAAAGCGTATCGTAAATTAGCCTGAGAACAGATCTAAGTAAGAATGACCGAAGTATAACATATTTTAAGACACAGTATATATTTGAGACTTGCCTGGTGCAACAGCTTCAAAATTTGTAGGAGGATTTTTCCCTCTGCATAAATTCGAAAGCGTCCAAACAGCATTTTTTGTCATAGATAACCTCGTATATTTATTTAGTATCCTGTAAAGTAAAAAAAAATCTTTTCAAACTTCTCATTATTTTTTATTTAAAATAAAGTGGCACAGCTTGCCTGTTGGTACGTTTTCTATATGTAGTTACTGTATCTAGGCTATGTATGCAGCCACTGCACCAGGGCTATCACTTGCTGTCTGACAATAGAAAAAGGACGGAAAGACTGTCATAATTGACCTAAATATATTATTTTTACCACTTTAATTAGTATCAAAGAACAACTTTTTAGGGACTTATCGCCGAGATTATGGGGCCACAATATTTTTTTTAAAAGAACATTTACTCTGTTTCATTAAGTAACGTAGAAACAGCAATAAGCTTTCTTATTGTGAAAAATATTTAAATACAAAACCCAGTTTTCTTATGACAAATATTATGGTGCATCACTGGTTTTCAACAATGATAAGACGATCATATGAGATGTTATCACGAATTAGTCAGTGTATTTCTGATCTATTACGCATTACGTTGCATTTAATTACATTCAAGATTTATTGTTATTTTCATAAAAAATAGAATTAGACTGCACTAACAAATTATAACTATATCACTACAGTGAACTAAAATTATCAAATATCAAATTTCGGTTGGACAATATTTTGAGAATGGCTCCAAACTATTCAGACTGCCAACATTTGCTAGAGACAAAAATGGACAACTCTCGTGATCTTTTTCTATACATCATCATTTGAGCCGAAAAACGTCCACTGGTAGACATAGACCTCCCCACAACAATCGGTTCTGTGCTGCAACAATCCAGCGGTGTCCTTGAGACCTTCTGGCTAATCTCTAATACGACTGGACCAATTTTGGCGGGACTTTCACTGGCAGATAGCTAACGATATAAGGAGCTAACTCCTTTTTTAGGTTAGCTTTGCCCCTCGGCTTTACCCGGAAGTTGTTGTGGCGGTTCAGCTAGTCTGTTAAATAAAATACAATAAAAAGTTCTTACTCGAGAAGTGGGGGTAAAATTCCCGAAGCGAGAACGGTGTCACGACAACGCGGGGAGTCCCCGGCCACATTTCCCAGTGCCCAAACGGCTTGCTCGCGTACGTCATCGCTTCCGCCATTCGCCACCAGTCCCACCAACACGGCTATAGCACCACACTCAACTACCACTCGCGTTTGTTCCGATGACCCTGATGCTATATTTGTGAGAGCCCATGCTGCTTCAAACTGAAAATTGCATCATTATTTTATGTACTTGAAATGTGAAAGGATAACATTAATTAGTAAATTTTAGTCATATTTTAAATATTTTTTTGTATAAGTTATAGACATATGTTTATTGCATATTTTAAAGAGGACTTAAATGGTGTGATATATACACTAATCTACCTACAACAAACACCTTTTTACCTGTAATGTTGGATTAGAACTATTGTTGAGAAATTCTACAAATTTAGGAACTATGCCCGTCCGTATCACTTCGTCTATTGGTGGATTAGGTTCTTGGCTTAGCAATTTCCGGAATTTTTGTGTTGCCATAACTTGTTCTTGAGGGTTGTCACCATAGAGAGCTGCCACCATTCCCGGAGAAATATCATCGGAAGGTAATATGTTGACTTCATCCTAAAAATAAAAAGTAAAGTGTTTTAAACATATTATACACAAGTCATCATCTTCCTAGTTTATTATTCCCATCTTATTTGGGGTCACCTATAAGTTCAACAGGTTCTACTTAAATATCAGTTTTTCCACATAGCAACTGGCATTGTATGCAACCCTGAGGGTGTTCTGAGTTCGAAGGTTGAACTATTTGTCAGTGTATTTATGGGGAACACTGACTTCACAATGACGATTACCATAGTTGTTCATGACAACCGCGTCACACACTGTCAAATTCCATCCCGTCAGTAATTATTAAGAATTTCTTGACCTCGTAATCGACAGTTGAATATGATAACCACTTGACCAAGGAGACAGTTACAGTAAGAATAATGATAAAGAGACACATATTCTACATGT
Organism: Spilosoma lubricipeda; assembly: GCA_905220595.1. NCBI lineage: Eukaryota > Metazoa > Arthropoda > Insecta > Lepidoptera > Erebidae > Spilosoma > Spilosoma lubricipeda. Next base: position 12,739,967 of record HG992282.1, on the reverse strand, counting down.
CTTTTTTCGCAATGAGGCAGTGTTTGTAACATAGTAACTAGATTACTGATAAACAAATTTCGATATTTCTACATACATATTAGGCCTACTATACACAATGCAGGTGAATTGTTATTCCAATATTCTTGTCTCGACGCGCAAACAAGCCACCGGCATGACCCCAGGTAGTTCGTAATTATAATGATGGTAGACTAACGATGCATGTGCATAGGTGAGTAGAATAAATACACCCAGATCACAAATGATCAACACATTAATATCCCACTAAATTGATAGTTTAGTAATTAGACCGACATATGAGCTAGTAATGGACATATTTGCTAATTATTATCAATTTACAACTAAATATCACTTTAAAAACTAATTAATCTATTGTGGGCAAGTAAATTGACTACATATATGGCGTAGTGGCTAAAGCGGTCACCTCAACTCTTACTTTTTTAATGTAAGTTTGATACCATGACATTCCATTGATAATGAAATTTAAAACTAGTGTGCACTTATGTAAAGAAGTTTCTATAGAATGAGTATGTTTCTGTATGTTTAACTCAATCTGGAAAAGGTATTGATAGTTACTTTTTATTCATTTCTATTAAATATAATTGTTGTTTAACTGATTTTAATGTTCTTTTTTAATGTGTGTTGTGTTGGAGTGCCTCAGATAGAATAACTAACATCATGCTTAGACCAATAGGAACTGAACATGATTAAAAGGAGACAAAGTTGCAAGCAAGACGTTAAAAACTTAATCTAATACTAGTTGTTACCCATGGCTCGACTCGCATATATGTCAGTTGTCGGTATCGGTAGATAACCAACATATACATGGGCAGAACCGCGTATAACAACTAGTCTATCATACAAAACCAATATGGTGATAACCACTTTTTAACCGACTTCAAAAAAGGAGGAGACTCTCAGTTCGACTGTATATCTATATATTTTTTATGTGTGTTTGCAGATAACTTCATCGTTTATAAACCGATTTTGATGATTTTTATTTTTATAGAAAGGAAATATCCAATGACCATGATAAGAACACTAAGATCTGATGAAGGAATCCAAGAGAAATTGATTGATTTGATTGTTCTTGAAGTTAGTTTTTTATTTTGTTAAATTTTTACTTGTAATCATTGTGTTTATAAGGGACTTCATATATTAATCATCATCCAACTTTAATAGTCCACTGCTAGATATAGGCTTCTCTTTACAAAGGAGGCAGACGGGATAGTATTTTCTTTTTCTTTAAAAAGCTGTTGTTTAGAGTAGTTTTCTCCCGTTGTCATCTCTTATGACACACCTGGCGTAAATAGGATTGGTAATTCCATATTGTTAATTCTGTCACCACATAGACAGTTACCAGAGACATGGTTTGTTTGTAAGTTCTGAGTGAAAACTTATATTTATTAAAATAGCTGAACCCTGCGGTGTTACCGCGGTTATTGTCTTAACTCTGGTAACGCCATCAGACAAAGCTAGTGTATAAAAAGTAGCCTAAGTTACTCCTTATATCATCAGCTTCCTATTAGTGAAAGTCCAGTCAAAATCGGTCCAGCCGTTCCAAAGATTACCCGGAACAAACACAGACAAAAATTTTTAAAAATGTTATTTGGGTACATGGACCGTGTATGCATATGCATTTAGTAAAAAGCGGTTAGTTTAATTCTACAAACAAACACTTCAATATTATTTATTATTATGTGATGTATTGATAACTAGTGTAAAGCAATGTATCAGTCATGAGTGACATATTTATTTTTAAACTTTAAATTTATAGTGTCTGGTTGTAATTTATCTATAACTGTATTTAGAAATGTGCAAGTATGTTTATCAGCAATGTGTTACCCATAGCACTGGTTCTGTCTAGTTTGAAGTCAGACAGCTGTGTTTGAGATATTTAAAACTATTATTATTTAAATGTTCATGATACAAAAATAATTTGAAATTTAACTTCTATAAGTTGTAAGGAGATTGTTTACCTGCTGTGCTATATCTGGTGCGTCAGGTGCTGGCAGGTTTACATTTCTCCGTTTAAATAACTGTTGCTCTCTTTTTTGTTTCCGTAGTTGCACACCTTCTTCTTCTCTGCGACGTCGCAACTCATCCACACTCAACCCCATGTTCTTATAACGATGTTTGTGTCCCCCAGACATCTTAGGAAATAAAACAGTGAATTCAAAATAGTTATCAATCACATACAATCTCAAAAAAAAGAAAATGATGACTAAAAAATATAGACATTTTAGTTTATGATCTGTTAGGTACTACATAAATCTTGTAAGTTGCCCTTGAAGAGACTTTCAAATCTTGTTTTAGACAATATACAACTCTGAGTCAGATGTACCTGCCATTATTATAAAATATAAAAATTACACGTATTGGTTAACGTTGTTTAAACGTTTATACACTGAATCAATTGCAAAGACAAGTCTAAAGATACACTAAATGTAAAATCAGGTATTTTCTAATTATTCATCATAATACTGTTAAGAAACAGACCGTTGATATTGCGTTGAAATCGTAAATACTGATAATAGCGTTTAGAACATACCCCTACGACTTAACATATTATTTCCCGATGAAGTCACATATATTACGGCGGTTCGCATGTCAATAATAATATAATATGGAACTTCCTTATTTATCATAATTACAAAATGTATTCAATCTGTCTCTCTATAATGCCGTAAAATCAAATAAATTATTAATCTAATTAAAACTTAAAACGCATGATCAAAATAACGTATACGTAAAATTGCAAAATTTGACGACATTAGTAAGGAAAAACTTGACTGAATGATGGAATCTGATGGATGCAATAATTATGTACTCCGTCTTACGATTAACCTTAAAGCAAATGTACTTACAATTTTAGGACTCCAAAGACTCAAAAACAAAGAAAATTAATGGGCTCAACAACTCAATCCACCATCGATTGATATAAAAATATTAGATGTAGGTATTATAACATCGGATCGGACAGACAGATGAGGTGAGGTGAGACAACGACAGACAGCGAGCTTGCGAGCTGCGAGGAGCACTATCACGTCATACCACAGACAACGTTAATTTTCAGTTACGTTTTAGTAAGTAATTGTAAAGTAGGGTTTCTTTGGTTCAAGGAGTTTGTAAATTATTTTCAGTTGCTGTTGAAATCTCTAACTATTCGAATTTTCTGGAATTAGGCATGATGACAGTTATCAAGAACAACTAAAATAATGTATTTAACTGATAAAATGGGGTTCATAGAGTATAAAAATCGTATTAATTTTCATATTTAGAGCGAGATTAATATTTAATAAACAAAAATAAAACTACAAAATACAGAAATCCCCCATGTTATGATGAACACCAATCAGAGCGAGTTACGTCACTTATGTAGGTTTATAGGTCACTTTGTTCGGATAAAATTGACGATCACTGTTGTCTTCATGACACTGGTTGAAAAATGCCACAAATGGTGACGTCATGTCTGCACAAACCGACGCCATGACACCACCGAGCGTTTTGGCGTGAATTTTAAATTTAATATTTAAATCGCAATTTTTCTTATTAAAACTTTTTTTTTAAATACTACCTGACCCGGCAAACTTCGTATATTTACTTATCTGTCTCAGCTTCCCGTCTCGGACAAAAAAAATGAATTTTCCCGTTGTCTTTTAATTTAACACATATAAAAAATTGTTTAATTTAGTGCAGCCGTTTGGAAGTTATGCGCGTACATAAATTTCGGCGCTTCATTTTTATATATACTGTTTTTGACAATAGGAGATACTTCCGAACACTATCGTACTATGGTAGAGCCACGCTTCGGCATAAATGGACCAGCTCGACCAGAGTAAACCGGCTTCACAGAAAACCGGTGTGAAATAGCGCTTGCGTTGTGTTTCACCGAGTGAGTGAGGATACCGGAGACTCATACCCCAACCCCTCCCAACATCTCTTTCCCCATCCTCCTAAGGTCGGCAACGTACTTGTAACGCCTGTGGTGTTGCAGGTGTCCATGGGCGGCGGTAATCGCTTACCGTCAGGTGATACGTCTGCTCTTTTGCTCATTTTTTTAAATATTTTTCATGTTTGCCCAGTACTGTATATGGGCCTGAATAAGGTGGCGACAAAGGCTTTTTTACTTTCTCATCACGGACAAACACATGCGCACAGGTTTTCAGGTCAACATGAACAACAATTTCATCTTGACCTCTGTCTATTCTGTGTACTGTGGCTAATTTTTTTTTTTGTTATTAGTTCTGCAATCAGTCCTAACTGGACTATAATCAGTTAAGCTGAGTGAGCAATTGGCGTTTGAGTTGCAAAGGTCAGTACCACTGCTACCTTATGAAACAACCCTCTTTTTAGCCTTTTGATGTTCTTGAAAATATCTTACAATCCAGTAGCCAGCGGATTTGAATGCATTACTAATTGTTCAGCATAGCATTTTTTACTCATGTTGATCTCTTCTACTACGGTAGAATAGAGTTAGACTAGATCGTCCATCTCTATGCTTTACTTGAAATTTTCTGTTGGTTAAGTAATAGGCTATGATTGGGAATACAGAATGAGGAAGTTTTTCCTTTACTTTGCATAGCAAGCCCTTATGCCAGACAAGATCAAAGGCCTGTTGGACATCCAGGAAGGCCGCGGATGTGTACTCCATCCTCTCAAAACTCTGGCCTATTGCGTGGCACACGCGGTCAACATACTCGATTGTTGAGTGTGATTCTCTGAATCTGAACTGATGTGTTGGAATGAGATAACACTCATTTATCAACACCTTTAATCTAGTTAAGAAAATTCTTTCCCACAACTTTGACAACACAGTGTAAGGCTAATTGATCGGTAAGATGATGTTCCATGCGCAGGCTTGCCTGGCTTGTGTTGTGAATAAGGATTATTTGAGATATTTTTCATAACTCAGGAACACTTTGAATAGCTTAAACAGTAGTAGTTGTAGTACCTGTTTAATAAAATGGATAATTTCTCAATATGCCAGTTAAATTCTAAAAATGGTAAAATAGCCACATCAGAATTGGATCGTTTAGTTTTGGAACAAAAGTTAGACATTGTCATACAGGAGCAATATCAGAGTGCTCACTTGCGGAAATATATAGTGCAACTAGATGGCAGGTCACGGGCTGGGATATATGTTGCAAGTTCTAATTTTACAGTAACATCTTTGCGCAACCTTATGACGTCACACTGCGCTGTTGCTGAGATCTCATTCTCTACCAGTAAGGTTTATGTAGTGGGCTGTTACTTTCAGTTTTCACATCCTATTGATCCTCATCTATATCATTTACGTTTCGTTTTGCGGTCCCTCGTAGGACACAAAATTATCATTGGCGCTGATGTCAATGCACCTTCTACTTGTAGCCTCTGATGCGGAATGAGCTTTTCTTTGTAGCTTGTGACTCAGAAATGACGACTATATCAAGTTTATTCTTATGCAATAAGTTCAGCAATGTTCCTATCTGTTGGAGATATAGATCTATCTTTTCAGACTGTTTTATTAGCATTTTTTCTATTGAAGACTGTTGTGATAATAGCTCGAGACTATGTAGTGAATCAATATTCGTTCGACCAGCGGTTACTTCAGAGTATGATCTATTCTGCGGATTTTTGGGAGCCTACAGTGATTTAGTATTGTGTGTTAAAATACCATATAATGGCGGGAGTCCCACAGGGATCTGTCCTTGGTCCTGTCTTATATACAATCTACACTGCTGACCTCCCAGAAACACAAGGCGTAACTACGACTACATTTGCTGACGACACTGCAATTCTCGCAAGCAGCGAGGATCCAATCGCAGCATCTGCCGTCTTGCAAAATAACCTTGATAAGGTCAACGAATGGATCCAGAATTGGAGAATCAAAGCTAGTACTACTAAATCTGTACAATCACATTTACGCTGAGGAGGGGAAATTGTGCTCCGGTAAAAATGGGCGACAATGTATTGCCAAGCTGTGACTCTGTACCTCGGTATGCACTTGGACAGGGGGCTTACCTGGAAGAAACACATTAAGTCAAAACGAGACGAACTGAATATGCGATTCAAAAACATTAGCTGGTTGATGGGACGAAACTCCAAACTTTCAGTCGACAACAAACTATTGATATTTAAAATGATCCTAAAGCCAATATGGGTGTATGGCGCACAGCTGTGGGGAAGTGCCAGCGAATCCAATTTACAGATAATTCAAAGGCTACAAAATGGTATCCTTAGAACCGTTTCAAATGCACCATGGTTCATTACAAATGCAGAGATCCATGAAGCTCTGAACATAAGTACTGTAAAGGAAGAGTTAACACTAACTGGAAGGAAATATAAAACGCGGCTGGAAAATCACCCAAATGATCTGGCTACCGTGTTGGCAACTATCGGCTACACTAAACGACTGAAACGCCATGATATTCAAAGCCTTGGTGACAGATGGTGAAGGATTAGGGATCTCCTGCTGAGGAGGCACCTAGACATGACTCAATGACTGGAAACAAATCTGCTTATAGTTTGTGACTGATTGCAGATAAGCACAAAAAAAAAAAAAAATACCAAGGACAGATTGTGGTTATGTCTGTAGTGTGTTTGCTAGCTGTACTCCACCTTGGACCTGAATAGCTAGAATCTATTTATACACTTGACAGCCCTTATAGTTAGCAGAATGGTCACATGAGCACAGAGCACACCTAGCTGGAGTGCTGCGGTCCTTTTTCAGGCACTCTGCTGTTTTATGGCCTTCGACGCATTTATAGGGCCGCATACAGTTATTTTTTGACATATTGCCATATTGCTGACATCTTTTACAAGTTCATTGTTCTGGATTTTCATGGATCCTCATTTTTATACGTTGGTGGTAGATGTACTTGATATCTTTCACTGATTTATTACAGGGCCCTGGTTCTAAATTAACGAAGAATGTAGATGTAGGTATTTTGTCAGTTCCATATCTACAGTTAATAATTTCACCCCTGACTTTGTTTCCTGTCTTTTCTATCTCTTCCACAACGGCTTCATAGGGAGTAGTGTGATGTAGGGTTTTTATGACTATTCTGTGGCATTTTGTGTCTTTCATAGAAAGTGTATGTACAATCAAGCTCTTTTTTCCTATTAAGTCTACTACTTTTTTATAGTCATCGATCTCATCTACTGTAACGCGAAGCAGATTTTTATTTACAATCTTGTATCTGAAGTTAGATGGATTAATAACAGTTTCTATAAGCTTAGAGAGCTGATTTACATTATCTATTCCATAAAGCACAATAGGTGGAGGTTTACTTGGTGGCTTTGGTGCTGATTGCTCCGGTTCGTACACAGGAAGGTCATTAAACCCATTTTGTGTTAGTGTGCTTGATTGTGAAGGCTCTTCACTCTCGGTGATTGCCCGGTACAACGAGGTTGGCGTTAGCGACTAGTTTCCCACCTATTGGTATCCTCTTGGCACGTTCCCACCGTAGGATAGGGGTAATTTTTTATTGAGGTTTTCTTTCTCTTGACTCGGGCAATGAAGCCAAGGCCGCCGTTCCTACAAAACATGATCATAAGATAACGGTTTGTGAAGGTCATTTCCTACCGCCACAATTGCAAGATAATTAGCCCTGCTGGATCCGGGGAACACGTGTAGGGTGGGCCTAGTAAAAGGTGGTAACTCCTACGGACGTGAGCAACGTCGCTCCCCAACAAAAAAATTGGTATTCTTTTTCGCAATTCCTGTATAAAGTAATCGTTTTCAGAAACGTCGTTGCAGACTGAAAAAAAAAACGCTGGGTAATCTAATTACTTCACCATATTCCAATTCTGCAGCAATAATTTGCATATCATCTCGAAGACTTACTCTTAGGCAAGTAATTCCGATACCCATTTCGCTGCGTGACTTCTACACATAAGTGCTGATTTAAGCGTACGATGCCATTTCTCAATAAGCCCGTTGGACTGCGGGTGATATGCACAAGTTCGAATCCTTGAAATGTCAAATTTGTATGTTTGAATAAACTGGTCTCAAACTGCCATCCTTGATCAGTCGTTAGACGTGGCAGGTACCGAAACCGAAACCGAATCTACATATCCAGCCAGTATATCGACGCCCCCGGAGAATAAAATGGTAATGTACTTTTACCCCTTTTTTAATGTTTTTGTATTTTCGGCATCTGTGGGTGGAAATACAACTACAGATTTAAAAAAAAAATCGGAAATCTCGTCTAGTAATAACAGTTTATATTTTTACTCTCCGGAAGTCATGTAACAAATTTAACCTATAAAAACATCGTATTCGTTCACTACGGACCGAAGACATCATGTCTCGATAAATCGGTAAGGCGTTATACCATTTCATTCATGTAAATAAATTGATAACTCTTTTCAATAACACGCCTTACCTAAATTAGTTCAATAAGTTTTGAACGGTAAACGTATATTACTGCTTTATTATTTACTAGTTGTTGCCCGCGGCTCCGCCCGTGTATATGTCGGTTATCGCGGCAAATAGTAGCCTATATGTTATTCTGATGTATAAGCTATATTACTGTAAAGTTTCATCCAAATCCGTTTAGTAGTTTTTGCGTGAAAGAGTAACAAACATCCATCCGAACATCCATCCATCCTTACAAACTTTCGCATTTATAATATTAGTAGGATATAATTTTCGATACTATTTCACGTACAAACACATATTCCAATATTCTTTATGAATTTTAAAACATATATTAATGTGATACTATTTTTCTCTGTTTCAATTAATAGATGTAGACAATGGCAATACTAATATGAATATGACTAACGCTCCAAGATAGGTGTCTATTAAGCCCAAACGAGATGGTTATAATTATAAATAGAAATGAAAACCCGAAACAACAAGGTTTAGTAGAGAAAGAAAATTCTGCGACATTTCAAGTATTAGGTACATATGAATCAGAATCACTCACACTACAGTTTCAGTATCAGGATCACTGCCAAGTAGTTCAATGGAACCTACGGATGATGTTGATAGCTCTCTCTGTCTATCACTACAAACAACTTAACCCGTAAGCGACGTCGAAATGAAAAAGAATGGATAGCCAATAAATCCAAAACTTTACTAAACTCTGGCCAAGCTTATATTGGATGTCATTCTCAAAAGCACTTTCTTGCAAAATCGTTAGGACCTTCTTGTAAATGCAAATTGAAATGTGGTGAAACGTTTTCATATAATAGTAGGAATGCCATTTTGGAAACATTTTATAAATTTGGTAAACATGAGTTGCAATGGCAATTCATAACTAAATACGTTATGTCAGAATCTGTGAAAAACTTATAGTTACTCGAAATAAAACCCTTACTCATTATTTGTCATTAGATAGTAATAAAGTTCGTGTATGTAAGGTGTTTTTCCTAAATACTTAAAGAATATCCGAACAAATGGTTTACACTGCCATAGAAAAGTACAATAGTGATTCCGACAAAACTGACTGTAGAGGTAAACATAACAATCGACCACGCAAAATGTCAGTGCCAATAGAAGAGAGCATATTTTTTTTTTGTTTGCTTGTTTTACTGGGTCATTTCCGCACTTAGCCTCTTTATTGGGCCGTTGTACGTGAGTTGTCATCTTCCTTTTTTTTTTTAATGTGTGGAAACCCCCTCGGGTCGTCACCCCGCCGGGGCTTGCGGTGGGGTGGTGTGTCGGAATCAAATCGACTAAAACCACACGGTGTGCCACTCTGCGCCTGAGACGGGAGGGATCCGGGAGTTTGTCATCTTCCTACCCCAACCATCCTAGATCATCCCAGTCATCATAAGTACCCAATATAATGAAAAGATAAGGATTCAGGAGTACCGGTATGTTAATTATACTAACAGACCTCGGTTATCCGGTATGCCCATACATAAACGCAATTTAGCGTTGGTGAGTGCCCTGAATTCGTTATTACCGAATTATTTTGGTAATAGCGAAGATCTTAGTGATACACATTCTGTTTTGTACTATGCGGCTATTGCAGTTTGTCAAGTAGCTGGTGTTAAATTTGTTGAACAAAATACTACTCGACCCAAAAATGCTGTGCCAGCTTGGCACTATACACGTTTATGAAATCAAATTTCTTGGCGGCAATTAAGGAACACAATAGGAGAAACCCAAACAATAAATTAAATTCAACCCATCTAGGCATGACGGTACCCCAAGTGCCTATATACGCTGCCGAGCAATTGACGACCGTCGCGAAGAGATTGTTTTATCTTGCAAGAAATTATGCTAAGTCCAATAAGTATAATTACTGCTGGACATCGAACGGTCGAGTATTTCTGAAAAAGGATACGGATGGCCAATCGATCCTGGTAAAGACCGAACAACAGCTGAAACAAATAGCTCAAACTATTTCGGCATGACTATGCATGTACTATTTTTTGGTTTTCTGTTGTTTTATTTTTTTAATTTTTTTTCTCATCCTTAACTTTTGTAATGATAGATTTATTGATTACTACTCCATTGCAACACCTGCAATGAACACAAATACAACAAACACACTTTACTTTTATCACCACGTATTACAACAATATACTCGTAATATCCATAGTATAAACTCCACAACACTAACACAATTTAACATTCCTACACACATTTTGCCACTATTAGCACATTTATGTCTGGCAAATTACATACATCATCATACTCAAGAATATTACCCCTGTTTAAGTGCCTACCATCTGTCTAAATATACTTATGTTATAAGTTGTACAGAACTGTCATTTAGCCAAATATCAATCATAAGCTCGAACGGTTAATTAGTAAGAGACTTGTAAATTACTTGGAACACTATAAGTTAATATCTTCTCATCAGTTTGGCTTTCGCAGAAATTTGTCAACACGTGACGCAGTCCACGATTTAACTAATCACGTAGTACAGAGTGTTAATAACAATAAAAAGGTCTTAACCATTTTTTTAGACCTCGCTAAAGCGTTCGACACAGTACCTGTCTCTGCTTTATTGATGAAACTTGAGGGAGTGGGTGTCAGGGGTGCTCAATTGGACCTATTTAGGAGCTATCTAAATAATCGATCGCAATTTGTTAGGATAAATAATTATGACAGTAGTGAACTTCCCATTTGTTACGGTGTGCCCCAGGGAAGTATTCTGGGACCAACCCTATTTCTCATATTCATAAATGAACTATGTAACCTTAACATCAACAATGCAAATATAACTTCATTCGCAGATGACACTGCGATAACCATTGTAGCTGAAACTTGGCCCCAGCTTGAAACAAGGGCACAACTTGTATTCAACTCAGTAATAAACTGGCTCAATGACCACACACTTACACTCAATACCTCAAAAACCAGCTTCCTTACTTATTCAGTCAGAGCAGTTTCTCAACCACCCGTCCCAATTACTTTGGTGGCACACTCCTGTCACTCTAAACCACTATCTCCTTGTAACTGTCCATGCCTAACCTCTGTAGATTATATAAAATATCTAGGTGTGACACTGGATAAGACCCTAAACTTTAAAGTTCATATAAACATCCTTACGGGCAGAGTCCGCAAACTCATTTACATTTTTAAGACTCTACGAAAGGTTGCTAATTTTTACATTATACGAAACGTCTACTTTGCCTTATGCCAGTCTATCGTTATATATTGCATTTCATGTTGGGGTGGTGCCGCTAAGACGATCATAAAACCGTTAGAGATAGCACATAGAGCAGTTTTAAAAGTGGCTACCTTTCGCCCTATCATATTTCCTACGGCTGAGTTGTATGGTGAATGGAATGTTCCAAATATAAGACAACATTTTATCATACAAGCAGTTCTTCTACAACACCAGAAAACACCATATAGACTAATTCACAAACGTAGGAAAGATAAAATCTGTACTGTACCACATACGCGTTTGTCCTTCGTAAAAAGATTCTTTTATTATCTTGGCCCTTCCTTGTACAACAAAATTAATAAACATTGTCCCGTATACGGCTTAACATACTACAACTGTAAAAAAGTGATATACACATTTCTTATCCAGCATTCATATGAAGAAACAGAAATAATTCTTGTTTGATTTTCGATAGGTGCAGACAATAAAATACAGTAAACATACTCTACACTCACACAACAACCACATATGCACGTCCAGGTAAACGCACACATATATATATACACACACCCACCCACATACACACAAACACACACACACACACACACACACACACACACACACACACACACACACAAACACACACAGTCCTTAGTTGGTTTTTGCCTTTAAACAGTGCTTGTATCTTTTGTTCTTTTTTTTTTCTTTTTTTTTTGTTGCATACAGCATTTTTGAACATCAGTACGATACAAATATACTTAAATTGTAATATTACATGAATTGTTGTAATTCATCGGGGGTTAGGAACTGTCACTCCTTCACACAGGTTATAATGTAACCTAGTTAGGAGATCAGAACTGCACCCAGGATAATTGTAACATGTAGTTATTTTACAATGTAGCAATAAGTATACCTACCCTTGTACCTACTGCAATACTTGTAAACTGTCAATAAGGTTTTTTTATTTTTTATTTTATTTATTATAGAAAAGAACGTCGTATTTCTGATACCAGGACACTCATTGCCAAACTAATCGCGTTTAAATTACGAATACGCGGCCAAGAGTCATGCGCTTTATGAAACAGGCATTTGGGGACTACCATCAGTCCTCAACAGTATATATCGATTATCACGAAGCGCATTGACTTCTTAAAACCAAGAAGAAAGCAAGAGCAAATAGGATAAGACGGTATAAAAAACGTGAGACCGGTTCAATCAGAATCGTATATTCCAAAGAAATGAGAAGTGGGTGTATCGAAAATGGGAGACACCGAATCCAAGCGAGAATGACATGGGCACTTACCAAATGAAAATGCCACAAATTAATTTATACATATTTCAAAGTGACAGCCTGAGTCCCTTGTGGTTTTGCCTGGCTTTGAACCCTCTAAGTACTTTATGTATGTGGTGAAGGTGTGTGACACTATTCAAGGCTCCAATACTTCACTATTTTTAGAAGGTTTTCAACATCATCAAATTTGAGTTGCTCTAGTTTGATGATGTTGGTTAAATCAAGTTGGTTAAATTTTTAGTTTTATAAATTAAATTTAGTTTGTTGTAAAGTCTAGGTGCAAGATTACTATCGTGCTGTTGGGGAAATTTGCTTGCTACTTATGGAATTAGACATTTGTCTATCCTTTTGCCTGACGGTTTTAAAAGTAGCACTTTAATTTTGTGGTATCTACGTATAGTTAGGTAGACATAAAGTTTTCGGATAGTTAGAGCATCAGCTTTCTTATATACTAAATGTGTGGGGTGGCGAAATGGTAGACACAGAAGAACTTTAAGGACGACACGTTGTGCCCATTCAAGTTCACCAAACTACGGAGAGTTACTACATGGAGTACACAACACTACTAATCCTGAATCGCGCAATAGAAGTTCTATATATTACATCACCCGAACATCAACCGTTGGGCTGTGGCCCGCCAGGCACGGTCACCTCGCCTGGTCGGAGGATCCTCCCTTTGTGTTGGAGTAACATGACACTAGTCCTCCAAACGTACAACACCCAAACACACATTACACCCATTTAAAAAGTGCAATGCTGCTTTATTTAATCGTTTTTAAGTGTGACTTTTTTAAGTTTTGTGAGGCTTTAAAGTTAGGTTCATGATGATTATTAAAATTTCGGTGTAGTACTTATGTTTTTATAAAAGATATACTTACTTGGTGCGTTTCTCAATTGTTTGTGAAAATAAAACGTGTCATATCAGTTTACATTTTATTTTGGCAATGCAAACAGCGATAACACAACATTATCCGACATCGAACCATTTGATTCGCGTTTCATTTGTGCTATTACAAATCAACGGGGTATGTCTCGTAATTTACTACAGTTTATTATCACGATTACATAATTTCAATAAATTTCCTTTAGTTCAGTACAATGTCTGATTTTGATCTTGGCTGAATAACTTACTGTTTAAAGACGGGTTTGTTGATTTAGTGATTCTAGTTGTTCGTGGTTCGTTTCAGCAGCGGAGAGTACTAGATTCTATTCCCGCTATAGACATAGTCAATCTACATTTTGTTCCGTGTCTTGCTGTAATTACGTATCTTATCAGGCTTACGCCTTACTGTTCTCTAGTAAATTCCTTGTCTTTCAAAATTTAACTACTCAACCCGAAAAATGGAATCAACAGCGCCATTGACACGTCGTTTATTAAATATAGGTACCTATTCTATATCTACATTTGCACAGCTTAAGTAATGCTTTATTTAACAAGATAATTATTTAATTATGCAAATGGTAATTCTTGCATCAAATATCTTTTCTTACCTTTAATCGTCAGTGTGTTACTAAAATGTAAGTTGGTAATGAAACCTACGTTCTTACATCGCCCGTTTCTTGTGTAGGTACTAAGAGGTATATTAATATGTGCTATGAGCACGTTCACCGATTAATTCGTTTTGTAAAATCTAATCAGACATTGTAATGATTTTACATTCCAGCAAGCGAACACTAAATGACCTATTCTCCAAACTATATTTACATCATGAGTACAAAATCTTTTTGTATCTATGATCCACACCCACTTCCAGTTTCCTGAACTATAAGGCCTGGCCGGAGCCACATCGCAATTACTCCAATTCTAACTACTTAAATGTATGTGTACCTAATGTATGTACATGTTTAACTTTACCAAAACACGGATATGACTTAAAGAATTAACAGTTTATAGAAATTGTTTCGTTATTTGAATGAAAATATGTTGTTATATCTAATCATACCCTTTTAATATACTTCCTACTTCAAATGCCTCTAGTTTCAATTTCCAAGGTCTCGATTTTTTACAAATATGGAATTCTAGGATGTAATATAACCAGATGATTTTAAAAGTATCCGTGTTTCGTATTCTTCCCATGACGTACATACACGCTAAGCTTAGTTTATATCTAATATCTTAATTAAATAAAAGTTTCGGCATCAATAACATATTATAAAAATCAACAATCAGGTACAATAGTAATAAAATAGATATATTGTAAATGTTTAAAAATATTACTGCCGTTACGTCTTTTGTCTGTATAATATGATATTTACAAACACAATCAACAAAATTTATACTTTATTGACAGAAACAATTGAAACAAACTCACAATATTACTAGTTCAAACATAAGTTACCCAGTAAATGTAAATACCGCAAAGAAATTGTATTTTTAACAACTTACATTAAGGTTTTTACATCGCTATAGGATAAACTAGTCTTATGTTTTTACTCAGAATATATAAATATCTCAATATTTATTTTATTCTAGATGCAGGTGAACAAAAAATCCAATACAGTTTACGACAAGGAAGGATGCTTTGTAGTAGGACGATTGTGTCATTGCGATGATTAATCTAGTAAACAATTTTTTTTACATTTAAATTTTAGTACATTACTGTTTTTAAATAACAACTTATGGAAATCTATTCCGCACAGTCTCGCGCAGTATTTTAAAATTAATTATTTTATAACCTTTTAATATAGCATTCAGTTAATATACCTTTGCCACTGCTTCCATTCTATTCTGTACAGGTATTTTTTTTTATAAGAGCTTCTTCCGAGAAAGATAGTCCAATCCATCAATAATCAACAAGAATGTTTGTTAACATATGAACAAAACTCGAAGCACTGACGCTCTAACTAAAAGCACAAGCGTTTCTTATAAATATCAACAACTGGGATTCCTTACGAATTTTCTAAGTGTCTTCAGAGACGTCGAAAGTCCTTTCGGTAGGTACACTTTATTTACATTCGGTGATCTTAGATGGTTATTCACTAAAATGTTCTTCAGTCAATATTCTAGAATGTTCTACGAGACACAGCGCCTTGAACGTATTAAAACCCCGTATCTTCTCTCTCAGTCTTACCCGTATTATATTGAAGAGTAGATGAAGATTTATATTCAGTCAGTGAAGTCTCGAACACGGACTAATGTGGCCGCAATTTCACGAGATTGAAAACATTCACATGCAATAATGTAATTTATAAAGTTTTACGTTCCATGACATAATAATTATTATTTTCAGAGGTATGTAATATCTTTAAATAAGTGATAGCGTTAATTCCCGTAAAAATAATAATTAGTAAGTATAATGTAATTTATACCTACTCTCGATTGTCGGCACTTGATGAAACTTGTTGAAATACTTTCTAGAATTAAAATCACTTGTACTTAATATTATAAATATATACTTCTAAATTTAGACATTAAATATAAAGAGGACATGGCATAATCATTTCGTTAATTTTTAAGCTATTGCATAGCTTCTATCGCGGGCCTTGAGCGTGGAGACCAAATTCAGAAATTCCGTAACGAAAATAACCTAACACCCCCCACTTCGACCGACACAGCGGTGATACTTTTTAGTTTTGCCATCTATCGATGGATTGCAGAACTTTTATCATATCTTTTTTGTTTGGTGTAATTTTGTATTACTTATTTAATAAATACCTTTTACCACAATATCCAGGAAACATTCACAAAAAGACGACGACGCCCAGTTGAGGTTTGAAACTCGAGGCACCTCCGTCATAAATCATTCTCCTACGCCTTCGAGCCAATAACTCATTACTACTAAATGTTAAAATTGTTGTTCTTATGCTACTTGATAAATTCTAACGGTCCGGTAATTCAAAACATACATGTTGATTGTCAGTATGGCATCAATTTGAAAAATAGTTTAGTATTTATCATTCACAATATTAAACATACTGCGTAAATAAAAAATAAATAAATAATTATAATTGCATAAGCTGATAAAAAATGCTATGCAATAGCTTTACCGCGGCAGTCCCCGAGTGCCACGTCTTTTTTTTTATTTTAAATTATTCATGATTAACGACTTATTGATTTTAATTATTAAAAAGATGCGTTAGAACCTATTCTAACACACCTTTTTATTTCTCTATTATATGTATATATTCTCTGTTTGACTGATTTTTGGAAATCACAATGGAATTTATTATTATTAATTTATTACATAATTAGCACACTGCGGTAATTTTACGGAATTTCTACTGTATTATGAATCAAAATCTATGATAAAGTTCAACTTTGACAACCACATCAAAAAACGGTATTTCTGTAATGGTGCTGGTCACATGAGACGCGTGACGTCACACGCTAGTAAACAAATTCACTCGCTAACCACAACAAAACAAAACAGCGCAGTTTAAGTGAATTTTATCAGTTTCCTCCAATTTTATTAAATAAAATGACGAATAAATGTAGCAATGAATCGCCGAAATGTATGTACACGCATATCTTCCGGTCGGCTGCACCAAATTACATAATTCTTTTTTTTATGTGTTTGTTATTTTTAGGACAAGGTTTGTGTATGAGAAAAATGAAAAAATTGCGGGAAAAGTTTTTTTGTCCGTGACTGCACCTGAAGTTCGTCGGGTCAGATAACACCTTTAAAATACCGCGCTTTGTACCATTTCAAAATGTAACCTAAAAGCATTGAGATATACCAACCTACCTTAAAGTAAAATTAGATTTTATAAAAATAATGACTGAATTTTCCAGAGGTTTTTACAGAAACAATTTTTATGTTGTACTTATGTAAGTACTTCAGTCTATGTCTGAAGTACTTTTTTGTTAAACTAATTAATAAGTGGTTTTGGTTTCGAAACAAAATAGAACCAAATTTTATGCGTGCCGATAACAGCAACCTACATACGATAGACGTTTTTATGGTTGCACTTTTCTATACATTATAATAACGCTGATTACTATGCTGCGGAACTGAAAAATGTTAAAGCAGCTATGTTGTACTTACATAAGTACAACATAAAAATTGTTTCTGTGAAAAAAAACCTCTGGAAAATTCATTCATTATTTTTATAAAATCTAATTTTACTTTCAGAACTCACAGATCGATTATCACCACTACGAAAACACAAAACGGAAACAACACTCAATTGAGGAATCTTTCGTTTACTAGCACGTGACGTCACCAGAGTTGCAACCAATCACAAGGTGTTCATGTCTCAGACAAAATTTAAAAACAATGATAATTTTATTTCGTGCAATCTGCGAGAAACTTACATTATTTTGTTTGATTTAAAGTGAAATATGTCTTTTTAGGCTATTATCTGATAGGATGACCACAATCCGTAGTTTATTTTCATTATTTTCAATTTCATTTCATAACTTTGTCTTTGTGTAACTTTATAAGTTTTTAATTCGACTAACAGTGTTGGTAGATGCAAAATACAATTTAAAATGGTATAACAATATACTTCGTCAGGTATGGCATTCCGATGAACGACATGACGTCATATGCTATCGCTAGGTCTGGTTGGCTCATTTCGTGATATGTTGCTATCACGTGGTAACTGGATAGTGACGTCATATCGGGGAGCTCTCGGACTGAGAGACTTTGTTTTCTTAGACCATGCAATTTACCTATTTTCGGGGAAAATTCCTTACACTGACACAATGATACTAACATGTACCCGCAGTTGTTAGATATGAAGATTTTATAGAGCCTTTGATGATGCCATAAGGCAAAACCGGTCAGGTGTAAACATAAATAAAATAGTGGAATAAGTACCTACAAGTGATTTTAATTCTAGAATGTGTTGCAACGATAACAGTTCAAAGCAGGAATTTTATGATTAAAGAAATCTCTATTCGCAATTATTTTAAAAATATAATTCCTTTATTGCAAATGCAATAGATAAGGAGTCCCGCATCTTGTAAGTGGTTAAATGTTATATATGTATAATGTTATAATGTTATATGACTTTTCAACCTACACAGCTGTTTCTATCAAGAAATTTGATCTCAATGAACTAATTTATCTACTCTCGATAGAAATACGAAGATTTAAAGTTATTCTAAATGTTTGTATCACATTAGCCCTTGAACGTGAGGTCTCGTAGCAATCTAGAAGATTAGACGGTCTACATCCAGGCGAGAGCTGGTGAGCCGTCAGACGACAGGGAGTCCAGGGAATGCCTCGTCGTCTTGTTGGGAGGCATGTGTCAGTAAAGCGAGGAGGAAGAACAGGGGCCGTCGACTCCTTGCAACTGTGACTCGTTTGTCGTTATCAACTGTAATCATACAAATAGTGTTTATTATGAGTAGATATTTCTGAAGTAGACAATAATCAACTATTCATATTAAACACTAAGCGTCTTATACTTTGATTTGTTGAAGTTATAAGTAAATAACATTGGTGTAGATCTGGAACGTATAAAAGTAAACAATTATAAAACATTACAAAATATCAATACGACCAAGTGCGGGAAGCTCACATCAGTGTATCCGTAACCAGTAGTATAAGTGATAACCCGTTCGGAACGTCGGGGAAATGGAAAGTGTCGTTCCTTTTACATAATTTTTATCGCAAATAATTCCTGTTATATAAGAAAAACTATGTGTACCAATCTATAAAAGTCGCGAACGTCTGAAAGCGAATATAAATTAAATATAAAATATGTGTAAATAAATAGTACTGTGTAAAGTATGTAACGTTTTCAGTTATTGTCTTGGTTGGTTTAATAGTTCCCGATGTCAGAGATGTTAATCGCTGAAGATTTTTTGTATCATTATTAGCTACATTCTACGTATTATGAGAAATATAAATTGCTAGTGGTTTTCATCTCCCAGGGATTTCTTTTTGAGGGTATACCTGATTCTCCGGCTTCTAGTACCCAAGACGGTGTGTGGTTTTTAGTCGGTTCGAGTTTGACAAAGCCGCTAGTCGGTGGTATAGGAAGGGATTTCCGGACAAAAAAAGGGGTCTTCATCTCACCTGGATTTTCGATAAAGCTTGGAAATATATACCTACTGTGCTCGCCGGTGTGCAACTTCTTCAGGGTGAGAGAGAGAAAGCCTGCACACATTTTCTTATAGGTATAATTATCTAGTTCCTAAATTACATAGATACTATAATTCACTGTTGATGGTCACTATGACAATACGTAGAAGTAAAACTTAAATGCAAAGTAAAACAAAAAAAAAAAAAAATTTTACGTGGTGCTTTCCGGTTTGAAAAGGTGTCTGCCTGTTTTAACCTCATTTCGTCTCCCGCTTTGCTAAGTATAAAACCAATATCACTACAATAGATTGAAGGAATGATCATACTTCTCTAATTTCACATACAGACGGTAGCAGTCCATCTGTGGAGTTGTTAGGTGATCGAGGTGATGGAGTCGGAGCGTGCTTTGGCATTTCTCGTCCCGCTGCCATCTTGTCGTGGAGCTGAGCCAGACGCATACTCATCTGCCTTCTCTCCTTTTGTTCTCTCTCCCTCTCCCACCGCTTTGCACTGTAGCTCCTGATGGACGATGAACTGCTCTGCACTGAGCTCAGACTTGGACGTCTCGAACCTATACATAAAGCAGCTTCATTAGAGATCTTCGTACTAAAATAAGCATTACCAATTACTGGCTAAATTTTCCGTTTTCTTTGGTATTGTGAAAAGCACTACATCTGAATATTTATATTTTCTTCAATGTATAGCAGTGAAATCGTACAATGTGCTTGAAATATACATTTTCATTTAGTAGTATAAATGAATCATATTATGAATCGGGTAGAGCAAAGCGATATGACAATCAATATACAGAATCTTATACCTTAGTATGTATTGTGTAGGTAGTGTGAGTAAAATTAACATATATGAAATACGAAATAAATTTTTAAAAAGTTTAAAAACTGCAGTGTGAAAATGTATGCATTAATTCGGATAGTTACTGATCTTACATTTATTTATCTACTGCATTTACTATATTTCTACTATATTTGGTAGGCGTGGTAGTTAATAATTATAAAACAGTGGTTAATAAGTTTTTACAAAAATTTTAAACCATGAAAATGATACAGATCCAATTGTTTTCGTTGTATTTAGGAGATAAAACTCAGAAAGGTAAGTACCTACACGAATATTTGTACATAATGTGATAAATGTAAACAAATTAGAATTTACTTCTTAACTTTGATAGAGAACGTCTAACGATTAGTTTATGGGATTAGTTTTAGTTTGTGCACATATACACATAGGCTCCAAAGAATTGTAATGGTGATTGAAAGCGAACGCTTACATGCACAGCCAATAAGATGTACGAGTAGAAGCTTGAAGCAGTGTTGAGCCATGAAACTGAAGCTTTCGCTAACCTCCCAATGTGCTCGCGAACAGTTCTACATGTCCGTCAATCGCAATAAGAATTTGCCTATTTTAAATCAGTTCTGAATCAGGCGTATTCATGTGAATTTATGTATAGTTACGCAACAATATTATATGTTCAAATGTTATTATTATTACAAAACTTTACCTTTTGTTTCGCTTAACGCGTTTTGGCATACATTGGCTTTATGCGTGTTACGGTTGATGGTACTGATACTCTCTTATTCGATAATTGATTCATAGTAGGTAATTTGTTACATTTGACCCAAAAATATTATAAAGGAATGATACAGTGATAAATCTGAATGTTGAAGCGATCAACTTCCATGCGGCACTGCTTGTTCTGTGTAAAGCATAATTGAAATACATACAGAATTTTAGTAGTCTTCGAATCCACTTTTGGATCTTCAGTTTCGTTAGCACATACAAACAAGGCGTGTGGGAATTAGATAGAATAGGACCATGGCCATCTTGCTCGCGCCGCCATACACTTCATCCTGCGACTTCGCGCCATAAGCCCACAGCCAATCACAAGTAAAGCTCACATTAAGCGATACTTACGTCAGTTTCATTATTTACCAAATATGCTGAGAAGAATCATAATTATGTTTATGTAGAAGTGGAGAACGTTGTTTCAGCTTCAGGTTTCACTATTAAGTTGAGTGATTCAAGGCAGACAAACCATATTGATTTAAGTGGTATGATTAAAGGAACGTCCAGAATAGATGATTGTGATAAAATCGTAGGTAATTTAATAGTTGGGGTCTTTATTTAATATCCCAAACCATTTCAGGCTTATACATATTATTAAATCAATTAAATGAAGCAACAGCTGGCAGGTCAATTGTCCCGAATTGTTTTCTGAAGACCATTTAGGTTTTAGAAGAAATAATTCAGCATATTTGGCCGAGGTAGTTCGATGGTCGCTCAGTCGCAGACTGGAGTCGGTTCGTGGTCGCTAACACCAAGACGCAACATCTAACGGACACGGACGGAACACATCTCATGCGTTTACCGGCACCTCCCGAATGCTTAACGTACTTTGCTATTAACTTTAATAGTGATTGGGAGATTTGGTTTTTACTATGACTATGAGTGCTGGTTACCAAAATATTTTTTTTGTTTAAATTGCCAAATTGGGAATTAGTCTAAATGAACAGCTTAGGAATGCCCCAGCTTTGTTCTGGTACTTCAAAGGTACGTTAATATTTAATAAATGATTTACATAGGAATGGAGCAAAGTTTTGGAGAGCGTTCGGTCGGTGTGGTCATGGTGTTCACTGCCCGGACACCGAGACGTGCAGATGATGGGGCCGCGCTGCATACATTATCCAGATCACCTTTGGCGGCGCACTTAGGCGGGTGCGCGCCGCCGTCCCGTCTCAAGGACCCAAGCGGCGTCCCGCCCCCTCCAACCCCTCCACCCCGGACGTGTAGGTGGCGCGAGATGAGCAAGATGGCCGCCTGCCGCGCCGCACCTGCCCGCGATGCCGACACTGGGACCCCACGCCGGGACGCTCGCCGTGAACCAACGGAACCGCCTATACCACTCTCCAACTCTAGGGTACCACTTGTGCAGCCGCTGCGGGACGATGCTCGAGAAGATGCCCGTGTCGCACTCAGCGTGCCACCTGGGATTCAAACATTAATAATACTATGTAAGTATTGATTACAGCTGTTATTTATTATTCTTTTTTTTATAGGTAATCATAATTCATTACATATTTTTAATGTAAAGGCTTTTAATCAAACATGATTATGCCAGGCTCATTGTATCCTAAGGTACCTACTAACATACGAAATATTTAATATTTCATATATCGAAGTTCAAAACACAAAAATACCGAACGATATATGTATAGATAGGATGCTTTACATTACTCAAAATTACAAATATGTTGTTATAATTTAGTACAAAGAACGACATGTTATGGTTTTAGGATAAACGTTTACAGTTTTGTATTTAATATGTTACTACAAATTCCAAGACAGGGCTCAAACCTGGGTTATAATTTCATACCAGTATCGTTGAGCGAGTACAAGCAGGGCGGAGTAAGTCGTGCATCAGCTAGATGTGTAGGGTGGTAGCGCGCCTTGGTATATAGATGCAGCACCATACACAGTAGTCCCGCGAGAACGAAGATTCCCGACGCTACACCCAACAGCGTCGGCATGTCAGCCGTCAGCAACACCAGATCTGGAAAAAATATCGAGGAAAAAACATTTAAAGCAATTCTTTTTCACAGAAGCTATTGTTCTGTCAGTGCTTATGATTCATTTTACTAATTCGTCAAAAACCTAATTTTATAGAATAATTACATGATACAATTCAACAGTAAACTGAATCAATACTTTATGAAGAGAAAATAAATCACGCAACTCATATTCCTTTGTGTCTCATAAGCTAAAATTTCTTGGCGATCGATTTAATACTGGTACCGTAACAATAAAATAAACATTGACTTTCATTCTGTTTGCATGCATTGCATTAGTTCGAAATTGAAAATTAACCTTCAGTGCAGAAGACCCTCTGCGTAGGCCTACTGTGACTGGTGCTGTGGTAGCCGGGGTCGCACTGGCAGTATGCGTTATGGTTGACTTGAACACACGACGAGTGAGCGTCGAATGCCTGGCACGTTTGACGATAAAAACATTGCTCTCCCAGTTTTTTGGCTGAAAACAGATGAAAAATACAACATATTTTTAAGTTTGCAGTGTTTATAAGAGCGTCTAAGTAGTTTTTTTTTGGTTTAAGAGACAAGGGAGCTGGAGTGTCGCCTGTGGTTTCGCAGTTACTATAAACTTTGCCTTATGGGTTACATTCGTCATGTAAACTTTGTTTAATTTTATTTATACCTAACTTCGAAGTTTCTGAATGCAAAACTTTTTATAAGAACATTTTTAATAAAATAATATATACTCCAAAAAAAACATCAATCTAAAAACCCAGAAACACTAAAAAACGTAAAATAAACGGCTTTAATTTGACTGTCTTAATTTACTAGATACCTAAAATCTGCTTGAAGTAAGTGCCTTCAAACAGATTTTACATATGGGTTCTTAGTGGAGATCGCGTTCCGGCAAATGTAGTGCAGGATGCTCACAGGCCAGGTGGAGTGACGACTTGCGCATAATGGTTGGCAAGAGCTGGATGCTAGAATTCGAAAACGGATCAAAGTGACACGCAATGAGAGAGGCCTATATCCAGCAATAGGCTGATGATGACGATGAAGGGTAAAGTTAGGTAAAATACTAACCTTTAGCACATCCTGTGGCCACTCCGAGCGCAACTGGATGCTTCGGGTCGCATTGACATGACGCGCTTGTGGGATCACAGTACACGTGGAGCAGTTTCGGGTTACACGTGAATTCACACGGCGACCCCAGGTACATGCCCCTTTCTGGGAAACCACATAAAAATACTTGTATTAGTATAATAGATTTTATGAAGTTTACTCCTTACGAAATGATTTTCATATCATCATATACTAATTTGGTAAAACTCATTATACACGTACTAATTTGGTAAAATTTGTATCCAAATCATCTGTTGTAGGCAATTTTAGTTTAATTTCATTTAATTTGTATTGTTTCTTTATTGAATTTTTGATGTATCTCTGACGGCCTCAGACCGGAGGAGGCGTTAATGGCTGCGACACAGTTTTTAACTAATGCAGACATTCTCGCACACAATGTTACTGTTTCTTTTCTTTTAGTTTCAAATAAAGATTTATTATTATTATATTTAGCCTGTGGTGAAGAGTAAAATCGAGCGCAAGCTAAAAGTGAGGCGTTACGCTGCAGCGCTTTGTCATTAATTATATCATCTACAGACTATTACTACAAACAGCGCGATAGCGGTAAACGCTTATTATAAGAAATTAGCTGACCCGGCAAACTTCGTACCGCCATTTTCACATATCTGTATCAGCTTCCCGCAGAAAGTGGGAACAAAAAAAAAAGAATTTTCCCGTTATCTTTTAATTCTTAACCAACTTAAAAAAGAAGGAGGTTTCTCATTTTGATTGGTATTTTTCTATGTATGTACACTGATTACTCCATCAGTTGTGGACCGACTTTGAAAATTATTTTGTATTCGACAGGGTATGCTACCCTTGTGGTCCCATTGCCACTATATCGGGATCTGATGATGGGATCCCAAGGAAATTGAAGGAAAACTTCAAATTTGTCAGGCACGTACTATGTTTTTCATATCTTTTCTAAAGCTATTACAGTTTTTACATTTGGTAGTCATCAGTTCATGATGATGAGCTGATGATACAAGATAAAACTCTTTAACCGTTAGGAGTTGGAAGATAAACATTTAAAAGTCATGTGCATGTATGTTACATTTAGTCGTATTCTTTAAAGTTATTTGGGTGAAATGATGATGGAAGGAAAAAAAAATACCGTGGGAGAGCCACGCTTCGATATGAATGGGCCGGCTCGACCGGAGTGATACCACGGCCTCACAGAAAACCAGGATGAAATAGCGCTTGCGCTGTGTTTCACCGAGTGGGTGAGTATACCGGAAGCCCATACCCCAACCCCTCCCCACATCCCTTTCCCCATCCCCCACAGGTCGGCAACGCACTTGTGGCACATCTGGTGTTGCGGGTGTCCATGGGCGTCAGTAATCGCTTACCATCAGGTGATACGTCTGCTCGTTTGTCCGCTATTCCATAAAAATAAATATAAGTGTATTCCTATTAAAAAAGGAGGAACTATTATTGAGAAATTTACAAAATGGATTATTATCTTACCTATATTATTATATCAATTGCTGTCCGTTTGTCTCGCTAAAACTCGAGATCGGCTGGGCCGATTTAGCTGATTTTGGTTTTGAAATGTTTGTCGTAGTTCAGGGACGGTTTTAACGGCGAAAAATTTAAAATAACTTAAAAATCAAAATGTAACGTGTAAGAAGTAGCGAGCACAGCTAGTAAGTTGTAAAGGACGTAAAAGATTAAATGCCATAGGTACTATTATTGAGTCATTCTTCTAGGAAGTACATTTATATAAATAATTTTACCCTATATTATCATTATGTTTACAATGTTTACACAACAACAATAAATATTCAAATTGAGACGAAAACGGTTAATTCCACTTTGTCCTCTTGGTATAAGTAAAGAAAGAAGGAACATCGATATATTATTTGAAATTTGTTAAATAGCAAAATCCATGACTAATAACTTTGAATTCAAAACCATTTACAAGTCATTAAGTTAAGTTTCAGTCATGTAATTTTTTTTTCTTCAAGTTTAATTTAGGTACTATTTTTTCAAATTACTTGTATTAGGCACAGATAGGGTAGGATACACAATGATAAGACGTGCTTAGAGGAAGAGCAGAAAGTTTTAAAGAATATTTTATATACCTACTTATTAAGTTAAACGTTATGTATCAAATCCACACATTGCTAATAAAGACTAGTATATGTTTGGACTTGTCATTGTACAATCAAATCAAATCTATATAATACTAGCGCAAGTTATATCGGCCATGAAATAAAATGAGATATTCAAAACTGGCACAATTTAAGCGTCAGGCGAACTTTAATATTTATTATACTTTGAAATGTTAGTGTTAGCCTTCAAATGTGTTTATCAAGGTTTTAAAGTTCTCTCGTTAGGAAAAGCTATTTGATACTATTGTCAATACAGTTATAAAACAAAGTCTTTGTTTTGAACGAAAATAGTTTTAATTTAGTTCTTTGTATAAATACTGATTAGAAAAAACTTTTTAATGAGCGACCAGTTGAGATCGAGTCATCGTTTTTAATACCTCCCTAACAAGTATTTTATGACAACAGTCAATTATTCTTTTTGTTTATTAAGAAACATAACAAATATAAATGGTTCAATTCAAGTAATTAATAACGATCGATTTCCGGTTCAGATTTCTTTAGTATAAGGTGAACTCAGAAGTGGGTTTTCTTGAATTTTCTCAAACAGATGTATGGCTGGAAACAGACTAGTAACTAGAATTATGGTAGGTGTAATGTATCATTCATTGGCTGTTGTTTCGAACCAGTTTCTTCATAATTGAACGATCACGTTTAAACAAAAATATTTTTATCTGTATCTATATTTAACTTTTCTTTTTATATGAGCCTGCCAAAGTGACTCAACTCTACCTGACGGAAAGCATGAGTATTCAAGAGAAACGGTCACCATACTCATTGCGAATACAGATAATGCTATAATAGAGCATGGTGATCCTAACTAATGAGCGGCGTATTGAGATTCTTTTGTGTCATTGGGCCTCCGGTCTCGTATTTACTGACAACACGGTGGAACTGAACCGTTCGTGCTGAACGTGTCGTGCTGAATCAGCACGGCGTGGCTCTACTTATAACAAATCAAAAACTTTAGAATCCTGCCTTCAAAAGACTAAGGACTGCAATGAAAATAAGTGTGCCTACCTGGGTGTCTATCTATATCTATTCGTCTAGTCAAGTTCAGTAGTTGGCTCCACAAAAGCAGTTGTTGCTTTATTTCCATCTAGGATAAATAATAGTGTAATAAGCGCGTTCATTTGTATGTAATTTATGTATAACTAGTTGTTGCCCGCGGCTCCTCCCGCGTATATGTCGGTTATCGCGGCAAATAGTAGTTTATGTGTTATTCTGATGTATAAGCTGTATTACTGTAAAGTTTCATCCAAATCCGTTCAGTAGTTTTTGCGTGAAAGAGTAACAAACATCCATCCAAACATCCATCCATCCTTACAAACTTTCGCATTTATAATATTAGTAGGATGTACATTGAATTTATGTATGTATATCGGTTTTCACGGTGTATAGCAGTAGATACCCTTCCTCAAGAATCAAAAAATCTCCATTGTCAATTTTGTCTATCTCAGTTCAGCGGTTTAGTCTAAAGCGTAACAGACAGACTGAGTTTCTGTAAAATTTATACTATTAGTATGAATCTGTATGAATGTTTCT
The DNA here is from genome assembly GCA_905220595.1 of Spilosoma lubricipeda. Taxonomy (NCBI): domain Eukaryota; kingdom Metazoa; phylum Arthropoda; class Insecta; order Lepidoptera; family Erebidae; genus Spilosoma; species Spilosoma lubricipeda. The sequence goes on along the minus strand of HG992282.1, from coordinate 12,711,824 downwards.
TAGAAGCCAGGTTACAGTAGGCAGCGATGGGACGTTTACTAAGTTATGATAATAAATTTTAATTGTAAAAATTATGGACAAGTAATATACTAACTTTGGTCGACGAAGGTAAAAAAATATTCAAATGTAAGGTATAAGCCTACGTAGTAATGTCGGCAAGTATCCGCTTTGTCGGCACATTTTATTTACAAACTTTTATTTCAAAGTTATTCCAACAGTAGCTTACGTTGTAGGTATGAGTTAGACGGAAGTAGCGTAGGCTCCACCGGAAGCTAGCTCGACGTTCCATTGAGGACACAGTGGCCTCGCCTTGGAATTTATCTGTTTGTTTTCTTTTTCAAATTTTCTAACAAATAGGTCAGTTGATCGTATTAAATATCTATTCTTTTTTCATTTGTAATTAGTCATTTGACACTGTTTTTACAATTTGGGTGAATGACTTTTTCTTTCCTATATTCATTTGGTAAATTGCGACAGTTAATTAACAGGTTGAAAAAGATTATGTTTTTTACTTCACATTTAAGTGTAAACACTAAATATTATATGACAATTTATACGTAAAATAAACTATTGCCTGATGGAAGTCAAGAGCAAAATTCAAGAGTAGTGGTTCCTCCCACAACTTAGCAGACACAGCGATTGCCGTTAAGTTGCGTTTAAGTACATCCCTGTATCCTATATTTTATCCTCCAGGATGGCGTTTACCTTCTTTTTTAATGGCCGTGGCACGTACGACGGCCGGTAGCGAAAGATCTCCGATGTCTGCAGTGAGGGCCCGATGCTGCGACGCCCTTGCAGGGCAAACCACCAGCGTGTGCTTGGCGGAGTCCTCACTGTCCGCAGTGATGGCTGGCGGGACTCAGTTTCCTCCTGGTGACCGAGTGCAGGTACTTCCCGAAGACCGGAAAGGATCTGCGTCAGTCGGAAGGAAAGAGTCCCGTGCTGACACCCTGCCCACTCGAGGATGACCGGCTGGAAAGCCTCCACTGTGGCAAAGCCAGCACGTGGAGTTTCCAGGTGGAAAGACCAGTGAGCCATCGTGGCGCAACGGACGGTTCACGCCACTCGCGTACCTCTTCGGGCGGAGGGCTACAGCCGTTCTCCGCCCGGAATTCAGCCACCCATCGATACACTTCGTCGAGCACTTCCGCCTCCCACGGGGATGTTCCGACAAAGGCGCACAACCGCGCCGCCTCGGTTGACACGGTGCGGTATCCACATATGGCTCTGACCGTCAATGACCTCTGAGGCTGCCTAAGACGTGCCTTATTCAGGTCAGTCAGAAGGATGCCCTTTACCTGAGCTAAGCTTCGAGTAAAAAAACACTTTTTGGCAATTACACAATGCAGCATGGTGACCCACACTAAGGCGACCTGTTAAGATGCTTCTGCATCATTAGGACTTGTACTCAACGATACAGGTTGGTTTTACTACCTTACTGGAGTACCTTAAGTGTTTCGTTGAGCCTTGTAATAAGTACCTTTCAGTCTAGCTCAAAAAAACTTCTTGTTTGTTAACTGAAATTTACTAAACTACTGTTAAAGAGATAGATTCTCCGATTGTTTTCCAAGTTTTACTGCTAGTTAAGTCCCTAACTGTGCTAAGTCACAATACATTTTGGAGTTCTACGTGCTGTTAATAGGTACTTTGTCCAATTTCCTTTAGTAAGGTCAAATCTAACATTAGCAATAGAAAATAATGCGTAGGCGTGTAGATGACGATTATGAATTTGGTTTCACTGCCGCCTTTAGTGACCCGCCGCCGCAGGCACGGCTCTCTAAATACATCACTGGTACAAAGTTTATATAATATATACAGATCTTAATATCAAATTGAAATGGGACTACCTAGGAAGCACCAGTTTTCAAAAAAAAATAATCATCGAAATCGAAACGAACTTCAATATAAATCTAAAAATAAATGATGGACACTTATCGGCCAAAACAAAGCTTCTTTTGCCCTAATTCTTTAGGCAATGACTAAAGCCTCTATAAAAGTCATTTGTGACGTGCAGGATATCTTCTCATCCCATCTGTAATCGTCGGCTAGGCTTAACGTAGTTTAATTCCACTCAGGGCAATTAATGTATTATGAAAAATGTGGCGTGATTTAAATCGGTTTCATTTAGGGAAAGGCTCTTGAGATAAACCACTTAAAGTCTTACTGCCGGGGCAATCCGATTATATCATATTTTCACAAGAAGATTTACTCATATATTTTTGAGTAAGCTTATTGAAGTTTACATCAAGATTTAATTTGAATATCAGTTTTTCCACGGAGCGACTAACATCGGACCTCCCCAATCCTGAGGATTGGAGAGGTTGTCAGTATATTTGAAGACACTGAATATTGATTGACAGACTGACCCAATAACGATTGCCATAGACCTTCATGACAAATGGGATCGACGGCTTAACGTACTCTCCGAAGTAAGGGTGTGATACCCCGCTAATGTCCATACTTAAGCATAGCTAAAGCAGCCTGGGCTGCTACTAGGAATTTCTTATAAGAAAACTAAAATTTTAACAAAAAAAAGTATTTCGAGAACTGGACCGAATTAAAAGCGCTAACTGCCTCGGTGGCGCAGTGGTAGCGTATGCGACTGCTGTGCTTAAGGTCTCGGTTCGGACTAAATGTTTGTATGATCTGCAAATATTTTTTTTGGAGTTTGGGTGTTTTCTATGTATGATATGTATGTATTTACAAAAAAAAAGAATATATGTATTTGTATCAGTTGTCTAGTACCTATAACACAAGCTTCGCTTAGCTTGGGACTAGATGGCGTTGTGTTTGATGTCCGAAATATTTATTATTATTATAATTATTAAAACGGAACCTCACGGAGAGCAACATCTTTCAAATAAAAAAGAATTATCAAAATCGGTTCACCTAGTCGAAAGTTCTGAGGTAACAAGCATAAAGAAAATACAGTCGAATTGAGAACCTGCACCTTTTTTGATGTCGGTTAAAAAGTCCAATAACACTTTTTAGTCCGACACGAGAATCCAACCCGATACTTTTTGATGGAAACGCTAACCGCTGGACCAGTGAGGCAGTATTAATATCGTCAATTAAAATGAAAAAAAGTGTATTCATAATTTATTTACTTTAACTGCCTCGTTGGTCTCGCGGTTGGCGTGTGCGACTGCTGATCACGAGGTCTCGGTTTCAATTCCCGGGTCGGACCAAATGTTTGTATGATCTACAAATATTTGTTTCAGAGTTTGGGTGTTTTCTATGTATAACATGTATGTATTTCCAAAAAAAAAGTATATATGTATTAGTATCAGTTGTTCTAGTACCCATAACACAAGCTCTGCTTAGCTTAGGACTAGATGGCGTTGTGTGTTGGATGTCCGAAATATTTATTTATTATTATTATTTCCGTTTGTTTTATTTAAAACACTTTTATAATTTTCGCTTACTATCTTTTTGGTTGAAACTATTATTTGCGTGGGGATAAATTTCGAAGAAAAAAAATCAAAATAAATTAATGTATTGAATTCATATAATTATATTTATGAAATATTAATGTATTCATAAATATTATATTACGAGTACTACCAATATAATGAAAGGGACTGGTAGTTTTCCAAAGATTGTTATACAGGATAAGTATGTACTTGAGTTGACCCACTCTTAACAACCTTGTCGAATTTTGGTTTTACCCGTTTTTGCCGTTACAATCTGTTTTTAAAGACACATCTTCTCTACAACTAAATAAAATTGGAGTGTCTGTTTGTAATATTAAAATAACCGCTTTTTACTAAATGCATATGTATGTATACACGGTACATATACCAAAACCGTAGTTTAAAATTTTTATGTCTGTCTGTCTGTCTGTTTGTTTGTTCCGAGTAATCTCTGGAACGGCTGGACGGATTTCGACCGGACTTTCACTGGCAGGTAGCTGATGATCCGGGGAGTAACTTAGGCTACTTTTTTTAGACTAACTTAGTCCCGCGGCGTTACTTGCGGTACAACAATAACCGCGGGTAACACCGCGGGGTTCAGCTAGTTATTATTAAAAATGAGGTGGTTTTGTAAACAATGTTACCTTTAAATCCATACAGACTATCACAAGGCATTCCCCGAATCTACACAATAATATTTATTTGATTGACGAATACATATGTTACAGAGTAGAAAATTTGAATTAAAATAGTCATTATGCAATACTTAGACTAAATTACACTAGTGTAGAACCAAAGGCATGATATTTAATTCTACATTTTTCGCACGTTAAGATATATAAATTTAGATCAAATACTTTAATTGATTCTTGCCTGAGCTAGGGTTAGCCTGTGTTTTAGGCGATAGCTTGACTTATAATTTGTAAACTCGTTACTAATATTTATTTTTGTAATTATTAAAGAATTCAACCTAAAAGTTACAGATTAATATAAAATACTAGCTGACCCGGCGAACTTCGTACCGCCATATTTACATATCTGTCTCAGCTTCCCGCCGCGGTAAAAATAAAAGACTTTTTCCGTAATCTTTTAATTTTTCTTGTACACAAAGCTTGTCCTAACAATCTTAAAAAAGAATTATTGAATTTGGTGCAGGCGATCGGAAGGTATGCGCGTACATACATTTCGGAGATTAATTTTTATATATATAGATTAAATACTGCAAAATAGAAAATATTGAATACTATAAATGTGTACACGTGAGAAAACAAATATCCAAAATTGTTGTAAAAGATTACTTTAATGTTTCCAAAATGTTTTCCGTGTCTGCACAAATAAATTTACTTAAATAGTCATATAGCATGATCTTACATTTTTTATTATTCATAGTGTATTGGTTTAATACCCTATTAATCCTATTGTAGAAGAAAGGTCCTAGAAATAAATAGAATCTATGAACAAATTTATGGCTAGTTTGAGGTCTGGAGAGTACTATGTCCTTCCTTCTCTTAACTAAAGGTATGGGGTTAGAGGGAAGTTCAGTATTTTGTTTTAATATGGTGTGCTAGATAAATAACTGTCGGACTATTAGCACGTTACAAACCATGTAAAGCTGGTTTATGGGAAATATGAACGGGCGGGAAGTTGCTACCATAAGAATGGCTCTTTGAGCGCGTTCTAAGGGCAGTAATATTGACTTTGCTGCACCACCCCATGATGTTATGCAATAAGTCAGTATAGTTTGACACAACGTGAAATACACTTGCTTTATTATAATGTAATCGGCTACTTTGCTAAGATTCTTAAATATATATATATTAGTTTTCTTGTTCTTGTGCATAATAAATCGATGTGTTGGCGGAAATTCAAGTCAAGAACAGCACCTAAATAATTCACCTCGTTAGCATTTACTAATACAGGGCAGGCACATGCACAGTCATTGAATGTTTTGCATCTATGTGCATATATTTTTGGATTATCAACATGAGTATTTGTACTTCTCAATGAAAACAGAAATATTTTGTTTTATCATAATTTAGGGTTAGAAGGTTTTGCCATAGCCAGTTAGTCAATGTGTTAAAGCTACTCTAAGCGAGTTGAAAAACCTCACTAAAATATTAAAGCTGTGTCATCGGCATAAGATAATATGCGAGCATTAGGTATCTTCAAGCTGCAGAGGTCATTTCTATACACCAGGAACAAGGTACAGCCCAGAGCACTATAAACGAATCGAAACCTAAGATACTGGCTGGTGAACTATATAAACAGTTTTTGTAACTTTTAAACCCAGCCCTCAATATTGTTTTAAAATACATATCTAACTAGCTTCAAAGATGTGGTTGAGAACACATAGTAGTCTAAATAACGCGCATTTTTGTCTGGCTTCATTCCGTTTAACATCCTCGAATTCGAATCGCAATTTGCGGAAGCATTAGCTGCTTTCATTTATGGTAGTCCGTTTCATGCCAACCTTTTGATTAATATATAAGGTGAAGAGGCTATTAACTTTAACTTTTTCACTTTTTACTATTCTTAGTATAATTTATCTTTTTCTTTTAACCCATGTCAAAACGAATCAGCTAATTGAAAACATCTAAAACCCTTCGCAAAATTATATATAGATTAAGTAGACTCTTAATTAAGTTCATGAAACGGCAAGAAGATTATGATGATGATGAATTTTTTACCAGTGGTTGAAAAAAAGATTTATGGTTATAAATCTTTTTTTTTTACTTTTTTGCACTCTTCCTCCATATTAATTTTAACTGTGCCAAAGGACAATGGCAGATTTGTATGGAACTTTTGTACCGTCCTGCCTGTCTCATAGCAGGGATTATTTTTGTATTTATTTAGCTGATAATATCACCGACCATAACATTTTTCAATTCCCAGATATTTAGAATATAGCATTAAAAACTTATTTTAGTTTTTAGATTACAATGAAATACATAGATCACAAATGAGTTGTCATTGTTGTCAACGAGATGGAGTTATATAGATATTGGACTACGTGCCAATGTCGAAAATTGATGGATCATGTGAACCACCAGGAGATCTTTTTAGAAAGATACAGGGGCGTAAAACAATAACTTTCAGCACTATGCCGTCACTTGTAAGCTGTCCAACTGAGTACAGGTGAAGGGGAGGGAGTAGCAACCCTCGATTTTTCTCCTTTTTCACATAATTTTTGTACGGAGTTGCGGCATAATGGATAAAAAGTATAGTTTTTTAAACTTTTTCTTGTGTTCAAACAGGATCTTGAAAATAATAATTTGTCTGTTTCTCAATCTCAATCAACCCCAAAATAATACTTAGCGTGTGGTAAAGAGTCTTATCTAATACATAATTTCATGAGGGTTGTTAAGTAATCTATTTCAACCAAAGGAAGCTACCCTATTCATCCATTCAGCGGTAAGTTATGAGGTCATCTAACACAAGTTAATGTTGCGTCATCAATCCACTTAAATTTAATAGCCTTAGGTGAACGTTATCGCTGCAGTATTACCTCGTTACAAGTTTTATTGGGACGGTAAATGTAGCTCAACATGTTATAATATCAATCGTTACTTTATTAATATTATAAATTCGAAAGTAACTCTGTCTGTCTCTCTGCTCTCACGCTTAAACCGCTGCACAGATTAAATGAACTAAGACATGAAAATATTATGATTCTTGACTGCCTCGTTGGTCTAGCGGTCGGCGTGAGCGACTGCTGATAATGAGGTCTCGGGTTCGATTCCCGGGTCGGACCAAATGTTTGTACGATCTACAAATATTTGTTTCGGAGTTTAGGTGTTTTCTATGTATAATATGTATGTATTTACAAAAAAAAAGTATATATGTATTTATATCAGTTGTCTAGTACCCATAACACAAGCTCTGCTTAGCTTGGGACTAGATGGCGTTGTGTGATAGATGTCCAAAAATATTTATTTATTTTATTTATTTATAAACACATAAGCTACTTTTTTCGCGATAATCAACATACACGCTGACGGAGTCGCTTGCAAAAGGTAGTTAAATGTATATAAAAAGTTAAGAATGGAATTATCTATCATAATTATCTGTTCAGTCAGTGAATAAATAAAAAAAAATTAAACTGTAACAGTCGGGTTTGTATTATACTTTACGTTATGCTACATTGTGTATACGTATTCAATTTACAATTCAATTTGTCAACAACAAAACATTCAAAAACGTTCCAAACTAGAAAAGTCCGAAGGCAATTTTCTTTCAGGCCGATAATTTCAATAAATCCGACACACCACCGCAAAACGTTTGTAGGATTACTGTAGCTTTACTGAAATTGTAGAATTAGATAGAAAAGTATTTATTAAACTCTAAATATATACGTGAATATTACTTTACGTACAATAGATCTTTATAACAAACTCAGGATAGATTTAGTGGCTGGAGCTGGAGTCAGTTGCAAGTCCAAATTATGTAATTACGTACCAGCTGACTCTCGTAGTATCATCTACCTCTCTCTTTCCACTCATGACACTTATGTTCAGCTCCTATTGACTGTTATCTATGTTAGGCACGCTATCAGAACACACATTAAAAAAACGTGAAGATACGTGACGTGACATGGCTTTTTGTTGTTGAGAATCGAACCATAGATTCTTTTTGGTAATATTCTATTTTGGTAGGTACAGGTTATAGTTTAGTAATAGTTATCACGTGATCACTTTAATTCCGATATGAATACATAATTAGGTAAGTATTATGTACCTTCTCACGTTGAACTGATGACCCAGTTCTTTTGTGAGTTGTAATAATGTCTACAAAAATGTTTTGTTTATATTAAAAAGTAACTTACAAGTAATACTACTATTAGGTACTACTTATTCCAAACACAAATTCAATGTCAGAAAACTGAACATAAATTTTCTTAAATTAACCTAGTTCAGATTGTCATTTCTTCGTTTTTTGTCATATAAACCTAGTTTCAATCACAAAACTAGGCAATTTAGTTTACAAGGAGTTATGAACTATTTTAATGAAAAATAACGTCTTGCTGTTCTGAATAAAAAGTAGGTGATGTTTTTCTTCATCAGCTAAATGTTTTCTTGTTTACAAGAATAATACACTATCTTTTTAATTACCATTACTTAAAGAAAAGAAAAATGTAGTGCACCATCACCCCACCATCCGAACATGGACGGTAGAGAATGTTGTTAGGTTCGCTATTTGTTAATTGTGCATAAAGAATTAAATACACGAATAGAATTTAAATGTAAGCAATGAATTTGTTTCCAACTATATTTACATTTATGTGATATATTTATTTAAAAAATAAAATTGCTTTAAAATCATTAAAATATTAGATATATAAATAATCCTTGGCACTAAGTAATAAAAGGAGATATAAATATTGTTTTGTTATCCCTCAAAGTTTTTTAACGCGCGGTTTCTTGCTGGAAGGTGCTATTTTTATTAAAAGAGTATGTGAAAAATGGTAATAAGATTTAGCGATACATAATAATTATGTCTAAGTCATGCTGCTCCAGAACTACTCATGCTATTGCGTACTGTCGTGCCGATAAGGATTGCAGCTTGCACCGTAGAATTCGTAAATTAAATAGGTATATTAAGTTGCAAAATTAAATAAAAGTCTCATAAGAAAAAAAAAGAAAGCGTGAAAAATAAAAAAAAAGTAAAGTTTTGCTTAACTGCACATCGCTGTAGCACTTTATGTAGGCGTCCCATTTTGTTCAAAATGCGGTTTCAGAAAACCGCGAACTCAGTGGCCAATTAGGATAGCACATTATTCTGTGTTGTGGCTTTTTCGAAAAGTTCCTTTTTTTCCAACATGGTTGTAATTGTTTAATTTAAACATAATATATTTCAATTAGAAATCCTTAACTGGATACTATGGACACTATGAAGTAAATCATAGTGTCCATCATCTCACTCATCATCATCATGCTCATCTCACACTAAAAATTATACACATTATACAATTATACACACATTAAAAAACATAACGCATTATTATTTTCTAAATTAAATTATTTTTATTCCTTCACGAATTATACCTTTTGCTGGATAAAACCCCCTGCCAATTAGTGTGTATTACTATTATATATATATTATATAATTATTATATAAGTATTATTACTATTTGTCAGGATGACAATTTACACGTTTAAGTTGAGAATGGTCATCCACGTTCACTAGCACAATAAGTCAGTTTGTTCATGTATAACTAGAGTTTCTTTTATGTGCAAAGTTCTAAATTGTAAGTAATAAAATAGTTTATAATACTCATTAGGCATGTCACATACTTTAATTCACTTTTCAGAAGCATTCCAGTAAAAAGTTATTGCAATTTAATACCATAAAAATATTAGGAAACAACACAAGATGCAAAAACATTAAATAATGAAATTATTACATCTCGTTTATCAATTCAGTTTAACAGAAGGTAAAAAAATATTTCCACATTATTCTCAAAGTACAAATTTAGAAGAAATTCGTCCTTTTCTAAGCAATTCAAACAAAGACTCGCGTTTTTCCAACGGCTTTAATGATCGTTGTGTTACAAGAGTAAGTTGTAGAACATATTTAGTAGGTAAGGAAGGTAATAAAAGCTTAAAGACTTCAAAATGCACAACAACAAGCTCTACAAAAACATCTTGAAATGAAAGAACTTGTGACTCACCTATATATAAACAGCAATACTTTCTTCATCAAGCCTTTTCTCGCTACGTGAAACAAAAGGTGTTGCCAAGGCGTTACACTTTTGTTCTGAGAACCTTCTTTGCCATATACTTGAACACATTTCAATTTATAATGTTTGACCCCTTGGTTAATTAAACACGAAGACAGGAATTTTGCAATATAGGAGAGTAATACTTTTTTACGCAAGGTTGAAGAATGTATGACATTCTTAAATTAACGCAGGAGTGCTACAAGATGTCGTTTTTACATATTTGTAATATAAATTCTTGGAGTTCCAGGCGTGGAGTTGAGGAAGTTCATTCGAACATTAATTTAAGAAGTGACGTATGCTACATGGTTTTGGCGTGTCAAACAAGAAATTAAGCGTTTTGAATTTTGTAAAATAACACAGTTGAGGTTTTTTTAGTCAGTAGTCATCACTTACAAAGTTTTCTGGGTCGTCAGGTGCTATTTTGTTACATATTTAGAGTGTTTTGTATTTTTTCATAAGTTGTATACCTTTCTTTATTAAGTAAAACTTATTTACTTTCTTTATTCCTTTTAGAAATTTTCATGTAGGTACTCAGGTCGGATATATAAAAAAATACTCTGTTACTGTCTAAATTGAATTCAATATTAATTGGGCAATTTTAAAATATTACACTTTATAATATCGTAAAAAAAATTTACGTCTAGACAGTGAAATATATCTTTGTGCTTAAGTTTATTTAGATCCGTTTTTCAGCCGTTCTGGCATGTTATAACTTCTTAAAATTAAAATAAAGTAATATGATTTTTATTTGTTTACATAAATATTCGTATTGATGAGAAACCAGATTTAAGATTTGCAGTTTCCCTTTTGCTTGTTTCTCTTTATTCAACATCTAAGTTCACTATCGCCTAAAACCTGAACAGACTTAAACAACTGTTTATTACTATTGATTGAATAACCAAAAACCTGCTACTAACCAGTAATAATCACTGTATTGTTAAAATTGGTCAGCTCGAAACTGACACGGTTATTTAATACTACGCATATCCCTTACATTTGTACTTTTAAATTTTTTGTAAACTTGGATACAGGTTAACGCCTCTTTAAACAACCTATCTTCAGTTAAACCTGGTTATTGATAACGGCAGTTATTCATTATAAACATAGGCAACATCTAGATTTTATTGCACAATACCCAAATTACGATTTACATAAAAACGTAATAATAATTGTATATTTGTCAATAAATGACTCAGACAAATTTAACGTTCACAATAGCTGGCACATCTGGCAATTTTGGCTCGGATCCAGGTTTCAACTTGCCAAATGCTCATCGTTATACCTAATAAAGAGAACGGTTGTAGGTATTAATAAATTTATATCATTAAGGTTCCATCTGTTATGCTGTAGATAGCTTATGTGCGAAGATAGGTTTTACAGACAGGTTTCTTCCTTTAGATGTTCTAATAACGAAATAAATACATTGAAGAGGTTTATAGCATCTAAATTTATGTCCAATAGAGTACAATTTCTGGCATTGCATAGTCAATTTCAGTCTAGTACGGTACACTATCGACCATGATCATTTCTTATTGCTACATAGCATTGCATTCAATGTTCTCGGTAGCGCATAATTCACAATTGTCATCTTAGAGATACCTTAATTCTTAAGGAAGGACATAGACTACGGTAAAGACACCGCGATAATCAAAGTACACGCGGAAGGAGCTTCGGGATAAAGCAAGTACCGTAAATATTGGACAGAGTATTATTAATACCGTAATTAATGTTCTGTTCATTATTAACGATGATGATAAATTAAAATCTGATCATAGCCCCAGGGATCAAATTATTTAAATTTATGAATGATACACTCAACAAAAGTAATATATGTTAAAACAAATTGTACATATTTATTAAAATAGTTCTATTAAAATATTATTGACGACATTAAAAGATAGAATTCGGACACCGGTGTCAATGATATCTCAGAAAGAGATGTCTCCTTACAACTTTATTTATGTCTATATTATATTTAAAAATAAAACACTGAAATCAATTAAGTTGACTTTATAAATAACTAGCTTTTGCCTGCGGCTCGTAGGTTAGCGCTGCGCAGTGTCTATGTCCTTCCTCAAGAATCAAAGTATCTCCATACCAAATTCATTAAAATCGGTGCAGTGGTCTCGCCCTAAAAGCTTAACAGACGGACAGACAGAGTTACTTTAGAATTCATAATATTAGTATGGAGTATGGATTTTAAAACCTTAAAACTAAACAGAAAACACATCAATAATAATCAAACTAGTGTAACAAAGCAATTACTTCTTTTGTATACTACTACAACTACTGTTAAAGTCGCGAAAGTCTAAAACAGTTACTCGCTTTTTTAATAATATAGACTTGTTGAAAGCAAGTAGTATTTTAGTTCATTTCATGCAGTTTAGCAAGGGGCTAGGTAGATTCAACACTGACCAAATTAGTTTCAACTAATTTAAAAAAAAGCTGACCTCTCGGGATAAGCTGAACGCGAAGTAGTAACGAAAAGGGTAGCAGACATGATGAGTTTAATAGAAATTGTATGTCAGTCGCGGTACCCATTAAAGTTGATTTACAGATAACACAAACAAGAGAAATATTTACATGCTGAAAGGGATACATATGGAAGTTATCAGAATTTTAATACGAGTATAAATTAGTGTTGGGGAAAAAGAGAAATTTGCATCTCAGTTATTCAAACATTTCAGATTTTGTGATCTAAAGTTTAGAATTAGAGTAAATTCGTTTTAAATGAACAATAAGTGTGTACATATTAAATACGTAATAAAGTCGATACTCGTATGTGTGTAGACTTTAAAGATTGAGTTTTCAAAAGACAAACAGTATCCCAATCCGATTTTCATGACATGTTTTGTTATACAAAATGATCAAAATTAACACGATTAAACCTGAACTCTCGTATCGCAGACATTTAAAAGTTAGTTACATACCTTCCCTTGATTTAAAGAAAAAACAGATACCGAGATACGACTTGTTAATATGAAAGTTTACAATTTTCAATTGAAAACCAAACATTTTAGTAAAAATTATTACTTTAGATCTTTTGTTTCGAGAAAATATAAAATCAAATTATGATATTGAAGCTACGCTCTTTGTGTAAAACAGAAAGACCAATCTTCTTATGAGGTAAATATTGGTATTGCCTCCGGATGTTATTGTTTACTTACATGATTTATAATACGAAGAACGGTGACTATGTATTTACATAGGTTTCAATACTTAAATTTAACCTTATGAGTATTTCTTTAGTTATAATATGACGTTAATACTTGCACATCTGTATATTTACTAACCACTACGATCACACTTAATCCTACTAATATCCTACTAATATTATAAATGCGAAAGTTTGTAAGGATGGATGGATGTTTGGATGGATGTTTGTTACTCTTTCACGCAAAAACTACTGAACGGATTTGGATGAAACTTTACAGTAATATAACTTATACATCAGAATAACACATAGGCTAATATTTGCAACGATAACCGACATAAACGCGGGCGGAGCCGCGGGCAATAACTAGTATATAATAATTGAATTCCAATGTTTTTAAAACAACAATTTGATGACATTATTATTACTGTGTCCTAGTAATATTGGCTGGCCAGTCGTTTTGTATTCGCTCCAATTGTTTTAACAAAACAAATGAATAATTTGTATCTACTTAATATAGTTATATGCTGCTTATTTGTTTAGCATTTTTTTTTTGTTATATTGTTTCTGATTACTTCAACTTTTTATGTTGTACCTGTCTATTTATGTTTTGTAAAATAAATAGTATACGCATGCTTTATTACAAGATGACACTATATGTTACTTAAAAGACATTGTTTTCTCAAGTAAGTGAACTGAAATTGTTCTTATGAGAATAAAGATTCTATAAACATATTACATTAAAGCTTTTTGTACTACTGATACCTTTGATACTTATCATTTCAAGACCAGTGAAGTGTGCGATGAGATAGAAACCTTCTCAGTACCTGACACCTCACATCAAGTGACGCATCAGATTAGAAACCATCTAAGTGACAGTTACATATGTCAAACTAATTCCGTCATTTTAGACTGTAAGTTTAAGAGATAGGTCTATTTCGTAGTGTATAAGTCAAATTTGAATAAAATATGTTAGTGTTATGAAGGACTCGAGCCAAATATTGTTGAAAAGATGAAAGGAAGCGAAGTTTTTTTTTTAATAAAGACCTTATAAATAAATATATATTCTCTTACCATTTGTATATTTCTAGTAGTCAGTTAAATGAGTGCTTATTATACTTTAATAATTCTATGCTTTTTTGGTAATAATAAGACCTTTGCCAGAAATTCCTTAAATAAAGGAAAGATCCGAGAGTATGAAACCATTCTCCCTTTTATCATACAAACACCCAAATCCCTACAGCAAACGATAACAATGTCGTTTGCTTTAGGGGCATATAGGGTTAACGAATCATGTAGGAAAGGGTCACACCTTACTTATACTAACAATGAGTCATATAATAATTTATATCACTTACATGATAAGTCACCCAACCATAAACTACAAGTTTGGGCCGTAAAACTACTCCTACCCACTAAATAGTCACAATTATATATTTTTTTAAATGGACAGTAACTACCTAGTATTAATTAATAGACATATACCTAGTAATAGTTAGTAGACAATAGCAGTACTTAGAGCAGTTTAAATTTTAAATAATATAGTATCAAAAGCATAACCCTTTATTTATACTCTAAACAAATAAAAAAAAATAAAAAATTCATATACGGTCGAATTGAGAAACCTCCTCATTTTTTTGAAGTCGGATAATAAAATTGAAGTGTCTGTTTGTAGTATTAAAAGAAACGCTTTTTACAATACTTTTCAAGGTAGTAGAGCCACGCTGATTTCAGCACGAACGGGCTGGCTCGACCGGGGTGATACAGGTAGTATCACCCCGGTCGAGCCAGCCCGTCACACAGAAAATCAACGTAAAATGGCAGCGATTATGCTGTCGTGTTTTGTTGGTGAGTGTGAGACCGGAGGCCCAATGACGCAGGAACATCACTAGGCCGTCATGGTGAGGGTCACCGTGCTGCATTGTCTGCATTCGCATTATGGTGACCTCTTGGATTCTGCTTATGCTTTCCATCAGGCAGAGTAGTCATTTCGGCAGGACAAACATAAAAAAAAACTATACTATATACGGTACATATACCAAAATAACATTTTTTTAAATTTTTGTGTGTGTGTCTCTCCGTCTGTCTGTCTGTTTGTTCCGGTTAACCTCTGAAATGGCAGGACCGATTTTGACGGGACTTTCACTGGTAGACTGCTGATGATATAAGGTGTAACTTAGGCTTTTTAGATTAGCTTTACCCCGCGGCGTCAGCCACATTTGTTGTTGTACCGCAGGTATCACCGCGAGGCTCAGTTAGTATGACATAAATTTTATTCATATGTTTACACAAAAATATAAAGATTTTAATAAAATAGAGTCTTTCATGAAATAATAAGTTTAAAACACATTTTATGGTCGGCATTATATCTACTGACCACTGCAAAGTTATTAACAGGCTGTAATAGCCTACTGTTGGAAGCAAGCCAAAAAGATTACCCAAGCTATACTTGGCAGGAATTTGTAACCACTTTATGTTGAAAAAGTAGTTGGACGAACCGCACATGGACAACTTGCAGTTCACAAGCGGTAACGAGCAAGACGTGAATTGAAACTGCAACGAAAAGTGATTTTGCAGTTAGCTAGCTTTTGCTCGTGGCTTTGCCCGCGCGAGTGTTGGTTATCGCTACAAAAAGAGTCCTTTTCCAGGTTCATATCTATCTCTATACCGGCATTCATACAAATCGGTTCAGTGGCTTAGAGTGGTGGATAGAGTTACTTTCAAATTTATAATATTACTAGCTTTCGCCCGCGGCTTCGCTCACATTTAATAAAAAGTATCCTACTTCTAATACCTCCAAGAGTTTGTGTACAAAGTTGATGATCGGTTAAGAAGTTTTCGCGTGAAAGCGTAACAAACAAACTTACATTCACATTTATTGTAATAGACGTTAGGATAGCACAGATAAAGCTATGAAATAGTAAAAGATTTAATATGTTATAAAAATTACATATACTATGGCTTTCTGAAAAAGAAAATATTTTTTTTTTCGGAACGCCATGGCTATGATAAATATAACCATAGCTATCTTAATGATACTCTGAACTAAGATTATTTAATTAGAATTTCATCGCTATTTTATGTAACAGATAAAACTTATCCAACAGAAAACTGTAGGTGGCGGGGAAGTTCACTGACTTTATTGTAGATATAAATAAAATATTGTAAATCCCACCAAAAATATTTTCATGTAAAATATTGCCAAGACGACAGCATATGGCTTAACCTGCGAAAAATATATCAGATCTCAATTAGAGCCAGCCTCTGAATCTACACGCCGTAACTTCACAATCTCAACATATCAGTAAGAACGTATGGCTTCGCCGTTTCGCTACCGTCACGAAGGCAAAATGAACTGTTAGATTGTCATATTCAACACTTATAAAAAAACACAATTGTGAAATTTTGACAACTATTTATTACTGAATTTTTAAGTCACACAATTTCAGACACAGAATTTCTAGTTTTAACTAAACTTATATGCGACTTGGATTATAACAGTAAAATGCCTTAGTGAAGGGCAGAGTAGACTCGGAGTGGATTCTTAGCTTTTACTAAGAACCGGCCGGCAGGCAAGAACCAGGTCCGTAGTTAGGCAGCAGTTTAACTAAAGAACAACCAACTGAACCAATTTAGTAAAATATTGGGTATTTATAGCTTAATTAATGCTGATTTTTAATTTTGCATTTACGTAAATCAGCAATAATGGCAAGTCAGTTTTCCTATAACAACTAGTGATGTGACAGAGTAAATTGATGTAGCAGAAAGCCTTTTGTGTTTGCAAATATCTATTTGCTGAAATAATGTGATTCTGAAGTAACGTAACAGCCAAGCCATACATTTTTACTAAGATCTAGAGTGTGTGAAGCTACGGTTGGTAGAGTAAGGGCGTGTAGATTCTGAAGCTTGGCTTTACATGAGATCTCATCTCTTTTTCACAGCCATATGCAGTCGTCTTGGCAAGTTTTTACATGAAAATGTTTTTGGTGGGATTTCATTTCTTTTTTTTTTGTTGCGTATGGCAGTATTTTTCTTTTGAGATGTGTTTCTTGTACATCTTCTTTCTTCTTTCGAAAAAGTCCGTATATCAAAAATAAAACCTCCAGCAGAAAAATTTGTAAAAGTCTAATACAAACTTCCACCCCCTAAATTTGGGGATTGGAGCGCAAAAGTAAAAGGTTTATGTTTTTTTTTTGTTGTTTGTATACTAAACTTAGTTTACATATCAAATTTCAGCCTTCTAGCACTTCAGGAAGTACCCTAACAGTTTTGATGATCATCATCATCATGTCAGTGACGAAAATGGTACATTTTAGATGTCAATCTAAAGTATCAAAGCTATGCAATTGAAACTTCTTATGTTTAATTAGTATATCCTGAGAATTTGAACAATCTGATATATCGGAAACCAAAGTTATGAGCGTTAAAAAAACGAAAGAAAAGGTAGGAAGTGCCCTTGCGCTTCACTTGGCTCGTCTTGGTGGGAGTACGACTACGCCATAAAGAACTCTATTTTTAAAAGAGTAACTCACGGAATTTTACATTTTTAACCGCGCACTTAGTCATATAATAACTGTGCGCAGGACGCCACTTTTGATAAACTTATCCTAATACCACTGACATTTAAATACATAAATGACACAACAGATCACTTAACTGTGCTTTTGTGATAGAACTTTCAACACCGCGTTTGGTTTTACCATCGCACAAAAGAGAATTTACACTAACACAAACAGCAAGGGGACTTTTGTCCACGGACTACCTTATCAACGTAGTCTTGGTTGAACATTGTTATATTAGATAAATATATAAATTGAAATATTTGACCCAGTTTGTGAGCTAGGCACCTTTTGCATACGTGCGTACTGTACAGCTGTGTACAACGTCCATAACCATTTTGCTATTTATCATAAATTTGTGGGAGGCAGGAAAACGGTTGGGTGAAATTTATTAAAGAAAGTAAAGCAGTTTTTGATGAAGTCTATAAAATATATCCATTGTAAGTTTTAAAAAGAAGTACAAGGGGAAGTAAAATGTGTAAATATAAATATATACTACCTGCTGCGGCAAACATTGTTTTGTCGGTAACAAAAACATTAAGGAGTATGAAAAATAGATGTTGGCCAATTCTCAGAACTACTGAATATGCATATAAAATTTCATAAAAATCGGTCAAGCCGTTTCGGAGGAGTATGGTTTGATGGTAACTAACACTGTGACATGAGAATTTTATATATAAGATATATAAATTAATCGCCGAAATGTATACGCGCATAACTTCCGATCGGCTTCACAATTTTTTTTTTGGTTCCTTATTGTTTGGACGAGGTTTGTGTACAAGAAAAATGAAAAGATAACGGAAAAAGCTTTTTTTGTCCGTGACTATACAGAGCCTGTGGGAAGTTGAGACAGGTATGTAAATATGGCGGTACGAAGTTCGCCGGGTCAGCTAGTTTTCTTTACAAAACCTACACTAGGAATATTTCTCTATCGTGGGAGGCTTTACAAATATACATGAAACGAACGCAAAGGACATCCAGACACAGAACAACAATTTGTGGATTACACAAAATGCTTTCCCATGTACATTTGAACCCTCCACCCAAATTGTTTATATTATTCCGATCTTTCAGATAATGCCAGGAATATTCCTGACAATCAAACTAACTAAATCTTGTTCAGGCTATTTTCGGTAGATGACACTAATTAATATTTATGGACTGTTCCAAAATCATTACTGAATAATACCTAAACAAAAAGGTCACATAAATATTTTTACATGTTATTTGAAAAAATGAGTAAATCAAATACACATATTCAGAAAGAAACAAAGAAAGATTTATTTGTTAGAATATAGTACAAAAGATGTTATCTCATTATAATACGTTCCTTACATTCTACCATTTCTGGTGTACTAATTTTAAATCTTATGAACTAATCTTTGGTCTAGACAATAGCAGTATAATTATATTTATTTTAGGTCTAGACCACGGAGCAAATACAAAGAGGAGATGCCCTAATGAGATTTTTGTATGAAGCAATGCGTGACAATTTGCGGGGGTGAGGGGGTGTTAGTTTACACTTTTCCATCTACCAGACAATAGCAAAACTACTTGCATCGTTGTACGAGTATATTGCTATGTAGTTTAGCTAGCTGACACTAGTGTGGACGTACTCAGAATTTCAAGGAGTAGTTTTTTCAAGGTCGATTTTGTAAGCATCTTGAACAAAAAACATCATTAATAACGTAAATAATTTTGCAAAAGTGAACTTTTTTTTTCTAATAAATAACCCTTAATAAAACATTGTTCAATATGCTTGGTTTACACGTGGATTATGTAGAACAAAAATTAATATATGTAGTGCAAATCATTTTATTTAAAAATAAATAAATTTATATTTTATTTCACTTCGGAATTGGAATGCTTAAATAACGCCAATCTCAGAAAATCAACTAATCTAAATCTGAATTGAATGGTCAAACTATGTCGCACGCAGTGCTTGCACCGCACTCGGTACAGGCCCTGTCAACAGTTAGGCATGACCGAGATTAAGGCAGCTGCATCGACATAACACACGGATGGCACACATGTAAATAGCCATCCATGTGTACTTAGAGTAAGATTAGTATATAAGCTAGAATTTATGTAAATAAAATGAGTCATTTTGTCTAATCCGACTTTGACTCGTTACCCTTCCCCACCTCTCACTGTGGCCAAGACACCCTTACCCGTCAGTAGATCGGTCTTGTGAGTCTGCTCGACCGGCAGTGAGAAAACCATCTCCTACACCCAGCTCCCGTCTCGTCTCCGTCTGTTGCCCTAGGTCTCCCGGTAACAGACTTCCCGCACTATCTATATATGTATATATCCCTCACCGCAGGGTTCACATATTGATAGGGCTAGGGATTTAGGTAATTAGGCATAGGTTACGTGCGAGTATTGAACGGTTCATTACGGTGCCCGTTCGGTACACGTACTTAGGTTTATTAGATAGGCTTTCGGCGTAACACGTACGAGTGTTGAATGGTGTTCCACGGGACCCGGACCGCACCCGTACAATACCAATGTTGTCTCTAATATCCACATCTAATCACTTTTAATCTTGCCTAATTTGGGTTTAGATAATAAGTTCCTTTTTCGATTTTTTATGATTTTTCCTTGAAATGAATCACTATCATAACAACGGGAAGAACAAATATTGGTGTATTTTGTAGGAGTCCAGTTTTGCCTATTATTTTTTTGATCAATTGCTCTTCAATACTATCTTTAGATGAAAATTTAGAACATTACCTGTATACTGGTACATTGTATTAGTTTAATGAATTTAAAAAAAACCGTCAAATAATCAGCATAAGTAAAATTTCTTTTTTTTTTCAATATTTGAAGTAACAACTTTCAATGCAAGATTAATATAGTCGTAACTTGATAAAATATTTGGATTCTAAATACGACCCTGTCTTTTTATTTTAGAATAGATGTCGATAGATGTCAGTCTGTTCACAATATAATTAAGAAAAATACAAAAAAAATACCATGATGAATAAAAATTTATTAGGTAAGAATATAGAACTCATTTCGGTATCTTCTTATGGTATGTTTTATTAATATTCAGCTCAACGTACCATTGTATCTTTATTTCCAGTAACACAAAGTTTTGCCATCTAGTGGCGAGTAAATATAATAACATTTCAATAAAACACCAAGAGATTTTTCTAGAACTTTTAAAAAAATTAGCTATAAAATTACTTATAAAAGAAATATGATGCCACTCATGGTACCAGAACGTCTATCTGAGTTATTTGTACAAGATAAAACACAACACTTCATCTTTTTACTTGATTGTACCGAGAACATTCAAGTATTACGATTTTTCGATGCAGTTCTATAACATTGACGTTAATAGTATAATTTGCAAGTTGCGTCAACTGCGATGACGTCGGGGTCAGTATTTTGTCACGGGGGTGATGCGCTTATGCCATCTCCTCTTTGTATTTGCTCCGTGGTCTAGACAGTAGTATTTAATAATACATATTTTAACCATCATCATCACTTAGAAATTCGTTAGTAGTATAGTAACATTTGCTTAAAAGTAAGTCAAATAATTTACGTTTAAACTGGTTTAAGTTAAGATTTTTCAGGTATTTTGGTAACTTATTGAAGATTCGTATCGCCATACAGAAAAAATTTTTGTTCTCTAACGTTTGGTCATTATGCGAAATATTTAATTTAATAGTTTGTTTACTATTGTAAGCCTGAAATTGTATAAGATTTGTTTTGCTTGCATTATCGTTTAGGTAATTATTGTCTAACTATTTAGTGAGATCACATAATGCTGTATTTAGGCTCTCTTCATAATTATTTATATTTTTACAATCCATCAACAAAGTAGTATCGTCTACGTATAAGATGCATTTATGAGTAGTCGATTCAGGCAAGTCGTTAATGTAGACTAAAAAAAACAGTAGCGGTCCTTAAATACTACCTTGCGGTACGCCACATACATTCAGAATATCTGTAGATCTTGTAAAATCTTGTGGAACCCTAATAAACACAGGATTTCAACGGATTAATAGATATTAATCCGTAAAAAAATTACCTGGTAATTTTTTATCTAACTGAGAGCATTACTTCTTACTCCATGTTTTTTAAGATTTTGTAGTAGGAGGTCGTGTGAGACAAAATCGAATGCTTTTGACATGTCTATAAATACTGATGTTATCGGAACTTTATTCTATAACGTACTAACTACTAACGTATTCTATAACGTAACTATATATTTATTTTACAAATGAAAAACATGCTAGGGTCGTTGAAGAGTTTTTTTCTGAATCCGAATTGTTCTGATCTTAAAATATTATGTTTTTCAAGAAATCCATAAGGTGCTATACATACACTTTTCAAATACTTTAGACATTATTGGAATTAAGGTTGCTGGGCGATAGTTACTCATTTTCGTTTTGTCACCCTTTTTATAGAGTGGTTTTACTATTGAATATTTTAGTCGTGTTGGAAACCTACCTTCAACGAAGGACAGATTTTTAAGAATATTTGTATTAATATCATCATAGCCCATTGAATTTGTATTATTGAATGAATTGATTATTTTAAATTTACTAGATTACCTATAGTATAACTTTTCTTAGAAATGTAGTTTTTGTTTGTTATACCCCATAACAAATTTTTTGATACTATTTATCACAAAGAATTCTATTTGCAAAAATTCTTTGTCAATGAAGGTTTTTTCTAAAGCACGCATATGTTTTTTTTTCAACATACTATTTGTATTCGGGTCGCTTTGATAGCTTATCTGGTTAGCTATTGGCCGTAAAATATACTGGGTCGCCGCTTCCCTAGCCGTCACGTCAACCATAAATTTTATTATATTGAGGAAAGATTTCGTATAAATATCGCTGAGTAATTCTAAGACTGTATTTAATATCTAAAACTTTCTACCAGCATTATTGTTTTTGTTTTGATTTATGGCCTGCCAAAATGACTCTACTCTGCCTGATGGAAAACATAAGCAGAGTCCAAGACTGGTGGTCATCATACTCATTGCTCGTACAGACAATGCAACAATTCAGCATGGTGACCAACACTATGGCGGCTTAGTGATGCTTCTGCATCATTGGGCCTCAATTCTGGGATTCTGGGATTTCTTGTGTTTGCAAATTTACATGACACTAGATTACTCGCGCAAGGTTGTCTGTTTTTATTATGAGAAGAATAATTTTTTTGCAAAAAGCTGAGAATCTATGTTTTCACTGATTCTCAGCTTTTTGGTTTTTGCTTCTAATAGAAATAATGTGATGTTATAATACCTTATCTATAGCCTCTCTAAATTACTTGTTTATCCCAGACTAAAATATGTTTTCATATCAAACCAGTAGATATAGTAATAGAATAAAGTAATAGAATAATGATTTTTCTTTCTTCTTACTCTCTGAGATAAGCTCGTTTAACCAAATAAACTGTTCAATTCATTAATATTATTATACATTTAATCTTCTAGATGTCCTTTTAGCACTCGTTGAAATCTAATCGAATTTTAGTAATCAACAAATCGAGCCTGACATGGAGGGCATACAGTGAAATTTCGCGTTGCATGCAAGACTATTCTATTACATAAAAAAACTAATCACAGTAGTCATAAACTACATTTAAGTTCTACAGTCGACTAGGCTTTTAAAGTGTGAAATATTATCTAAATACTAAATCTTTGATACTACCAAAGCGATATTAGCTACTCAGAATAATGCGTCTGAAGTCTATTGTTATAAACTGGGAAATATTTGGGGCTGGTTAACTAAAGGGAGATTACATCATAGTGAATTGGTGTAAGTATTAACGCTAGTCTATTACAAATCACCAACGTTAAAAAAAAAACATTAAAATTTACACTGGCGTAATAAGATTACGTAGAGTCAGAAGACAGAAGGAGGCTTAGATAATTTCTCAATTTATCTTATTACCGGGAGGGTGACTAAACGACTCAGATGTTGTTGGCAGACCGCACAATAAATTAACGAAGAGATAGGTTGGTTTACATTTAACAGTACCTTGTCCTAGAAAACAGTGTTCAGTAAAAATAATAAATTCAACATAGTCGATATTTAAACATGAGGTGATGTCTAGTTTAATTAATTATATCAATTGAAACACAAATGGCAGGAATATCGACAATTATATTTTTTTGTTTATAAATGCTTTACTCCAACTTAACTTTTATAAAGTAATGTTATTTAATTAGTATAAGATCGATCCATGTAGTTACAACACAAGGGAGGTTTTTAATTTTACCTCCGGCCCTCAAAAGATAATAATAAGATCACTTATTATTATCCTAATATTATGAAACCACAAACTTGCGGTTGGTAACAATGTGTAAATATAAATCTAGATACAGGCAATCAATTTGGGAACGCCAACTCACAAGACTTCCTTCAATACTAAATGTGTGACGACACAATTAGTATTTTATTGAAGTAACTCTTTACTCATTTAATTTAATATGTAAACCAACTTTCAAATTAAATAATTTAAAACATATACTTGGTTCTTAAAAACAAGCCAAAATTCGACTTTAAGGCGATTTTTAGTTTAATTCAACACTCATGTTTGAGTAGTGAATCTCCGAAGTACCGAAAATATTAGCTCGGTGGTATTATCATAGATTAATAAATAGTTACTACGTATTAGAGTGTCTTAGTATCTTCCTTCTCTTTTGCAGTTTATACCATTTATAGAATAACATATTAAAAGAAAACAAGTCAGTTAACAATGATAACAGTAAATACTTTCAACGTTACTGTCATTGGTTTTAGAAATCGACAAACACACTACAAGTCCCTTTGGCTCACACGAGTTTCAGTTTATCACCTGGGTAAATTCGACAAGTACCACCCAGTGGTGGTGGTTGTCGAATAGATATAGTCAGTACGACAAAATATAAAATACAACATTAAATCTCCTCCCGTTTTAAAGTAAATTAAAGTATAATAATACTTAAAACATGAGTCACACGTATATATAAAGTGGTAAAGTGTGTCTCTGGCTATTTTAAATTGTATTTTAAGAAAATGAATTTTTAATCTGCACTTACAAAGTCGCAAGCATTTTCTTAATCAAAACTCTAATCTCGTGATAAAAGAAGCAGTTTACCTATTAAAATATATCCTATCTTAGCAAACCGTATGTTACAATTCAAATGCCGAGAAATATTTATTTTTAACACACAAAGTCTACCATTACAGATATACAAAATATAGGTAGACAAATTGGTAGATAAAATGTTAACATCAATAGATTTTTTAAATTTGACACAATGTTAATTGTTAGCGCAAAAATATCAATTACACTTTCACGTTTTAACACGATATGTCTCAGAAAATATTCACAATGAGCAAAATACAACGTCACCCTATCCGTTACAACATTTATTTGTTAAATCCGCCGGATTTGTAGCGAAGGCCTCATTTGAACTGAATTGTATCTACTCACTTACTGATATTTATTTATGAGTAGAATGATCAAGATTCTATAAAAATTGAAGCCTGATAGCGGTAAATTGGTACTTCAGGATCTTCTAAAATAGAAAAGACTCAGCCTTATTAGCTAAGATGGTTCCAGCCATCATTGAGAAATATCAATAAAAATGGAAGATGCCAACTGATTAAGTGCTTTATATTTTTTAAGTCTGTTAATAAACTGTAATTAGGTCTATTATTTACATGTTTATCTTGTTTTGTGTGTAGTGTTGTTTTTTCTAGATTATAACAAACGAAGTGCGTTTCAATAATTTGCTTCGTCATTTCAGTAATTTGGTTATTCTGGTAGGTTTCATAGCAAATGTCATAGGTATTTTTTTTACGTTTTAGCTGCCAAAATAACTCTGCTCTGCCTGATGAAAAGCATGAGCAGAATCCAGATCTGGTGGTCACTATCCTCAATGCAAATAGGAACAATAACGCAGGTAACCTTCATAATGCAATTCAGAAAAACTTTGTAATATTTATCTTGCATTTTCCCGAGTATTTATTTCTAGATAATCATAGAAACTTATTAAATAAATTGCTGAACTCACAATACTCAGCAGACAAGGAAGCGGTGAGGCGATTGCTCTCAAGTCACTGTACCATCCGGTCAGTCAAGTGGATTAACACGATTCCAAATCTAGACGTAATACGATGTTACATCCTTGATCTACATATCTTTGTTTTTTTTTTCAATAAATATAGAATAACTGAAGAGGAGTGTTGTGATCCGATAAATCATTAAAACCTAGCGACAAATAACGATAGAATTGCTTAATGTCGAAATTCTATGAGGAAGTCATTTCACTCCCGCGGAAATGTGTCGAAGTACAACTATCCTTAAAGCATTCAGTATTCGTTGAGATGTATGTATATACCAATAAAAAGTCATACTTCCTTCGAGACTTTATATCCCATATTCTTGGGGTCTTCCTTTCCACCTTCCTTGTCACTTTTTTCATTTAGCAAAGTTTTGAACTGTTTTTGGATCTAAATGAGTTTCCTTTAAGATCTAAATGACTTTCCTTCAAGATCTAAATGAGTTTTTTTAACCATCGTCCACAATGTGGCGGGTGGTGTTCCACGCGAACGTTTTGATCAAACTTCACCATATGATCGTCTTCTTAAGACATGGCCGTCCCATGTCATGAAGATTTCAAATAATCCGTAGAACAAACAGTACATCGTACCAAAGAGGGAAGCAATATTTTTTTCCCTTTTTATATTGTCAATACACATTACCTTGAACTATACAAAGCGAACAGTCGAGTTCCACTCGACTGTTCGCAATATTAATTTATAACACAATCAATTTCAAAGGGTGCGGAAAGCGCATGCGAGACCCCGGGCATTAGGAACGTCCGTGGACAACGGCAACAGCGTACCATCAGTAGGGCTGTTGTTTGCCATCATCGTGGTAAAAAGAAAAGTATTCATTTATTTCATTATTCGTTATTGGAAGACTGTTTGTCAAATCTTGGCACTGCGCCAGAAACGTTGCATAATATTTCAAGCATTACTGTACCGCCCAAACGTAAAGCCGACTTGAACCGTTTCAGACGGAATAAATCTAAAAGATTCGTTGAAACTTTAGCTGATACTGAACTATGTATGAACTCAATTATATAGAAAACAATATTAAATCGAATGTTAAGTTATACATTTTTTACTAGAGATTAAATATTTGGTTAAAAATCGAACATTATTTTATTTTTTTATTCAATTGTCAAGTATTGTTTTGTCTACTTTATTTATTTCGTTTGTGATAGTGATAATATACGAGTAGGTATCTTGTTTTTTTGAATTTACTAGCAGAGCGAGTTACCCGCGGTACAACCCAAACAGCGGGTAACGTTGCGGGGCGATGTTAGTCTAGATATAGTCTAAGTTACTTCCATAAATCATCATCTATCATATGCATATTTCATAAGTATTTAGTGAAAAACTGTTTATATGAAATTAAAAAGCTATTCTTTACTTTTATTTATTTCGATAGATGTACTCAACGTTCTCTCTGTCATTTGCTTGATATGCTGACAAATAATAATGTTCAAGTATTCATTCGAAGATTTAAATTAAAATAGTAACAAATAAAATATTTCATGACAATAAGTCATGTACAACTTACTAATACGAGGTTTGTAAATCAAACGTCTGAGACATACCGCTTCGCTAAAACATGTATTTTAAATGTCTGGCCTCTTTTGTACATCTATTATGCAAATTGTAGGTTTAATATTTGTTGTAAGTACAAGAACAACTTAATATATTATGTTGAAAAAACTTCAAACACATAATTCTACTTAATTTCAACTCATGAAATATAGAGACTTCAGACTGATGACAAATGTCTTGTGGGTACACGTTTTCTAGTAGATTATGTCCCTAACTCCAACTCTCGATGCGGACAAAGATATTCTTGAATCATAACCTATCTGTCTATGTCCCATTTAAATCCTTATCTTATTAACTATCTTCCTCCGAATATAGATTTGATTCTCAGAGAAAATTGGTATTCGGCATTTGCTTCAGGTTTGATCGTTTTATGACTTGGTTGAACACAGTTTTATGACCCTTTCCTTTGGGTTAAATAATACTTGTAGTTTTTTAGAAAATCCATTTCAAATTATAAATGCGGTTTATTCTCTGTTCTTGGTTGGGATCCCTCAGTAAACTCGATGCACAAAACAGATTAAATATGCATACCATTCCATATTACCGAAACAACTTTGTATTGTTTCTACCAAGTATATTACGAGGGAAAGGTAACTTTATCTTTGGAATATTCAATTAGTTTAATGTGTCTGAAGTTTGTGAATGGAATATATTTAAAACTGTAGTGCAAACGTTATAATTTTTCGTAGTTATGATTCTTTTGAAAGTGTCGTTGTTTTTACTATACTATACCTGATGCAGATTTGCGGATGGCGCTAAGTATCCACTTGTAGTAATGAATCGCACTCAAAATTTTAACAAACGCTAAAAAGAGAACTTTTAAGTCTTGGTTTGGTTAGTCCCATTAATGTAAAGTCCCTAATCGAAATATTATGATATATACTATTCGTTCAATTAATGGGAGTAATTGCGAACTATACATAACTTATGTTGTAATTATACTAATTGAGTGAGTGCAGTCGCAGCGGGAAATCGTTACGAATTTATCTAGAGTTGTTTTGTATTTGCTCAAAATGAGATCATTTACATTTTTTAGGTAGGATTAAATCTCTCAGAGATAATTATATTATTTTCATTGCCGAATAAATATTTTAAAGTCAGTTAACATAAGAATCTAACCTTGATCACTACCTACTTAATAACCTTGTTGGTAAGGAGGACATGATAGTCTTCCCGATTATGATCATGAACTTCATTTCCCAATAGGGAAATATGGTTTTACTGATGACTTTTAGGTCTTGCATGATTCATGATGATATGATGTCTTACAAACATAATGACACCAGCCTTCAACCAACCGTACCGTATCGTGGGAAAGCCACGCTTCGGCATGAACGGGCCGGCTCGACCGGAGTGGACCATGGCCTTACAGAAAACTGGTTTGAAGTAGCGCTTGCGCTGTGTTTTCTAGTGAGTTAGGATACCGAAGGCCCATATTTTTTTTAACCTGTGGAAACCCCTGTGCGCCATCACCCCACCGGGTTTGACCGGCGGGACGGTATGCCACTCTGCGCCTGAGAAGAGAGGGATTCGGGAACTGCTCTTATTAACACATTCGCGCACAGAAGTGGGCACCCTCTTCCGGGAAAGTCTCAATTTAGGCGACGTACGGCACACGCGTACGTCGCCTTCTCGCGGTTGGCCATTACAGCGGATGGAGGGGAAAACCCGACCTGACCATCCGCGGCGAATCGTGTACTGGTAGGTCTACTACTACTATGTGTATATAGCTAGTACAATATCGCACTTCATAATTGTACTACCACCAGAAAAAAAACTTTGAATCTATGTAGACTTAAAGAACTAAAATGTTGCAAGACACTTGACAGAAGTACAAACTGACCTGATATATTAATTTTCTCTTCATCATAGTAATCGAGCCTGTGGTTGATCTCGTCATCATCATCTGGCAACACCGGCTCGTCGGGCAGTTCGTCAGGGCGGCGTCGCGTCGCGTTCGGCGCCGCGGTCACGGCTAGCAACACCACCGCCAACGGGACCACCACCTCCATAGCGACATCACCGCGCACACACACCTAGCTGCGCTGCAATACATACACCTTCATTTAATAAAGCACACCAAAAAAAAACCATTAATTAAAAATGAATTTGGTATATGATCTCTCTGCAGAAAACTTCTTGTTAGTTTGGTGACGAATTAAGAATATAAAGTGTCGCCACCCGTGAGTGTTGTAAGGATGACTAAGACAACAAACTATTCAGGACAACAGCACTGCAAATAGAAGTAAAACTTATAATAAAACCAAGGCCAGAACATCTTTGCCAAGGCAGACACCCAACTTATGTCCAGCAGTAACCTATTAGAGATTATTGTTGATGAAGCTGAAATAGTATCTGCGACGCGGCAGTTATAGATTCGCCTAGATTAGTTTATCTGTCTCATTGCAAATATTTGTATACCTGATTATCCTTATACACCTGCATAAAAATATTATGAGCAAACAAAACCATGCGAAATTCATTTATAAAGATACTTTTATAATACGTTTACTGATATCCTTATTGCCGAAGGGATAAGTAAAGGTGTAGTGTATGCGTCTATTCAGTCAGTTCACTAAGTTACGTATTCCGTACTCCAACCTCTCCCCACCCCCCAAAGGTAGGCAACGCACTTATGATGCCTCTGGTGTTGCTCTGTCTATGCGCGGCGGTAATCGCTTACCATCAGGTGATACGTCTGCTCGTTTGCCCCCTATACCACAAAAAAAAATACCAGTCCCCCTGAAACCATAGCCAACACAAACAGTCGCACCGGGACTTCACTGTAGGGACGACGCAACGCGTCGCCCAATTAAGTAACGAACTGCAGTTCACTCTTTTTTAAGTTACTACAGTATTACATAGTATTTTAAGGTTTAATAAAAATTTGGCGCCAATGACTAGGCGTGTGCCCTAGGTATCTCTCGCTTCTTACAATTCGCAAATAATAAGTCTAACCGATGTCTACTGACTTTGTTAGCAACAAAGACCTTAATCTAGTTACCTACTTGTAGTTTCAGGTATAGGGAAGTAAATGTTCTGAAGCACTGTTACGGAATGATATGCATATTATAAAATTCCTCTGTGAAATTGAAATAATTTGAAAAAAATCACTCAGACCTTAAAGTATTAAAACGTAAGTACACATTAATAAAATAAAGAAAAAGACCATATTTTATACATAGGCATCTTATGGTATGTTATTCTGTCAATGGTTGTATGTAGTTTCTTTTAGATACAGTACTGACATGAAGATACGAAAACAGGAGTCTTGTCCATAGGCAATAGAAAAGAAGTCCTACGGACTATTAAGAATATGTTACAGAGCCTTATATGGGCACATCCTACAATGATGCTAGATACTGTTGGTTGTTATAGATAGATTACTTCTATTAAAACTTTATAAAACTATATTACGCCAATATTCTCTAAGTTGGCAAAAAGTTTGTTTTAACTACAATGGAACGATTATCATCATTTATCTACAATATGCTGTACTATGTTTGAACTAATATTGTGTACAATAAAACTAAAAAGTTTACGTATTGAAGAATAAATTTTAATAAGTAAGTGGTAAAATTTTAATAAGTATATACAATCATAACGTAAATTTTATGTAAATGTGACATGCCTTCTCATTTGACACGCATCACAGTAACAGAACGATTGTTATTACTTAAAATGCCACGATAACGTTTCATTCAACAGGTTGGCGTGTTAAATGTCTTCAGAAGTATTTTTATGAGTTTCTATTTTTTACTAAATTGAGTGTATATTTTGGGCCGAAAAAAGTTGACAGATTGTTTGAGAACCTGAGAGTTAACAAGTGCACTAAAATCTCTTGATTATTTCTAGACTGGAAAATAATAAATAGTGGTTAAAAGTAAATTAAAAATATTTTTGAGAATTTAACGGTGACAATCTACATTTCTCAGTTTCATAAAAACATTGTATACATACATACAATGTTTTTTGTAACTTAGTAGTATCGATTGACTGTTATAGACGATCAACATGAATTCAACCAAAAATATGGATACTTTACAAAGACTAAAATAAATATCAACTAAATACATTATCATTTAACACAATCATTTGAGCCAAAGTGATTCGATTTCATACGAAGGACACAGATAGGGCAATAATAACATTTGTTCTCTTTAGGAAATTCGATATCGGCGGAAAAGGTGTTTAATAGTTTAATACTATCCCAGAAAGGGATCTGAAAGTAAGCCGTTACATTGTTGAATTACCCCAAAGCAGTGAAAGATTTTCGTTCGGCGTATCTGAGTCGTGTTACTTGTGTTTATTTCTTTCAAACGGTTACGAGTGTTTATCCTTTATAACCATTATTATATTGGTGTAACCAATATTTTTTTAAATTCAGTTTATATCTAGCAAAAGAATGGTGAACAGTATGTGTGTCGATGTTTTGGTTAGTAAAAATAGTAATACTTTTAAAAATAGAAATACATGCGTAGAATCAAGATGCAGAACTAGATTTAAGCTATTTTGGAACTTATTGAGACACTCATAAAATTGTTAAAAATTAAGTTGATTTTGCCTGGAATTTAGTATTTTTAATTTTTTGTTTTTTCATAAGTAAATAGCGCTGCAACGAGGGCTTTTCTACGTAGCAGATGGATGTGGTTTTTTTTTTATTCAATAGGGTCCATTCCTACTCATGTCACCAATGACAATTGACAATGACAAAGTTGTCATTTATAGTGTACAACGTAAACTTACTGTTTACTAAACACTACTAATAAAAATACCATTTAGTATTCAAGTCGAACATTGTTTAAAAGACGAAAACTTTCTTCATCAAAAAAAAAATATAGCCCGATACTAATAACTATCGCGTTCTATGTACCTAGCGACAATCAATAGATCATACTGTCTGTCCGTAGGCGTTCCCTGCAACAGGAAATTACACGGTAGCGTACAATATGAGAGGTTCTCTTTGTTTCCTTACCTTCCACGTGTCATGTAGGTATATCGTTTCTTGTAAATGTAAACGGCGACGTAACAACGGAAAGATCCTGTCGATTCAAAAATTTTGATACCAAAGCGGTTTGCACATACCATGCAGTTCAATTAATCAAATCACATTAACTTTTATTATTTTAAACATTATCATCATCAACAGTTTTTAACAACTCACTGCTGTATATAGAATCCTCCTTAGAAAGAAGGATTTGGCTTAACATTCAACGCTAGTCAGAAGAGATTGTTACAAGTTTCTACTCTTTGCAGGAATGTTTTCCTGCGTAATTTGCTTCTGTATTCGAATCTTACGATACCCGTGGCATGAATAGGGGTTAGATGAATACTCTGTATTATTTTCTATGTATAATATGTACGTATTTACAAAAAAAAAAGTATATATGTATTTGTATCAGTTGTCTAGTACCCATAACATAAGCTCCGCTTAGCTTGGGACTAGATGGCGTTGTGTGATAGATGTCCGAAATATTTATTTATTTATTTATTTATTTACTTATTTATACACCATCTCCGAACCTACATAAATTTAGACTTAAGTATAATAAAATGTCGAAATGTTAAATCGACATTAAGTGAGTATTAACTTTATGTTATATCGGTAACGTTTCCTTAGTCACTAAATTATTTTAAAGTATAATCAACACTACAGTAGTTCATTTAACGGTAGTTTTTTAATAAATTATAATTATAACTATTATTTTCTTGTTCGGTTCAAAGTTAAACATATGAGTCACGCGATATTTATGTTCGTACATGGTGTAGTTATGTTATGGTTGTAGTTACTTATTTTTTTGTGATAAGCCTAAGGTCTAAGGTTGGTTCTATTCTTGTGTAAAACGTGTAACTTTACTTTGTGACAAATTGGAAAATCTCTTTCACACTTGGGCTCCCGGGAAGACGATTATATAAATTCTATTAGTACATGTACGATAGTATAAAGTCTAGCCAGGCTAAGGCGCCCTACAATTTCATGGCCCTTTCTTTATTATTATTTTAAAAGAGACGGTGATCCCTGAGTTTGTTTCGTCCTTTCTTCTCAGGGCTAGTCCAGCTAGGAAAGGCCGACATCAGCTGCTCAAAAAATGTTTAACTTGCAAAAGTGTTTATGTAACCTAATTGCAGAATAAATGGTTTCATTTCATTTCATTTCAAGACCCGACTAACCACACCTTATTTTGGAGGTTAAAATAAGTATTCCTATAACTAGTTTTTACTTTTAAGAGTAATGTAATCAAATCTTTCATCAAGCTCGTTATTGAGGCATAACAACACTTGTTGGCATGTTTCTTGCCTCCAGTTCCCGACTTAAATTTCCAAATTTGCAGATTGGTTGACGCGTTCTAGTCTGCTACGATCTGACTACACTGACACGAAACGTTTGCCGTCGAAACGCTAAGAAGAATTGGTTGGCTTGTTCTAGTAACTGTGTTTTATAACGTCGTGACTACATTTAAGATCAATGTCATTGCATAAGCGTTAAAGGTGCAGTTTCGGTAGCATCAAAATGCCCACAACCTGATTTTACTGAAAACGGACGATCTCAAGAAGATCATAGTTATCCTGACTGAGCATTGTCCCCTAAACAAGCACCTATTCACTATAGGCGCAACAGACAGCCCTCTGTGCAGGAGATGCATGGAGGCAGAAGAAACGCTGCACGTTTTCACAGAATGTAGAAGTGTGGAAGATCAACGGCCAGACATCCTCCAATCAACATTATTCCTGGAAACACGTAGTGACCTGAAAAGGCTGTTGAGCTACTTTTTTATGGATTAGTGGACAAACGAGCAGACGTATCACCTACTGGTAAGATGGGATTAAATCTCTAGTATCCTCACTCACTCGGTAAAACACAGCGCAAGCGCTATTTTACACCAGTTTTCTGAGAGGCCGTTATATCACTCCGGCTCTCTCATGGTAAAGGTTTCATATTTCTTCAACACAAAGAGAGAATCCTACGACCAGGCGGGGGTGATCTTGCCTGACGGGCCACTGCCCAATCTGGGATGATCTAAAATTATTGTAGTAAGAAGATGATACGTACAATGGCCCAATCAAGACCCTAAGTGCGGAAATAGCCCGGGAAAACTAACAAACAATGCTCTAAGCCAGGAAACTCTTGAGAGTTTAATCTGTTCCGACTACGGAGAAGCCAAAAGAAAGAGTTATAGTTTTGGCAGTCTATGTACATTTACATGTTCCACCGACCACCGTAGCGCCTAAATTACCAAACCAATTTTAATGAATGAGCTGTCAAGGTGCCATAGGTTATTTAAATTTTCTTAAAGTTTTAGTGGGGTTATAGTTTTCTAAACTTTTTTGTCTTCCCGATAGTTAGTCATCAAAAGGAATTGCGGTGA
Organism: Spilosoma lubricipeda; assembly: GCA_905220595.1. NCBI lineage: Eukaryota > Metazoa > Arthropoda > Insecta > Lepidoptera > Erebidae > Spilosoma > Spilosoma lubricipeda. The sequence continues at coordinate 12,676,963 of HG992282.1, read as the reverse complement.
CGTGTAGCAGGAAATTGACTCAGAAATGTAAATTATCACAGTTTATTTATAACCATAAGTTATTATAAATTCACTTTAACTCTACGTAAACGAACCAGAACATTTTATATTCTCAATAGGTTGGCCCAGTGAGCGCTGAAAGGAACGTTTGCTTCAAGATTCACTCCAATTAGTGCACTACCTGAGACTACGTTTTTTAGTATAACTAAACTTTATGACGGATAAGATTAGAAAGGTGTAGGTATTTGTAAAACGGATTTGTTTATTTTTGATTCATCAAAAACATCTACAAAAACCGGCCAAGTGCAAGTCGGACTCGCACACCGAGGGTTTCGTACAAACATCTAGGTATATTATATGATGTAACTAAAAATTTATGCTTTTCGCAATTTTTTCTTTATCTGTGCTATAGACGTGGCTTTGTACCAAATTTCAAGATTCTAAGTTCAAACGCTGTCATTTTACGTTGATTTTCTGTGCGAGGGTAGTACCGCCCCGGTCGAGCCGGCCCGTTCGTGCTAAAATCAGCGTGGCTCTACTACCTACAACTTTGATTTTTTCTCAGCACTAAGGTACAGTAGACTTTAGTATTTGATATGAATTTCAGCTTGATACGCGTTCCTGCGAAAAAGGGTCTTAATAGACAGACAGACGGACAACAAAGTGATCTTATAAGGGTTCCGGTTTTTTTCCTTATGAGGTACGGGACCTTAATTAATTTATTAAAATTCCGTACAATAAATTAGTATAAATTACCATTTGTTTCACAGCGATAAAAACAAGTTTTCAACAAATGAAAACTAGTTTTCTTGCCTAACTAGTTGCGGCATAAATAACAATAAATAATAAATAATAATAAATAATAAATAATAATAATCTGTAAATATATTGATGTGATATGACTTTATTTGATATTTATCTAAGTTCATTATTTAATACTGAATTTTCTATGTTATTTAACACACACAGTTCTAAATCGAACCTATGACAAAGAATGAGTTAGAGTAACTTTTAATTTTTTTTTTTAAAGATAAAATAGCTACTTGAAATTGCTCTATTAAGTACTTGGAATAGAGAGAAAACTTATAAAGTTATTTGACTGTAGCTTAGAATATAGAGCTCCGTTCACCAAAACTGTAGTCGATCAATATATTGGCAGAAGGCGTGTCACTACCTCGGCACGGTAGCGTGTTTTAAAGACTTTTAGGCTTTTTTATCGCTGCTCCTTGATTAATGTTTATAAGAATAGTTCAACAACTTCGCTTGCTTTATTCTTTACAAGTTTGTCTACAAAAAATGTATATTCAACACCTGCTTGTTCAGTCATTTTATTTTTTCAAAATAAATAACAAAGACTTTATTAATAGGTATCTAATATTAAATCATATATTAATATAGAGCTGAGGTGACTACTTAACGAATCGGTTAAGAGAATTTGAAATTTTAACGAATATTTTATTGCGGGGCCGAACTTAATAACATTACATATGCATACCTGAACAAATATGTTGAATAATTGTAGAGATTTTTTTATTACAACTATTACTTCATTATTACAATTTTTATCATTATTAGTACTTACTGAGTACTGCCATATCTCTATACATTTTATGAATCGATAATGTTAAATATTATTATTATATTATTTTCAAATTTTTAAGTTTTTATTAGGTGTTGAAAAAAATCATATTCAGTGTGAAAATGTAAAAAAAAACAATGTAAATCTGAAAGGGTACAATCGTCAACGAGTGTTTCGTTAGTGGTTATATGTTGAAATTAATTTGATTACAATCGCTTAAACACATTACACTATAACTTAGAGCTCTTATCAAAAGTACTTATCGGGAATAAATTTTCTGCTAAATTATGAATAGCATGATTGAAAACAGGAATTGCGATATAGCCACTCCCCCATGTCTCAAATAGGTAGCCATTAAAGCCACGTTACAATGTATAAGAAATGTAATAGTTAATTTATTATGCGAAACACATTTAAAGAAGTTAGTTTTGTACCCATTAAATAGCTTTTAGTTAGGTTAGGTTATAGATTTTCTCAATCAGTTAAGACTGAAAATGTTTTATGTCCGTTTCTGAATTGCAGTTAACAATTGTACAACCGTTACAAACAAACACCTTTTGCTTTATAATTATAAAATAATTAGTTAGGATATGCTATTTCTCAAAATATGATTATAATCATACATTATTGTTATTGAAGTTTAATTTGACAGTTACTTATTGAGCACCAAGCTATTTCTTTAAGTTTAAATTAAGCGGTAGGTATACTTAGGAAATCTGTTCTATTTTTCATCTTTTGGGTTTCTGATCATGTTGTCACTGAGAGTCTAAACCTTCACATGGACCTACGTATAAAGTTTAATTTACGGATGACAGTTAAAAGTAAGATAAAATTAACTCATAAAGAAACTAACATACAAAGTTAACCATTCGAAACTTTAAAACCATGATCAAATTCGAGCTTTGATTATATGTTTTTGTTATTTTAATATGTACTACATGTTGTAGGAATAAAACCTTCTTTCAATATGGTTAGGTAATAGGCGTAAATTGTATTCCGGTTTCCATGACTTACTGTATCACACTAACAATTAAGTGATTATAAACGTCAATAATACACCGATCGAACAACGTTCTTCTTCAAATTTTATGTTATTTGTCAGAGCTAGTTCTTTTTTCTCTACTTTAGATTCAGTAAAATAATATTTTTATTTACATTACGTAAAAATGTCTGGCAGAGTATGGATGCGGACTGCCCAGGACCGGAGTAGTTGGCGCTCCTTGGGGAGAACTTCGTTCAGCAGTGGACGGCGATTGGTTGACATATAAAAATGGCCACTTTCGTAATAGGAAACTAAAAATATATCACATCAAAGTATGAAAAATCTTAAATGTACAAATACATCTCTGAACTAGAAATAAATTAATTGCAAAAAAATTTACATACAGATTATAATATGCGGCTTTTAGTTTCTTACACCTAAGAAAAATAAGTTTTAAACGACTACCCATTTGAAGTCTACACAACTGAAGCAAAAGTAGTAGAAAGGAACTATCTGTACAGTACATACTGTGTTTTTTCCTTATTTTTTACAAGGACGAATTTGTTTGTCTAGAAAATCACTGTTTCACAGTGCGGTTGAAGTTATGATGGTTTGTTATAAAGTTTAGGGTTAACCAATAGATTAAGACCTATCACATTGTATTCGCAAGCGTGATAGAGCTACGAGCTACTTTCAGAAATGCTAGCAATAACACTCAACTTTGATTAATGACACCGTACCTTTTATCGCGACGACTTGCTTTATGCTAAAGCAATTTACGTACATGTTTTGGAAATATGTGGTTTAATATTAAGTTTGCATGGTAGACAAATGCCTCTTTTGATAGATGAAAATGTAATATAGCCAGCGTTCATATATTATTGTTTGTAGTTGTAATATTGTAGTCGATTCCCCTAAGAAATGGGAGATAAAAAATATTTTTATCTTCCCTAGAAGATTTAATATTCTCCAAAGAGAAAAACATGGCTTTGTATTTCAATAAACACTGCCTTGGCTTTTGTTTGTACTTGAAGTAGACTTACGTGCTAAGACATTACTTTTCTACTATTAATTTTAACTATCCTAACTTATCTCACAAAAAAAAATCTTAATGTTACTTCTTTTAATTTTTGTTTTTAAGAATGCAATAAAAAATATTTTTAAATATCATTGGTTTTGCTCGTCAAACGTATTTAAGCAACTAAGTGTAAATAGACGATTTACTCTGAAGTCACATTTATATAGAATCTCCATCATATTTTTTTAAATCCACTGAAATTATTTGCACGATTTTACTGCACTGCGCTAGGTTTCAAGCCGCAGCATTACTGCAGTCGAATGTTGAAGATTTTTTGAGTCGCTTGCATGAATTCGAATTATAGTTATATATGAGTGAATGCAAAATATTTAGTAATTTTTTTTAACAGAAATGGAGAAGTATAAATGACGTATCACGTTTTGATCCTTAATCTGTTCTTAAATTAATTTTGAGTTGGGTAAAATGAATTATTTTCTTCGATTCTACTTGATAACTCGATATCCTTGCACACTCCTTGATTTTATTATGAAATAGTTTTGCTGTTTGATTTCAACCATTGTTTGTAATATAATAAATAATATCTAAAAAATAATGTACATACCCAAGGAAATAAAATATCTTTACAGTCGTTTTTGCATGGCAGCCAAGCACAACAGGAGTTTTCAAGAAAAATCATTTGTCTTGGAAACTCCTGTTGTCTTTTTTCTACTGCCGACGATTTAATCAATTAAGATAACAAATTTAGGGAATCTCACTCATGGGCCGTATTTTAAAAGGCGTCTCAGTCGTGAATCCAGTTTTAAAACTAGTTATAAGAAGAGATTTTATTATTGAACGTCTCTTAAAACAAGATTTACTGATTATTTATTAAGTTAGTAAAGATTAACGAATCTCTGCCTATAGCTTATTTTGCGTATAACGTGAAACGTAACGTATAACATGCTCGCGGTGCACCCTGCTCAATAACGGACGAGGCTCTGCAACGGCAATGGGCCCCCAGTTCCCGGCAGTCGTACTATTCTTGACTAAGGTACCGATCATGGTAACGGTGCGGCAGGGGTGCGAAGAATGCCCGGGTTACGCTGGGGTCTGTCCGTGGCGTGGTGTTGGCGGTGTCCCTGGACATCGCCAACGGTCCTAAGAGGTCGTCTCCCCCCCGGGCTGGGCGTAATTTGTTACGCCGATGACACTCTTGTCACAGCCCGGGGGGCGAACTTCCAGGAGGCGGCGCGCCTGGCCACCATTGGTGTTTCTCTGGTGGTCGGGCGCATCGAGGCGCTGGGCTTACGGGTGGCCCTGGACAAGACGGAGGCCCTGCTATTCCATGGGCCCCGTCGTGGGCCGCCCCCCGGCGCCTCCATAGTGGTCAACTCGGTCTTCGTACCGGTTCGGGCCCAGATGAGGTATCTGGGCCTGATCCTCGACGGTAGGTGGCTCTTCGACGAGCACTTCCGACAGCTTGGTCCCAGGCTGGTCGACGCTGCCTCTGCCCTTGGGCGACTTTTGCCCAACTTGGGTGGAGCCAGCGTCGCAACGCGACTCCTCTACACGGGGGTGGTCCGGTCGATGGCGCTGTATGGGGCACCGGTGTGGGTGGCGGCTCTGACTGCCCTCAATAAGGCCCGCCTCTGGCGGCCTCAGAGGGTATTGGCGGTCAGAGCCATACGCGGATACCGCACGGTGTCCACCGAGGCGGCGTGCGCCTTGGCCGGAACACCTCCGTGGGATTTGGAGGCGGAAGTGCTCGCCGAAGTTTATCGACGGGTGGCTGAATTCCGGGCGGAGAGAGGCGTTCGCCCTCCGCCCGAAGAGGTACGCGAGTGGCGTGAAGCCGCCCGTCGAGCCACGATGGCTCGCTGGTCGTTCCGGCTGGAGACTCCACGCGCTGGCTTTGCCGCCGTGGAGGCTCTCCAGCCGGTCATCCACGAGTGGGCAGGGCGGCAGCACGGGACTCTTTCCTTCCGACTGACGCAGGTGCTTTCCGGGCATGGATGCTTCGGGAAGTACCTGCACTCGGTCGCCAGGAGGGAACTGAGTCCCGCCTGCCACCACTGCGACTGCAGTGAGGACTCGGCCCAGCATACGCTGGCGATCTGCCCCGCTTGGGCGCCGCAGCGCCGGGCCCTCACTGCAGTCATCGGAGGAGATCTGTCGCTACCGGCCGTCATTCGCTCCATGGCCGGTAGCGACAGCAGTTTTACCGCGGTCGCAACCTTCTGTGAAGATGTAATCTCGCAGAAGGAGGCGGCGGAGAAGGCCCGGGAGGATGATATCCACTCGGACCCGATCCGCCGCCGGCGAACCGGGTGGCGGAGGCGCGCCTATCAGCGCCTCATGCCGCCCTGAGTGTGGCCGCGGATGGTCGGGATAGGTTTTCCCTTCCATCCGCTCTAGTGGTCACCCGCGAGGGGGCGACGTTACGCGTGTGCCGTACGTCGCCTATTTAGAGAGTTTATCAGCAGACGGTGCCCGCTTCAGTGCGGGCAGGCGCTGGGAGGGGTCCGGATGTGTTAATAACAGCAGTTCCCGGATCCCTCCCGTCTCAGGCGCAGAGTGGCACACCGTGTGGTTTTAGTCGGTTCGATTCCGACACACCGCCCCGCCGCAAACCCCGGCGGGGTGACGGCCCGAGGGGGTTTCCACACGTAAAAAAAAAAAAAAAAAAAATGGGTCTGTCCTTGGACCACCCGTGTGAAACGTGGGATACGTCTGTGTTCTACGAGGTCGTCTCCCCCCTGGGCTGGGCTTAATGTGTTACGCCGATGACACACAGCCCGGGGGGCGAACTTCCAGGAGGCGGCGCGCCTGGCTACCATTAGAGTTTCTCCAGCAGGTCGGGCGCATCGAGACGTTGGGCGTACGGGTGGCCCAAGACAAGACGGAGACCCTGTTGTTCGATAGGCCTATCGTGGGCCGTCCCCCGCCTCCATAGTGGTCAACGCGGCCCTCGTACCGGTTCGGGCCCAGATGAGGTATCTGGGCCTGAGGTGATGTTAACTATCCTTTTTTTTCAAGGTGGAAATCCCCAAGGGCCGTCAATGAACCGGGGTTAAAGGCAAGGTTAAAGGTGATGTGTCAGAATCAAACCGACGGTGTGCCATTCCGCGCCTGAGATGAGAGGGATCCAGGAACTGCTGTTATTAAGACATTCGGAGTCCTCCAGGCGCCTATCCGCACTCACGCGGGCATCATCTGCAGTTAAACTTTCCTTTTAGGCGACGTACGACACAAGCGGAGTGAAAACCCGTCCTATACTAGTTTTCTAGATCAAGTTCTAATTAGTTTCGGATATCTAACACACAACGCCATCTAGTCCCACTAGATGGCGGTATGTGTTAGATATCCGAAATATTTATTATTTTATCATTGTACAAAATTAACTATGAACTTGCCAGTCTTCGTATCTGCTAGAAGTTTGTGGCATTAGTTCTAAATGTTTTATTTTTTATGTTTGGCCCTGCCAAAATGACTTTACTCTGCCTGATGGAAAGCATAAGCAGAATCCACGAGTGGTGATCACCATAGTCATTGTGAATGCAGATAATTCAGCATGGTGACCCACACCGTGGCGGATTAGTGATGCTTCTGCATCATTGGGCCCCCGATCTCGTACTCACCTACGAAACCAGACAGCACGAATGCTGTCATTTTACGTTGATTTTCTGTGGGAGGGTAGTACCGCCCCAGTCGAGCCGGCCCGTTCATTCTGAAATCAGTGTGGCTCTACTTCCTTGAAGGTATACATTATACGATGACAATATCAATTAATTTGAGAGCTGTGGTTAACTTTGAAGTATGCATTGAGAACTTTGATTTCACGATTGATTTTGCGTGGTACTCGTATTAAAATATAGACTTCTATTTATTATATTTGATTTCATGATGCAATTATGTAAATAACTTGTTTTTATGTCAACATACAGAAAAATTATTAAGTTAAAGTTGTGCTCAACTGTAGTCTACTCAACAACGGCAACTTTGCGCTCAAAAATTAATTGTTCTTTTCATGTACTTTACATACAATACAATGATTGTGACTCAGTGGAGCCGAAGGCAAACTCAATTCTCGTTATATTTCATAAGTCTGATTTTACCGTGTAATATTATTCGCAACCACTAATCAAAATACCAACACCAGCAAATAATGTTACTCTGACTGACCCTATGTGCATATTGCAAATTTTCTCTGTTTTATGACCTTACTTCATACGAAGATACTTGCAACCTTTCCTTAAAGCAAAATAATTGCTTTTATAATATTTCTATTCGTTTGCGGGTTCTGTATTTTGTATTTTGCGACACAAAAAGCTTAAACGCCTTGACATTTTGCTGAATAATTATCAGGGACAATGAAAGACCGTTTAAAACTGTACATTTGAACTGTATTCCATTTCAGTTATGTATGTTAATAAAAACACTCAAAGAATACATACTAACTTCTGTTTTTTTAATTGAATTAAGGCCTTGGCACTGAACGTTATTGTGATTTACGATTTTAATTATTTGTTGAACTCAGTATGTTTATTTAAAAGTCATGATTGCGGTGAATTCCGTTTTGATACCTATACGATACAGAGTATATTATACAATGTCTAAAAAATATTCTTTGTAAGTAGAGGCCTATGTCCAGCAGTGGATTATTAAAGTCTGTTTATGATGAAGATAATAAAAGGTATTCGAAAAAGTTATGCTTGACCAAAGTAATATTATGCTTCGAAATAACAGTATGATCACGATAGACAGCCAACGACAGACACTCATGAATTATGAAAATACATACATATATACATACATACATACCTATTTTTTGTCTCCAACAGGTTCATTTGAATCTTATTACCATATACACATAATGTTTTCTAATAAAATTTTAAAACATTTCAAATTTGATTAGAGAACTTTGTTCTTCGAGAGAAAATTCGATTGTTTGGTTAGATTCACTGTATAGACAAGGAACTAGGTCAGGCAAATTTAACAATTCATTGCTAGAATTGTCTTCATTTAAAAGCTGCCTCGTTTAATCATATTATTTACAAGAAAGTTTAAAAAGTTTTCTAAATAAACTACGCTATATATTTACAAGTGCTAAAATTTAGAATTTCTAAGATTAAATACATCTAGATCATGTTTATCTAGTCCTAGTTCAATTTGTTTCATTATTTACTTGAAAAACATTATTTTTATATTAATAAATAAATAAATAAATAAATAAATATTTCGGACACTTAACACACAACGTCATCTAGTCCCAAACTAAGCAGAGCTTGTATTATGGGTACTAGACAACTGATATAAATACTTATATACTTTTTTTTTTGTAAATACATACATATTATACATAGAAAACACCCAAACTCCGAAACAAATATTTGCAGATCATACAAACATTTGGTCCGACCCAGGAATCGAACCCGAGACCTCAAGAACAGCAGTCGCGTACGCTACCACTGCGCCACCGAGGCGAAAACAAATGTGCTATGAAATACCTTATATGATTATATCAAGCATACATATTGTGAATTAATGAATGAACCTAATGTTGTTGTTGTTTAATATAATCGAAGCTTAATTACTTAAGTTAAAAGTGTGTAGAGCTCGTCTTGTAGGATGAGTGCTAAACCACACCGCATTAGGTATCAAATTAATTGTTATCAGCGTCGGAATCAGTTAAAGATATAGAATAATGATATAGGCTCTTATACTCTTGTCAACTTTGAAAAATTCTTGAACTTAATGTTTGAGACGATTGAAAAACACCAGCTGTATGTTGATAGAGCCGTAAAAAAATTAACTATTTTTAATATACATATACCAATCTAGAAAACTTTCGTCTATGCTGCATTTCCAACTCTATTTGCTGTTATAGCAAGACACGGTGCAATTTCATGTGCCAGCCATTGCCTAGTAAGGTGGTTATCTGAAGCTATTTTATCAGTAGCAAACCGGCGTCATACAGGCAATCACTAGACCCGCCAACATTGATCACGGCAATGCTGGTAAGTGGTGAGGGATAGGAGGCCACGGTATCATTCTGTGAGAATGTTATGCTCAGAAGGAACCCACAGAGCGGGATAGGGAAAGAGCTGATCCCGCTCGAAGGAGGTGAAAAGAGGACACGGTATAGGTCGCTAGCACCCCAATCGTCGCCTAAAGATAATGATATCACAAAATCACGTATCCTGAAATAGAGTATGCGAAGCCCTAATCCAATATTACAGAATTATCATAAAAGCGTCTCTGTTGATTTAATCAATGCTTTCAATGTACCTTTGATAAATTGTACGAAACCTGAGAAATTTAAATTCCACGAAAACACTTGCAAACACTTAAATTCCAAGATTGTTAACAAGTCGCTTACCATTATAACAACCCCTGACATACACTTAACGTGTATCGAACCCCTAAAAGGTTGCGAACGTTGTCTACAAGCTGGTAAAGAAAATTGGGATTGACAACCAGGGTACAAAATGTCTTCTTCCTTAACGGTAATAATTTCACAATAGCTTTTTCACCAAGTTTTCTTCTAAATGTTTAAATTAAACTAAAGGAATCGGATTTCGTTCTCGATTACGCCGACGTCGACGTACGCCATCTTGATCTCATTGCCTAACCTCGTAAGAAAAACCCATACATTGCTTGCGAAAATTCAGTTTTATCCTAATTTCGTGCAACATTCGGTTAGATTGTTTGATTTTGAACCAATTACACGATTTGTTAGCATATAATTTTGCGCAAATATTGTCAGAAGTACAAAACATAGATTTGATGTTTTTTCTGCTCACAAATCCTGATCTTGGAAGATGTTATTGATGAAGACATTGATTGACAAAATCCACTGTTGCAAAACTTAGTTACAGTCAAAGGAAGTATAATATACTTACTTTATATCATCAGGAAATTAACGTTAAAATATGTTATGACTTTCAGAACGCTTTTAGGCAACTCAACGAATGTGTAGAATGTTTCATTTCTTTTTAACCACCTTTCAAAAAGGAGGAGGTCCTATGTAAACATACAGTGGAAATGTTTTTTTTTATGTATGTTCACCGATTAGTCCGTCAATTGTGAAGCGATTTAGAATATTTTTTTTGTATTCGAAAGGGTATGCTTTCAAGATGGTCTCATAGCCACCATAAGTGGATCAAATGATGGGATCCCAAGAAAATCGAGGGAAACCTTCATTTTTTTAGACACGTACTATGTTTTTTGTATGTTTTCTGTCAAAATTCTGTCAAAAATCTGTTTATCTAAGATAAAGATATAAGATACAACTCCTTAACGGTTAGGAATTAAAGGATATATTTTTAAATTTCATATGTATTAGTTACTTATTACCTTTAGTCGTATTTTTTCAAGTTATTTAGGTAAGCTGATAATGGAAGGTACAACTCCTCAATGGTTAGGAATTGTACCGAAAGAATTAGGTATGGGCAAGAATTAGCCAGCCAGTTTATTTTAGGCATTTTAGTGTTTTTTGGCAGCGAGTTTTCGTTGAATGTTTTTTGTAAGTCGGTTTTTTTTTTTGTTACGTATGTAATGTAAAACATTAAAAGTATTAGAATGACTAAAACATATGAATAGCTTCCAAATGGAATTTGAATTCGTCTTAAAATATGAAAAATACTATATAATGTAGAGGTATTCCCCTGAATATAGGAAGGAAGAAACTGCTATTAAACCAATGATGAGTGAGAGGTATTCCCGCAAAAACACCATGAAATCAAACTATTATTACCATTTTAATAAAATAATATACATTATGACTGTATTAGTTGCTCTATTTATATATATATATATATATATATATATATATATATATATATTCTGATGAAGCATGGGAAGAAAGAGTTCTAACAAAGCGTTAGGCTTCGAAACCTTACCCTAAACAAACTACAAAGGGTCAAACTTCATATAGGATTTATTGTATTCTTTGTATTAGTTACATTAAGTATACATTTTTGTAAATAATATAAATACCTACCTTATTATTAACTCCCCATCAAACACTATTATTTTACTAAGCTGACATTCTTAGTGTATAGTCCATTCATTTACAAATCATCGGTGCACCCGTACACAATTATTGTGATTTTTGTAAATATGAATATATTCATACAACGGTGTTAACTTGTAAACTGATAAATCATACTTGCATGTGGGTGTACGCCGCAGGCGGGCCCTTTTATTTTGTGGCTGCTTGCTGCACGTGCGACGGCGGCGTGATCAAAGTTACCGTATCTAAGCGAATGGACTATACTTGATTTATAAATTTGCTTATGTGACCCGGATCATTTTCCTCCAGTGTATTTCGAAACACTTTGCTTTAAAAATATTATATCATTTCAAGGAATTACGCAGGCTACCTATCTATTTAAAGTGATGTTTAGAAAACTTTATTATAATTTAATACTACATTGGAAATAACGTTGTTTTCCGAATGTAGTTTGTATAAGGAAACATGGAATATGTCGGTCCGTTTATAGATCGTAACAGTGGATTTACGACCTTTTATCTACGTTCACGCATACGTATGAAACGAGATTCAAATTTATTTATAGTATTTTCATTGGTTGCGAATAAAGCATGCGACGGTAAGCGGTCGTGGTAAGTGCCAGGGTTGATGACCTACTTTGTCAAGAGTTGTATGTATAAGAAAGCCTAATAAAACTATGAAATAACTTCACCCATCTCACACACGGCTGTTTGAGTTCAAACCAGGCAACACTTCTAAATGCATACATATTATTATCTTCAAACTAGCTAACCTATGCAACCTTGTCTGCATCTCCAATAGGTAATATGCATAAAACATTTATATTTGTCTCAAAGTTTTTTTGTCTAGTTTAAATAAATAAATATTTTGGACATCTAGCACACAACGTCATCTAGTCCCAAGCAAGGCAGAGCTTGTGTTATGAGTACTAGAAAACTGATACAAATATATAGTTATATACATATTGTAAATACATACATATTATACATAGAAAACACCCAAACTCCGAAACAAATATTTGCAGATCATACAAACATTTGGTCCAACTCGGGAATCGAATCCGAGACCTCAAGCACAACAGTCGCGTACGCTACCACTGCGCCACCGAAGCAGATTCTTTATTTTCCTTACAATTTATATAAAAGGTTTTTTAAATTTAGTGATTATTGAAATCCAGAAAATATTAAATATTATCAAAATCATATCCACAAAAAGCATCCTATGGTCGATACGAAATGTGACGTCCATTGTCACATTATCAAAATTAACAAATTTAGTCAGTATTTCAAATTTCACTTTGAAAATTACTTTGACTATTTTCAAGCCTATTTATATTTTTTCTATGTTATAAAGACTTAATGATTAAGAAATAAAACATGCATATTCCCTATTGCCTATTGTAGCCCGATGTTATACAGCGTGAACGAATTTGTTCACAATAAAAAGGTTATATTGGCTGTCCGCAAAAGATAGGCATATACTGTCGCGAATTTTTTTAGAACTTTCAAAGGGGAACAATTCTTTAATACATTGTTTTCATAAAACTTTTACCGTATACACAGCGCACGCAATGGAAGCTAAAAAAGGAATAATTTTCCCCCTTTTTCGAACAATTTTTATTGATGCTACGCTCCTTTTAGTCGTAGTGTGATGATTGCTGCACATATGGCCTAGTGGTATAAGGGATCGCCACGCCGCTTCCTACTTCGCCAAGTGTTGTGCCATATATGGGACAGTACTTTGTAAGATCCACAAATTGATTTTCTAAGTCTAGGTGAAGAATGCAAGGTAGTAGAGCCACGCTGATTTCAGCACGGGCCGGCTCGACCGGGTCGATACTACCCTCGCACAGAAAATCAACGTAAAATAACAGCGATCGTGCTATCGTGTTTCGTTGGTGAGTGCGAGACCGTAGGCCCAATGATGCAGAAGCATCACTATCCCACCATGGTGTGGGTCACCATATTGCATTGTTGCATGGTCTGCATTCGCAGTATGGTGACCACTACTCTTGGATTCTGCTTATGCTTTCCATCACGCAGAGTAGAGTCATTTTGGCAGGGCCAAACATAAAAAAAAGGTGTGATTTGTGTCTGTTTCATGTATGTTTGTAAAGTCCTTAGCGACACAGGATTTATTTTTAGTGCGGGAGTAGTCCTTTGAAAAAAAATTACATATATAGCATATAGCTTTCCTCGATAACTGGGCTATATAATAGTGAGATATTTCGTATTAGCAAGTTCAAGAAAACCACAAAAAACTCTCTAGATTTATAGTTTTAGTATAGATCAGACCCAGAGGCATACTTGTGTATCAAACAATTTATTTATCCTGGGCATAATTAAAGCAACACCCCACCCATAGCCAACACCCTAAAAATCCTAGACTAATGGGTTAACGGGCGACTAGTACACTGACAATGAATAACTAAAGAAATATTATAAAATATATATATATCTTTTTGCGTTTACGTATGGCCTGCCAAAGGCGTTACTCTGCCTGATGCAAAGCATGAGCAAAACCCAAGAATAGTGACCTCCATACTCATTGGTTCAGACAATGCAAGAACACAGCATGGTGACTTACACTATGGCGGCCTATTAAGATGCTTCTGCATCATTGGGCCTCCGATCTGGGCCTGCATCTCGCACTCACCAACGAAATATGACAGCGCAAATGCTGTCTTTTTTGTTTTAAAAGATTTCGTTATTTAAGAGACACGTACAAATAAATTAAATCATGAAAAACTAGTCGTTGTTAAAGGTAGGTCTATGACTCTTTTGTAAACCCTCGGGACACACAAACAGGTTGTTAACTGTAATAGGAAATCTGGTACTCTTTAAGTATAGTGAGCATGCATGTTAGTTAGAGCGACATAGCGGGTCCTCACTTTTATATAAGTATCATATTTGGTACATAATCAAATTACGGTGAAGCACTAACACTAGCCGTAGCTGTCCCAAATAAAATTGTGGTTCTGGAAAAATACGTGTATTACGTATTTGGATACTATTAACGTTTGTTCGCGCTCATAGTCCAGTTGCACTCGGTGATTCGAAACAATCACCAGTCACGTTAAGCAGTGAGTCCCGGTTGTAATCATATGATAATAGCCGTGAAGCATAGTTGGAGGCATTTGGGCGGCTTAAAAACATCCAACGGCAAGATTACCTAGCCACAGCGTTGTCTTGCTAGTCCCCAACCCGCACTCGGCCAGCGTGGGTATGTATGGCCTTAAGCCTCTCTTGAGAGGAGACCCGAGTCCAGCAGTGGGACGTATGAGTTGTTGATGCACGTTTGTTTGTAGATTGAGCCAATACAATTTGTTAAGTAAATTAAAACAAGTTGGTATCCAAATTGGTAACTATTAATTGGAAAAACACTTAAACCGCAATTGATTCTAATTGTCATTTTATACACCATAACTTTATTCGCAATCACATAAGTATTAATAAGTCTTTTGGTTTCCTTAATGCTGTTTATTTAACTGTGATTTGACTCAAGTGGAAACAGACTAAAAATTATATTATATACCTTTTACTTTCAATTAAACACAAAAGTCTATAAATTGCCAAATCATAGAAGAAATTTGAATGTTTATAAGTGAGAGTGTAAGATGAGATTTAATCACTTTAGCAAAATGTATCGATTTGAGAAACAAATGAATAGTACTCACCAAAGCCGGTATGTTACGCAAGAAGGTTTGTCATATCACACAATTATCAACGTTTTCCTTATTTAAATTTAAATGAAAACTGCCATCTTCACACAAAATATATTCTAATATCCTGGATCACTAATTATCAAATAATATATAATTTAAAAATCACAGCACTCGGTAGTCATTCTGACACTAGATCACTAATAAAAAAGGTGTAAAAAATAATTGTTTTTGAAGTAATAATCTCACTCTTTTTAAATAAATGTCTAGGGTTTTTGTGACTATTTTAATTTTGTGATATTTCTTGTGAATTTAG
Organism: Spilosoma lubricipeda; assembly: GCA_905220595.1. Taxonomy (NCBI): domain Eukaryota; kingdom Metazoa; phylum Arthropoda; class Insecta; order Lepidoptera; family Erebidae; genus Spilosoma; species Spilosoma lubricipeda. The sequence goes on along the minus strand of HG992282.1, from coordinate 12,661,393 downwards.
TTGATTTTTTGTGTGTGGATGTTAAGTTGTGCGGTGTGGAGCGCGTGCATTTAGCCGCTTGGGCTGGGGCGGCGGTGTGGCGCCGTATCGACGGGGCGCGCCGGCGCGGACGTTGCACCCCTTATTACTGGGACGGACTTCGGTATCGAAAATCATTACCTTTTTACTTAGCAGAAATACAACTGAACAGACAAAGTAATCTTATAGCATAGTAAATAAAATTTATTCAGATTGCTGTGGTGTGACTTGTGACTTTTAATTTAATTGTTGAATTATTATCGTACTTTTAAAAACAGGTCGACTCGACGGAATAATAGTACAATGATGAATTTTATATAATAGTTTGGAAATTGATCTAACCCAAGTGAACATTTTTAAAAAAGGAAAGAAAGATTATTTATGTAAACTCTAATGTTAAAATTATTTCGAAATATAACACAACAATAATAGTTTAATATATATTGGCCAATGACATCAATTAAATTACATTCATAACCTTTGATATTTGACCATCAGGCAGTATAAATAAAAAAATAACCTTTGCCTATATCCAAAATCACGCAATAGTATTTGCTTGTAGAAGTAGAAATTGTTGTTGTGTATTTTTTGCTACTACTAAAAGCCTTTATGCCTACAACTACGGCTGATGGAATCAAAAAGAGTTTTCATTGTTTGTATTCAATAAACATTATCAAGTCAAGTGTTACTGATATACATACAAAATTTAAATGTTTTACCCCTTACTAACCCTGTTTTTAAGCGGTTGTTAGTTACCTTGAGACGTTTTCACAAATTTGAGCAAATCAATATCATAACAATAATTCGAAAATGATTTCACAGCCAAGAAACAAAATGATTTTTAAATAAAACTACACATACTATACATACTACATGACACAATATTATCATCGTCTAGAATTTATGTACTTTATGTTACTACAAATTTACTTATAATAAGCAGCAGAACACTTCTTTTTATTTATTGAGGTAAATAAACAATGACACAATATATAATTTTCTCATTGTTTACTGAAGTATGTAAACAATTGAATTTAGTTATTGTGATACCAGCGGCATTCTATATCTCTTGCAGTAGACTATCAAAGGCTTTTAGTAAATCGTTTTGTCATGTTCTACCTATATTTGGTAATGTACATTAAAGGCCTGTTAACCAAGTCCGTCCCAAGCTCTCTGAAAACCTACGGAGGCTTTACTCATAACGGAAACTCACGAATGTGTCCGAGATTTGCCGAAGACCAACTTGTCTGAAGTTTTCATGGTGCCTGCCACAACTTGAGCTCGTCTCCCTCCCTTCAAAATCCTTTTATAAGGTGTTAACAGCGAAATAATATACGACACAGGAGCTCCCTTTATCGTGGTTAGGTTTAACGGGGCATGCGCGACATACATCGATGGATCGGGTGAAGTCAGGTGTTTCGAGATTACTAGATGTTAATGATACGCTATAAATATCGTAATTCCTGGATTAGATCTAATTTCACTTGTGTGAAGTTGCTGATTTTCATATATAATAATAACGTTATTAAATAATAATTTATACAAAACTCTTTTAGATGAAAGTTGAAATTTTCCTAAATGCAGCCATTTTACTCACAAAAGTTGCTATGTCTGTCGGATTATTTATTAAGTCTAATATTGGTCTCTGTGTGTGTGGTGTTGGCGGATTGTAAATGCGAAATGTTAATATCCTTATTTATTCCGTGTGTGTCGTAAGAGCCAAGTAAAGGAGCGAACTATGCAGGACAGCAGCGCCAAGAAGGCAAACTTGAAACAAACCCTATTCCAAACCGTCTGGCCACCGTGGAATAATACATATACATACATATTTCGGACATCTAACACACAACGTCATCTAGTCCCAAGCTAAGCAAAACTTGTATTATGGGTACTAGACAACTGATACAAATCTTTATATATATAATTCTTCTGTGAGTGTGTATGTCACTGAACTACTCTCAAACGACTGGACCGATTTTGATGAAATTTTTTGTGTGTGTTCAAGGGGATCTGGGAATGGTTTAGATTCACAATTTTGTCCGCTGGACAATGTTTTTTAATTAATTTTAAATTTAGTAGTTATGGCAAAACGACGTTTGCCGGGACAGCTAGTACATATATACTTTTTTTTTGTAAATACATACATATTATACATAGAAAACACCCAAACTCCGAAACAAATATTTGTAGATCATACAAACATTTGGTCCGACCCGGGAATCGAACCCGAGACCTCATGATCAGCAGTCGCACACGCCAACCGCGAGACCACGAGGCAGTCAACATAATATATTTTCTACTAATGTCCAGCAATGAACTAGTAAAGGCTATTAAGTAATTAATTGTTGCCATGTAACGTCTTAACTGTCCAAATGATCATCACTTTGTAAAGTGTATAAATAAAAACATAAAGGGGCATTCGTTTTCAAAAAAGATGTAATATGTTTTTTTTATGTAAGTAAAGCTTACTATTTATTCAAACACTTAGTTATTTGCGATACTGTACCCCTCACCCATAAACGTATGTGCATGTTATTGACGCTATATACATAATTATCTATTAATCCTGCCAATGTTATAATATCATAATTTAGAACCTTTAATGACTATTATTTTAATTGTATATACACCTTTAAAAACATAGTAACATATATTTGCTTATAAGTAATGAACACATAAAAACAGTAAATTTAATTCCCGAAATATAATGTATCTACTCTACAAATGCTAAAAGTTTGTCGTCATTAGATTTGGCTATTTTCTGTCATTGAATTGTTATTGTCGTAACTTAAATACGGTAATGTTGTAATGATAAACCTGTAGAAATATAAGTATCTCTTTTTATTGATACCTACACAGAATTGTGAAATCTTGACAGGAAGTTCATAACACAATTTGAACATTCATAGCAAAACATTGATTTCTTCCTTCCTCGTATCGTAGTAACTTTGTTTTTTGCTTCTATTGTATTATAGATTTATTTCATATTCTTAATTTCATTTTCACCACGCCAATATTTAGCTGGGGCCATAATTATTGGCTATTTTGTGTCTCTTGGACTTTAAAATATCATTCCAATATTCTATTTACTGTAGTAAATATTGAAAGATTTCATTAAAATTCGGTCGCATCCATTTCGGACCAATCTCGTGTAGGTGTTGCTTCTGAAATGGGAAAAGTTTGTCTTATTTCAAAAGGACAAAAATATTAGAACGTAAGAAGATTGTTAAATGTTATTTTGATTAGTTACTATGTTGTTTAAGGGGCAAACGAGCAGGAAATATTTCCGATGGTCATCAACAACCACTACCGATGGACATATTAAAATCAATAGGCATTAGTGCATCGTTGAAAGGCACAAGGAACGAAGGTATTTGTATCTCTTATAACCTCACTCAGTCAGTGCTACAAATTATTTGATATGGGTTCACTGTATTGCGTTAGTGTCAACCTGGTGAAATCGGCCCATTTTACAACGATCATTTTATAAAGTTAGATTTAGAAAACTCACCTCTCACTCACTCACTCACTCACTCAGAAAGCCTTTTTTTGGTAAAATAATAATAAAATATCATCCTTGTACTTCAAAACCATTAATATCAATAACCAAAACATTTCTTTAATTTACGTATGAAGTGTTATTAGTAGTAAGTAAAATAAAGTACTTACGATATGCTTGTTCCTTTTTCCTAAATAAACATAAAGCGTATGTTAAAACTGATCCAACTGCAGCTAATAGCGCTACTATTGCTGTAGTTAAAACCCTAGGACTAACGTAATACATTTCTTGTAGAGGATCGTTTTCATCTGTTTGGTTTCTTTGTACGGCTGCCTTTTCTCTCCAGGGGTTTGTTTCGGTTGTAGAATTTATTTTTAAATTATTGATTTTTGGTATTTTTGTGGTGGTATTTATACCCTTATTATGAACATTAAATGAATCATTATGACGGTCGCTTAAATGTAAATGTTTGTTTTCGATCGGGTTTTCAGATGTTAGCGTTTCTACTGTTGTTGTCATAATATTATTGTTTGATTCTAAAAATATGCATTCCATCACTGAGTTTATATTGTACAGTTGTGTATTTTCATTTAAGTAAGCACAATTTAATATAGCTCTATTTGCATTATTCCTTAACGTATTTTGTAATTTGATTACTTTAGTTTCATTCATTAGAAAGTGTATATTATTTTTGTTTATTAAAATGATATCCAATTCTAAATTATTTTCATTTTCCACAGATTTCATGTTATAATTATCGCAGTTCGTTATTATGAGGTTGAATAATGTAGAATCAGAATCGTTATATACTAGTTCTTTTTTTTCTTCATCTGGCCATAGGCTAATAATTCTACCTTTGGTTATATTTAATGGAATTATTTCATTGCAATCACTAATGTTACTGTGTATAAAATGCAATTTCAAGGTTTCACTGTTAGTATAGGATCCAAAATCTTCCAAATTCGTGAAATTATCCTTATAGACTTCACCCGAAATTATTAGAATTTTACTGCCATCCAGGTTATCTCTTTCATCATCACCAATAAATTGTTCAACACAAGTTTGAAAATCTAAAATTTTGTATTTATTAAATATTTCTGTAGTTTCGGAATAACTGTCTGTAGTAGTATTAACTTTTTTTAATTTACAATTATACACTAACGATTGATTAAAGTCTTCTTCAAACAAATTAATATCAGGTAAACTATTACTGGTTGTTGTGTAGTTATCCTTGTTTATATACATTTCTACAGATTCATTTACATAGCAATCTATATTTAGTCCCGTGATATTTTTAGGTTTAAAATTTCCGGTACAATTTATATACTTTAGTTTTGTATTAAGAATTTGTAAATCAATAGATAAATAAACACTCACATCATATTTGGTGACAGTGAAATTATGATTATCTACGTCCTCATCTTGACAATAATATTTTGTTATAATACTGTTAGTTAATGCTTTAATATGACTAATTTTGATATTTTTGTGTTTGTTAATTATATTTGTACAGTTTAAATTTTTTATATGATTATTCATTATTGAAGTTACTGAAGTATCTTTATTTCCAATCGAAGTTAATATTATTTGTAAAAGAGTATCATTATTTTCAGAATAATCATCAATTATGTTAGAGTTCGTACATAGATAATCGTTTAATACACAATTTTCGAAAATTATTGATGCCTCAGTGTAGTTATAAATGATCTCTGAGATGTTTGAAGTTGGTTCAATAAAATTAATTAAGTTGATATCCACTGTCTTTCTGATTTCATTTTTTTCAGTTTCCTTTGCTTCCTTTTTATCACATGTTTGTTTATAATTTTTAATTATACACTCCAAAGGATATGTTTTTGTATCATTATTCTCTGTGACCATTGTTTTATTTATTTCATGTCTGCCTTTGCCAAATTCTTTACTTTCGATAGTGGTTATATTTTCATCATCTATTTTAATGTGTTTTAAGAGTTTAGTTGATTTGATTATAGGAACACACATTGATTCAAAACCGATGTAGTCAAATTTTATGACGTAACTTTTATTGGAATTCTCGTAATTAGACAATGTTTTCAAATAATCTTCAGAATAGTTTTCATGATTAAAATTCAAATCAAGTCTGTAAGGAAAAATAATAATAATTTTACTGTGAGGATATACCTAGCCGTAGCTAAAAGTATAAAACAACAGAAACTTACAGTTTTATCGGCTCTCTAATAAGAGATGAATTTGTAGGACACGATGTTTCTTTTATTATAATTATGTATTCTTTACATTTTGTTTGGCAAATAGCTGATGTATACAAATTCTGAAACAAATGGGTTTTTACAAATTAACGTTATTAAACTTTTACTTTTGTCGTGCTATTTGTGAAATTAGATTGATTGAAGGTGATGCAACTAAACCTAACTTAAATTTGTTACATTTCATTTTGGGAGGTATACGCAGTGTAGTGCTTTAATACGAGTAAAATATAGACAGGAGTAATTCTAACCTGTGTTGCAACTGATATAAATTACCAGATAATGAGGAAGATCTTTAAATTGACATCGTTATTGGATTGACTCTTCATTTATTTGGACCATTTGATAAGTGGTCAATTGAGCTTAACTCTTTGTGTAAAGTTAGAAAACACAATCTTTAGATAGATTTAAAAGCAAAGAATATACTTCTATCCAAGACTCTAGCCACTGTAAGAATCCTTACCGAAGTAAAAGTTCTGTCATAAGTGTCATTGATATAGTCCTTTGTTTGATTTATATAACATACTAGCTGAACCCCGCGGTGTTACCCGCGGTTATCGTCGTACCGCGAGTAACGCGGCGGGACAAAGTTAGTCTAAAAAAAGTAGCCTAAGTTACTCCCTGGATCATCAGCTACCTACCAGTGAAAGTCCCGTCAAAATCCGTCCAACCGTTCCAGAGATTACCCGGAACAAACAGACAGACAGACAGACAAAAAAAAAATTAACTACATTTTTGGTATATGTATCGTGTATACATACATATGCATTAAGTAAAAAGCGGTTATTTTAATATTACAAACAGACACTCCAATTTTATTTATATTAAATAATTAAATAATAAATAATTAAATAATAAATAAGGTACTGTTTCACTGAAATATTCAATTTGGAGCAAACGATTCACTACAAGTAGAAAAGTTTTGATAAACATGATAGCTAGGTTTGACTCGATTCTAGATCCAGTAATTCGTGTAAAAAGTATTTATATATTAATTTAAATTAATACAACGCTGACTTATAACCTCAAATAACGCCCTAGAAATATTCAACAGTATATTACTATCACTGCATATTATAAAACAAAGTCCTCCACGGCGTCTGTCTGTCTGTCTGTGAATGAACTAAAAAACTACTGCACGGATTTTGATACGGTTTACCAATAGATAGAGTGATTCTTGAGGAAGGTTTTCTTATATAATATGTTTAATTTTTAAGTATGTTGGCTAAAATATAAAGATATTTGTTAAAGACGTTAGAAAAAATTAAGCCGAACATCTTCTCGGGGTAACACAGGTTATATTATATTTTTTCGTAAAGATCCCGTGCGAAGCCGAGGTACTTTGCTAGTTAACTATAATATTTTATTATAATTTAACGATACTTCGAACTGAACATTATTTTTGTTAGGCAATCTTGGTCAAAAACTAACAGCCGTAAATGAACAATTTACGAATAATTATTAAAATACTTACAGCTAATAAAAATAACAAAAAAAACATTTGTGACATATTTCACTAACGACGAGAATACACTGAGGAAGCCACTCTGGTTAACACAATAAACAATTATGGACATTATAATTGTTCATAATATTCTTCCTCAAATGGCGAACCGTCAACAGAGTCGTACATTACGTCAAGGACTCTATTAATAAACTACAATAAATTATTTTCCATAACTATGAAGTACTTTGTTAAGCCTACTTCACATTTGTACTAGTTTTATGGGTAAACAGTAACATAAGAAAGATTTTATTACTAGCTTTATTTTGATAATGCGTCTTGAGAGAATTGTTCCTGTATTTTTTTAAATTCATTAGGTAGGTTCATTCGATAGGTCACAAGGGCATTATTGACTACCACTTCACATACACACTTGCCACTAAAGGGAAGCAAAAGGATTGCTTAAAAGTAGTTTTACATAGAGTCACGATATAGCACTATCCACATCATCTCTATCTTATAGGAATTCACGGATTGTTTTTCTTTGCGAATGGCCCTGCCAAAATGTAGTCATTTACTTCATGTACTCATGTACTGTCTCGGCTTGATAGAAAGCGTAAGCAGAATCCAAGGGTGGTGGTCACTATACTCATTGCTCGTACAGATAATGCATTAATGCAGCATGGTGACCCACTCTATGGTGGCCTAGTAATGCTTCTGCATAATCGGGCCTCCAGTCTTGCACTCACCGACGAAACACGACGTTACGTTGGTCTTTTGTACGAGGGTCCCGGTCCCGGTCGAGTCGGCCAGTTCGTGCTGAAATCAGCGTGGCTCTACTACCTGAGACTGTGTTACAAGTTTCCTTCTCCTTGTAGTTATGTTGCCCTGCATTTGTTTGTACCTTGGTCGCCTCTTACGGCACCCATGGTATGCGTACGGGTGGCAAAAGTTCGTATTCTTAATCTGTCACCACACGAATCTATACTTAGAGATGAGTATAAATATCCTGTCATCCTACTAATATTATAATCCTACTAATATTATAAATGCGAAAGTTTGTAAGGATGGGTGGATGTTTGGATGGAGGTTTGTTACTCTTTCCCGCAAAAACCTACTGAACGGATTTGGATGAAACTTTACAGTAATATAGCTTATACATCAGAATAACACATAGGCTACTATTTGCCGCGATAACCGACATATACGCGGGCGGAGCCGCGGGCAACTCGGTAATAAATATATATGTAATCAGCGCTAATATATAAATATGCTGCGTTATAAACATATTACTTGTTCATTTGTTCAGAATTATTAAACTGTTAGTTTTCAATGTTAATGTCAATTTAACGGTAACATTTAAATTTCCATTTATTTTATTTATTTGTGGTTTTGTCCAATTTAAGCTACGTATTAGAATTAATTACGTATACTAACTGTCACGGCAAACGTCGTTTTGCCATAACTACTAATAACTTAAAAATTAATTAAAAAAACATTGTCCAGCGGACAAAATTGTGAATCTAAACCATTCCCAGATCCCCTTGAACACACACAAAAAATTTCATTAAAATCGGTTGTCGTCGTTTGAGAGTAGTTCAGTGACATACACACTCACAGAAGAATTATATAAATAAAGATAGCTATACGGCTGATTTGATGTAAGTATCTACCTTTCAAATTGACATTACTAAACTTAAATGAGTTAAATAATTTAGTAAGTTTACATTATTAAATAATAATTTACCTTCTTTATAAGTTACATTACCGAATACACAAACCCAGAGAAAAATATCTGACTATATTAAATGTGAAATAGAATAATTAGCTTCATAAATTAAATCATACATGCACTCACAATGTAACTCTATTCAATGTGACTGAACGGATGTAGGGATTTAGTCGATAGATCTAATGAACCGATTTTAAAAATTCTTTCAGCAATTAAAAGCCACCTCATTTTGTGAGTGTCATAGGCTACGTAGTAATGCGAAAAATTATTACCGCGATATCCGATATCACATGCGGTCGAATATAGAATAACATTTTAAGATACTATAAGTTCTATATATTAATGATTGGAGTACCCATGTGATTTGTACCAATATTTTTACAATGCTGCAACATCCAATTGTGGACAATCGGTAATGGTGATGTATGCCCATTTTACCCTCGTGTTAATTAACTCATTACAACTAGATGAACTTTAAAAGATGTTAAATGACTATTTGTTTATTTCTATTTCATTCTTTGTTTTGTTATTTCATAAATAAAATTTAAAAAAAACATTTATACTCCGCCTTTCATAACGAAAAAAATATGTCTCTGTTTAAACTCTAGAAGGAACATCATAGACTTGACAGACTGCAGATATTTGAAAGATATTGAATTCCGAAATTTAATAGGTCAAATACATCCACAAAGTCCTAATAATTTTTTTTGTCTGAAAAGAGCTCAAACCGGTAGCCGGTATAACACTAGTAGCAGTGACACCACTTGACTCTGCACGCGGAACTTAGATATCTAAATTATACGATAATGTGCGTAACTGGAATATAAATACATACTATCGCAAACATCCGTTATATTTCTCCCGTTGTGTCATTGATCTCTTGCTTGTGACATGTCACTTTCTGTTTTAATAAGTACTAGCTGAGTATTGGGTGTTACCCGCATGCTATTTTTGTGTCGTAAGTACAATTTTTATAGATTCATATGAATTAATAAAAAGCTATTCATTTGATATTACAAACAGACACTTCAATTTATTTATTCGTATAGTGTATTGCCCTTAGTCCTTTTTAAAAGGATTACGAGGAACAAGAGGAGAAAAAGAAGTCACCCAAGGAACAGATAGATTGATGAAATAATAGCGATAGCAGGAAGACACTGGAGAAGAAAGCAAAAAACAGAAGAACATTGGAGTAAGCTAGAGGAGGCCTATACCCAGGATGGGGTTCCAATTTCCACTAATAGAGTTTAACTAGTATTCAAATGGCTTTATGAAAAATAATATTTTCGGGGGTTGTTGGAAATAAAAAGGTTGTGTTTTTAGCAAAATACACGCGTACTATTTAAAACAGATAAAATTTAATAGTTAACAAGTAATTAAATACTAATTATCCCAATACTTGTAAAACCATTGTACTACAAATCACTCTCTTTTAATTTACATAAATGCCGGTAAATGAATTAAATGCTTCTGTTTACTCAGTTATCACCTCAGATCATGCAAGATCATACAAACGGTACTTGTTTGTATGATATAAAGTAATTACCTACCTTTATTGAGCACTTATGAATGACGTGCCATCTGATGCGTCACTAGTCGTAACCGGACTTGTCGATCTATAAAAAGGTAAGAATAAAAGAATAAAGTACAGCATGCAAATGGCCAGGATACCGTCATTGTTTGAATACAATTGGAGCTTAAACACTACATTGTAAGGCACAAATTACTTGAGTATAAATTGCAAAGTAAATCAAGAAAGGTTCCACCGCTAACTGTCCAGCGGAATACCGCGAGTAATTGAGCAACTGGATAAAAGATTTAATTTTTTTAAACTCTTATTCAACTTGTGTTTATAGTAATTTGATTTGAAGTTAGGGTCTACTGTAGACTCGTCGTAATATGGTTGCCTTTGCTTCAAAATATGCTATCTTAATTCTGTTACTATTTTATAATTAGTAACTAGTTTAATAGCCTACAGATGTTGATGTTTAATACGTCTATTTATAGATTTATTTTAGACTAGCTGAACCCCGCGGTGTTACCCGCGGTTATTGTTGTACCGTGAGCAACGCCGCGGGGCATTGTTAGTCTTAAAAAAAAGTAGCCTAAGTTACTCCCTGGATCATCAGCTACCTGCCAGTGAAAGTCCCGTCAAAATCCGTCCAGCCGTTCCAGAGATTACCCGGAACAAACAGACAGACAGACAGATAGACAGACAGACAAAAAAAATTTTAACTACATTTTTGCTATGTGTGCCGTGTATACATACATATGCATTTAGTAAAAAGTGGTTATTTTAATATTACAAACAGACACTCCAATTTTATTTAGTTGTATAGATTTAGAAAAATCTGGTGTATCTGTATCCATGGAATGTTCTCCTGCGTAGATTAATATTCATATGTGGGCATTATTCAAAAGGTAACGGCTTAATGGATGGACTGGAACTATTTCACTTTCGCCTGGGTGTTAGCTATTTTATTACCTATATTACTAGCTGCACCGGCAAATGTTGTATTGCCGTAAAAAAAAAATAGGGGTATGAAAAATAGATTTTGACCGATTCTCAAACCTACTGAATTTGTATATAAAACTAGCTGAACCCCGCGGTGTTACCCGCGGTTATTGTTGTACCGCGAGTAACGCCGCCGGACAAAGTTAGTCTAATAAAAGTAGCCTAAGTTACTCCCTGAATCATCAGCTACCTACCAGTGAAAGTCCCGTCAAAATCGGCTCAGCCGTTCCAGAGATTACCCGGAACAAACAGACAGACAGACAGACAGACAGACCGACAGACAGACCGCCAGACAGACAAAAAAATGTTTAACTACATTTTTGGTATATGTTCCGTATATACATACATATGCATCGGTCCAGTAGTTACAGAGATTACCCAGAACAAATAGACAGACAGACAAAAATACATATGCATTTTTTTTGTTATGTTTGGCCCTGCCAAAATGACTCTACTGTCTGATGGAAAGCATAAGTAGAATCCAAGAGTGGTGGTCACCATACTGCGAATGCAGACAATGTAACAAGGCAGCTTGGTGACCCACACCATGGCGGGCAAGTGATTCTTCTGTATCATTGGACCTCCGATCTCGCCCTCACCAACGAAACACGACAGCATGACCGCTGTCATTTTACGTTGATTTTCTGTGCGAGGTTAATATAGCCCTGGTCGAGCCGACCCGTTCGTGCTAAAATCAGCGTGGCTCTACTATCTTGAAAAGTAGTTATTTTAATATTACAAACAGACACTCCAATTTTATTTATTTGTGTAGAAGAAGAGAGCGAAGGGAGAGAAGAAATGGATGAGAGAGGTATTTTATAATTCCTTGATCATGCCTGGACAAGGACATGTCATGGGTTATATGTAATTTATAGTTGAAGAACTCGATGTTGTTTAAGTAATTTCGATACTAGTAGAAAGAGAGAAATCTAATTTAATGAAATCAATTCCCCTAACTGCAAATATTTGTATGCACGATTAAGTTTTTCTGCATTAGGTCGCGGTTTTTTATGTTTATTATGTATTTATTTAAAAACTTATTTAAATATTCTGTAAATGAATGTAAACCTAGTATTATCTTTTTTAACTTACTACATTCATCCTCTATATGCTCTTTAACTGTGCCAAATTTCATACTCCGTCTATCTGTCGGTATCTTTGTTCGTCTAATCTCTGAAACGGCTAGACCGATTTTGACGGAACGGGAAAAAATAAGCCTAAGTTACTGCTTGGATCATCAGCTATCTGCCAGTTAAAGTCCCGTCAAAATCAGTCAAGCCGTTTCAAATATTACTCGGAACAAGATATGCATTTAGTGCAAATCGGTTATTTTTATATTACAAACCGACACTCCAATTTCTTTTATTTATATGGATCAGTTACCTATGTCATCTCAAATCTTTATTTATGGTATATATTATTTAAATCTGGGTATAAACAATTATTATTATTTATCCTGATACTTGGTAGTTACGTACTTAACAAGCTTTTGCGTGGACATAAAACAATAGTATATCATTTATTTAAATCATTAATTTTAATGGTTATTAAACTATGCATAATAGCGTGTAGTTAATCTCAATGACCTAAATTCGATTCCTGTCTGACAAAACCATTGTTTTTTTTCTAATTAGTATGCAGTGAAGTTGGCTATACGTCGCTCGCAGTGGGGCCTGGGCTGTACCCTCTGGACATTTTAATAGTTTAGGAGATAGTGTGCATCACAGTGTGGTTGACTGACTGACTTATTGGTGGTGTGATTTGTTAATTTGGCATAATAGATAGTGTACGTTGAGATAATATTTTTTTTTATTAAAGACGCAATTTTTTAAAATTCTTTAAACTTTAAACAAAGTTTTAAAATGTGTTTAAGAACAGTCGTTTTTTGTTTTTTAACTTTAATATTAGTAGAGTTAGTTTGTTATACAGCAGGTTTGGATGTCAACGGTAAAGGGGTGTGCGTAGTGAAGCAAAGGTAACATTAAATTTCATAAACATCTTTTTCTTTTAACATTGGTATACGTAATGGAACTTGTTTAATTGGATGCTGTTAATGCAAATTGCAGTATTTTATGTAAATAAAGTGTCTAACAAGAACCTATATAGCTTGTTGTGCACATGTATTACCTACTTTAATACATGTAACTGATATCAGAAGAGGTGCATTGCGAATGTTAAGGATTAGTGGATTATATATATATAATACATAAAGGAAACTAATAAATAACTACTTGTTATGATACTTTTAGTACTGTTATCGAAATAGTAAATATATTTTAATTTTTCCATGCAGTACTCAACAAAGACGAAGAAAATCCTATAGCGCGATGGTGAACAAAATGTGTGGTCATAGGAGGTGCATTGTTAGGAAATATAAATACGAGGTAAGACATTGAAACTAAAGTAAACATTTAGAATCTAATAAATTCCCAAAGTATAACGAAGTAATGATGATCTAACTTTAACTGTCTAGCTTTTGCAAACGTCGCTGCCTGTTACCGCGTAAATAGTAGTAGTAATAGCCCATGTATGTATTTTTGCGTAAAAGAGCGTTTGCTACTCTTTTACGCAATAATATTAAACCGATCCATACATTCATCCATTTCATAATAATTTTATAAATTAGTAGGATAAGATTGTTTGTTCTATCCCAAATCCAAACTATGTCAACGCAGGGTGGGGTAAAAATCTATGTCAGTCGTTCTATCCAATAGACGTCAAGCTGTGTTTGAAACTTTGCTTAGCATCTCAGTATTGACTACTTTTATTTCAGTGGACTGATGGAATAAGTCTGCTATTACAACGATGTGATGCTGAAAGCATGCAGCTCCTGAAATCTGATTGGTCAAAAATAATAATAAAAATGAACTATCGAAATTATCTGTTTCCATGTCATGACAACCCCTGTTTATTTAGTTAATTAGTTTTTCTTTGTAAAAATGGTTGGTTAAACTGATGTAAAGAAAGAGTCATGTAAAGTAAATCTTTAGGAGATATTGAAATGTTTATGTGCTTAAAGTCATTTACTTTTAATTTCAGACATATCTAACGTGGATGAACCACACAGTTTGTTGCAAGGGTTACCAATACGTAAACGATCTAGATACGTGTTCACCACTTTGCAGCATCGAATGTATTAACGGAACGTGCATCGAACCAGATATCTGTCAATGCAATGAACCTGCATACCTCAACGAAAACAATACCTGTGTTACACCTACTTGTAGTCCAGAATGTGTAAATGCCAACTGCTTACAAAATAACAGATGCATCTGCAAGGAACATTTCAACTCTTATAACACCACTCACTGCTTTCAATGTGATCCTGGTTATTCTGTTGATGAAAATCTCAACTGCCAGCCGACATGCGATTCAACGTGCATCAATAGTTCCTGTACATCTCCCAATAACTGTTCATGTGATACAGGCGTTGCATTCAAGAATAGAACAGCCTGTGTGCCTAAGTGCGATTGTATTAACGGATATTGTATAGCTCCTAACACTTGTTCTTGCCACGAAGGTTACATACCTGTGAATGAAACCACTTGCGTACCTAAGTGCAATAACTGTTCTAATGGCAACTGCGTTGCACCTAATACATGTGACTGTAATCCAGGATTCCAGTTTCAAATCAACTCCGGCTGCGTTCCTACATGCGATTGCGTCAATGGAAAATGTATTGCTCCTAATACTTGTTCCTGTTTTGAAGGTTATGTAACCGCAAATGCAACAACATGCATACCAAAATGCAAAAATTGTTCTAATGGCAAGTGTATTGCGCCAAATTCCTGCATATGCAATCCAGGATTTCGAAGCCAAGATAGTCTCGGCTGTGTACCGGACTGTGACTGTATTAATGGCGAATGTGTAGCTCCTGGAAACTGTTCTTGCTATGAAGGTTACGTGCCTATCAATGCAACAACATGTGCTCCTGATTGTGATAACTGTTCAAACGGCGAGTGTGTTGCTCCAAATGTTTGTTCTTGTTATAGTGGATATGTATACGTCGGGGGTTTCTGCAGACCTGTATGTTCGGTACCTTGCATTAACGGAGTTTGCTCGGCCCCTAATGTGTGTTTGTGTGATGATGGTTACGTGAAAGACAAAAATGGAGTGATGTGCGTGAAACCAAAATCATGTGAGGAGGACTGTGAAGGATATTGCGATGCTGATGAATGTATTCCATGGAATTGCACGGATCCAATTAATATGTAAGTATACTGATGATTTTAAACCTAAGTGATTTAAACTTAGCGGACATATTTCATAGACAATGAGACCCCACTAAAAATGATGTGAAGTTAATAATATTTTGATCTTTGTACTAGAAGAAAAATATAGTGATATTAGGTACTTCTGATAGTAACTATAAACAAAAACTAAATCCTTTTTTATAAAAACAATAAAACACTTTAATTATAAAACAAGAGTATTTACTGCATATAGATATATTCATGCATATAGTTATATAACTATGCTCTACAATATTAACAAATCTATACTGTGGAAAGTACTGAAAGTGTTGAAGAGGCTGTCACGTAATGTATAAAAAGGCCATTAATACATAATAATATCCATTATTAGGAATAGGTAATGGATATATCCAATATTATTTATTCCTTTACTTACAAATGTTGGGAATTTAAAACCCTGACAAATAATGATTAAGAAACTAGGAGTTTTTTTTAAACGGGAAATGGACCAAATCTTTTTACTTCTAGTTTTGATCAAGTAACCTGCTAGTTTATTTCTATTTTTTTGTATATGGGCCTTCCAAAGTGACTTTACTTTACCTAATGGAAAGCATGAGCAGAATTCAAGAGTAAGGGTCACCATACTAATTGGGATTACAGTGATTGCAATGCAGCATTGTGACCTACTGCGATGCTTCTGCACCATTGAGCCTGCAATAGTTTAATACAGTATTTTATATAATAACACAATATTTATAAATTATAACTCTATATTTATTTTGTTTTAGGAAAGCTTACACACTAAAAACACACTACACAAAGATAATTAGAGATAGTGGTTTCTTATAATAAGGTTGCTTTAACAAGAATCCTACTCCAATAATATGGTTCATTAATGGTATCAATTAAATCGTTCAACAGCGCTATGGAAGTACATTAGGAAGTGGACTCACGAGGGAGACGGTCATTCATCACTCGTATCTGATTTATCGGTATTATACAGGACGTAACACGCGTCGTTGTCCGATATTGTATGCAACATCACGTATTTCTACAGTAGCAATGTAACTATAGTCGTGACGTGTAATAAGATTCGCTCCTTTAGGGATTGTGGTGGATTCTAAAGCTTTGTTTGTTGAATATTCCACTAATTTTAATCTATCCTCGTACAAATAAATGAAATTGGAGTTTCGTTTGTAATATTAAAATAACCACTTTTTAATAAATGCTTATGTATGTATACACGGTACATATACTAAAATATTTTTTTTTACAATTTTTGTCTGTCGGTCTGCCTGTTTCTTCTGGTAAAACTTTGGAACGGCTCGACCGATTTCGACGGGACTTTCACTGGTATATAGCTGATGTTAAAATTTTTAGACTAGCTTCGCCCCGCACCGTTGCCCGCCGTTACAACAACAAACGCGGGTAACAGCGCGGGGCTCAGCTAGATTTTATAAAATTTTACTTTTTTGAAAATTGATAAATTAAAAAAAAATCTTTTATTAACTTATGTATAGATTATCTATAGAAAAAACATTCTAATCTACTGGTTTAAATAAAATTTCAAAATAAAAGAAAACCGCCTAACAGGGAAACGTACCTGTGTATCAATGTAAAAATAAATAAAATATTTAAAATAAATATTTTCGGACATTTAACTCATAATGCCATCTAGTCCCAAACTAAGCAGAGCTTTTAATATGGGTACTAGACAACTGATATTAATACATATATACTTTTTTTTGTAAATACATACATATTATACATAGAAAACACCCGAACTCCGAAACAAATATTTGCAGATCATACAAATATTTGGTCCGACCCGAGAATCGAGGAACCGAGCAATCGAACCCGAGACCTCAAGTACAGCAGTCGCGTAAGCTACGATTGCACCAACGAGGCACTCAAAAATGGTGTGCACCATAGGGGTACATTTAATGGGTTTTTATTATAGACTAGCTTTTGCACGCGACTTCGCTCATGCAGACTTTCATCCCCTCATCTACAGGGGGTAGAATTTCAAAAAATTCTATCTTAATGCTCATCAACGTTGCATAAAGAACCTACATGCAAAATTTCAGGATTCTAGGTTCAGCGGTTTGGGCTTTGCGTCGATCTCTGGGTATGTCAGTCATACGACTGACACGATACGTGAGGACTTGTTAATGAACTCGTTAAAAAAAAATTACAGAACCAATGAGGTGTCAATGATTCCCTCAACACTTAACGCAATAGGAAGCGGCGAGGTGACCGCTTCAACCACTACACCATGAGCGCAAATAATAATTATACCTAGTAACACAACTTGCATTAGAATCTAAACAATAAAACAATATTTATTACTAAATAAATAATTTATTCATAACTACTAGCTGACCCATGCAATCTCGTTTGCATCTCCTGTTGCCCGTAGCGTGATAATTTTCCCTCGTCCTAAAACATTCTTTATTGGTGCTCCGCTGTTTTTAGTCTTAATGTGATAACATATAGCCTATAGCCTTCCTCGATGAATGTACTATCCAACACTAAAATAATTTTTCAAATCGGACCAGCGAGAGAGCTGCGATTAGCGCGAAACAAACAAACAAACAAACTCTTCAGCTTTGTAATATTAAAATAATAATATTAGGTATAGATATTGTACATTAACTATTTATAAACGTTAATATTTAATGTTTTATGTAAGAAGTCATGTGAGTCTCGGTAGTTTGTGTTCTCTCTGTAATGTTATCACAATGCTATGGTGGCGCCACCGTGCTGTTCTTGACGTCAACTTGATCATGTAAAATTAAACTTTAGTAAAATTAGTTAGAATGTAGGACGCTAGGTGGCGTTAGCCAACAATAAAACTAAAAATGCGCTGTGTGTTCGTTTAGGATAGAAAATTGACTTCAATAAAATATTGTTTAGGTATTAAGTGCGAGTGACACAGAATAACGTTAATATAAAACTAACGTTTGAATAAAAATACCTGCAAGATATAATTTGTGAAATTATTTAACATTTAGTAAAAAGCGGTTAATTTAATATTACAAACAGACACTCCAATTTTATTTATTTTTATAGATTATTTAATGCTAATATACCCGTACTACACAAATCAATTTTAACTATTATCACTGGCGATATATTAGTATTGTGTCAGTGCTAATAAATAAATAAATAATAAATAAATATTTCGGACATCTAACACACAACGCCATCTAGTCCCAAACTAAGCAGAGCTTGTATTATGGGTACTAGACAACTGATATAAATAATTATATACTTTTTTTGTAAATACACACATATTATACATAGAAAACACCCTATTAATCTATACAAATAAATAAAGTTTAAGGGCCTGTTTGTAATATTAAAATAGCCGCCTTTTACTAAATGCATATGTATGTATACACGGTACATGTACCAAAAATGTAGTAAAATTTTTTTTTGGTCTGTCTGTCTGTCTGTTTGTTCCTGATGATCTCTGGAACGAGTAGACAGATTTTGACAGGACTTTCACTGGCAGGTAGCTAATGATCTTGGGAGTAACTTAGGCTAACTAACTTTTTTAGACTAACTTTGTCCAGCGGCGTTACTCGCGGTACAACAATGACCGCGGGTAACACCGCGGGGTTCAGTAAGTAACTAATAAAAAACAACAAAAAAGTACGATTTCTAATGAGGTTTTTAATTCATCTCATTTTTTGTGTAAGTAGGTAGGTACCTAACGTGATATTTTCGTCGATTGCGAACGGACTTTAATCATAACTTTTTAATTATATAAATTTATACTCAAGGTTGGCTGCACATACCTACACTGAATGAAATGTTTTAATGCTAATGCTGTTTTAGAAAACAGTGATACCTGTATAACTACAAAATCACGAGCATACCGAGAGGGTGTATAAGCGCTAATATCAACTTACGTAACTTACGTACGTACAACGTACGGGATGGGACGGTTAACCGACACGATCGGGGAGAGATCAGGCGCAGGACCGACAGCTTAACGTGCTCTCCGAGGCACGGGGGTTCAGACCCCAACTTCCAAACTCCGAGCTGTTATTAAGTATTTATGGAATCAGAAAAACTCAATAACACTTTTGGCCCGACCCGGGATTCGAACCCGAGACCTCTTGATCAGCAGTCGCATACGTCAACCGCTAGACCAACGAGGCTGTTGTTACATGTACCGTATATAAATACATATGCATTTATTAAAAGATTGTTTTAATATTACAAACAGACACTCCAATTTTAATTATTTGTATAGATTACATACCTACTATTTACAAAAATTACAAATATAGAAACACATATCCTTTATATTACGCTACTGCTAAATAAAGAGCAGCAATAAAACTAATTACTAGTAACATCTAACTTTGTATTTGATGTTGTTGAATATTATTTCAATTGAAGTGTTTTTTTTTATGAGATACGGCGCAAACGAGCAGACGTGTTTAATATAAATAGGATTTTATCACTCTAAAGACAAGTTTCACAACATGCTAATAAAGTCCTTATTAGAACAAGCCAAACAAATGAAAGATTTTGGATTCAAAGGTAGGATACAAACATTATTTGTCAAACAACAGATAAATTGATGTACAAATCAGCAACCTTTATGAGTTAAACAGTGTTATATGGTAGAAGATAATCAGGAACTATTGAAACTAGCCCTTATAGTTTTATTATAAGATGGTATAAATATAATAGTCAATTAAAACACGTTAATTTAAGGGATGAAAGGTATACAGTTCATTCTTTCTAATATTAGCTCAATGAGTCCGCGCTTCGATCGCGTAATCTCCACGATTATTCCTTCACGACTCGTAGCGGTATCGCCGTGTGGAGACGGCGCGGCGCGGCGGCCCCTAAAGCCATCGAAATCAGAATGTTTTTAAGACACATTTAAGATAGTACCAAATACCCTGTAATTATTTGCTAAAATCTAGTGTCATTTCTCCTTTAGCACCACGGGGTAACGTTATATTTTACTATTTTTAGTGAAGTGTTGACAAGTACAATTTTAATAACAAAAATAAAACCGACTTCAAGGTTCGAGTCGATTTTTCGTGGATGCCATCATCAAATATTAATGTCCTTATCATGGTACCTACGTCGGGACATCTCCTTTCCATTAAAAAAGAATCATCAAAATCGGTTCATAAACGACGAAGTTTTCCCCGAACACACATAAAAAAAACATATATATACGGTCAAATTGAGCAACCTCCTCCTTTTTTTGAAGTCGGTTAAAAATAATATAACGATAAGTGGAGCAGGTTGTCAGCACTCCTTGTTCAATGGAAGTACTTCTCCAGTTTACGCTGCTTCTCCCGTTTCTTCAGCAATCTAAAGTTTTACTCTTGATGCATTTGCATAACAAATATGGACGTCGCTATTAATTTTTGACTAAGGGTAATTTAACCATGGAAGTATCTGTCTGTAAACACTACTGTCAAGTACTGTCTATTCAAGAAGAAGGATGGAAATACCAAATCTAAAGGACATAGCTAAGGTTGTGCATTCATAAGTTTTCCATAGACTTCACTATTATAAAATAAGGAACCCTTATTACCTTGGACTAAAGACTGTTAGTATTTTGACTCAACTAGTTAATTTTCGTTAGAATCAAGGCTAAGTAAGCCAGTGATGTGGCAGTTTTTTTTATGTATGGGCGTGTCAAAGTGACTCTCCTCTGCCTGATACAAGCATACGCAAATTGTTAGAGTGGAGATCATTATATTCGTTGCGAATGCAATAATGCAGCATGGTGACCCACGCCATGGCGGCCTAGTGATGCTTTTGCATCATTGAGCCTCCAATCAATAATAACGTGAATATATATTATACGAGAACTCTTATACATTGATTTTCTTTAGTTCCAATATGTAGGCCTTGAAATGACTGTTGATTTATAACCATAATCATCATCTCATCTGAAAGATATCATATGATTACGACAAAGCTCTCCACGACAACCTGTTCTGTGTTTCCCACATCAATCTATTTCCCGTGACCTAAGTCGTTGACGGTTCATTAACAGAACTAAATAATATGGAATAGACGGACATGCACAGTTCGAATACGCCACGAATATAATATGAGAGAAAGATCTAGGATAGGTTGTGACTATGAAGCACATCAAATACTAAATCTTTCAAATTAAATAGCTATTTGAAAGTGTAACATAAGCAACATCACAGTTATTTAGCAAAAATAACAGTAGACGCTAGGTTCATGGGGCCCGAATGCTCGCGCTATGTTTAATCAACTAGCTAAGCAACTGATCGACGCTTCTCGTGACAAGAAGGCTGGCCGTTTTCTAGCACAGAGAATTAGCATTGTCATTCAACGTGGCAATGCTGCCAGCCTTTTGGGAACGCTACCAGTTGGCGTTGATGCGAAGGAATTTTTCGACCCTGCTATGTAAATATTGTTGTTTCTTTTTTTATTATTATTTCCTAGTATTTTGATTTCATTTCAGGAAAATAAATGTAGATTGTTCAAAGCGTTGTGATATCTATACAAATAAATAAAATTGGAGTGTCTGTTTGGAATATTAAAATAACCGCTTTTTACTAAATGCATATGTATGTATACACGGTAAATCTACCAAAAATTTTGTAAAAATTTTTGTCTGTCTGTCTGTTTGTTCCGGGTAATCTCTGGAACGGCTAGACGGATTTTGACGGGACTTTCACAGGCAGATAGTTGATGATCCAGGGAGTAACTTAGGCTACTTTTTTTAGACTAACTTTGTCCCGCGGCGGGGTTCAGCTAGTATAATAAAATAAACAATTCAAATTAGATACGTTATAAGTAACGGATACGTACATAGATATTTTTTTTGTTTCATCTTCAAATATGCACGGATAGCGATTTCCGGCACATCACTAGGTTCCTTAAATCGCATGTAGCTTTATGCTGTAGTGTTACACATATATTTTGATAGTCGAGAGTTACGGTAAATTATATTAACAGGAACAAAACGAGAAAATCCAGTAATTTGTTTTGTCCAGAAATCCAAGCAGTTTTATTTTGAGTTATGCTTGCATAGAACTTATGTTTGAAGAATTGTAATTTAAGATATCATAAATACTTAGTTCTAATCGTATAATTATTTAAGAATTAATATTATCTTATTTTTAGTTAAGCTTACCTACTCTAAGAAAAAAAACCAAATCAACAGCAATAGAATATATCTCCAGACTCAAATGTGGTATATTTATAAAAATAAAAGTTTCCCACTGCGATAGCAAAAACTGGATTTCCTTATCGTAGCACTTAACAGGGTAATATTGTTGTTTTTACTGCGTCACTGTTTCACAAAAAATAATTATACCTATTGGCTTATTTGAATAAAAAATACCATGGTTTTATTTTCCATTCCATTATCTATATGTACGTGGGCTGTTCCAAAAATAGTTCGTGAAATATAAAATAAAATATAATAAAAGTCAATTTACAGCTTTTTCAAAACATTCCTCGCCAATCATAGTGCACTTATGCATTCATGTGAACCAGCTTTCAAAACATTTAAACAACGTGTCTTGCACAGGGGGTCGAAAAATAACCGCCGAAATTCTTCAACGGCCTCGTTGGCAGTGCTAAATTTTCGCCCACGAAACAATTTTTTTACCATGGGAAATAAAAAAATATTGCATGGAGCTAAATCTAGAAATACGAAGGATAGAGTGGCATTTGTACCGAAGAAAGAAGTTGTGAAATAGTCGATAGATATATTGGGCGCTCGCTTTCCAAATCCCCAAAAGCTTGAGGCATACAAACTATACCATTAACTAGTAACTGTTTACGGTCTTCTAGCGGCATTACTGCTTCTGTTCCACTACGTCGAAGAAAACCGCAATATTTTTTTTACCGCGAACAACTTTTGTGGGCAAATCGTCCTCTTCAAACACCCATTGGAGGGATTTCTGCTTCGTGAGAGGATCGTAGCTATATATCCATGATTCGTCAGTTATAATAATGTAGGATACGTTTGTAAAGTTCCTCCTTCGAACTTTTCTAACATAAATTTACACCAATCAAAACGACGGCATTTTCGCTCATCGGTGAGAGAATTAGAATTGAATCGCAAAACAAGCTTCCTAACTTTAAGGTGTTCATGCAAGATGGTGGAAACCTCCTGTGATAAATTATTTAGTTTAGGCTGCATCTCTTGATGTGTAATATGTATATTCTCTCGCAATAGCCACTCAACCCTGATGACGTTTTCATGAGTTACTGCCGTCTTGAGCAGAGTACCACAACCTTCCAAAAATGGCATCTGGTGGCCTATTTGCTCAGTCTCCCTCTACCCCAAAGGTTGTCAAATATAATGTGTAATGTCCTTCTAAAATATATTTTCAGAAGGCAAACAAAATCTGTAAACAAAATCAAGTCTGTAAAAAAATCCTTATTTATTTATGTATTAGGAAATTGTTCTAAAATGATCGGACGTACAGGAAGTTAGGCAATTTTAAGTGTAACTTTCTCTTTGCCTAGCCTTATCCCATTTCAATTGGGGTCGGCTCTCCTCGTCATTCTTCACCAGACAGTTCTGTTTTGGGTCATCAAGACATTAATTTGGGCTTCCTTTAGGTCGTTATTGATGACGGACATCCAAGTTAGGTAGTAATTTTCTTTACTATGATGAATGATTTTACTTCTATTCAGAATTTCAAGCGGCGCTCTGGCGTAAAGTCAACACTGCATTTCTATAAAATAAATATCAAACACGAATTTATCTCAACTTTTATTGTTACGAGACGAGTTGAAGCCATGTCTAACTAGACGTGGCTGTATCGATTGCCGTTTATTATCAGTAAATGTCCAATATGTACATAGGTTGAATAGCAAACCTTATGTTCGACATATTCGCACTACACATGTTCAGCTTTGAGAGTGTAATTAATTTTGTGAAATCGCTTGGTACATGAGGGAGTCTTTAAAATATATTTTGTTTAAATGGATCAACTGACAACAAATTACTGTTTAAAAGAGTATTAACCTACTTTCCTTTGAATATGAACTTTAATGCATGAAACATCAACTTGTAAAATGATTTACAATGCTTAACACGGTGTTTTGTAAGGCTGTGGGGTGACGCCCTTTGGGATTTCACATTTATATCGAATATACTGTAACATTATCCATCTGATAATACACTGATAGGTATTTTAAATTGGAACGGACAGGACCTATCCAAAACTTGTTAAGAATGGATTGCCATCCAATAATTTTACTATCGAATCTGACGCCATCTTGTTTTCGTTGAACGTGACTATTTGTCATAATATGATATTGTTGCGAATTGTTCTTCCTTTTACGAAAGCAATAAAAGTGCTAAATCTATAAAGACTTTCTATTTGTAGGACTTATATCCTGTCACGTCCAACTCAGTGCGTATAGGAAGTAACGTACCTAGATTTCGACTCGGGCCTAAGGCTATGTATAATTTGGGTGACAAGTTGTGCCGTTAGAGTATCATGGATTAACGCAGACGAAACTAGAGAGAAAAGAACTTTCGATTGGTGATAGTGTGATAGTTAAGTAGAACTGTGGGCAGAGTTCCAGATATTTTATTTATGGCTAATGGAAATTATATAATTGTTTATCGTACAAACAGAAGGTTATCTAAAACGTAAAAGTCTTCATCGGAGTAATGGATGTATAATATGTAGTAAATATAATATATAGTAGGTATATCATCAACAACCCATAATGTCTCACTGCTGGACTCGGGTCTCCTCTCAGAAGAGGGTTAAGGCCATACGTCCCAACGCTGGCCGAGTTCAGGTTGGGGACTGGCAAGACAACGTTGTGGGTGCCGTCGGTTGTTTTCAAACCGCCCAAAGGCCTCCAACTAAGCTTCACAACTGTTATCCTATGATAACAATCGAGACCAACTGATTAACGTGACCTCCGAATCACTGAGACGCCCATGGTATCATGCCACCAGCGGTTCTCCATCAAGGTACCGACCGCGCCGTCTATGCTTACCCTCGGTGATAGTTTCTAAGCTCCGAGTGCAATTGAGTATATTTATTACTTTAAAGTTTTTGGCCTCCTGTATTTTGTTAACCACTTTCTGTAGTAGGTTTAAGAATACCAGTTTGTTCTAATATTACATGTTTCATGTTAGGCATTGTATCATGATTCCGTAGATATCAGGTATTACATAACAACGAGAAAACTTTGCCTCACAGGTTATCTACAAAGTCATACTATGCAAATAGTCAATTCAACCTGGTTGAAGTCAAGTAATTCAAAGGTACTTGTTACGTGATCACTTTAATTTAAATGTTAATAAGTATAATTAGGTAGAACCTGTACGAATACTCTGGTCTATAATAAAAACAAATGTCCACTTGAAAAATTGATAACGTTATCAAAAGCGGTTTGTAGATAAAGCTTGTTTTGTGGGTACTGTACACAAGAGCTCTATCACACATTTTCCATCTTAAAAGAACTGGTACTTAATTCTGTTTTACCATCATTATTAATAAATTAATTTAATTAATTAATTATATTTTATCACTGAATAAATAGTAACTTATAATATAATCTAATTTTTCGTTACAGTTCCATTAAAATCGATTGCAAGAATCTGTATGAATTTACGTCAAAAACCTTGCCAATACAGAACTAATGATATTTATAACTATAATTAGCATTATTGTTATGTTAATTAATGATGGCGACTGTTTTGTATATACATTGTTATTGTCGCTAAAGCATTCAATGAACGTCAGTTTATAATTGACGCACATTTTGATCACCTGCAAGTGCATGTGCATTATAGAAAGAGCATATATGCATAACAGGATAGCTGGCAAAACTAGGAATTTTCCTATAATTCCGTATGTGGTTTTATCACTACAGGCACATGCTATATGTGTATATTGTGTTCGAACATATTATGTGTATGTATATAACATGGTTGATAACGACTGTAAAGTCCACGTGAGCTCTGCTAAATTCGTCACAAAAACAATACACTATAGATTCCAATGTAAAATGCTTCTTTTCTATTGTAGAAGATAATTTAATCAAACAATAAAAATGGTAACTGAACAGAAATCTTATATTTAAATTCTCGTGTCGCGGTGTTTGTAGTTAAACTCCTCCGAAACGGCTTGACCGATTCTTATGAAATTTTGTGTACATATTGGGTATGTCTGAGAATCGGACAACATCTATTTTTCATTCCCCTAAATGATAAGGGTGACCCATCCTTAAATATTTTTTTATGGCAAAATAACGTTTGCCCGGTCAGCTAGTATTTATACATAAATCTATGTAAATAAAAAGAAAACATCGAAATGCATGTTCACGCATAACTTTTGATCGACTGCACTAAATTGGATTATTCGTTTATTAATGTGTTTGTTAAAGTCAGGACAAGGTTGGTATAAAAATATAAAAAAATAAAACCAAAAATTTCATATTTTCTTAGTACGCGACTGTACACTACCAGTGGGAAACTGAAGCATAAATAATAAATTATGTTTTTTTGGAAATCTAAAATATGTTTGCGAAAAATATAAGGTGGTACGAAGTTCGCCGGGTCGCTGGTTTTGTTTTATCTTTATTTAAGGAGCTTAGCCACAATGGGATATTATACCTGTTTTTGAAAAGTGTCTTAATTAGATTCTGTAGTGCTATTAAACCACAGAAAAAAAAACAAAAATTTCATTTAATCGATAAGTGCCATAAAAATGCATTAAAATTTAACATTTTCAAATTTCGCGCGTAATTTGTTAAAAACGCTGGACGCAGTGGACGCCATATTGCTTTGTGGTAATGACGTCAGTTCGCTTTGTAAAATGTGGATGACATGAATACTCATATAATTTCAGCAAAGAACCTAAAGCATATGCAGATCAATTGACACTTTAGCGTACTTATAAAGCGATGTGACGTAATAACATGGCATCTACTGTTTTATGGTGTTAAAGAACAGATTGAAAAAACTGTAAACTTGGAAATGAATTACAAAAAATGTTTTATTATTTTAAAGTAAACAAAAACTAACATTTTCTGACTGGTTTTTGCCTAAGGTATCTCAATAATATATATTTAGATATTTTCTCGTATACAGTAAAGTGCCCTATTATGACTATGTCGCTCCCATGAATTAATTTCAATAAATGTCTAGAGCTTGATGTTTGTATGATCTACAAATATTTGTTTCGGAGTTTGGGTGTGTTCTATCTATAATATGTATGTATTTACAAAAAAAAAAGTATATATGTATTTGTATCAGTTGTCTAGTACCCCATAACACAAGCTCTGCTTATCTTGGGACTAGATGGCGTTGTGTGTTTAGATGTCCAAAATATTTATTTATTTTTATTTTAGAGTTCAAAATTAACCATAATATTCTCAAATCCATCTGAAACGTAATTATTTTTATTTTGTATCCTGATTAAGTCCGTGTATTGCGTTATTAAGATAAATACATTGTTTTCCGTAATTCAATATTTATAAATGTATTTATTAATGTTTTTCCTCATTCTTATAGATGTTGCAGTTTTCAATGCTCACGTGTAAATATCAAGAAATATTCTTTTTTAATAGCCAGAAAGATAAATTGGGTATGGAAAAATAAACTTTATATTTTTCTAGCAAAAGTCGAAATGAGTCTTATTTTGTCTACCCATAGAGCAACAAAAAGTACAAAAGACGTAAGCATTAGTCATTTACTCTGTTATGAAAATCCTATTTCTGTAATTTATTGTTCAGTTGTCGTATTATATTCTAGACTAACTTCTGTTCTGTATTAAATACTAAGTAACTACATGGGACAATTGCATTTTGCGATTTTAATTGACTGTTAACTAACGCTCAATTACCTACAAGTCTATTTAGTAAATGACTTTAAATGGTTCTTAAGCACCTACCATAAAAGTTAAAAGTTTAGTAAAAATATATCATTGGTCAGCATCTAATTTCATTTGGAAAAATATACTGAATAATATAAATTTTAATATCGTGCACTGATTTTTTCAAATAATATTTCAAATTATAAATATATTATTTTAAAATTATAAGTTGCTTTAACGGAGAGTATCTCAATCTGTTATAATAAATCAAAATCTCTGTCACAAGCAAGTGGAAAATTATAAAATGCTTTATCTCAAAACTAGCTTTCAGAGTAACATCTACAAAAATTCATGCTAAAAAACCTATACCAGTTTTTGAATATTTTTAATTAATATATTATCAATTGATTAAATTATTCTAGATACCGAATCTGCCTCCCTAGCTCATTTGGCATTCTACAATCGTAAACGGTAATAGAAAACTAACAAATGACTGACTGCCTCGATGGTGCAGTGATATCGTACACGACTGCTGTGCTTGAGGTCTCGGGTTCGAATCCCGGTTCGTACCAAATGTTTGTGTAATCTGCAAATATTTGTTTCGGAGTTTGGGTGTTTTCTATGTATAAATGTATGTATTTACAAAAAAAAGTATAAATGTATTTATATCAGTTATCTGTAAAAAATGTATAAAATAATAATCAAAATTAGTAATGGTATGGGAATTACGCCTCTCAACGCTAAGTCACGAAGTCAAAACAAAAATATTAGCAAAAATACAAAATAATAGAGACGTCAATTGTAAAAATAAGTAGAGGCTTTTCTTTTGAATGTCTGATTATAAATAACCTCGTACAGCTCACATACGACAGTTATTGTTTAGTATTTTTATCATTTACTAGCTGAATCTCGCTTTGTTACCCGCGGTTATTGTCGTACCGCGAGTAACGACGCGGGACAAAGTTAGTCTGAAAAAAAATAGCCTAAGTTACTCCCTGGATCATCAGCTTCCTGCCAGTGAAAGTCCTGTCGAAATCCGTCCAGCCGTTCCAGAGATTACCCGGAACAAACGGACAGACAGACAGCCAAAAACATTTTTAACCACATTTTTGGTGTATGTATCGTGTATACATACATATGCATTTATTAAAAAACTGTTATTTTAATTTTAGAAACAGACACTCCAAATTTTATTTATTTGTATAGATAAATTGTTTATGAACAGTTGGCCACGTTCTTAAGTTCTTCTATGTCTGCTTTCTCGTTTTCCTTTCTTTAGTTAGCCATTCGTTTTCAAATGCATTCCATTTTAATGGCCCAGGTTTAAGTCTCAGGCTAACTTGTTTAGGTACATACACACAATATTGTTCGTATGTTATTATTTACAGTGATCTCTATCAGTTTTCGCCACTAAACTGTTTTGAAAGTCAGCTTTTATGTACCTATAGATGTGTAAACGAGTATGTAGATGTAGAAATAACCTCAAGAGCATTATTGATAAGAATTAATTGAACCAAAGCCAGAATAGGAAACTCATAGCTTTAATTATTTTAAAAAGGAAAAGTATTAAACTTTTGCTTTGATGTAACTTAGTTGCCAGTGGGCAACATGTGTAGGTATAAAACTACATGTGACCGGTTGATGATAATGTGAAACTGTAACAAATAAACAAACCTACTTTTATTAGATCAGTTAGTATTTTAATTACGATTCAACGTAAACTGACACTTTCGAAAGTCGTTTCTAAAACTGTTTTTTTTTTAATTATGTACCTAAGCCTGTAAATACTTAATACTCTTATGCTTATAATAAAATGCTAACGTAAATGGCTAAGACAATTAGATGAATTGTATCCGAGAGGATTGGCGCTGATAGTTCAAATTCAGGCATTGCCTAGTTCGGTTACATATGTTAACATCACTAATTTGTTATAAAAATTGGTAGTCTACTTATAATTTGCAAGTCTGACAGGACGGAGGACGTACAGAAATAAGGCGTGAATGAAAGTTATACGTGTAGATTCCACACTTAAGCAAGTTTAGCATTTATTGTCGCACAAAAATGCACCCTTTACCATTACCTTTAATTTAATAAATTACATGCGTTCAAGGTCACAAAGATCACTAAAAGGATAATAATAAGTTTATTAATACAAAAAATTTATCGGTCAATTTTTAAGGATAAAGTTTCATTATTAAATTACGTTACCGTACCCACTTACAAAGTTCCGTGTTTGGCATAGACGAAAATATTAGTATTCAATTGTAACTCATAATTGCAAAACGTTTTAACTTAGATAATTTGTATAAATGCTCGGAGTTGTGTAGTGAAAGTATAAGTGCGCTGGTTAAAATTTTAAAACTACTTTATTAGAGTGTTCATCAATCAGAAGCTAACATAAATTAATATTATATTATGGATTTACTTAAATGTACATTTATCTATTTATATAAAAATTAATCGCCGAAATCTATGTACGCGCATAACTTCCGATCGGCTGCACCAAATTAAATAATTCTTTTTTTATGTGTTCGTTATTGTTAGGACAAGGTTTGTGTGCCAGAAAAATTTAAAGATAACGGGAAATGATTTTTTTTTTGGTCGCGACTGTACACTGCCTGTGGGAAGCTGAGACAGATATGTAAATATGGCGATACGAAGTTCGCCAGGTCGGCTAGTATAATATTTAAAATACTACTGGATAATATTTTAGAAGCGCGAATGGTTATTCATAATACAAACATTGATTTTTATATTTTATTTAATTTCTTTCTTTTATTTGTACAAAATATTATAAGTAAAATTCCTACAATTATATTTTACTTAAATTTCAAGGCCGCCAAAAAATACGAACAATATTTAAATTAATAATTCCAGTAGTCATGAATAAATTATTGCAGCTATAAGAAAGCATAAGGTGACGTAAAATTAAACAGAAAAAATTAAGTGATCTCGCATACCGGATTCCAACAAATAATATTGCATGTAAATAACTCGAAGGTATTTACTCGCATATAAAAAACTCGGGGTAGATTCTCGAAAATTAAAAGCAATAGGTATACCTGGCCATTGCGTAAACTCTTTTCAAGGTTCACATTATACACACATCAGTAACGAATATATATACTTAATTATTATTTTAACGATATAATATCATAGGTATTATTTTTGATATTGTAATTTATTTTTAAAAATATTGGAGATTTTGTGACAGCTATCGACATTAGGTTAAAATTAGCATCAAATACGTGTGTCCGCGGTCATTTAAAGCTGTGAAGAACTAACTGCAAAATTAAAGTTAAAAGGATATGTTACCATTTTTTTTATATTAACACTGCATTACTTTAACATTTGGTGATTTCATATTACCAGTGAAGGAAAATCTTAAAACTGTTAATTTGTTATCATATCTCATAAAATCAGTATTGCTGTTACATATGCAATGTGCCTAATTATATGAAAAATATTCATCAGGAAAACTGTATATAGAAAATAATTTTAGAAGTACAAAATCAACTTTTTTGGAAAAATGTTTAAGAAACAATAGTACTTGAGATGACCAAACTATTCACATTCAAGTGTTTTAGACGTCTTTTTGTGCTTGATATTTATTTCAGTTTTTTCCGATAAGCCTTGAACGTGAACCCACGACTACATCTATTATTATAACTTGTTTGTAATGTTAATTTAAAAGTAAAAGACGTATTTAGCAGCTTCATGTCATTGAAATAAAGAACTTGTTGCGTACCATGGTCACCGTCTTCAGTAATATTCCATTCAGCGAATAGATTTGATTACAGGTCTGCTCAACAAACCAGACTAATTTCTTAATGCTAGGATTCGATTTATGTTTACATTTGATCATAATTCCGTGCATCGCAGTTAACTGTCATTGCTACCGATTTGGGGACGTCGCCATTTTGGCTTTGGCTATGTCTTATTCAATCGCCTAAAACTTAATTCTCTCTAGTTCTGTTTATTCTTCTTCCACTGTCGAAGCTGTAAAAGTGTTTGTAATAGCCACTGTATAATATTCACATAAAAATGTGTCTTCAAAAACTACTTAGCGAAATTCTTAACTAACATGTCAATCGCGTCGATTCTGTTTTTGCAATCGCTAACGCCTCTATTATTTTTAACCGACTTCAAAAAAAGGAGGAGGTTTCTCAATTCGACCGTATATATATATATTTTTTAAGTTCTCGGCCTTCGGCATTTATAATAAGTCATTACGACTATTAGCAACAACATCGATAACACATAAATTAATAATATTATATACCTATACACTTATACAGTGTTAATTTTTATACATATATAAGGTCTAAGTTACCTTGACTTTTCTGGTGAGCCAGAATATCTGAATTAAAAAAAATGGAAATGAATTGAATGTCAGGCAAAATTTCAAGGAAGTAGAGCCATGCTGAATTCAGCACGAACGGGCCGGCTCGACCGGGGCAGTACTACCCTCGCACAGAAAATCAACGTAAAATGACAGCGATTATGCTGTCGTGTTTCGTTGGTGAGTGCGAGACCGGAGGCTCAATGATGCAGAAGCATCACTAGCCCGCCATGGTGTGGGTCACCATGCTGCATTGTTGCATTGTCTGCATTCGCAGTATGGTGACCACCACTCTTGGATTCTGCTCATGCTTTCCATCAGGCAGAGTAGAGTCATTTTGGTAGGGGGACATAAAAAAAAAAGAATTCACTTTCTTTTGTTTATTATTCAAAACATTATCTACATACATACAAAGGCATATTCTCTCGCTTAAAATTTAAATTTAAAAGGGTTTTTAGACGAGAGGGAGTTGGTCTTTAATAACATATTTTTGAACAAAATTAAATTTACACAGTTTAGCACAAATATAAATGAAACACAAAACAACAAAGTGCAGGTAAGCGCATAGTCAACGCAGCAGCACCCACCCACATACTTAAGCTATGTTTATTTATTTATTTATTTATTTACTAGGCTCACCAACAATTGTATACACTGTATAAAGGTTATTTTTTTTTTTTACAATAAATATAGTAGTAGGCATAGTGTTACAATTACTTATAGGTAAGCACCACGTGCACAATAAACAACAATATAATCATAATATTATGCAAAAACACAAGATAAGTTCTATCAAAAACAGATGGCACTTAAATAAAGTACCTCCTATAAGGCATTCAGTATGCTTTTGCGGAATTTGTTAAGCGAGTCAGTGTGTATATCGACAAGGGCGCCGCAACTATTGAGCAGTTTGCAAAGTCGTGGGATGGTGGAGTTTGTACCGAGAATGCTTCTGCGAAGTGGGGGATGCAGGGGGGTGATAGGAAAACGAGGATACCTAGCTGGCGCCTGGAATTTTATTTTGCCTAAAAGTTGTGGACAATCTACCTTGTGCCTCAGAAGCTTGTATAGAAATATGGAGTCTATAACATTCCTTCATTTTTCAAGTGTGACTAGCTTAAAGTATGTCAATCTCGCTTCATACGATTTTATCCTTTTAGCTACACCAGAGGCATACGCTAGGTGCCAGAGGAACCTCTTCTGTATACGCTCCAGTCTTAATTTGTGTGTCGCATAATGTGGTCTCCATACAGGA
Source organism: Spilosoma lubricipeda (assembly GCA_905220595.1). Lineage (NCBI taxonomy): Eukaryota > Metazoa > Arthropoda > Insecta > Lepidoptera > Erebidae > Spilosoma > Spilosoma lubricipeda. Next base: position 12,627,328 of record HG992282.1, on the reverse strand, counting down.
CTGCAGTACTCCAGTATGCCACGAACGAGGCAGTTATACAAAAGAATTTTAGTATTATTACTTCGAAATTTAACTGCATTTCTTAAAAGGAATCCCAGCATTCTAGATGATTTTTTTACAATACTTTCTACGTGTGGTACAAATGTGAGCTTACAATCAAAAATAATCAAAAATAACACCTAAGTCTCTAATTTCGTTCACGCATTGTATGATATTTTGGCCGATATAATAAACTGATTGCAGAGGGTTCATTTTTTTAGCAGAGGGTTTATGTTGTTCATTAGAGATTTCCGAATTATTTTTACACAGTTGTCGTTTGGGATGTATTTTTCTGGTATATTATTTGGTATATCAGGTAAAATATAAGGCCATGTTCTGGTGCCATATAAGTTATTTGATTTCGGCAAGGTATATTTTGTACATTAGGTGGCTGTCTCAAGTTAATTTACGTGTTCGTATACAGAGCTGATCTATATTTGCAATTTCTTCCTCCATTATAGACATTTTAATTTTCCATTGTATTGGTAATACATTACAGTGTTAGAACAATTGCATATAGTCATCTTGAAAATTAAAAGTTATTTTTTTATGTTTTGTGGCACAATAGCTTTTAATACTCTTAATTGTAAATTAAATATATTTTCGATAGAAGTTTTGTAAGTGCGACCGTAACTACACATTCCGTAAATAATAACCGAGTCTGCCTGGTACCAGATATAAGAGACGCAAGGTTTCATATGGCATTTTGTATCTCAGTATATACAGTTTACTTAGTATAGCTCGTAATTTTTTACATACGTGGTCTATATGTGCACCCTAGTTAAATCAGTTGTCTATTATAAGTCCTACATACATATATGCTACTGAACGGTTACTAATGTAATACATGTTCTGTCACGCCTACACATAAATTTGTTACGCAGACATACATGATCGTGAGCTAGATAGAATATTAGACGTGTGGCAACTGTTTTTATGTGAAGATTGTATGCATATCAGTTTTGTTTTTCTACCTACCTACCTACTTATATTTTTTAATAATCTCAGTAATTAATTTTAATTAGACTAGTGTTGGCCATTAATTTGTTTAGTGGTTACCAGGAAAACTGATAAAACATGACTCACGGTAGTGTCCCAGTCAAGTCCGTCAAAATGTAACTAAGATAACTTACAAAATTTAATTGTATAGTATTATACTCGTCTGTGTGCTTTATTTGTATGTTCGTATAGATACATAATTAAATATAACTAAATGTTAAACCTACGGTTACTTACTGGTACTTACTGGAACTTGCTACAAAATATCTCTAAATTTTATTTTCCCGAATTTTGGGTTTAAATTTGGAAACTGTTATTAATTATATTATTGTTATTTATCTACTGTATTATTTTGCTAAACATTTTACACGATCTAATGTTAAAGCGTGCGCTAATACACATAATGCGCAGAGTACTCGAAGACTGGAACGGTGGCATTCGAATTGGAGGTCAACTTATAAACAATTTACGTTTCGCCGATGATACGACCATAATAGGTGCCAACGAACGTGAGCTGGCTCTCTTACTGCGCAAGGTTCAGGATGTAAGCGTGGAATATGGACTCCGTATAAACCGCGACAAAACCAAGCTAATGTTTGTGGACCGAGCTAACAGGCTGTCAAGAACTTTCGAGCTGAGCGATTTAGACACAGTAACTAGTTTTGTCTATCTAGGATCACTTATACGCAATGATGGGGACTGCGAGGCGGAAGTGATCAGGCGCGGACAGATGGCAAAAGCTGCTGTGAAAAGCTTGGAGAGGATCTGGAAGAACAGAGGAATTACAAAATCCACGAAAGTGCGATTGATGCGTGCCCTGGTCTTCTCCATTTTCTTGTACGCTTCAGAGACCTGGACGATGAAAGCACGCGTCCGTACCAGGATAGATGCATTTGAAATGTGGTGCTGGCGCAGAATGTTGCGCATACCCTGGACTGCACACAGAACTAATGCATCTATCTTGAAAGAGTTGGGTATCAAGACACGTCTCTCCTCAATCTGCATGGAACGCCTCCTAAAATACTTCGGACACGTGGCGAGGAGAAGCCCGGATAATTTTGAGAAGCTTCTGGTCGTGGGACACGTTGAAGGCAAAAGGAGCAGGGGCAGGTCACCATCCCGATGGATGGATATGGTTGAAGAAACCACCAAAAGCAACGTGCAGGCGTCCATCCGCCTCGCTGAACATAGAACGGCCTGGAGATCACTGGTGAATTGTGTGGTCCTGAAAGGTCACGACCCTCAGTCATGAGGAAACGACGAAGAAGAAGAATGTTAAAGATTTGTCATATCATCCTTTGAAAATGCCGTGTGTCGAAATTGGTTATGTTTAGAAAAATAAATTTTGTGGAGCAGTTCAAGTGGTTTAATACAATTGAAGTGCAATTGCATGGGAGAACAATACATAGTAATTAAACTTACTACTTTTGGAGTAGAAAAACGTTGCGAAACTTTATTTTTTTTTTGTGTTGTATTTTTGGTTTTATACAGATTGCCTAAACTTTCAGAGTTTAAGTGTAATGTTCTTCTTCACGCAAACGCATTTAACTTATGTGTAGGAAGTAAGCAAAGAGTATAAATGACAAATAACATTTCAAATATTAATTGATATCGCTTTAAAATATACAGAAATATGCTTTAGTGTATTCACTAAAATAATTATATGTTACTTTTTATAAATAGGCACTACTTAATGTTCACCACGACTTATACCTACTTTTAAAATAAACGACTGATAACTACATATATATTATTTAAAATCACAATTGGATTGGGTGTTGCTGTGAGAAAACGTGTTTCGTAAACTATATTGTCTACTGCGTATCAATATTGCCGTCTTATTTTAAATTACGTATTCCTTACTCACGCTACGTTAGGACGAAAATTTATTACAAAGTACCGGACGCGTATAAAACTGTCTATCCTTATGCAAAATGTCATTGTTCATACTAACTTAGCATTAAGATGCTAGTCTTTTCGACTTTGACTATTTACCGCTGCACGCTTGTGAGCTTTTGTTATTCCGCTTTTTATAAATTTAACGTCTCATAAAAACATCAACCTGTGTATAAAAAAATAACCATTTATAGTTTTTAATATATTTTACTTTAGGTTAATTCTAGAATATTTATAGGATATTTACTTAAATTCAACATTGTTAGTTTTATACGTTGAACAGTAATGCTATGGGTAAGATAACATTATGCTCCTACAGGAAGTGAATCACAGTTATATACGTTATTATCGTGTTAGTGGAATGTGTTATAAAATAATTGGAGTGGCATAACAACGTGTAGTGTTTAAGCAGTATTAGAGGTAATCGGGTGTATTGAAAATAAAATGGCAGGACTTAATACAGTGTATGTTTTGATGTGTGTTGTTATATTATTCGCATTGATGGATTTTTGTGAACCGCAGAGTAAAGATGACCCGCATGCATGTCCTGTCCCAAGAGCGTAAGAACGTTTTTTTTCTTGTTATTCTGGCTTTGAAAGTATGCGAGTTTTTCATGATTGTGCTTAAACAAATTTACATTTACACACACAATTATGAATAATTATTTTGTTTATACAATTAGACTTATATAGAGGAAATACATAATCCTAGACAAAGATTGGGTTAGAATTGAGTAACGTTTTCAGATCAAATATATTTTATGAAAACATAATCAGATTTATTCTTTAAAGAGTATGAAATATAATTCATATCATATAATTAATATTCTGTACTTACACAATCTATTTATTAAAATGTCTGCTGTATTTAATCAATTTGATCATTTTAATGAACGGTTTGAAAATCTTTATCATAAAGCTTTGAAAGTCACCTTACTGTCGCTCTCTAGTAAATTCTCATTGTGATCAAATGTGATAAATTAAATCATACTTTTTTAAAGTTCCAAAGCCTTGTTATATGTATATTCCTTTGATTGTATTAGGTTAAGCACGATTTCGTGTATTATATTTCCATTCATTCTAAACTTAAGCAGTCTTACGGACATAACAGTGCTTACAGATCCAACGCATACAACTCAAGAAACTTTGATTTGATTTTTTGTTTGTATTTAAATAAATAATAAATAAATAAATATTTCGGACATCTATTACACAACGCCATCTAGTCCCAAGCTAAGCAGAGCTTGTGTTATGGGTACTAGACAACTGATACAAATACATATATTTTTTTTTTTTGTAAATACATACATATTATACATAGAAAACACCCAAACTCCGAAACAAGTATTTGTAGATCATACAAACATTTGGTCCGACCCGGGAATCGAACCCGAGACCTCACGATCAGCAGTCGCACACGCCAACCGCGAGACCAACGAGGCAGTCAGTTTGCCTGAAACCAGCACCTACAACCCACACTTGTTTTGTTTGTTTTGTATAACACATTAATTGAGGAATGTTACATTACGACACTTTACTGTGGAGTAGGTAGTGATAACAAACGAACATGAAACAGCAGTTAAATGCTCGTACATTTAAACAATATTATTCAGAGATGTTTATTTTTTACATGTAACTTTAACTTTATGTAGTAATAAGAATACGTGGAAAACAAATTAAGTAAGTATTTCTTCATGTTAAGAAAATTTGTATTTTAACTTAACAGGAAGAAACACAAAGGTGATCTTTATTTTTCCATTGAAATAAATGTTAAAATACATGAACTAGTACACACAAGAAAGAGTGTCATAAAACAAATGCGCGTTTGAGTAATTTTTAATAACAAATGGCTGTGACATAGCCCTTCGCTTTCTAATAAAATCTACTTATACTCTATAAACTGACATTATAAGATATCATAGTGTACTTAACATAACTTTACACATATCTATATTAACACATAAATACATACATTCTTTCTACAGCGGACCAATCCGAGACTTAGATCAGTCATTGTTAGGTCATGAAAGGTAAGAAACATTCAACACCCTACTTCTAACATTACGAGTTTCAAGTCATATAATTCCTTTAAACTATAGCACGTACCTTTTGTGTCAAAGAACTTTATATACAAACCGACTGATGAAGATTGATTACCATAGCTTACAGACGCTTAATATGAGGTTAGGTCGTGCATTTTTAAGTGGCATAGCAAAACAAGGTGTATGTCAAAACGAATATTATATTATACAGATGTTTTTATAATAAATTGTTGTTAATATTCAAACCGAACTCTTTATTAAATATCATATTACTTATAATTTATTCCACTTTTATGGGTAATCACATATCTATAGAAATAAATAAAATTGGATGGTCTGTTTGTAGTAATAAAATAACCGTTTTTTACTAAATGCATAAGATGTATACACGGTACATAGATATATCAAAAATGTATTTTTTAACGTTTGTCTATCTATCAGTCTGTCTGTCTGTTAGTTCCGGCTAATCTCTGGAACGACTGGATCGATTTTGGCAGGACTTTTTATAGGTTTACCTACAGTTTTTACACATTACATGCATAATACATAGAATATACATAGGTGTACAACATCAATCGGCAACCACCACATTCATGGAAAACATTCGGATTCTAGTTTATACAAATATAAGACAATAGGTATTTTGATACAAAATTTAACTGACACAGTTTAAATGAACCTGTTGCTAACTGTAGTTAGTTCTGGTATGAACTTGGTGCTTAAATTCATAAAGGCTGGTGCCAAACATATCAATTTGTTTATCGAACTTATTATATAGTCTACTTAGTCTTGGTATTGGAGAGTTGAAACGGAGGACTCTTTTACGTGACGGTGGGTAAAGTAGTTTGACCGGGTTTCGGGGGTATTCACCAGATAATAATTGAAGGCAGTCGACAAAGTTATTTACTAGTTTATACAGAAAAATTAGGACCAGTGATTCTCTTCGTGTTTCGAGCGATATTATCTAAAAAGTTTGTAATCGTTCAGTGTAACTTCGGGTCTTTTTTGCGATACCAATGGAATAAGCCAGGTGACTCAGAAACCTTTTCTGAAGCGTTCTATTCTGAGAGTATGTGTAGCGTAGTGTGGACGCCAAACAACCGAGTAGTTCAAGAATGCTTCGAACAAAAGAGTTGTATAATAATGTCTTAGTTCTAGGGTTGTGGAAGGATTTAGTGTTGCGAATTACAAATCCAAGCGCCTTTGAAGCTTTTTTAATAACTGCATCAATGTGAGGTCTGAACGTTAGTTTTCTATCTAGAATAACTCCCAAATCCTTTATATTATCATTTCTGCTCAAACAACAACCATTCATGTGATAAGTTTTATCTATCCATTGTAGTTTTCGGGTGAAAGTAATTTGGCTGCATTTATTAGTGTCTCAAGAAGCGATGCAAAGCCAAAGGAAGGTTATGATTATGTATGTATATATGTAGGTATGTATGTATGTATGTATGTTCATTTGTTCCCTTTTACTTTTTTTGTTATATGTACCGATACAAACATATGCATTTAGTAAGAAGAGGTTATTTTAATAATACAAGCAAACAATCCAACTTTATTTATTTGTATACATGTATAGATAAATCCTCTCTTTGATGTCTCTCTGTCTCTATCTCTCTTTCTAGCTGGAACCCAACTTCTATGCCACAAACACAGTTAGTTGTTTCTAGAAAGTGTCTTAAAGCTAAGGTATCTCATGTAGTAAAAACCAAATAACTTTATTTCCATACAATCATGACTTTTAGCTCACATGTAAAGAGAAGGTAGTCCAAAACAGGTGGGTTCATTTATTGTTTGAATGTATTTTGGAAACGTGCAACAACTGAGCACAAATAATTTAACATTAAATTCATAGAACCTACCTATTTTTGGCTAAATTCATTGGTACATGTTTACATGCAATTTATACAAGTTTCTAATACTTATACTTGACGCATTAAATACAGATGATGTTGGTGTTTCAAAAAATATAATTTAAAGAAAATTTACTTTCACTCAACCACAAATATAATCCAGAAAATACAGCATAAACACAACACAAGTACTTAGTTACACTAGCTTTGTACAAAAACTGATATGCTATGCTTCAACTTAATATCCAATGTCATTGTCGTATTTATAACATTAGTTAGATCTATTAATAAAATATGGTATGATTTTTTTTTAGATCTAGAAGGGGACGCAAACAGGGACGTAAGCAGGTACGTCAAAAAAGCTATTTGGTTAAGATAAGTAATAAAAGTATTGACTAAAATCGAATGTATATTTGACATTCATGATATCACACAAAAGTGGATAAGCTTAAGAACAGTATAAAAGACAACTCTACTCTAATATCACTAACGTAGTTTGAACAGGCCTTCTTCGAAATAATTGAATTATTCAAGGTACTATTTCATTTTTAATCGACTTCAAATAAGGAGAAAGTTCTCAATTCGACTCAATTTTTTGTGTTGTATTACTCCAGAACTTTCGACTGGATATACCGATTTTAATGATTCTTTCTGTATTTGAAAGCTGGTGCTTCCCGTGTGGTCCCATGTCAATTTGGCCCAGTTCTTGAAGTCGTTTTCTTTGTTAATATTTTTATTTAAATAATTATTGATTTTGCCTGAGTCTTGATTATTAAAGAGCAAATACCAAATTACTTTTTCTAAGATTTGTGTCAGTTTGACAAGATGATAGCTGATACTGCTTCAGTCTTAATATGTAGAAATGTTGTAGGTTATAAGCTTACATAATTAGATAAGACTGATTGATAATGGAATAAATATTCATAAACTTACAAACTCTTATTGTACAATACAATATTTTTTTTACATGAATACGGCGAAGCCAAAAGGAAAGGTATAAGTGTTGGCAGTCTACGTGTGTTTGTATGTTGCACCGTAGCGCCTAAACTACTGAACCGATTGTAATGAATGAGGTGTCAGTAGATTTGTAATAATAGCCCAGTTGACATCAACCATATAATTTTTATCAAAATATTTTACGTATTATACTTCATTAGATGTAGCGTATTTCAAATAAAAACATTTGAAGTGCACGATGTAAATAAGAAAACCTGTTATATTTGATATTTCAGACGACAACGACAACACAACCACCAATAATATATGCCTGCTGCAAGGACTACAGCTTCGACGATAAATCTCAAAAGTGCGTGCCGAACTGTGACTTTGAATGCATCCACGGCACATGCGTGTCACCAAATAAATGTGACTGTAAATCTGGCTATAAACATACTACCTATAGTAGTCATATTTGCGAACCTATATGTGACAAAGAGTGCAATCACGGAACATGTTCAGCACCTAATCATTGTACATGTGACCCCAGATACAAAAACGATCCAAAAGACATTTATAATTGCATACCGATTTGCGATCCTGAATGCATTAACGGTAAATGTATTTCACCAAATATATGTAAATGCTCTACTGGTTATGAATTTGCGGTTAATAGCAACAACACCTGTAAGCCTCAATGTGACAGAATGTGCCAGAATGGAAAATGTACAGGATCAAACAAATGTACATGTGATCCTGGATATAAAGAAGATCCAAACGACATATTTAACTGTTTGCCGGTTTGCAGCCCTGATTGTATTAACGGCAAATGTATTTTGCCTGGTAAGTGTGAATGTTCTGATGGTTACAACTTCACTGCAAACAGCAAGAATATCTGCGAGCCTAAATGTGATAAAGTATGTCGAAATGGAAAATGTTTAGAACCAAACAGATGTACGTGTGATTATGGCTATGAAAAAGATTCCGAGGATAAATTTAAATGTAATCCAGTCTGTTTTCCAGAATGTGTAAATAGTAAGTGCACTGCGCCTTACTATTGCACATGCGACAATGGGTACCAGAAGCAAAAAATGAACTCAACAGTATGTTATAAACCTTGTGAAACTCCATGTCATAACGGTTCGTGTAATTTGAATGGAGAGTGTTCATGTTCTAAAGGATATAAATATATTCTAGGCGCTTGTATTCCATCGTAAGTAAACACATATTTCCTTTAGTAAAACTTCTAGATCTTAAGATTAGAATTTAAGTCAATGCTATCGGAACATATATGTAAATAACTGTTATAGGGATAATTTACAAGATCATGCAACTTGGGCAGAATACATCTGTTGTATGTTTAATGTAACCATTTTTGTAAAATGTTCAACTTAAAAAGTTACGTTACTAAAAATAAACAAAAGAATGTAAATACTCTCATACCAAAGAGAGTAAAGTACATTCTCTGGACTAACAACAGTATTTTTATAAAAATCTTTATTGTTTATTTATTGAATCGAACACAATTTCTAATTATAAGATACTATCAAGATTTTAAACATTACGATTATTGTCTTAATTTTTTTTTCAACGTTCACCGTACAGAAACAATGGAATTGCTGAATATATCATTTTGAAATAGCGATACAGCGATAAAATCGTTAATGATATTAACGATTTTCTATTATACGAAATATTATTATTATTAAAAAAACGACTACTTCGAAATTTCCATGTTTTTTGTGTATGCATGAATATATCTTTTAATATAATATATAGAATGCGTTCCGAAGTACAGAAAACAGACCATCGTAACAAAATTTTGTTTATGAGTACACAAATCTTGTTTTCAGTACACCTTAGGGTTTGTGTCTTACTACTGTAGAAAATTTATCGGTAGTGTTAGACTTCTTTTAAAATATTCATTCGAGGCTCATTGTCTATATAAATATGTTAATTTTGGTATGAAAATGTAAATTGAATTATTTACTAATATTAAATTACAATGTATGTTGCAGTCTTAACTGTAGCGCGTGTCATGGTAAATGCACTGAAGAGAATGGTGAACAGAAAAACTGTCAATGCCCTGATGGAAAGCCTTGTCAAGCCAGTATAAACAAGCCGACAGAGACACCAAAGGAAAAGGCCACTATCAAGTAAATATTTATTAAATATATTCTCAAATAATATTCATGCAATCATAAAGTGGTTGAGTTCCAAGTCAAACACCAAAATAGGCGCTGTAAAATTTTGCCATAACCTGTGGCAAAATGCGATATTATGCCTTTTTATTGTCAAACTTTTAATGATTTGTTGCTTTCTCCGCTAAGCCTGCTGTACCTACATCATTTAATTCACTAGATTCTCCATTAGTGTAGTAATTTCTACCAATCGCGTCCAATATCCACTTTATAATTTTTTCATTTGATTATCCCTATCCTTTTACATTTTAAATCAAAGATTTTACGTTTTGGTATATAAACAAACAGTTAAATTAAAAACTAAAATAAGGTTTAGTTTGAAGTAATAGATTTTCTTTTAATTGTAGTTATAATCTATATTTCAGTGTAGATTGCGGTGATTGTAATGGTAGTTGCGAGTCAGGGAATGGTCTACAGCAGAACTGTAGGTGTGCTGATGGAGAACTCTGTAAAAATAATCCCATAGAAATACCTGAGGAAATTACTACTGCGAAGTAAGTTTTATTATAGTTAAAAAAAAACATTTGACTTACAACGCCAAGCTGTGTTCTTAAGAAGTACATTTTAATACTATTTCATTTTTTTTTTATTCTTGTTCTTAGCGTTCCGATGGCAAATAAAAAATACGTTTTGATGTAACTACATTGTATGATTTGCAAATATGATGCGGAGTTTGGGTGTTTTATATGTATAATATGTATGTATTTACAAAAAAAAAAAGTATTTATATCAGTTGTCTTGTACCCATAGCACAAGCTCTGCTTAGTTTGGGACTAGATGGCATTGTGTGTTAGATGTCTGAAGTATTATTATTGTATATTTTAGCAGCCCAGAACGCGGCCACTTTGAATACATTGTCATTATTTCGTAAAGAAGAAATTATAATCCAATATTTGTAGGCCAATCTTTCTGTATATTTATTTTATTTAGTCTTAGACGTCTTTTAAAACTATTTTTTCAGGCAAGCTGGTATAAATCCTATTGTATTGGTGCCCGCTGCTGTTGCGCTTGTGCTGATCGTCCTAATAATAGTCGTAATACAACGTATTTGGCACAAAAATAATAGATATGGCAGTAAAGAAAAAAGTCCAAATGACGGTGAGTGTTTTTTTTTTTTAAATTAACTTTATATACTAACTAATGATATTTAAAACGGCCTTATAGATATAGCGGTTGGCGTATGCGGCTGCCAATCAAAAGATCTCGTGTTAGATTTCCATGTATTGTTAGGTTTTTCTTACAAGAAATCCTTAATAATAGCTCGTAGTGTAAAAGCTTGGCGACCTCTGAGAAAAGCACTTTAAGCTTTCGGGTCCGGTTGTCATGAATATCTATGCAACTGCAATCGGTATTAGAAAGTTAGTTCTCTCAAATATTCTGACAACTAGTGCATTCTTCCAATTTAATTCGTCCTCAGGATTGCGGAGGTGTGATACCTCCCAGGCGTTCCTCGAAAAAACTAATATTAAGTAACACTGGTTAAAATAGTTAACCAACCCCAAATAATCTTTAATGGAAATAATACAATCTAGAAAGAGGATGAAAACGATGGTTGTTTAAAAATCTGATTTGTTTGTGTGAAATGAAATAGAAGACTTAGATCACCGTAAAATGACGCGTTAGTATTGTCGTGTTTCGTTGGTGAGTGCTAGACTGCAGGCCCAATGATGCAGAAGCACGACGAGGATGACAACAATGAAGCTTGGTGTGCGTCACCATGCTGCATTGTTGCATTGTCTGCTTTTGCAATGAGTATGGTGACCTCTTCTCTCGAATTCTGCTTATATGCTTTCGTTCAGGCTGTGTAGAGTCATTAGGGCAAGGCCATATACATAAAACTATGTTATCCTCACCTTGCTATTCTTTTCTTTAAATTTCACGTGACTTGCAATATCTGTTTTCTGCTAGTGTAGGCTAGTAGGCAGTGAACTATTAATTAATATTATTGATGATGATGATTATGATGATTTTGAATTGCTACAGCGCACAGGAACTGTAAATTGTAAATATTATAAAATAAACAACTGTAATTTTAAAAAATACAAATTCGTTGGAGAATCCATACTCCATACTTTTATTTTAAATCGAAAGTAACTTCTCTGTCTGTTTGTTACACTGTCACGGCTAAATCCCTGAAGTAATTTGAATAACTTTTGGCATAGAGATAGATTCAACCTTGCAAACGACGGATATAGGCTATTTTTTGTGGTGATAACTGAGATACACGCAGGTAGAGTCAAGGTCAAGAGTTAGTCAAATATGACTTACAAAGCAGGTAGGGTCAGAATCATAATATAAATTGTATTTCAGCATGTAATATTCAATTGTATTCACCAGATGCAGTACTTGGCAGTATTGTCTATCATACATTTCCAGCTACATTGATGCAACCCAATGACCACGAAGACACGAACCCAAATGACGATCCTGATATCGAAAACTTAAATCACGAGGAAGTGGCAATCGATACTTTACTTCGACGTTCTAAAGAAGAAAACATATCTTAAATAGAATATATAATGTATAATTTAGTTGTAGAATACGAAAAATAATATTATCAAAGAATAATATCGGAGGCAGAGAATAAACAAACGAGTAAACTAAGATTTTGAGACATCTATTAATTTAGTCTAAACAGCTGCTTTCTAAGGAAAATATTCTAAAACAGTTGTTCTAAAATATGTCATTGAGACAAAGATCAAACACTGTGTTCGTCTTGAATGACTTCGAGTGTAATAAGATCACTAGTTTACTAAATATTTTGGTGATATCGATAACTTAGTCTAAGAGTCGCTACACTAGTAACATTTGCACGTTTCTGCCAAACAAATATGTCAATTTAGAATGACTAACTCTTGTTTGTTTATTGATCTTTCTTTGAAAAAGATTGAAACAATTCTAACCGTATGTTATATTTATGATAGTTTTTATTTTTGTTGCTATCGGGAGAGAATATCCTTATTTTTAACCGATATCTTTTTTTACCTTATAACTTTCGACTGGATCAACAGATTTCGATGATTCTTTTTTTATTTGAAAGATGGTGCTTTCTTGAAGTCGGTTTTTTCTTGTTACGATTTGTGATTATGGACTAAGTACAGGTCACCAATCTCATGAGTCATGTTGCGTTTAAAAGAAAACTATAAGCTATGACGATCTCTGACACACAACATTAAAATACATTAGATATATTTTAATGTTTAACTGCTGCATATCTAAAGGAATACATCTTGATTTTTGTTTAAATAGTTTACCTCAGTTACGGTTTAAGGAACTTGGAGAAATTTTATCCCTCCCTTCATACCTAACGGAGGTAAAGTAATATTTTAACTTTGATAAATAAAATTCACGTGATTATATAATCCAAAAAAGAAACAAAGACAGTTATAACCATTTACATTTGAATAATACATTAAGTTATACAGATACTTAGTACTGTCAGAAAAGAAATGATATGCAATAATTTATATATTTTTTATACTAAATTCTTTATATTGTTATTTATCGCGGGTCCCAGAAACTAACTTCAATCGAGATTATTGCAATTCTGCATAGAGCGTATTTAGTATGTTGTTGTACCTATATGTAAAAAGTAATTTATGCTTTACTAAGTTAATTTATAAGAAATTGTAAGTTAAAAAAATTTGAAATACAAGTAAACTAATAGTAATTGAAACTGAATTTAAAAAACTAAATGGATAGAGATTAATGAACTGCAGTGGAGTAAGTAAAATTAGTAAATATGTCTTTTAATTATATTGTAAACCTGATAATTCACCTGATCACTATCAATAATTTAGATTTAAGGCAAATATACTTAGTAGCATTTCTGTTATTTTACTAAAGACACCTACACGGTTTTTTGTAATGATTTTTAAACAACAATTTTTAAGGCTAGTTATTGTCACATTGAGTATAAAAAGCATTTATTATGTATTTTATCATGTTAATTTATACAAATGCATATATTAGTCATAAAGGTCTATCTATTGAAGCAAAATGATAGTACACCAAAGAGGAGACGTTTAATCAACAATATTACTCGAAGAACATTTCTCGGAACTACACGGATTCGACTGTCCAACTACATGGAACACCGTAAAGTGTTGCTGAGTGTTGCAGTAAGTGGCAAATGTCGCACAACTATATATTGTTCCAACCGCGTGACAATCGATCTATATTCGACACTATAGATATCGATGTAAGGTACATTGTTCCGTGCCTCAAGAAATCAACAAGAACTTTCGCGATGTTAAGGCGTGTCGAGTCTCGTTCTAGAATGATCTTTATTCATAATAATATGTTAAAATAGAACGTGCTCGCACTACATCTTCTCATTATTCGTTACTACCAAAAGGCCAATTCTGGTAATGACGAGTTTCACAAAATATTTAAATATTACTAGACGTGTTTTGTTTAATATTTTACCGCGAAAATACTCTATGTAAAATAAGTGAGATCGAAAGTAGAGTAATTTTAGAAGTAGAGCTTACACCTTTAGTCCTTCGGTGTGCTCGACTCCAATTTATAGCTGCTTCTCCACTTATTTTCAGCCATTGTTTACGCTTCAGTATAAACATTATTTTATGCTTTACTCCGTTCTGATCGTTTTTCTTTTTCCTTCATGCCTAAAGATTCATTTTATCATCATCATTTCATTATACATAAATTCAAAATAAATAGAAAGAAAGAAAGAAGAAAATGAAGTTAATACATTGCATTTAGGAAAAACCAATTATTGAATTAAAAAATATAATGTACTTCTAATAGGCAATAATTAATCGCTACTCAAATGTAAGGTGTTATTAAGTTTCGCGTTCTTTATGATAAGTTGTACCAACAGTTATTTTTTAATTTAGCCGATTTTATTGTTCCCCTCTTCCTCATCAATCTAAGGCATTGATCAGACAAAAATGTTTTTATACAAATTTTTTATTTTTAAGTTCTTAGTTTTTCATACTGAACTATTTTCTACTAGTCAAACTCTTTTATTTGATACCCATGTTGAGATAGTCGTGTCAAAATTTGTAAACCACCATTTTGTAGCGGCGACCATCTTGAATTTACAATGAAACAGAATTTATATAATTTTATTGTCACCAGAACTAAAGGCGGGTATCAAATTACAAATCAATCCGTCAACAAGGGTCAAATTTCAATTACTAGATTTGACCCAAACAAATAAACACTGTTTGTTTATTTGTTTGGGTCAAATTTAAATAAAACCGTTCATAAAGTAAAAAACCGTTTAAAAAGAAATAAATCTTATAATTGAGTAGCGTTTATGTATTAGGCCACTAATGTATTTTAATTTATTAAATAAGTTGTTGTGATATAACTATCTACAAAACGCTGTTAAATTAAATGTTATAATATGGGAAAAAAGTGTTTGTTTGTTTTTAAGGTTTGCTTACATGTTTAAGTAGGTCCTAAGGTACACAAATTGTAGCTACACCTAAAATAAAACTCATATCCTTGGAATACATATTTCAACATCATTTGACAATAAATAAACTGTATAACTAATTATAGAGATCATCATCAATATGGATGGTTCCAACACTCAGAAATTACTTTAGAGAAATATAGTTATTCTGAAATAAAGACACATACATAAAATCACGCCTGTTCCCCCAAAGGGGTAAGCAGAGGCATATCGATCACCAGATGCGCTTGCAGATGAGGTTGGCTTGGGAATCTGTTCCTTTCTTGGTGGGAACCCTATGCAGAAAGAAAAGACAGATCTACAATATTTACAAAATTTCTACATGACCTAAAGGTTGGCTGGTAGAGAATGCCGATGTACATGTGTGCATAAAGTTTTCAAATAAGATATATAAATATAAATAATAACATTCGTAATGCTCAGGTATACGGGTTAAAACCTTGATGATCGAAGCAAGATAATTGCTTCTGACCACTTAAAAAACTGAGCGTGATAACACGATCAAGTGATAACTTAAGACTATATAACTGTGAATGTCACATATTAAGGTACAGTAGTCGTTACCAATTATTCAGAAATAGATTCATCCATCATCATCATCATCAGAATGGAAATATTCATCCCGTTACCATGGCTATTGTGTGAGTATTAACTAAGCAGTTAGCACCACAAAGAGAAGGAAAACTTAACAACAATACCAATCTGTATAGTCTGCATAGTACATCAGCCCAAAACCTCCTGTTTGACCAGAGGTTTACGGCGTGTTCCTAAAAGAGAACATTTTAGGAACACGGAGGAGTCCTGTTTTACTATAAGTTAAAAAAAAGTTGCAAACGTAAACCTGTTCCAATTTTTTTTAAGCATCCTATCAACTTACGAGATGCTAACTGTCAGGGGTCAATGTAGAAATACATTCTTCCAATTTGGTGTTGGTAAGTAATTACACAACTATAGAGAAATATTGAAAGCCTGGATGAGGATTTCCAAAATATATTTGTCTCATAGTAATATACATTCAGTCCAAAAAGTATCGGGAATAGATGATTTGTTCTAGGTTCCAAATTTAACTTATGTTTTTTTTTGTCGTTGTTGTTATATTGATACAACTGTTTTACATTTTGAAGCTGAATTTGAGTTGCATCTGTTATTTACATAAAATACAGTGCTATTTTTAGTTATATCATAATGGACAAAAATATCAAACAAAGTATATTATTTAATGTCGTTATTGAAACAACAATGTAAACTTGTTTTATACGTTTTACTTGTTATATATGTAGCTTTTATAATATTAATTCTTTTAGTTTCTCGTGCTCGCTGTGTTACCCAAAACGCCATGACAGTTTTCCGGCCAAAACCTCCCACGCTCTTCCTGTCACTTGACCACAGATAATTGATCTTATCTAATACTACTACATCATACCCCTTTTTTACAATCAACGTAAAAAAACTTTAAACATTAAGTCATTCTATTACTTATAAGCTTAGCTTAAAAACTAAAAAAAGCAGTTCACATCTTTTCCCTCCCTCTAAAATAAAACACAATATTCTTTGAAAATGAAATCTTTACGTTGTACATTTACACTGTTAATATTAAATTTATTTTTCATATCTTTTATATAATTTTTTATCATATTTAGTTTAAAAAAAAACAGTAAATTTAATTTTAGTAATGTGTTAAGACCAAGCAGTGGCCGTACTCTCTCTTTTATAATTACAAATTCAATTTCAATAAATTTCTTTTCATCAAAGTAAATTTTTGAAGTTATTGTACATAAAGGTTTTATTCTATTGCCACCAAAAGCCTCTAAAATAATTGTTGCCTCAGACCATTAAGGATTTTTATAATCGACAACTAAAATTAAATCTTTTAATGCAATAATATTTACTTGGGCCCCAGTATCACACTTATAGGTTACTTTTTTATTTTCAGTTCTGATAGTTAATAACTATTCATCTTTTCTGTTGCTATTTTTATTTCCAATAGGGAGACAAACTTCAACTAGTCACAAATTATGAACAAAATTATCACCACCATTTTTGTTTTCAATCACTTCAACTTTTTTATTTTGCATACTTGAGCAAGCAAAATGATTCAGCTTATGATACTTTGCACAAGTTTTTCCAAAAGCAGGACATTGCCTCGGGCCATGTTGCCTATTACATTTTTTATAATTATAAAACTGACTATTAAAATGTGTCTTTTGATTAGAAAAATTATGAATATACTTATCTCTTCTATTTTTAGTGCCAACAACTTCCACCTTGAACAACTCTTCCTCCTCTTGTATAATATTTGCATGTTCTTGTTAAAACTCTGCCACTTCCCCACCACATTATTCAGAGTTAAATTAGAATTTTCTAATTATTTTCATTGTAAATTTCTATCTTGATTGCCAATTACTATTCGATCTCGCAGCATTCTGTCTTCCTGTTCTTCTCACTCACATTATTTTATTGATTTTCTCAATCTGAGTAGAAGTTATCAAATGTTTCACATTCCTGCTGTGTTCTTTTGTTAAATTTAAATGATTTTTTTAGTACATTTTGTTTTAGTTGATTTTTTTATGATATTGGAGGGCAAACGAGTAGACTTATCACCTAATGGTAAGTGATTACTGCCGCCCATACACACCTGCAACACCAGAGGCGTCACAAGCGCGTTACCAACCTTTGGGGGATGGGGAAAGGGGTGCAGGGAGGGGTTGGGGTATGGGCCTCCGGTATCCTCACTCACTCCGGATTTATGCGAGGCCGTGGTATCACTCCGGTCGAGCCGGCCGATTTATGCTGAGGCTTGGCGCTCCCAAGGTAACTTTATTAATTCTTCAAATTTTGGAGTTTCATCAAATTTCTTTAATATATTATAAAAAATATTTTGACCTTCCGGGCCTAAGCAATTCAGTAAGATGGTAGCTTTTTTAGCTTCCGTTACCTTTTCCAACCCTGCAACCAGAGAAATACTCAAAATTGTTTTTTGAATGGATTCCATTTGAAAAGCATATCTCCTAATGAGTCAACTTGTAAAGCTGAGAGCATTTTATATTCGATTGCAGTGCCCCTGACTCCTTCTTTTTCTTCTAAATGAATATTTGATGCTGCTTACAAAATTTAGTTTTAATTAAATGAATTTTTTTTTTTTTGAGTTTGTAATTATGCGACGTTGGTTCGTTGTTGTGACTGCGCCATGTATTATTTAAAGCCGTTATTGAAACAACGATGTAAACTTGCTTTATATTTTTTACTTGTTGCTGTTTGTATGTAGCTTTTACAATATTAATTCTTTTAGATACTTGTGCTCGCTGTGTTACCCAAAACGCCATGACAGTCCTCCAGCCAAAACCTGCCACGCTCTTCCTGTCATTTGACCACAGATAATTGATCTTATCTAATTCTACTACACAAAGAGCTTGTCTTAAATTCTGCATCGCCAATGAAATTTTGTGTTCGGAGTCGGTGAATCGACTTTATCAAAAACACGTGCCAACGAGTGGTACAAAGTGTTCAAAAGCGGTTGAGATACGATGGAAGATTGGCCTCGTTCTGGTAGGCCATCAACATCTGCAAGTGAAGTTAACATCGCAAAAGTGAAGGAAATAGTGACTGAAAATCCTCAGTCAACTTTGCAAGAGATAGCTGTTGAATTTGGGTATGAAATTTGCTGCCGCTAGGCTAGTCCCAAAAGATCTGAATTTTCTCCAAAAACTCAATCGCATGAGTATCGCTGAGGATATGCTAGAATAAGTCAATGCCGACCCAACATTCATAAAACGCATTGTTACTGGTGACGAGACGTGGGTTTACTAATTTGACATGCAAAATAGTAAACAAGCTTCGGAGTAGGGCCTTCCGATTGAACCGAAACCGAAAGAACCACGCCAAAGTCGATCAAAAGTCAAAGTCATGTTGATTGTTTTCTTTGACTCTCGTGGTGTTGTGCACTCGGAATTCTTGCCGAAAGGTCAAACGGTTAATAAAGAATATTTTTTGTGTGCTATGCGGCATTTCAGAAAGCAAATTCGACGAAAGAGGCCAGATTTGTGAAAAGAAAATTCTTGGATTTTGGAGCACGATAATCCGCATTCGCACAAGGCCATCATTGTGAACGAATTTTTGATGAAACTTTCGAGAAATACCATCAAGCAATAGCTCCAGCCGACTTTGTTTTTTTTGGGCGGTACGACTGAAATTCGAACGAAAATTATGGAACGTAACGTAAACTGACTAAATAATAAATGAACAAGATTTTTGAAAATATTTGTTACTTTTAATACCAACAAATAAATCAATAAGGTTCTCTTTTTGAAATTTTAATTAACTAAAGTACTTGGTGCATTACTATGATAAAGTTACTTTCCTATCAATTTATTACAGTCTAACTCCTCAATCCACACTACTGCCAAAGACTTTACTCAGTGCTACGAAAGAGTGCTACGACTGTTAGGTTTACAGTACCGACTTCCTTGCATTTTATGGACAGTTGCAGCTCATGACAAGATTAAAGCCAATATGCTTCTTTACGCCTTTTAATATCTTCAACTTTGTTAGTAACTGTATGAGTTTGAAAGTCTATGTTTAGAGTAAATAAGGAATGCGCAAATTATTAGCTTTTAAATGCTACACGGTCTTTCACGCGATAAGAAATTATCAGTGTTTATAATGTTGATAGGACATCCCTACTTAAAACCTGGTTCTATGTTATTGAAGTTCTGTTTTATGATATATACATAAGGTATTTCATGCGTGCAGTGTGAGTAGAAATTACAGATATATAGATGTTTACAAACAGAATATGTATTATTTAAAATCATCATCACTATCAACGGGTTGTAAAATTTTATTGTCGGAGACAGGCCATTTTAGAAAAGAAGTTTTGGCCTACTATACCACGCTGACCAAACGAGCTCAGTATCTATGTCAACTTTCCTTCTTTATTGCAGTACTGCTGTGCTCCGAAAATTAAGCTTTTAGTCAGCTCGACACCCACGGGGTGATTAGGGGTGGTAACACATATGACATGTTAACTCTATAACCCATATGCATTGTATTCTGGTGTTCTCTTGTTTAGCTAATCAAATGTCAAATTGTCAGTAATATTAACTGCTGGTAATATAAAATTTTCTGGCATTTCAATTCGAAGACGTTAATAGCAGAAGGACAGTCTTAAGAGTAGAATGAATCAAGAAGATAAATAAATAATTAAATATTTCGGACATCTAACACACAACGCCATCTAGTCCCAAACTAAGCAGAGCTTGTATTATGGGTACTAGACAACTGATATGAATACTTATATACTTTTTTTTTTGTAAATACATACATATTATACATAGAAAACACCCAAACTCCGTAACAAATATTTGCAGATCATACAAACGTTTGTTCCGACCCGGGAATCGAACCCGAGACCTCGAGAACAGCAGTCGCGTACGCTACCACTGCGCCACCGAGGCAGTTAGATCCGCAAACCTAGAGCTCTACATAAGTAATACTATTAAATATGCAATTATAGCAAGAGATTTGAGAACAGTGTGGTAAAAGAATAAAGAAATTCAATTTCACAAAATAAAATGTTAGTTTAACTAAAAATAATGTATGAGTGGTACAAAAACTTTAAATTAGTAAGTTTAGTAAGGGGCCGGAAAATGGTAATTTAATTTATTTGCAATTCCTTGAAATTATATATTCATATAATGTTTTTATTAATACTAGTAACAAATAAATATATATTACATACATAGTTTCTGAGTAATATTTAACTTATTTATGGCTTACTTGTTCATGGAACGCTGTACGCGTAATGTCTGAAATCAACATCAGAAATAACTTTACATTCATGGTTCACGTAGACAGATTTTTCGGAGTATACACTTTGTGTAGTCTGAAATAGAATACTTAAACCTATTAGTTTTACTATCCTACTGCTAGGGCTCATCATAGTTCTGTTAACGCCTTATACTGATCTAATTGAGTCATAATAATAAATAATAAATATTTCGGACATCTATCACACAACGCCATCTAGTCCCAAGCTAAGCAGAACTTGTGTTATGGGTACTAGACAACTGATACAAATACATATATACTTTTTTTTTGTAAATACATACATATTATACATAGAAAACACCCAAACTCCGAAACAAATATTTGTAGATCATACAAACATTTGGTCCGACCCGGGAATCGAACCCGAGACCTCACGATCAGCAGTCGCACACGTCAACCGCTAGACCAACGAGGCAGTCATCATTCAGTATTCTGATACTTTGATGTTACTGTAGTAACATGGTAATCTTTGACGTCAGCAGGATAATCAACTCCACATTAATGAACCGCAGAGGCATCTATTTTTGATCTCATTGTGTTTGATACCAAGCGTGGTATCGATGGATTTGGTGTGTGACACTAGTAGCGATTAAGTAAAAGTACTGTGCACTGTTCTGTGGGTGCGTAAGACTCCACGAATCGCCTTGAACTAAACACCAGTCTTGTTCTCAAATACAAAATGCTTGTAAACCTTATATACTAACACATGTAACACAACGATAGCACGATCTAAGTTTTTGTATCAGTTCCATCTAGGGAGCAGACTTCATAAACTTGTGTCTTTGATCGCACTATGTTGATGTTGGTCTCGAACACATTGGAATAGTCTGCACTATTATAGTATGTTTTTGAGTACATTTAAATAGTAGGTATTTTTTAATTAATATTTGAATTGTATTTGGCAGGATCTGGATGCGACAAGCCAAAGTTAAGTAACGTTTATGTATACGGCCGTTAATCTTTAATAGTAGTTAAGTCTACAATGAAGTGAGTTTATTAATTTTTTAATGAACTTTTATTATACCCAATTTACGTTTTGCCTAATAAAACTAGTCAAATGATTTTTTAAGAGCGATCAATGTATCAGTTTTCAAAATTTGAGTTTTAGAGTCACAGTGTGTTTGTGAACGTCACCGTCACAATTTCTGGGTAGTTTATGTAGTATTCATACTGTCGTTAAAAACTATAGGATAATTGTTAGTTTGTTTTATTTAAAAAGATTTTATTAAAGAAAAATTAAAGTAGGTAATGCATAATATTTTTGACATACAAAATTTAACAAATATAATATATACTTATGAAGAACATTTATAACGTGTAGATGTTACGATTGGGATGTGGTGATTGCAACCGATGCAGACGTAATGTTAAGAAATAAGCGAGTAAATATCGGTAAGAATACATAAGAGAACATTTAGGCGCATTCTCAACTTAAATTCAAAGGAAAAATACCACTTGAGTAGTTTTTATAACTCTCGTAGTATACGAAGACATTTATCGATGATGTTATTGGTGTTTAAGAAATAAAACCCCTCTGTTGTAACAAAATTTTCATGTTCTCGAATAAATTTACATCACAATTCGAAAGCTTGCACATTTCAACTGAATACTTCCTTGTACAATACCCATTGTTTTAGTGAAATAAAATAATTTGAATATAAGCGACTGCTGATCGTGAGGTCTCGGGTTCGATTCTATACAATTTCTGAAATAATTTGAAGATAAGCTATCACAACCAGGTAATTCCAGTAACGTTTCCAACATGTTATAATAATTATTGAAATGTTAAATAAACCGAAAAATAATCATGCTGTAAAATTGAAACCCCATTTTTGTAATAGGCAGGCCTATTACAGTCTACCGTGCTTAGCAGAAAAATAAAGGATTTCCTGTAGAGCTAAAGCCTATGAGTCTGAGATAACTATTGCGCGAATTCCACATACGACAACCAAAAAACATACTACGCGCCATCTAACGGAGATACACTGAACTACGGAATATCGAACTATACGAAGTAACTACTAATCTTGCTTTGCGATATAGAAATACTCGCGCCGATATGCATATTTACAACATTTCAACATCAACCGTTACCACTGGTTGCCACGTTGGGCCGCAGGCCCGCGGCCCGCTAGGCATGATCGCCTCGCTTAGTCGAAGGATTCTCACTTTGTGTTTGAAGGACATGACATTCGTCCCCCCACAGTTATTGCTACTAATACCATTCCAATCTACTTCCTGGACATCGAAAGGAAGGTCCGAGTCCGAGAGAATTTGCACAAATTAGCACCAAATAAGCTATGTATCTACATAGAGTATATACGTATACTGAAAGAAGGTGTTGCTTCCCAAGTATTAAAGTTTTCCGAAAATGTTTCCTTCAATACATCTAGTAGATGTCCTTTAGTGTAGAGAAATAAAACAAATAAGTATTCCTTACTTTTTATCCGACTAAGGGAAAGTCAAATGTGGGTTATGATTGTGACAGGCTATGTATGTGTGTTCGTATGTTCCCTCATAGCTACTCAACTACTTATTAGAACTTGACAAATGAGGTATCGCTAGAAGCGTCTTGATCGTCCGCTACTTATTTATAGATAGTTATAGGCTATATGACATGTCCTTGATTCTAACGCGGCGCCCTCTAGTGGTCATAAAGTACTCAGTTAAAAATAAATTTGAAATAAATATGCCGTGTCTGGTATCATTGGAAAAGGCGGTACTTTTACATTTAAAAAAAATATTTAAATTATTTTTTATTTATTTATTTATTTTTATTTATTTCTATGGTACCTATTTAAAATATACTTTGCAAATAAATGAATATTATATAGGCATAGGGTAATGTTGTCATTAATTTCATAGTTATTATATTAGTTTCATGAAAGATCATGACGAAATTTCTTTTTCACAGATGAAGTACTTTATCACATTCATGTTGGTCTCCTTTACTCCTAGAATCATTAAGTGCTCAACGTGCATAACTATACGCAAAAAGCCATATATAAAAGAAATTATTACTAAAAATTTCAAGGCACCATATCACTTGACGTTAGACCATGTGACAAATACTTTATTCTTTAGTTATACTGAAGATGAAATTGACGTAACTTTTGATTTGGATGTACTACCCTTTAAACTTGGATATTTCAATTTAATAACAAAAGAGTACGGAGATATCGATGATGTTGAAGGTGGTTTTGCAACAGCTATTGACTATGAAAATCAAGTAGTATATGCTGGAGGTGACGACGGCATTTACGAACTCGATTCCTTCTCGTTACACGCTACAAATTTAAACATAACCGAATCAAGTATTTGGCAAATGTTCTATAGAAATGGATTGTATTTCACCACCTATCCTGATCATAAAGTTTTTCTATATAAAGACAAGAAAGTGAAAGAAATATCAAATATTGGTAAAGTTAAAATGATAGCCGCAAATAAAGATGGCAGTTTAGTGATTTATAACTCTACTGGACTATTTATGTATGATAAAGGTAAAGGAATAGCTATTAAGCTTGGTGATTTCATTCTAACGTGTTTTACATCTGACGTAAAAAAGAATTTGTACTTTTCTACAAACGATGGAATTTACCGTATACATGAAAAGATTTATGATCACCAAAACAATATTCAAGTACTGGGGAGATTTGAAGATTTGTATGGATTTGTTGTAGAAAAGAACGGCAATTTTATCTATTTAACTAAGAGTAGTATCATTAGAATGAAAAACAGCCCAAAAAAGTGTGATATAGTTATCAAAAGGAACATCACTAAACAAATATCTAGAGATATATCAACAGTAGCAGATTATTTAATTCATGTTTGGTAATCGTCCATTACTCAAACCTCCGCGATGCTGAACTAATTTGGGAAAGCACTCGCCACTTGTTAGGATTGCTCATCAGTACAACACCTTATCATGTCTTTCTGAAGACATCGACGTTTTCGCAAATACATTTAGAAAGTATAAATATCTAATCCGCTCAAAATTCACTGGCATGTAGGCGCTTATATATCAATTATTTTATAGAACTTAAAGACTTACAAAGGACATATTAAACCAATTAGAATTTCTTCTAATTATATTTCTAACTATATTTATAACAATATTTAAATGAATAATGTTTAGTACAGAATTTTGGAGCAGTAACAGCAGCTAAATAAGTCGTAAGAAACTAAAACTCAAGCAACTCCAAACCTGTCTTATTCAGTTCTAATGTTTTCTAGCTCAATCAATAATGTCTCTTAGCTGATTCAAGTTTGAAAAAAAAAAACATCCGTAGCCCGCGAACTAACTGCCAATACTAAATAACAAATATTCCATTAGCTGTTTCAGTACCTTTTTACAAATGCAGTGTAAGTTTTTATGACCTTAAAAGTCTACAAAAGTGAGTATCACAATAGTAGTATATAATGTACTAGCTATACCCTGCGGTGTTACCTGCGGTTATAGTTGTAAGGTAAGGGTAAGGGTAAGGCTGCGGGAAAAAGCTAGTCTAAAAAAGTAGCCTAAGTGACTCTCTTGATCATTAGCTACCTGCCAGTGAAACTCCCGTCAAAATCGGTCCAGCCGAAATTTGGTACATGTATCGTCTGTACATACATATTCTTCTTCTTCTTCAAGTACCATCTCCACCACGGAGGTCGGTGACCATATGTCTATACGTCTCTCTCATCTTCAGTCATGCAAACATTCGCCTTCTACCTCTACTGCACTTACCTTCAATTATTAGTCTCATGAAGTCATACTTATCATTTCTATATACATATATGACCAAAATACGCCGCTTTTCTTTTCTTGATTGTTACTAAAACCTTTAATTCTTTATTCATAATTTCTAGCACTTTTTCGTTTGATACTTTATCAGTCCACTTGATCTTTAGCATTCTGCGGTATATACACATCTCAAAGGCCCTGAGTTTCTCAAGTAATGTCTGTTTTAAAGTCCAGCTTTCTGATTCATATAGTAAGATTGGAAGAACATAACATTTCACTAACCTCCATCTTAGTTTCAAGTTGAGTTTTCTGTTAGTTGATATTTTTTCATTTTCTGAAAGGTGTTACACATACATATATATATGCATTTATTTAAAAGCGGTTATTTTAATATTACAAACACACACTCCAATTTTATTTATTTGTATAGATGACATTTGTCTCTCCTCTGTCGGTCAACATTAGCAAAACTGAAGACAAAGTATAATATTCATACGGTACAGACCTACACTCACATTTATCTAGTTGAATTCCAAATAAAATACAGACAAGCTTATTCCAGGGACCCTAAACACTCATATTTAATTACTAAGAAGGTTAACAGAAATACCGCTGCGCGCAGTCTTGATCGTAAGTACGCTTGAATCACCAAGAGAGCCATATGTAGTAACGCTATATTTTAAAATTTAATGAATTGCACTCCCGTGACAAAATATCCAACCAATAGTGGCAATGTTAGCACTAATTCAAAGCAGATTTTTTTCCTTTTAACACTCGTTTTGTTTATTTTAAGCAAAAGGAAAATAATATATATTAATAATAATACAAGGAATACCATACAAGTATTAAATTTTTTGAAGCTTGTTTTTAAATATTGTTATTGCTTCTTTTATTGTTATTATTTCCTAGTATCTTAATTTAATTTTGTCATACAATAAATGTCCTTGTAAATAGATAATGCAACAGTTTAGTGTAATCTCCAACTTGATTTAAAAAACAATACTGTCGATGTACGTGAAGGTTTTTAAAAAGGGCATATTACCTGAAAACACATCTTTCCACACTGTATCTGGTGATGGCGACTCTTTTGTATTCAGTTGGATTACTCCCCTTGATAGGCTCTGACATTAGTAGCGAAACCAGTCCAGATGCATTCTGTACAGTAAGTACAATAGATCTTATCTGACTGCTAGCTTCAGAAGTCGCAAGTAGAGTTGAAGTAAAAAGTAATTAGTAAAACAAATATAAAATCAGGCAAATACTTAAGGGGGACACGGCAGTGGACTATTAATAGGTCTTCAGTAGTCAACTGCTAAACATTGGTCTATCATTAGAAAATAAGTTTTGGCCTTACTATACTTAAGTTTTCTTTCAAGTTTTCCTTTTCTTTCGAGTGATGTTTAACCGCAGAGTTTGCTGTCTTACACGGCTCTTACGGTGTCCATGGGATGAACAAGGGTGAAGACATTCCGCATTTTTAATCTGTCACCATGCGGAAGGTTTTTACCGAGATGTAAAAACCACAGATGGAAAAAATCATAACCACTGGTTTGAGACATTGTTTTGAGTCTAACAGGAAAATTCAAGTTTTCAGAGCATCAGGGTGAACCGTTGCATAGGCGTATTATTATGCTTAAATTGCTTGTGCAAGTCGTAACTGTTTATTTATAGCCCGAAGTAAATTCAATGTCAAGCTCTTGCTGGCTAAACCAGGAAAATATAATGATGAATAAAGATCTGAAACATATTTTGTTGCAGTCCATATATTATGCCTACACTGTCGTTTACTAAATTATTAAGTACTTGCTGAACCCTGCGGAGTTAGCCGCGGTTATTGTCATACCGCGGAAAACGCGAACAAAGCTAGTCTAAGAAAAGTATCCTAAGTTACTCCTTAGACCATCAGCTATCAAACAGTGAATGCCCAATCAAAATCAGTCCAGCTGTTCCAGAGATTAACCGGAAAAAACAGAAAGACAGGCAGACAAAAATTGTAAAAAAATTTAGTTTAGTATAATTATGTATCGTGTATACATAGTACATACATTATTTATTCAGTAATAAGCTGTTATTTTAATATTACTGTACAAAATGCCTTTGAAGAGTTTGTTGCCTCCCGTCCAGCTGATTTTTACAAGAAGGGCAATAATAAACTGCCAATGCGTTGGCAAAGATGCGTCGATTGCATTGGTGATTACTTCAAATGACAGAAATATAATTGGATCGTATGGTGTGGACCCAACTAATAAGCAGAGTTTAGAGTTATCATAGTTATGTTGTGTTTTGTACACAATATTTGTGTTTTGTAATTATAATTGATATTTATGTCAGCAATATTAAATAAAAAATGTGTATGTGTAAGACCTATTATTATTTATGAGAAATTGTTTCATCGTTATGTATGTATGTAGTAGACGTAGTATGAGTATTAGTATTTTAAAATTTAAAAATAGTGGTTTTATGATTTTATTAGCGATACAACCTTTAAAATGTAGATTTTTATAACCTTTTCAATGTTTTAGCTTCTTTTATACCTTAAGGCGATTTATTATAAATTTGGGTCCCTTCGTATAAAATACTATTATTTTCCAAAATTGACCTATGCATTCGCAGATAGATGTTATTAGTTTAACCTAATAAATCATTATTTTTGTAATTATGTAAAAATTAATAAAAAAAAATTTTTGAACTTGTTTTTTTTTTAAAACTAACCCCTGACTGATACGAACTCTTCTTGAGAATGTAATGGGTTTCAGAGAGGACACTTGAGTCGCCACTGGAACGCCAATCACGCATGTTAATTTTAACTGCAGTTTATTTTGTATACCAATTACCGACACGAGACATCAGTCCACCCACGGGAACTATATGCCTTTTAGACTGATAACAATAATCAAGTATATCGTTCTTATAGTGATTCAACACAGAGGATATTCTGTCACAACAATTGCTTAGGCATACGACATATAATATAGTTATTATATATGTAACTTCCACGACTCTTAAAATTAATAATTAACCATTCTACCATACGAAGTGATAATTATTGCTTTACATGCCGATTTATTCACAATACAATCTTAGGTACAAAACTAACGGGGCAATTTTCTTCTTATAAACAAGAAAATAAAAGTGTAATCATAATGTCTCTCATGTCTCATGATCTCTGTCTTTTAAGAACGATTTGACTGTAAATGCTGAATGCCAACGTAGAGAGAGAGAGAGAGATCCAAAGATTAAAAATCGACGGTACCCTGTTGTATTATTGATTCGTAATGTTTTAGGTACTTAGAAAATTTTCTACCTTGCAAAAGAGTTTTTAAGTACAGCTATGTTAAGTTGTTGCATTGTTTGTTGCCTCGGTGGCGTAGCGGTAGCGTATGCGACTGCTGTGCTGGAGGTCTTGGGTTTGATTCCTGGGTCGGACCAAATGTTTGTATGATCTGTAAAGGTTTGTTTCGGAGTTTGGGTATTTTCTATGTATAATATGCATGTATTCACAAAAAGGTATATATTTCTTTATATCAGTTGTCTAGTACCCATAACACAAGCTCTGCTTATCATGGGACTAGATGGCTGAAATATTTATTACTAGCTGACCAACGCAACTTCATTTGCGTCTCCTATTGCCCGTAGCGTGGTGCTCCATTGGTGCTGCATTGGTGCGTGATGATATATAGCCTATAGCCTTCCTCGATAAATGTACTATCCAACACTGAAAGAATTTTTCAAATCGGACCAGCGGTTCCTTAGATTAGCGCGTTCAAACAAACAACAACAAATAGCGAAAATTCAAACATTAGGAATAAGTCTGTGAACGGTGAGGATGTGGTTTTAGAGCGACAGTTTAAAGCAGCTTATCAAATTGTCATGTTATTCGTATATTTAATGGTTTTTAACCTCCATGCCCCCTTTGTACTCGTATACATAGTTACCGAAAGCACCTAACAGAATTTAAATTTTCTTCTTTTGCATATATTTACAAGAATGCAAGGAATCGGTGTTATCATGTGAATGGAACGTTAAACGTCGACATATTCTTCAAAATATAGACTTCCTTGAGTTCCTCTTCTTCGAGATTTGAAATTTCTTGGTACAAGGTGAAAGTTCAAATATACTATTACTTTGGATGATATCAACTATCATTTCTAGTCTATAACTACCCTGTACCCTCAAACTAAGTGTCAAATACTAAACTATATATCTGCCCTAACCTGTCTCACTATTAACTCATTTGTTTTTCATTATTCATTAAACGGTTTTATTTAGTTTGAGTTAGTTTTTTGTTTGGGTCCTCTTGACAGATCGATCTAAAATTTGGTACACTCCTTAAGTTCTGGTGACAATACAGTTCTATAAATTCTGTATCATTGTAAATCCAAGATGGCCGCCGCTACAAAATGGCGGTTTACAAATTTTGTCACGACTACCTCAATATGGGTATCCAATTAAAGGAATTGACTAGTAGAATACAGATGAGAAGTACTATATAATGAAATTAAAAAGTAAAGTTGAAAATAAAAAATATGCATTTTTATTATTTAAACGTTTTTATTGAAAACTAACTGAACCCCGCGGTGTTACCCGCCGTGATTGTTGTACCGCGAGTAACGCCGCGGGACAAAGTTAGTTTTAAAAGTTACTCCCCGGATCATTAGCTACCTGCCAGTGAAAGTCCCGTCAAAATCCGTCCCGCCGTTCCAGAGGTTACCCGGAACAAACAGACAGACAGACAAAAATTTTTTAACTACATTTTTGGTATATGTATCGTGTATACATACATATGCATTGATTGAAAAGCTGTTATTTTAATATTACAAACAGACACTCCAATTTTATTTATTTGTATAGAAGATAATAATTCAGCCGGAGAACTATCGTTGAGACAGTTCTGCCAATTCATTCCGGAGTAGAACGCGTACTTTCGTCTTGAATGTGAGGCGACTAGTGGACATCCTGATTTCGGTAGGGAGCGTGTTCCAAAGAAGTGAACTGACTGCACAAAGATGGAAGAATTGATGAAGTTGGAGGTATGAGGAGGTAAAGAAGAAGCATATTGTTTCTCGACAGAAGGTTTCGATCATGATTCGAGCATGGTAGTCGGAGGTGGGGCACGAGATATTAGGGTAATGATGGGGAGTTGAGAAAAGAAAAAAGAGAAGTGCACGCAAGCTACGCCGCTGTCGAATTGAGAGTCACTGCAACTGGGTACATAAAGCAGACACATGGTCATACTTGCCAGAATTAAAAACGAATCGAATGCAGTTATTAAGAAGGCGGTCTAGTTTATTGAGAAGGTCTGCATTCAGGTCAAAATAACACACATCACCATAATCGATTAATGGAATATATTTGTATTTTGCTTATTTATGTATGTGTAATATATATTTTAGATCCGTAGTTACACGAGTATAACCTGTGTACGTCTACCTCACAAGATTTTTACTCCACCCTAAGGTTGACTGGTATAGAATGCTCTAGGCATTACGTCCGACGATGTACAAAAGTGCATAAAGTTATAAATAAGTATATTAGAACGAATTTTGTTAAAGCAGCTATGGAAAACGTTGCATTAAACTATGTAAACATCACACACACATCGCTTACTTTACAATAACCAAGCAGTATATACAATACCTGGGGCGTCCAGGCAATGTATGAATTACCTATACAAATAAATAAAATTGGAGTGTCTGTTTGTAACATTAAAATAACAGCTTTTTAATCAATGCATATGTATGTATACACGATACATATAACAAAAATGTAGTTAAAAAAAATTTTGTCTGTCTGTCTGTTTGTTCCGGGTAATCTCTGGAACGGCTGGACGGATTTTGACGGGACTTTCACTGGCAGGTAGCTGATGATCCGGGGAGTAACTTAGGCTACTTTTTTTAGACTAACTTTGTCCCGCGGCGTTACTCGCGGTACAACAATAACCGCGGGTAACACCGCGGGGTTCAGCTAGTTACAAATATTATTGTCTATTACTTACTTTACCTAGATAATTAATAGTAAGTTAGTAGTAAGTAATTAATACAACTCCTAGGGATTGTATAGGATATCTACTGGTCCACTGGTAATGTGTAAAACAGATTTTAGTCTGAAATCGATGTATTGTAAATAATTTCCTACCTATAAAATGATGGGTAAATGAAACATGTTCTATTTATTTAAAATCATTTAATCATCACTTTATTCAAAAAGACTATGATTTACGCTGTTATGTAAAGCTTAATAAAGCACCAATACATATGTAGTCCTAAAGAAATTCCTAACAGGGATGTCAAAGCTTCAAGGAATAGAGGCTATGGCGAAGTCAATAGTAGTAATAATCATTTGGATTAGATGAATTTGATTTTCATTGGGTAGGTTATAAAATACATAGACAAATTATAAAGTAAATACGAGTATTATTTCTGAAGTGAAAACTACTTTAGCGGCGTTTTGAACTTTAGCAAAATTTATTTTGGAATGGGTAAAAAATGTTAAACTCGCGTCAGGTCACGTCACGATAGAACACGTGACCTGACCGTAAGACGACGACGCAGGGCGCTTGCGCTGGGATGGCAGCACAGGTCGTTTACACGAGTGCATGGTGACAGCGAGCGATGCAGCGATGCGTTGCGAGAGAGATGTGCATGGTGACAGCTGATGGCTCGACTGTCTAATATGAGATGACTGGTAATATTGGTATACTGTAAAGCATTTAACCTATATTTCTATGACACCACAATATCTATGGTTTATAGTGAGTTTGTTGCTGCTGCATGACTGCTTTGTTTTTTTTTATTTCATATATTACTTATACCGTTCAGGTATTGTATACAATACCTAGATACCGGACTATACAGAATCGCCGGTAACATGTATAATAAATCTGAATACTAGGGTTTTTATCACTCTTCCCTCATAGCAAAATGAAGCTGTGTGAGCTGCACTCGGAAAGTATAAATTTGTTAGAACGCCTACGAGGGTTCCTGTTTAGTCCTCTATGAATTCTTTACAAGAGCTAAAAATTTCCGTTTACTAGTTTGGACTCCGGTCCCCTAAAAACCTAATTAACGCTAAAAGGATAACGTTTGTGGTTTAATTACAAGATAAAATTTTTGTTATCATACGTATAACTTAACTACAGCAGCTATTGGTTAATGCGTATATATAGAATTCCCGCTAATAAAACAATGTAAGGATGCATTTATACTGAAATTGTCCAAGTTATTTCATTTGTAAATCAGCCTTTGTGTTGAGTAGACGCACTAAAATGAATTCGTTTCATTTTTTGTTTGTGTTCTTAGTAAGTAAAAATATTAATAATTACTAAACTCAAATGTCATGAATTTTTTTTCTTGATAATGTTTCTTGTGATTTACCGAAGTGATAGTGCATGAATGGATAAATAGCTAAAGTGTTTAATTAGTGTTCAAAAGATTACCCGAGAAACTACGAAACTAAATAAAACATTGTTATTTTAATGTAAAAGAAAGATCCAATTAAATTCAAAATGTTTTCAATTTTTGTGACAAAAAGTTATAACATATTGCCACCAGAATGGAAAAGAGAAACGAAATAACAGTTTTTTTTTAAACGTTGAAAATGAAAACTATAACTTTTGGAGATTCGCAAAACTTCTCTAAACCTGGCTAGATAATGTAATGCAAATCAACATTTATCTAAATGTAATGTTTTTTCTTTCAGTTAGTAAAAAGTGCTACCCCAGGTGTGCATCTGGCTGAGCCTTCTGCTAAAACCCATCCTGTGCCAAAAACATTAGCCGAAGCGTAAGTGATATTTAAACTTGTTAGAAATAACCATATTTTAATAATTTTCTTCCTTACTAGCCCTTTCACTCAGTTTCGTCCACATATGCAGTCCTTTTGTGCATTCGAAAATTCGTGTTATCCTATCAATCAAATTTCAATAGTTATTTCATTAATATATGAGGAATACAGACAGGTTAAACTTCGGGTTAAGGCTAGGAGGTTTTCAAGGTAGTAGAACCATGCTGATTTCAATACGAACGGGCAGGCTCGACCGAGGAGGTGCTACCCTCTTACGGAAGACCAATCTAAAATGAAAGCATTCGTGCTATCGTGTTTTGTTGGTGAATGCGAGACTGAAGGCCCAATGATGCAGAAGCATCTCCACAGTATAGGTCACCATACAGCATTGCTGCACTATCGGCATTCACAATGAGTATGGTGACCACTACTTTTGGTTTATGTTCATGCTTTCCCTCAGGTAGAATAGAATCACTTTCGCAGGCTCATACATAGGTAAAAAGTAGCGGAAATGCCCCGAAAATTAGACTGTTAAATTTAAAATAAATTTCCAAATGTTAAACGTTTGCGTTAGATACGTAAAATAGCATTAATAATTGAGAAAATCCTACTTTTTAAACAATAGCATGGCACAAACAATGTCATAAATAGCATACAATAACGTGGATCCATAAGGATAACTCTTTTAGCATGTACCTAAATTTAGATTTTCGTTGGTCTTAAAAGTGTAAAGTTTGAAGTAAATCTATGAGCAGTTAATCCATATACATTCCTGGGAGAATCATATTTGCTACAATATACTAGAATGTCTCGGTCCTCGATCGGATTTACCATCCCCGGCTCACATTCAAAACTGTACAACCATGTGTAATTAATTCACGCATTCGTTAGTTACCTACGTTTATCAATATACCTATATAGAAACATTCTGTCTGTGTAGGCTTCAAAACTTAAAAGTCCTAGACAGAGTTCAAATTTGGAGAGGATATACCTACAATTCGCTCCAGATTATTTTTATTTCTTTTTCGGGTCCATTTTGTTGTTCAGATCCCATCAATGTAACCACTATGAGAAGCGTAGCAGCAATAACTATATTAAAATATTACATTCAAAAAGCATAACGGCAGTTAGTTATTTAAGGAACATATACATATTCGCATTAAATGTATCCTGTTCACAGCGGTTCACGTTATCAGCAGACTGGTCACCTTCATAAATAAAATTCAAACGGTCATTAGTTATCGTTTAGACATTTTTTATTTTAAAGCTGAATCTGGCTACTGCATCCACGTGGCATAGAAATTTTAACCTGTACAAAAATATCGAAAACAGGATTGAAGATAATTATTACGGTAATCTCATTTGATTGTTCACGTTTGAAAAAGGATAATCGAAAAGTCCTATCCCATATTTTAAATATCTTACTAGTCTATATAATATTTGCCTTTACTTCAATTAATTATACAAAACATACGAAATAATGATTAAATTAGAGGTCACCCTAGTTTATAGAAGTGCAGTTTCAAGGTAACAGAACCACGCTGACTTCAATACCACACTCGCACTAACCTCTCTCTCGAAACTAACCTAGCATTCATGCTGTCGTGTTTCTTTGAAGAATCTGAGACCGGAGACCCAAAGATGCAAAAGCATCTCAATAGGTTGCCACAGTGTGGGTAGGTACCATGTTGTATTGTCGCAATGTGAATATTGGTAATAGTTGGGTTCACGCCGGACGTGAGTGTGTGGACGGTGTGGGTGGTTCGTGCGAGGTGGACGGTGTGCGTGGTTCGCGCGATCCACTACACCGTGAACATCTCGCAAAGTCGCCGTCTGATATCGCTTTATAAGGAATTTAAATATATATGGTACCAAAAGATGTTAAATACACCAATAGAGGTGTAAGAGACGATGCTAGGCGACAGATTTCTTGCGAAATCCGACACTAACTCTGCGTAAAACTGAGTCCCGGATCGCTTGGAGCGTAGTTCAGGATCGCAGTTTCAACAAACTGGATCGGCTTAGTACGATCC
Source organism: Spilosoma lubricipeda (assembly GCA_905220595.1). Classification (NCBI taxonomy): domain Eukaryota; kingdom Metazoa; phylum Arthropoda; class Insecta; order Lepidoptera; family Erebidae; genus Spilosoma; species Spilosoma lubricipeda. The sequence continues at coordinate 12,591,551 of HG992282.1, read as the reverse complement.
ACACTACACGCATCGCTATTCTCGATCGCGGATCGTGCGATCGCCGAATCGAATTGAATCGTTCGGTGTGGACCCAGCTATTGAGTATTGTGATCACCAACCTTAGATTCTACGTATGCTTTCCATCAGATAGAGTAGAGCCACTTTGGCAGGCTCATATATCTCATAAAACTTTTTTAAGCGAAATCCCCACAGTGTCTGTATATTAAGATATTTGAATGTGATAATCTTTAAACACGATAAGGGGAGGCGACCCAAAGGGCATCAACGCAGATCACCTACTCTTAAAATTCTTTTTCTTACTATTTTTGCTGTTTGAGACATTTCTAACTTTTAATAATTTGTAATTTTCAGGTATATCTATTTACAAGATGCGTATGGATCTCTAAAATGCAAATGTTATGTCGAGGGTCCAGCATCAATGGTGAGTTGCTTAAAAATTAATTTTGAAAAATATCATAGTTTAATAATTTCATTAAATTTATCAACTGAATGATGTTTCACCAATGGTGATCTCTATCTTACGGTTGTCTGTAAAAGAGTGGCACAATGCGAATAGGTCGTCAAATTTACATGCCAAAATATGTTTTCTTTTTCTTTTGTACTTTATATTGTGTTTGGTACAAAGGAAAGTATTACTAATAGGAAACTAGGTGTCTAATAAGATGCAATTTTGGTGTGCAAAATTAAACAAAGGTGTGTGAAAATACCCATTAACGCCTAACTACGAAAAACGAACTACATATTTGGGTGACTAAAGGTCCTTATTTAATCTCAACTATGTCAATATTACTAGTTTTAAAGATAAACAAATATTAACATTCGTTAGACCAATACATTTCAATAGATTTTAAGACGCCCTTGATAATAAATCGACACTCCTGCATTATTATAAACTTAGCCTCTAGGGATTAGGGAGGGTTAGGGATTTAATTAGGACTACATAGTTATTATACCTATGTGATTTTTTTTTGTTTTATCTTTACATTTATACAAATAAATAAAATTGGAATGTCTGTTTATAACATTATATAACCGCTTTTTTTAAAATGCAAATCTATTTATACACGCTACATATACCAGGAATGTAGTTATAAAAAATTTTTGTCGTCTGTTTGTTCCGGGTAATCTCTTAAACTTTCACTGTTGAGGAGGGAGTAACTTAGGCAATTTTTTTAGACTAGCTTCGCCTCGCGGCTTCACCCGCGGTACGGTAACCTTTTAATAATGCCTGAAAAGGTCTGCTTGCAATGAATAATGTAAAATCTGGTCTTGGTTGCCGCTACACAAGCCTCGAGCTTAGTGCGGAAACCGTTGATAAGTTCAAAGCAAGTTATGTACAAATAAAAAAATAAAATAATAGCTTTTTTGGTTTTAATTTCATTTTCATCGCCACTTACTCTTCTATACAGGTACTAACCCAATATACCAAGTCCAGTATACAACCGACCATGTATTTATAACTAATAACGATATTAGAATATAATTCTATATTTTCATTTCAGCCACCCGGTACTTGCAATATCCCGAAATCTGAGTAAGTATTCTTATCATCGCCCTTTTATGCCTTAAGAGTCTTTAACAAATTTACCTATTTAAATTTAAGGAAAATAATACTGCATAATATAAAGATTCATAATTTTTTGAGATAGCTTATAAGCATAAGCTTAGCATAAACAAGACCAACATAACTTGTTTTTATGCTTTTGTAAATAATAATATAAGAACAAGTTCAAATTCAAGTTCAAGTCCAAATTATTGTTTGATTACCTCGCTTGCATCGTATGATTATGCCTAATGCCAAAATCAACAATATCAATATTGTCCATTTGTATAAATGTTGTAGCGATATAGCCCAATGATGCAGAAGCATCACTAGCCCGCCATGGTGTGGGTCGCCATCCTGCATTGTTGCAGCATTCGCAGTATGATGACCACCACTCTTGGATTCTGATTATGCTTTCCATCAGGCAGAGTAGAGTCATTTTGACAGGGACAAACATAAAAAAAAATAACAAATATACCTAAAACATAAATAATTAGGTAACCATAACCCTTTGGTTATATTCTTCTTGCAGCCTACAATTACCTACGATATATTAATGAAATCATATATTAATGAGAGTGTATTATATCAATGTCAAGTTTACAGGTATTAATCAAAGTTTCTTGTTTCAGTTACAATGAAACGAAAACATTATGCGATTTTATAAATAAGTAAGTAATTTTTGATAATGTATTGCAGTTTTATCTATTAAGAATGTCACAAATGTCTGCCAAAGGGGCTATATTATCGTCCTAGGTTCCACATTTGTTACTGAAGTCCATAGAAAAACTATGGTAGCATTGAAGCTCACACTTAACTGTTACATTACAGCTTATAAAGTAGACACAACTACTGTTGTGGTATAATGTCTTTATTTGTGTAAGATGCGATTTCTTAACTGTTGAGTAACGTTAACGTACCTATTAAGGTCAGCTTAAGTCAAATTCAGATAGATACGTAAAAAATAAGTACATGTGTCATATGTAGCGTTATTTTGTTTTTCTTTAATATAATTTTTATAATATTTTAAGTCTGATATAGAAACGACTAGTAAACATAAAAAATAAATAATTGGTAATTGATGAGAGTGACGTCACATAGTAGTTCGGAGTATTTCTGGTCGTATGTCACTATTTAATGAGGTGTGGGCCCATTACTGTTGTACCTGAAAAACTATCAATTTAAAACTACAAAAAGACACTTAAATTGTATTTATTTGTATAGATTATGTTTATGAAAGTATTAGGAAAACATCAAAACAAATTTTGAGGTTGTTTAGAATGGTTTAGCTACTATTATATTTTCTAGAATGAGTCAAAATGAAAAATATGCATTCTCCAGATACCGACAGCGAAATGAACAATTAATTATATACTTTATACCGTTGGTTTACGTACAAGTGCAAGTGATGAATATTTGAAAACCAAATACTTCTATAAATTCTCTAAAGCAACCACTTGCCTAACTTTACTACACACAGAAATAAAATTTCTGTGTTCCTACATAACTTTTAAATAATATTTTTGCGAATCGGGTGATAATAGGTCCATAGGCGGATTATAAGAGGTCGTTATTAGGTGCGTTCTCGTTATTTAATAGCTTTTAATTAAAATAATTGTGTATCATGTTAATGATTAAATACATTTTTGATCAGTTTATTTGCATTGGTGCCATGTTGTTTTATTACTTTACCAAATAGATTGAACAATAGTATGTTTTTTAATAAGAGTTTTTTTTTGCAGAACGGTAATGAGTCCTATGTCCTCAACCATTAATACCGTCGCCACCCTCACCGCTATTATAAGTACTGTCCCTACCAATAATCTGACCTCCACCCCTATCACGACCCCATCAACTATTTCGACTAGTATTCTAACCAACGCCTCTACCCCTACCCAAACAACTATTTCAACTAGTGATATAACGACCATTTCAACTAGTGATATAACGACCACCCCTATCACTACCCCATCAACTATTTCGACTAGTATTCTAACCACCGCCTCTAACACTATCCAAACCACTAGTTCAACTAGTAATTTAACGACCACCCCTATTACTACCCCATCAACTATTTCGACTACTATTCTAACCACCGCCTCTAACACTATCCTAACAAATAATTCAACAAGTAATCTAACGACCACCCCTATCACTACTCCATCAACTATTTCAACTAGTGATCTAACGACTACCCCTATCACTACCCAATCAACTAGTTCAACTAGTAATCTAACCACCACCCCTGTCACTACCCCGTCAACTATTTCGACTAGTATTCTAACCACCGTCTCTACTAATATCCGAACAACTAATTCAACTAGTAATCTAACGACCACTCCTATCACTACCCCATCAACTATTTCGACTAGCATTCTAACCACCGCCTCTAACACTATCCAAACAACTAATTCAACTAGTAATCTTATGACCACTCCTATCACTACCCCATCAACTATTTCGACTAGCATTCTAACCACCGCCTCTAACACTATCCAAACAACTAATTCAACTAGTAATCTAACGACCACCCCTATTACTACCCCATCAACTATTTCGACTACTATTCTAACCACCGCCTCTAACACTATCCAAACAAATAATTCAACTAGTAATCTAACGACCACCCCTATCACTACCCAATCAACTAGTTCAACTAGTGATCTAACGACTACCCCTATCACTACCCAATCAACTAGTTCAATTAGTAATCTAACCACCACCCCTATCACTACCCCACCAACTATTACAGCTAGTAATCTTACCACAGTCTCTACCCCTATCCAAACAACTATTTCAACTAGTAATCTAACCAGCACCCCAAGAACTAATTCAACTAGTGATCTAACGACCACCCCTACCACTATCCCATCAACTATTTCGACTAATAATCTAATCACCAATTCAACTACTGTTCCTGCTATGAATTTGACCACCCCTACCACCAAAGATACTGCTGAGCCGATCAGTGACCGCATTAAAATGTCGACCACTGAATCTACCACTAAGGATACTGGTCATACCAAACAAGCGGCTGTTGTCAACAACAATGACAGTACTTCTTCGTCAACATTGTGGTGGGCGGCTATTGGCTGTTTCTGTTTAGGGGTCATCATTACGATTATTGTGAAAATGATATACAATAAATACAAAAAGAAATCGTATGGTAAGCAATTTTTATTTACATTGTTATAAAATAGAGTGTTTCAAGAAGAGTGCACTTTTTAAATTCGCATGTGGTAACTCTGAAATTTCTCAGATGTAACATGTTTATACCGATTAATTAAAATGGAGCGCTTTACGAAAGAACAGTGCGTTATATTTGTGAAAACTTATTACATAAAATGGGAATGTTATACTGAGACCGTTCGTTCGAAGAATTTTCAATCGCATCTTTTTTCTTTGGGGTTTTGTGAAATATCGGGCGGCAAATAACTGCCTAGTTGGCGCAGTGGTAGTGTATGCAACTGCTGCGGATGAGGTCTCGAGTTCGATTCCCGAGTAGGACCAAATGTTTGCATGATCTGCAAACATTAAATTTGTTTCGGGGTTTTGGGGTTTTTCTATGTATAATGTAAGTATTTAATAAAAAGTGTATTTCTATTTATATCAGTCGTCTAGTACCTCTACCATTATATATATATTTATGTTAGTCAGCAGTGAAATAAAGCCACATCCAGCAATAGTCGTGGATGTTCTTCTGTTGTAGCCGTTCATTTACATCAGACTTATGTACATCACTGCTGGCCGGCCTGGACTTATTAAAACCTAGCTAACACGGCAAACGTTGTTTTGCCATAAAATAAAAACAAATATTTAGGGGTGGGTCATTTAAGTGTATGAAAAATAGATGTTGGTTGATTATCAGACTTACCCGATATGCACACAAAATTTCATAAAAATAGGTCGAACCGTTTTGGAGGAGTTTGGTAACAAACACAGAACAAATAGAAATGCTTTGACGTGTTTTCGTAAGTAATCTTTTGTCGCCGGGACGTACACATAAACGATTAATAATATTATACACACATAACGAAATCTCTTCTAATTCGTCCAAGGGATTTAAATAATATACTCGTAATATTAAACTACAACCGTATGCTCTTGGCATTAGGTAGAGTTTTAATTGCACTTTGTGTTTAGAGGTGGATCTTCGTCTTTATGACCCACCCACCGTAGAGATGTGTGACAGAAAAGAAGTTTATTCTTTTGTTCTGTGGGTCCTGTAGATTATATTAATTAAATTGACTAAATTTCTATGAAATAGTTCTTACTTTTAAAATTTCGCTATCCTAGTTTTTTATATCAAAGTCACTGTCTATGAAATGGATTTAGTGAAATTGTACTAGTTTCTTGTTAATTTAAAAATAAGACATTTGTTTTACCAAAACATAAGTAGGTACATATTGTACATCTAATTTAGGAGGTTGACGTTTCATATTTATCAACACCACACATTTTTCTATAGGCGTAACACACATAATCTCAATATTTTTTTCTGTAAAACCCTGTAATTACAATAATTATGAGGTTATTTTTATTTCATCATTTCGTCACAAGATATAGTACATTCTTCATATCAAAATTTAAATGCTAAAAATCAAAAATATATACAATAACTGCCTCGTTGGTCTCGCGGTTGGCGTGTGCGACTGCTGATCATGAGGCCTCGGGTTCGATTCCCGGGTCGGACCAAATGTTTGTATGATCTACAAATATTTGTTTTGGAGTTTGGGTGTTTTCTATGTATAATATGTATGTATTTACAAAAAAAAAGTATATATGTATTTGTATCAGTTGTCTAGTACTCATAACACAAGCTCTGCTTAGCTTGGGACTAGATGGCGTTGTGTGATAGATGTGCGAAATATTTATTTATTATTATTATTAATAGACTGACGTTTTTAATGGACGTCTCATATTCTTCAATCTGTCAGCAGTGTCATATGCTAGCTCCTCGATTAGATGGACTATAACGTCGGACGGCACAAAAATGTTAGTCTTCAAAATATGTCTTAAGTTACAAAATAAATATTTCTATTATTCCTATTCCATTTCAGCAAAAAGCTTTCCAAGAAAACGTTCATAATAAAAATTATTTTGCAGTCGGTTTAAAATCTATATCTATACTAATATATAAAGCTGAAGAGTTTGTTTGTTTGTTTGTTTGTTTGAACACGCTAATCACAGGAACCACTGGTCCGATTTGAAAAATTCTTTCGGTGTTGGATAGTCCATTTATCGAGGAAGGCTATAGGGTATATATCATCACGCTAAGACCATCAAGAGCGGAGCAACAATGAAGAATGTTACGAAAACGGGGGAAAATTATCACGCTACGGGCAATATAAAGCGCAAACGAAGTTGCGTGGGTCAGCTAGTCTATACTAATATATAAAGCTGAAGAGTTTGTTTGTTTGTTTGTTTGAACACGCTAATCTCAGAATCCGCTGGTCCGATTTGAAAAATTCTTTCGGTGTTCGATAGTCCATTTATCGAGGAAGGCTATAGGGTATATATCATCACGCTACTACTAATAGGAGTGGAGCAACAATGAAAAATGTTTCAAAAACGGGGGAAATTTTCACGCTACGGGCAATATAAGGCGCAAACGACGTTGCGTGGGTCAGCTAGTCATAATATAAAACAAATCAACTCTTTCTACTTAAGAAAAACACAAACACGAATGCATTTTAAATACTTGAGCACAGCCTTATACCTTACACCAAATTTGTTATGTGGTAAGAAACACCGCGACACGAGAATTTTATATCTATACTAATATATAAAACTGAAGAGTTTGTTTGTTCGCTGGTCCGAATTAAAAAAAATATTTCAGTGTTGGATAGTACATTTATCGAGGAAGGCTATAAGCTATATATCATCACGCTAAGACCAATAGGAGCGGAGCACCAATGAAAAATGATTCAAAAACGGGAGAAAATTATCACGCTACGCGCAATAGGAGACGCAAACGAGGTTGCCTGGGTCAGCTAGTCTAAGATAAATCGTTAAAGGTACCTACATAAATGAAACTAAATTATAACTATATTTTTTTTGTTTCAGTGTTGCCGCCAGAACAAAACTCGGTATAGTATCTTAATTATTGAGATAGACTGTAATTTTAACTGTATTTTAAATAATAAGTACCTAAATAAAAACCAAGACTATACTTTTTTTTATAAATGTAGAAAGATAGACACAAAAGCTACTATTATAACAGGACTAAAATCGAGTAGCTTGCTCAATGATGTACATATTAGATTATACATTATCTAAGATGTACATTAGGTTTTATCATGCGCAGTGTACATAGTTTAACAAAAAAGTTAAATCTGCCAGAGAACGTGCCTAAAGGCATTTAAGATTATAATTTTAGCAGCAAGATTTTGTTTTTTTGCATCTGCCTTCATTCATTTAAAACTTTGTATCTTCCGCGATTTGGTATATACAACTATGTTCAGAAAATGGATGTCGTTGAGTGTCTCATTAGTCATGAAATTAATTATTTTGTTAATTGTTTGAACTCATATTGAGCTTGAAAAAAGCCTATATTATTAATCAACATCTCAAGAATTTTGTAAATAGTATAATAAATTAATAAAAAACCTAATAATAACGTGTCTCTGTGTTGTCCTTCATTTTTATTGGCTCATTGACAATGGAGTATGGTGCAGTCGTAGCATAGTGCGGTGCGCTTTGCTCAACACAAGACAGCACAAGTCATGGCTCGTTTAGTCGTTGTCCACCGTGAAGTAAGATTGCATGATCTCATACAAAACTATAAAAATTTAATTTAAAAGCCGCCCACACAAAAAAACTTGCCAAAAGTAATAATTAAAACTGTAATGTTGAAATACTTAATTTATACTTAGTATTTTAATATACAAGAACTGTAGCATTGGGTATCGCTAAATAAAAAACTGGCAGTCATAAGGACTGCCGATAGAAGTTAAATTTATAACTTAGAATGTTATTTGTAAAATTAATGTGTAAAATTACAGTCCTTGGTTAACCTAAATATTGTAACATAATTTATAACGTCATGTTTTGTAAATATAGCTGATTTAGGCAATAGTCAAAATAATATTTTTAGTATAGTTATAAGTAGATGAGTATAATTGCATGAGTTAATACAGTTAACTTATATATCTATATTTTTCTTGAAAATTCAGTAGATAATATAAAATTCAATAGAGATAAAAATAATACAAAAAAGACAATTGTACCACGTAAACGTAGCAAAATACAGTAGTTTAATGAAACATATGATTTTATTTTTATTACCAATAAATACCTACTAATAATTTCTGTACAAAAAGTAAAACATCCCATCAAAAACATTAATGTGAAATGAGAGCCAAGTTCAATATAATGATATATGCCTTGCTTGTTCACTACAGCGACAAAAAGTGAGATCAAAATGGGTACCAGGTTCAATAGTCAGTCCTAAAATTTATTTATAACAACATAAAATATTTTATAAGAACTAAAGAAATATTATTTTGAAGCCTAAATTCTAACTTGGTTAGTTTAAGGCTCTCTTGGGGGCGGGGACGTTCTAGATTAGAAGTTGATGCAAACAGATGCGACATTTTTATTATTCTGCATACTAGATTTCATAGTATGTTTTAATAATTTAATCGTAGAAGGTATTTGTGAAAATATAATGTAGTATTAGAAAATATAATGGTGTATTTTTTAATAATTTTTAATAATAACCTAATTAAAAGATTTTTCAAACGTATAGTCATCTATATCTTTGGAAAGTACCTACCATATTCAACGTGTAAACACATCATACGGAATTTATACTTTGCACTTATGTTTTATTAGTGAAAATGAATTGAAAGAACATTGCAATCTAAACTAATATATAAAGCTGAAGAGTTTGTTAATTTGAACACGCTAATCTCAGGAACTGGTGGTCCGATTTGAAAAAATTCTCTCAGTGTTAGATAGCCCATTTATCGAGGACGGCTATAGGCTATATATCATCACGCTAAGACCATCAAGAGCGGAGCAACAATGAAGAATGTTCCGAAAACGGGGGAAAATTATCACGCTACGGGCAATAGGAGACGCAAACGAGGTTGCGTGGGTCGGCTAGTTTAATATAAACTTTAATCTTCCCTCGACAATATTAATTTAAAAAGTTTCTATAAAATCCTGTATCGCGGAGGACTTTACAAACATACATGAAACATACAATGAAAATGACACGACCAGACTCAGAACAATAATTTGCGAATCACACAAAGTTTTGTCCTACGTGGAATTTGAGCCCACGACACTAGACGCAGTAGAAAATGGTGACCACCTACACTATTAGGCCAACCGTGCAGTCAATTACTATTATATAAAATATATCATCACTACCTATTAAAATATAATATTGGATTTGCTAGAAAAAAAAAGGATTTTTATTTAATCTATACTTATAAAATAATAAGTCCTGACTGACTGACTGACTGACTGATTCATCATCGCCGAGCGTAAACTATAATAGTTAGGGCTGTGAAATTTGGTGAGTAGGATCCTTTTATTGAGTAAACACGCACTAAGAAAGGAATTTTGGAATTTCTACCCCTAAGGGGGTGAAATAGGGGTTGAAAGTTTTTATCTGTCATTTTTTGAGTTAGATACCTGAAACTTTACTTTTGGGCTGCTGATTAAAAATGAGTAAACATGTATTTCAGCGTTTTTGAATATTCAACCCCTAAGGGGTGAAATAGGGGTTGACATTTCGTACATAGGTTAGTCTGTAAGTTCGTCATTTTTGAAGTCTGAAACATGAAACTTTATTTATGTGTTACTGATTTAAAAAGAGTAGAGACGTATTTGAGCGTTTCTGGGTATTCTACCCCTAAGGGGGTGAAATAGGGGTTGAAAGTTTGTATGGAAGTTCGTCATTTTTTAAGTTAGAAACATGAAACTTTATTTTTGGGCTACTGATTTAAAAAGAGTGGTTACGTATTTAAGCGTTTCTGGATATTCTACCCCTAAGGGGGTGAAATAGGGGTGGAAAGTTTGCATGGATATTCGTCATTTTTAAGTTAGAAGCATTAAACTTTATTTTTGGGGTACTGATTAAAAATGAGTATAAACGTATTTCAGCATTTCTGAATATTCTACCCCTAAGGGGTGAAATAGGGTTGACATTTCGCATATAAATTTAGCAGCCTAAAAACTTTCGTCTTTATGTTTCTGATTACAAATAGATGAATACTTATATCATCATTTATGGGAATTCTATTCCTAAAGGAGTTAAAATATGGGTCGAATTTTTGTTTGAAAGTTCTTTTATATGGGCTATTGATCAAAAATAAATAAAGACGTTTAAAAACATGAATAAATTATTCATACCTACTTTTACACAGTTTTAATTTAATACATATAATCAAGTTCCACGCGAGCAAAGCCGCGGGCAACAGCTAGTATCAAATAAACGAATAATCATTAGATGTTTCACATCAAAAATTACATCACTATTTTACCTATGTGTCAAGTCTGAACCATGCACTTTTCATAATCTATGATTTTCATTCATAAATGGCGGGCACAAAATGTTAAAAAAATATTTTTGAACTATTTGTAGAACAGTAGTTGGCAACGTTTTCTAAGAGAATTTCAGATAGGTCACTTTTAGATATTATGCTATCTCTTTGTCTCTCCCGGACGTCATACGGGCTGTCGGTAGTGGTTGCGTTCATCAGTGCGCATCCTACCTGTATAGGAAAAATATCAGTTTTTTCAAATCATTTTAAGAACTTTTATTTTTTTACTGTTTATATTGAACTTTTTACAACATGAATCTATCATTGGCAGATATTTTTATTGTTATTTAAACTGTGCCAGACGCAATTTTTTTTGTTTTTTGGTATACTCACGATAAAATTGTGAAGGCATTATTGATTCGATTTTGATTTCTTTTCAGATTATCAGTATGAATAACGTAATCAGAATAAAGTATCTACATTTAATAGAACGATTTATATTTATATATAATGAGATTTTCTATGACATAAATGTAATTAGGATTAAAATATCTCAACTTTTTAATTAAAACAAATTGCATCAATCAAATTAGATGAAATTATTAAAAATGATTGAAAAAAAATTTCGAATTCGAGTTTTTTTTTATTTTTTACATTTTCTGAGAGGCTTTACTATAGTAACATATTTTTTTTTCACCATCGGAAAGTAGAATTTCAACGAACAGAAAGCATAGCAATTTTTTGAAAAAAGCTGATATTTTGACGGGTGAATTTTCGATTGAAAATTAGGGTGCTTTTTCGATATTAATTCAAAATAAGGTGAAAAAAAAATCAAATTAAATAAATTACAGCGTATTTGGGACATAAAAAGTAAGTTTTCACAAAATTTCGTGAAAAAAAAACATTTGTAAAAGATAAAAATAAAAAACCAAAAACTTGGCTTTTTGAATTTTTCACATAAATATTGAGGTTATGTGAAAAAAGTGTAAATAAAAAAATTTAGATCTTTTTATTACCTACAACTTTACCATTTGACTTTTTTCAATAGGACTTTTAGTTTTGCCAGAAATCGAGATAAACCGTTTTCTCCCTTAAAAACTCACCCCCCCTCCCCTTCCCGAGCTCAGATCGCCATTTTATACAATATTCCCCTCCTTTTCTAATGGGTTTCATCCTACTATTATTTTTTTTATTTTAAAAACAATCGACCCTGGTCTACATCTAAAAACCTAAAATTAGCGTGCCAAATAATAATTCGGTTGTAAACCTTCAGCCAGACCGATCTAAAACTGAAAAGTGATGTGGTATCATTTTACTAAGTCTAGAAACAGTTCTGTAAATGCTGGTGTCCCGCAAGTATCAATTGCCTACCCTGTTCCTCCCCCATATGAATGACATGCTGCAAATTGGCGGCATTCATTGTTATGCGGATGACAGCACGGGCGATGCTCTCTACACCAGCCACGCTAATATTTCTCGGGAAAACGTCATTGAGAGTCGAAACAAACTTGTGTCTAAAGTTGACACCTACTTGGAAAAGGTCTCAGATCGGGGTAGACTTATTTTAGTCCAATTTAACCCCACAAAGACACTAATTTGCGCGTTCACCGCTAAAAAACTACCGTGGGTCGTATGTCCTTGTTTTGAAGACACTCCCCTATCTGCCTCGACCAATATGGGAATTCTGTTTTTTTTTTTATGATCAAACTACCAAAATTACTACTCTGCCTGGTGGAAAGCATAAGTAGAATCCAAAAGTGGTGGTCACTATCCTCAAAGTGAACATAGGCAGAGCAGGATCACTATCCTTTCCGCCGCCACCGATTTTATGTGGCCGCCATAGTGTGGATAGTCACCCACACTATGGCGGCCACATTAAAATGAGACAAATAAAATCAAGCAGAAAAAGCATCTCACTAGGCCGCCATAGTGTGAATAGTGACCCACACTATGGCGGCCTAGTGAGATGCTTTTTCACGCCCTGCTTAAAGAACCCGGGATCATAATGTGATGGGAACACGTGCGGTGATAGGGAGTTCAACATTCTCTCAAAAGCTTTTGACTGTGTAGAACATAACACGCTTTTTCTTAAACTTAGGCATTATGGTGTTATTGGTATTGCTTTGGAACAAATTGTTTCCTACCTCAAATATAGAATTCAACACGTAGATGACAATGGTGCGAGATCTTTTGGATTACCCGTTTCTATGGGCGTGCCGCAGGGCTATATACTGGGTCCTCTACTTTTTCTTATTCGTTTATGATTACATATATATATTGATTTAACATGTTATTAAAAAAATATCTGTAATATCGTTCTATTTGCTGATGATACGTCACTTATTTTTAAAGTCGATCGTAAGCAAACAGGAATTGGTTTACAACGAATAATCTCCTACTGAATTCGAATAAAACAGTGTGTGAGATTTACTATGCCGAATGTAAAACAGCTAGGTACTAATTTAACTCTAAATAATTAAACCTTAAGTATTGTAGACTCAACAATATTCTTAAGAATTACATTAGACAGCAAACTACAATGAGGAGCCCAGATAGACAGCCTTGCAGGTAGACTTAGTTCGGCAGCTTATGAAGTATGTAAGCTACGTCAGATCACTGATACGAACACAGATAGGCTAGATTATTTTAGTTACTTTCACAGCGTCATGTTCTATAGTATACTACTTTGGGGCAAGGCGGCTTATATTGAAACAATTTTTAATATGCAAAAACGAGCCATCCGCTCAATATACAATATAGGTGCTAGAGTATCTCACAGAGAGTTGTTTAAAGATAAGATATTTTGAGTAAATCACAGTACATATTTGCAAATATTATGTTTGTTAGGCACAACATTAATGACCATAAGAAAAACAGTGATGTACACAATATTAATATAAGAAACAAGTCGAAACTCGTCGGTACCTATCATGGTTTACATAGGTACACAACTCGTTCGAAGGTCTTGGTATACTTTTCTATAATATTTTTTTTACAGATGTAATTGTCCTTCCTATAGATAAATTCAAACGTATTGTAAAAATTTACTTTTTAGGAAAGCCTACTATACCATCAGCGATTATCTGAACGACAAACAGTCATGGGCTTAAGGTGTTATTCTTTTTCTTGAAATTGAGGTAAATTAATTTTTATTTTGAATTGAATCATGTATTAAAATTTGAAATGTTGGTACTCCAGTATGCATTGTTTATATACTATAACATAATCATAACATAACATCTAATTCCTCTTTTTACGTATTGTTAATTTTCTTTGCCTTTGACATTTTTTTATTGTTTTAATTACTACTGACACGATGGTACTTTGGTACTCATATATTAATATCTTTGTATACCCCATTTATTAAATACGGACTTGTTATTGTGTGAGCCCATTTTCGACCATAATTATTATTACCTTCCTTTGATATTGAACTGATGATTTGCAGTGCGGACTGAGTATACCGGCTCAACTATGGTTGAATAGGTTGAGGGCTGATCCATGCGTCTTATTTTATTTTACATTTGTGTAATTTTATCGATTATTTTAAATTTGGACTTATTACATCTTATGAAATTTGACTGTGAGTGAAAGTGCTAATTGGATTCTACTCTCCAAAAGTGGACCTCACAATATAAAAATCTTGCAGTTTTGAGTAATAACGGTGCATGATTGGTTAGCTCATGGCGGTGCAGCAATGACTTCAAACTTTTTGTTTTGGTTTTTTGGTCGACTTCGTTCTCATTCAAGCCGCAAAGTTGAGAGAAAGAAAATTGTAACGGTTATTTTAATATATCATAGTTTATATTAATGAAATAATTGGTGAGTACTTACTTTCGTAAGACGTAGTTTATATTCACTAGTGACGGCCTTGTTTGGTTGGTGCGCATTTGTTTGTATTGCTGAGTGAGTGAGCGAGACGCGGCTCCGCGGCGTTACCAGCGATACGACAATAACCGCGGGACTCAGCTAGTCGTTTATAAAACATTATTCATGAACAACGATGTATCACTGTATCACCGAAGTTTTGGCTTCAACGTCGATGTTAAAACATCGATTTTTTTAAACGATACATCGATGTTTGTAACATATCGATGTTTAGCTCGCATCCCTAACGCTACGTCAAACGTCAATACGTCAAGGAAAGTTCAAGGTTCAATTCAATAGCGCGGATAGGATAGCCGGATAGCGTCAAACAAAAACAAAACACTTAATCTTAAATATTATATTACTCAATTACTCTACTTTGGAATGAAAAGCTCAAAACAATGTTATTTAGTATAAAGATGACTTTATTAATGAAACTTAATAGGCAACCGAATATAAATTAATTGGCAACCGATAGTTCCATAATAAAACTTACATGAGCTGCATTGTATATTATTGTTTAGGTTTTTTATATCTTCTGGTGGCGGCACAGTCGTTGTAGGGGTCTCACACTCCGCAGTGTCTTCTTCTGTCAAAGACCAGCATAGCGGGGCACCCTGGCATTGCCAGTACCTGTTACAGGACTTGCCTCGAGATACATCTGCCGTTGGAATCCTCGTTACGGAGAGCTGTTGAAATGAATTAAGCATTCTTCGTAATACATTTCAAAAATGGAACAATTTATTATTATGGTGAGACAATTGCCCTGTTTATGGGACATGGAATGTCGGGAGTACAGAGATATGCGAAAGAAACATGCAGCTTGGAAACGAATCGTACAGGAATTAAAATCTAAGGATATTCCTGACAGTAAGTGGTCTGCGATTTCGTTCTTGTAGAACTGTAGAATGCACGCTAAATAGATTTCTATTTCAGTATAAAAGACCCATAGGACTTATTGACAGTAAGATGTATAATATATTTAGTTTCAAGCTTTAGTCAAAAACCAAGTTACATATATGTATACAGAATGTCATTTAGTCACATTTTACTCGCCCTTAGAAAGTCTGGTAAGGTATATTCCACTTCAAAACAATAGCATAATATAAGTAAAACAAATCTTAGTGTGTGTGTACACCATTCACTACAGTACAACTTTCACAAATGAGGTCAGGATGCCCTAATAACAGCTGTTCCTGGATTTCTCCTATATAAAGTGAAAAATAGCACACCATGTCATTTTAATTGATCCGACTCTGACAAATTACACTGCTGCAAACCTCAGTGGGTGACAGGTCAAAAGGGTTTCTATATTTTAAAAAAGAAAAAAAAACATAGATCAGTGTATTTCTGGTTATACACCTCGAGTAGTCAACTTCAGAGACTTATATCAATATTGAACGGCCTTTGAATACAGCCAATACCAAACAACAAGCATTTTGAATTAGCATGGCTCTAATAAATAATTTGTATCTGGGGTAAAAAAATATCTTGTAATACACAAATAAAGCTTTACCTTTACACAATAATTTCAATTTATTATTATTATATTTTAGTTTCAAGAACAATTATTATAATATAAAATCATTTAAAAGGTAAACTGTTAGCACCTGTACCTGCATTTAATCATTGTCAGCGCCTTCTACCATTCTGGAACACTTCCCTAGTATAGTACAGAGCAATGTGTTTTAATACTAAAAAGTTAACTAATTTAAATACAAATAACATTACTTTATTGATTACATGAGTAATAATAGTTTAAGATTTATGTGATTTTTAATAATTCATGACCAACATAAAAAAATGGTTATGAAACAAAAACAAAGCTCACAATGTACAATGTGTTTCCTACAACATTTGCCCTACTTTTCTTTTAGCACTGAACATGTTAAAAAGGGAAAAAGTAAAGCTACACAAATGCCTTTTTTGTTGCCAAGAATTAGTAACTAAATAAATATTTTGGACATCTAACACACCATGCGATCTAGCATCAAACTAAGTAAAGCATGTACTATGACAGTAGATTGCTTGATAGGATACTTATATACTTTTTATAGGATACTTATGCAGAAAAAAAAAACACGATACAAATATTAGCAGATTATATACCTAAACATTTGATCTTACCCAGAAATCAAACCCAATAACTGAAGCACAACAGATGCATATGCTACTGAGTCGGTCAAATTATAAAGCAAATAAATTCTGTACCCCTTATATATTCACAAAAGCAGCATATTTCTTTTTTTTAGTCTTTGTTTACCTATTTCTATATAAAAACAATACAACAACAATTTGTTTCATCTGCTAATGTGAAAAACTTTTTATTAATATTTACTGTTTAATAACTAAATCTGTAACATTATATAATTTTTTTTATAATTTTCAGTAAGAACTGCAAAAGCAGAGTGGAAAAAACTTCGGGACAGCCACAGAGATTCTTTGAAAAGAGCAAATGCACTTGGCGCCAGTGGGGCACAACAGATGGATTTCCCAAAAGTCAACAAATGGAAGTACGCAGAACATATGGAATTCCTTGTACCATACATGAAAACTCGTAAGAGAGGCCGAAATTTAGCTGCCTTAATTGACGACGACACTGAAGAGTTATCGCCTTCTCCGTCAGATTCATTTCTAGGAGTACCTTCAACTTCAAACGATGGTAATATAACCTTTAGTCCCGAATCTAATACACAGAATAATGCTGATACAACACAAGAGATTGAACACAAATATAGAAAGAGAAAAATAGATGATGAATTTGGTGAAATCATGATTGACATGGAGGATAGAAGCCAGTATACAGGCCGTAGCAATCATCCATTAGATTCTTTCTTTGAGAGCATGTGTGAAACAACTAAACAGTTTCCGACTTGGCTGCAGTATAGTGTGAAAAGGAAAATATTTAATGTGATATCTGAAGCAGAAGACACATTTGAAAGTTACAAGTCACGTGAACCAATCTTTTGAAAATAAGATTTTAAATATATTAATTATTAGATAAGGTAGCAAAAAGCTTTTATTTCCTTTCGTATACAGAGACCTGTACTGGCTAGTCGGACGACACACAAAACTATCTATAGATAATAAGCTCTTAATATACAAATCTGTACTGAAGCCAGTATGGATGTACTGTGTTCAGCTCTGGGGAAGCGCCTGTGACTCCAATGTATCCATGTTGCAAAGATCGCAGAACATTATCTTGCGCAATATAGCTAACGTACCCTGGTATGTCACCAACTCAGAAATTCATCAATATCTGGAGGTGAAAGAAAAGGAGATACGACGTACAACCCAAAATTATATCAGTCGCCTTGAAAACCACCCAAATGAATTAGCATCAAAGTTGATCGAACGAAGCTATAATAAAAGACTGAAAAGAAAGGACATTCTCCAACTAGAATGATACTTTTGGACCTAAAGGGGAGAAGTCGCTCTGTGGAGGGCTCACCCACAATGCCATAATCATTACCAACAAATCTGTTAATAGTTGGACTGATTGCAGATAAATAAAAAAAAACCAAAAAAAAAAAAATCGTTTCGTATTTATCTGAGTTTACAATGCGATCTTGTGATTACAAGCTCACATTACAAAAGAAAGCCAGATAGACCGTAAAGAACACGACAATGAATCTCCAAAGTAAATATGAATTAGAAAGCGAATATATTCCCGCGGCCTTAGATTACAAAATCTGAGCTCGCGTCACGTCACGTGATTATTGATTTTATTTTCAAAATGCCGTTTTGCATCATTAAACACTGTAAGAGTAGTCCCCAAAAGCAAAAAAAAAGAAGATGGAATATATTTTCAGGTAAATACTGATAATTTAGTTGCTATAATTATTTATTTACCCGATAATTATATTGTTGTGTCGGAACACTAAACCTCAACCGTAGTTCGACTGTGATACCAGTTTTTGTCTATTTATTTCCTTCAATTATAGAAATTACTTGTTAGTTTAGACAATAGTGAAGCTCATTTCTATATTTAAAGTCTTCGTTCCAAACCTCATCTGAAAGTATTCTTTGGTGATACATACAGTTACTTCTGATAATGGTAATCTATACCTTTCTATACAAATAATAATTGGAGTGTCTGTTTGTTACATTAAAATAACCACTTTTACTACATGCATATGTCTCTGTCTGTTTGTTTTGGCTAATCTCTGGAACGGCGGGACCGACTTAAACGGGACCTTCACTGATGGATAGCTGATGATATAAGGGGTAACATAGGCTACTTTTTTTGGACTACCTTCTCCCCGCTGCGTTACCAGCGATACGACTATGACTATAATTGGAGAGTCTGTTTGTAACATTAAAATACCCGCTATCTACTAAATGCATATGTATGTATACACGGTACATATACAAAAATGACATTATTTAAAATTTTGTCTGTCTGTTTGTTGCGGCTAATCTCTAGAACGACTGGACCGATTTTGACGGGACTTTCATTGATAGGTAGCTGATGATATAAGGAGTAAATTAGGTTACTTTTTTAGACTACTTTCGCCCCGCGCCGTTACCCGGGGTACGAATATGACCGCGGGGAACACTGCTGGTTTCAGCTAGTTATGAGGTTCATACGAACAATTTGTGGATGTTTCTTCATTTTGGTGTTCTGGGTCGTGATGTGTTTTATGTCTTTAACTTGTGCTTCACATCATAATCAGAATATAAAAAAAAAGAATCGTACATTACAAGTACTCTTGGTAAAGTTATTTATTTTAGCTTTTTATGATTTTTAGAGGTAACTGAAATAAAACCCATATTATTTAAAGTCTTTCAATATTAAAATACCCTGTTTTCAATCTGAATATTAAAATTTATCAAAAAAATAGGGATTTTTTTTACTGCGTATGGTATCATTACACGAACGTAGATGTACATGTTCCTACCACAGAGTACATTATGGTCATCACTGGCAACACACACTGGTCCAAAAGTTTCGTCTTGAGACGAAACTTTAGTATTTGGGGCGAGAAAATGTCACAACAATAACAATATTAGAGTCATATTCTTACCGTGTTTATTCCTGTATTCTACATTAACAACTTCTGGCGCTATCTTTGAAATTAACTTACCTACTGGCTGCCGTGGCGTCATGGCGTGTTATCAAGATTTGACGCTTTTTGACGGACAGTCTCAAACATAGAAATGGTTTTACCTTTCTGGTCTACAAAAATAACTTAATTATTTGTATCTAAGTTGCTTGTTTAAAACGGCCACACCCAATAGGTACTATAAAACAGGCAACAGTAAAGCATTGGACAAAAAATCTATCAAAAAGATACTGCACAGTAACAGTGATTAAACATCCGCTTTTGTTACACAGTAAATGTTAGTCATTCATGATAAATACTAATAATAATGATATGGGATAGATATATCTCTAATACACATACATACTCCACATAGGATACAACGCTAACCCACGATTTGAAATATCATCTCTGACTCTTTGAATTACTAGTTTTTTAATGCATCTATAAAATAGTTACATTTGAAAATGTTGCGATCAATGTCCGCCCATTCCAAACTTGTAAATTGTATGTGTAATCTTTTGGTTTAAGTGAATACAGGCATTTAGAACAAAACTCAGAGATAAGGTCATATTTGCGCAATCCAAATATGAATCTAATGCAGAGGTTTTGGAGTCGCTCAAGTACATTATGTTGGTCTTTGGTGAGATTCAGATAGCTGACATCACCATTGCCAAGGATGGGAAGAAGAAGAGATTGTGTGAGGGCAATTTTAGTGTTTGTGGGAAGGATGGTCCGTAGCCTTCGCAGAGACCCCGCTGCTGCAAATAGTTTGCAACTAACTTCTCCAGTCTGTGGGGCCCCAGGCCCCTATACATAAGTATATCCAAGTTTTTAACTATCTTACTGAGGGGAACAATAGAGCCACTGCAATCTACACTATGATGACCTCTGTTATGGTCGGATTCACAGTCAGCCCATACTGCTGTAACAGCAGTGCTGTTAAGTCATCTGGAGTACCTTGAGAGTAAATTTGTAAACGGTCTGCATAAAGATGGTAGGAAGAAAGTAATTGATTTGTGATTGAGTTAATAAAAACTATGAAAAGTAAAGATAATAACACGCCGCCCTGAGGTACGCCTGCAGATGTGGTGCACCAGGGGGAGTAAACTCTGTTTCAAACAGGATATCCTCATAACCCCGATGATTTGTGAATCATCGGGTTTAACACACCGATAACGAACTCTGCAAAATATGAAGTCAATGTCATGTGATAAATGTTTTAACTTTTTCCAAAAATCGTTTTTGTTTTTGGCTCAAATTCTATAACTAAATTGTTCAGAGGAGATTTTCTCAATTTTTAATACGTTTTTATTAGCTTGACCTGTATGTATGTAACAGAATCTTTTAACCTACTTCTAGGAGTCTGATTTACTTGGAAATTTGCACAGGGGTCAAGCGCCGATGACAATACAATAATTTAAAAAAAAATACAAAAATGTTTGTTTAGTTTAAAAAAAAAAAACTAAGCGAACACGTTTTCATAAATATACCACTGACGAAAATATACCTAACTAAACAGTAGAAAATAAATTATATTTTAAATCCTAAAAAAACACGCTTTAATAGCAATCGAACTAAAAAGTAGAAAATAATTTTAATGTAAAAAGCGTGGAGTGCTTTCTGAAAATATTTCAATAATGTCGCCCCAAGCTTTTTACATTAAAATTATTTTTTAATTGCTATTAAAGCTTTTTTTTTAGTATTTTGAAACTATAATTTATTTTGTGATATAATTCTTCGCTTCCAAAATATCGATCAAAAATAAGGAAAAAAAAAAAATTTTTCACTATTTCGGCCATAACTTTTTTGTTTTTAACTTTATGGGATAATTCTTTTTGCACCTTGTAGATCTCGTGAATACGCGTGTGCTGAGTCTTTTTTGAATATCATATCTGTTAGATCGCTCCTTTTCATGTAGAAATCTGGATGAACTTGATATCAAAGTAGTGAATTAAACAGCAAATATTGGTATTCGTAATGTATTGTAATCCAGATTCCAAAGAAAAATGACAAGTGAATTGTAGACAATGTAAACACAGGTGTCATAGATATAATATAATTCGAGATTAGCATATATCACCTCGCCTGGTCGGAGGACATGACACCTGTCGTCCACAGTGGTGACCCCGACGTGATTGGAAGCAGCCTTCGAAGGAGCAGATTCAGCAGCAGCATTACCACGCCACATTCATGTTCACTCCCACAGCAAGTCTCAGCCAGCCAGCAACCTCGGCCTCAACAGGGATTTACCATACGCCGGAAGCGACCGCTCCAGCCTGGTTACCCCTACGGCCTCATCAGCGTCTAGGCACAGTACACTGCAGCTACGGTTCATGTAAGCAGAGCATATCTCTCCTGTCTATGCAGCAGCCAGCCACTACGCAGCAACCGCCCCGACTCACTGGGGACCTCACCGCAGCATCGCGCACCGCACGCCATCCTGATTCACTGGGATCAGCGGACTACAGTCCCGACTCACTGGGATTAGCGGCATTGAGTTCCGACTCACTGGAACTTGCGGCACTCAGTTCCGACTCACTGGAACTACTCACTCCTGGCACTGGCAAGCTCCGCAACAGAGCACAGACAGCTGACTCTTCATATATCGGTCCTGGAGGTCCTCCGGTCTTGGAGGGGAGTGATGTGGCGACCTCCACATACAGCGGCAACAAAAACATATGACCGCGCCACCTACCTCAGATACACTGAACTACGAAGTAATGTACAACATGGAGTAACTACCAATCCTGAATCGCGCAATACAAGTTCTCGCGCCGATTAGCATATATACAACATCCCAACATCAACCATTGGACAGTGACCCACCAGGCATAATCACCTCGCCTGGTCCTCCACAATACACAGCCTGGAATCTACCCGCAAAATCTATATGTACCCTTTGAAACTCCCAAGTATATTTGATTTTTTGAGGAAATTTCTGGTTTAAGCAACATTCTACACAATTTGCGACCAAATCTCTAATGTTCTGATCTATACCTGGCCACTTGGACTGCCTCGTTGGTCTAGTGGTTAGCGTAAGCGACTGCAGATCAAGAAGTCTCGGGTTCGTTTCCTGGGTCGGACTGCTGTTGGGTTTTCTTACCAGAAATTCTTAATGGCAACCCGGAGTATGAAAGATGGCGGTGTTCCCTGCCCGTGCCTCGAAGAGCACGTTAATCCGTCGGTCCGGTTGTCATGAAGATCTATGTCAATCGTTATTGGGAACTCAGTGCCCTTAAGTATACTGACTAGTTCAACCTTCGAATTCAGTTCATCCTCAGGGTTGCGGAGGTCCGATGCCAGTCGCTCCGTGTAAAAACTGATATTCAGATAAAACTGGATGAACTGGTAGCCGACCCCAAATCTTAGGAATAATAAAGGCTAGGAGATGATGACCTGATCACCAGCAATGACTGCGAGCTAAGGCAATTATTCGGGCCGCGTCAAAGTGTGCATTATGTAAATCTCTGTAACAGTTAACTTGACTCACTTGACTGATCAAGTTAACTCTTAACTTGATAGGTAAATAGGTATCACAACTGTTTGTCCCCTAACAATGCATCCTGATATAAGGGGATCGCAGTTTTTCGTGAAATCTTCGATCGAACGACCACTATACTAGAGCGAACGAAAAGACATTTCCAATGTCAAAAACGTATTTCTCCTTTGTGAATTAAATATTGCTATTACAACATTTATATGGGTGAAAACCCTAAAAGGTCTCTCTGTGTGTGTAATGTATACTCCACTACTACTACCCTAATGTAACCTACTTCCTGTTAGTTATCCTCACTTGTATGTAACCTTGATTTCCATATCACAAATGTGAGAGACAGTTAAATTTAGATCGTTCCCTGGAACGCTTGCAAGTGATTATCGTTTATTTTTATGAACTTAAAATGTACGAATATAATGTCTTTTGTTTATTTGCAGTGTTATGTGTAGTGAAAGTAGATTGCAAAGTTTGTTCAGAACAAAAAGTGTAAGTAATTGTGTGGTAGGTACTTGACCTACCTATAACAATAAACTTGTCCTATAGCTAACATAAACGTCTTTATAAGCTGTTAATAGAAAGAAGTTTAAGATTCTATTTTAGATTTAGATTTAAGTAGGTACCTGACTGTGGGTAATTGTTACTTGTTTGAAATTGATTTTTTTTTTCAGTTCTAAAGCTAATAAAAGATAGTTTTATTGTACCTACTTCAAAATTCTTCAAAATCACGGTACCTAATTACGCAGAAATGCACAAATCCAATTGAGAACCTCCTCTTTTGAAGTCAGTTAAAAATTAATTCTGTCGTGTTTTGTTGTACCTACAAGCTCACTAGTCGAATTTAACATCCTATAGCAGCGAAAGGCCTTTAGTCTGCCTTTAGGTTACAGTGTGGGAAATTAAGATTTAAGCCATTTTTCCCTTGCAATGGTTGATAAAAATAATCACTTTCCCAATCTAAAGGTTGTGGAAACATGTTTACTTATTTCCTTTTCTCGTATCTTTATTTTAACTTACACCATTAGACGTTGTATCTCGTCAATTTTCATTATTTTGAGTTACATTATTAGTTTTTGATTTACCGGCAAAATGCTAAAATAAAGAAGTTTAATTACTGACAGCTTAAAAGGGCAATTCTATGATGATATCCTATCCTTCTTTCCTGTTGAAGAAAAGAACTACAAAACAAACAAATTATTTTAAACTGACCTGAGTAGTTACTATATAATGTGCACCTCTTTATCAGCTACTTTTTTAATACGCCCGCTTTTAGAGTACTAGAAATTTAACAAATAATTGCTCTGTTTCAGTGTCAATAGTGTCCAGATAGTATCATACGTACAAACCTACACTGTATCATACAACACTATTTGTGTGAAGAAAATGATGGATTATGAGAACTATGAGACCATCGACAAGACATACAAATGTCTCAAGACTGCAACGAAATCTAAAATGAGTACACGCTATGAACCGGTAAACCTCTAAGTAATTAATTTATAATTATTAGTACTCACCGATTTAAATAAAAAAAAGCACTTACGTCAATGTCTATATAATTGCGGGGACCTGTGCTTTACCTAAGATCTCCACCTGGGTGAAACACGGTTCCTCATAATTTCTTAATTTTCTGACTTTTTTTTTTAAATTAAAGAAAGGGTAAAGAATAAATAAATAAATAAATATTTCGGACATCTAAACACACAACGCCATCTAGTCCCAAGATAAGCAGAGCTTGTGTTATGGGGTACTAGACCACTGATACAAATACATATATACTTTATTTTTTGTAAATACATACATATTATAGATAGAACACACCCAAACTCCGAAACAAATATTTGTAGATCATACAAATATTTGGTCCGACCCGGGAATCGAACCGCGAGACCAACGAGGCAGTCAAGAAGGAACATTATAATGTGTTGAGCACAGAAATAAATCAAGATAGAAGGGCGAAAGAGGCGTGGCATGTGTGTTGAAAGCATGCACCATATAGCATAGTAGTAATGTCGCCCGCTCATTACGCAGCGAGATTCACGGAACGGCGTTCGCTGCGTAACAAAACAACAAAAATTTTATTACGATGCCGTATTGTGCAATCACTGACTGTAATAAAAAAAGTAAAAACTAAGACCCAACTACGACAAAAAACGATGCTGAAAAAGTATGAAACAAGTTTGAAAAGTCGTAGTCACATTTTACATAGAAACGTACCATTACGGCTTTTAAAATTTGTTTTCTGTCTTAGTCTTAGTTTTTACTTTTTTTTAAATATATTGGTGCCGTTATAATATTAATTTCTTTGCAAGGTATATTTTATACTAGTTGTTGCCCGCGACTCCGCCCGCGTATATGTCGGTTATCGCGGCAAATAGTTGCCTAAGTGTTATTCTGATGTATAAGCTATATTACTGTAAAGTTTCATCCAAATCCGTTCAGTAGTTTTTGCGTGAAAGAGTAACAAACATCCAAACATCCATCCATCCTTACAAACTTTCGCATTTACAATATTAACTAGTTGTAGCCCGCGGCTCCGCCCGCGTATATGTCGGTTATCGCGGCAAATAGTAGCCTATGTGTTATTCTGATGTATAAGCTATATTACTGTAAAGTTTCATCCAAATCCGTTCAGTAGTTTTTGCGTGAAAGAGTAACAAACATCCAAACATCCATCCATCCTTACAAACTTTCGCATTTATAATATTAATAGGATAGGATATAAATATCACAACTATCGTCTAAATACGGAAAAAATCACAAGAAAATGCTAATCATATATATATACTTGTAATATACACGTAAGGTTCTTTCCGATGATACCCGGCATATTTATCTGAAATTCACAAACAGATGAACATACATACATACATTCATAGCCTGTCAAAATCATAACCCTCCTTTGGCTTTGCCGTAGTCGGGTATAAATAAGAGAAGTGAAGTTAGTCTAAAGAAAGGAGGCATTTCCTTTCATCAGTGAGTACTAGTTTTTAGTAAAAACAAAGATAAACAAGAATCAAAATGTTCTTTTAACTAGTATTATGTTGTCAACTAGAAGCATATCTATTTACTTTTTCATTAAGGTACTGTATCCATTACGTTCAATATACAATACTCGTACTTATTTCCGTGAAGTGACCGCGCTATGAATATCGAAATAAACAATCGTTCCGAACGCTCAATTAAGCTGTTTGCACGAAGTACGGATGCCCGATGCGACTTGCGCTAGAGCTTGATACACTAGGTAGTGTTATTTCTATATTGTTAACTACCAATTGTGAATGAGTATGTAAAACTTATTTTCTATTTGAAATAAAAGTAAGTTTAGTAGGTGTATTAGTTAAAATATTTACATTATAAATATTTACAATTTTAAAGTTATCAGGATCCTATTAAAAAAAAAGGCTATATTATCACATTTCGGAAACATATATGATATACCTAAATAACGTGTGTATTATTGCTGAACTGATAAATATTATAAATTTTGAAAATATGCTGTTCTAAAAGCTTATTATATTTCTTATAGATTATCCATTTAGATAGGTCGTTTTTAATTTTCGAATTTACTTTATATACTTAATTGTGAGAACGTACGTGAATGTATCGATAATAAAATCTCTTTCTTGCATACTAACACTTGTGTGCAAGCAAGAGTCTATTTAATACTGGTAGTGGTATTTCTATATTGTTAACTACCAACTGTGAATGAGAAGAGAGAGATTCAGTGTTCCAATTATTCCATCGTGTGCGTTTAAAGGGCGTGGCTTCGTGGTTTGTTGCCACGCAGGTTTTATATGGTAAAGTACTTTCGGCACTCTTCTATCTTGATATATTTCTGTGCTATTGAGTATTGCAAGCACCCTTCCAAATAAAAATAAGATTGACTTTTTAAGGTAACATTACAGTCATAAAGAAAATATAAACCGGCCAAGTGCTCGCAGTCTATGCAAAGAATTCCGTAGTCATCTATTTTTTTGTTTTTCTTTTTAATATTTTACATGGTTTTTTTCATTATTTTAGTACAAAGTTTTCCACATTTTACAAGTGAGGCCTCTATAATGCCTGGCCTAATCTAAGGAAGTTACCTAAACCGTTATGGTTCTCCTTCAAAGTTTATCACATGAACTTTAGCACACACAGCTCGATGTGGTAATTACACATAATCATGCAAAGTTTCATCTTTCTAGCACTGACCATTTGGAAGGTAAGCCGAGGACACACGGACGGACATGACAAAACTAGAAAGGTTCCGAGACCTGAAAGAAGTTCCGAATCCTAAAAATGAAACCAAATTGATTAATTTAACAATTTTCATCATAGCTTGATACTTTCTATTACTAACAATCAATGTTTTATTCCATATAAATGAATCAACATGAAAAAAATAACAAAATACATCTGATTTCTTCATTCCTCAGTACCTGCGAGTAACATTAATATCAGACTTTACTTATAGTACCTATGTCATATGAATTGGGTTCAGCACATATTTTTGTTTTGTCCACTCGATTATTAATCGAATTGTTAAAATCCTAGTTATACAAACATTAACACAGACTACTGTTTTAAGAGCCAAAAGATAGAGTTAAAAATTTTAATTCGAGAACGAATTTCATACTAAGAAGTGTGTATATTCATAAATACCTTGACCTTATATAGATAGAGTATCTATAGCTCTATGCGGTGATGGATTAAGAATATAAATTTTTTGCCAAGCTGTATACGCTTGTTTATTTTATTATCGTGTATTTGTCGGTTATCACGGTAAGGAGCAGTCTATGTCCTTTCTCACGACGCAAGGTATCTCTGTCAAATTTAATTGAAATTAGTGCAACGATTAAGCGGTGAAAGCGTTACAGACAGATAGACTTGCTTTCGAATATATAACATGAGAACTATAACTACTTATAGGTATCAATCTAATAACTGCTAATGCAATTTTTTATTTTTCAGCAAGCAGTAAATAAAACCTTGTATTTTTGTTGTCCTGGATATTCACAAATGTATGTCGCGAATTCAAAAAGTACTAATGAAAAGTAAGTACGTAGTTCGTAAGAATATATTTTTAGTAATAATGGATAGTTTAAGAACCCGTGTTTAGCTACGAGAATGTAAAAATAAAAAAAGATAAATTCAAACGTCCCGATCCGGTCTCAACGTTTTTACTTTCTAAATACTGCAAAAGTAATTTCTTAGTTAAAGATTCGGGGATGAACGAGCCTTTTCTCAGATGGTGTCTCTCATTAAAGATATACACACTAGTAAGTCAAGTGTTACAAGTACTTTGCTGGCCTTGAGTAATCCCGCTAGAATCAAGAAGGCGGGGATACATTGAGCCTTCGCCAACCTCACTCACTTAAAGGCAACCTCAATGATGATTGGAATTTAATGAAAAGCCTTTCTTTGTTTCAATACTTCCTTCTCCTTGCAGTGATGTTGCCCTGTGTAGTTTATTACCGTAGTCGCCTATTACGACAGCTATGGAATGAATAGGGGCAATAACACTCTGCATTCTTAGTCCGTCGCCACACAGACGTCTTACTCCGTCAGGTCACTGATGAAACAATAACGAAATAAAAATAATATCCCCTTTAACTTTCAGAGATATTAATTGTGAACCGATTTGCAATCCACCTTGCCTGAACGGTATTTGCGTGGAACCTCAAAAATGCTTATGTTTGCCAGGATATATTAAAAGCCCAGATACGACTGACCCTTGTCTGCCCGTTTGTGATCTAGATTGTGGACATGGAATATGCATTAAACCTAATACATGCAAGTGTTTCAGTGGTTATGAACTAACGAATACAGGTAGTCAAGAAGTCTGCACTAAAATTCAATACAAAGAGATTGAATGTATATCTGGCTACATAAAGTCCAGCAATGGGACCTGTATACCTAAGTGCTCCAAGGCTGTATACCTAAGATCAACAGCTTATTCGAAAACTACTCCTCGAACAACCTCTTCTAGCTCTACTACTTTTTCGTGGACTACTCCACGAACAACCACTTCTCGGTCTACTCCTCTAACAAGCACTTCTAGCTCTGCTCCTTATTGGTGGACTACTCCTCGAACAACCACTTCTCGGTCAACTCCTTTTTGGCTGACTACTCCTCGAACATCCACTTCTCGGTCTACTCCTTATTGGTGGACTACTCCTCGAACAACCACTTCTCGGTCTACTCCTTATTGGTGGACTACTCCTCGAGCAACTACTTCTAGCTCTACTCCTTATTGGTCGACTACTCCTCGAACAACCACTTTTCGGTCCACTCCTTATTGGTGGACTACTCCTCGAACAACCACTTCTCGGTCTACTCCTTATTGGTGGACTACTCCTCGAACAACCACTTCTCGGACTACTCCATATTGGTGGACTACTCGTCAAACAAACACTACTCCTCGATCAACCACTTTGTGGTCGACTACTCCTGTCTTACCCTCTTTGTCAACTACTCAGCAATATACTGAAATGAATAGTACAAAAACAGCTACAATGAATCCGTCAGAAAGCATTTACAATGGAGCGGATAAAACATGGTAAGAACATTTTGGCTTAATATAATGAAATTATTTTCGTTAAAAATGTAGCTAAAACTGTAGTGACTCAGGACTATATATTTTTTCAGGATGGAGCAGCATTGGGCTTCAGTTTTGTTGCCAGTTTTGTTGTTACTGTTCGCTATGCTCGTGATGATAATTGTATGGCGTCGGAAACCCATTATAATTTACCTAAGAGGAAGAAGTTATGTTGTTGAAGGTACAATTATTTTTTACATAAGTAAAACCTTTAACTATTTTCAATTTACTAGTAGATTAACAAATATCATCGTTATCTGTAAAACCATTTTCTTATCTACTGCTGTACGAAGTCTCATCTAATTAACATCGAATGCATGTTTTTATTAGGTGCAAAAAATAATTTTTAAAACATATTTTTTTAAAATTTATTTATATTCTATTATTTACTAAAACGAGCTTGCGAGTTTCTGTTAATATAATATGACATCTTAAAATCATATAATTTCAGATGACATCCTAAATGGACACAACATTGATCAACGTGTCCATTATTCAAGAAAAAAAGAAAACGTGGAGTGTAAATGAATAAAAAATCCTGATTATACATTTTTTAATAAAATAAATATTTTATACGGACGTTTTAAATGTGAAATATTAGGGTTGATATTGTATGTGATGATAAAGTATGAAATTGCTGATTTTGTGATAGAAGTCTGGGAAATAGATTCAACAACTGTGTGAAAGCATTTTGTATTGCCTCTCGGGAAGATTTCAGAAGAAGAAGAATAACGAAAAAATAATTCATTGGTGCAAAATCTGGAGCGAGTACGGAGGAAGACGTATCGTTTCTAACTGAAGTTCCTGTTGAGTTTCAACAGTTTCTCGTGCAGTGTAAGGTCTTGCGTTATAATGGAGCAATAATTGTGAATATTGATTCACGAGTTAGAGCTGTTTCACTGCTAGTTTCGCCATTATTGTTCGTAGTTCGGCACAGTAAACGTCTGCTGTTATTACTTGACCAGACCTGAACAGTTGCCATTACCTTTTATTGCTAAACTTTGCTTTAGGACACTCTAAGTCAAACGCTGTACGTTTGACTTAGAGTCACTCATTATCGTAAAGAATCCACTTTTCTTCACATGTCACATTCAAACCAATATCCATTAATATCTGTACCGATTCAACAAGGCAACGCAAGTTCTGCAGATCAGACAAATCATGAGGTACCCATTTTTACAATTTTTTTATCTTATTGATTTGATGCAAATTCCTGGCAAGTATGACTCGGATCTGCTTCCACCTCCTCCGTCTTTTCCTTAAAAACGCACGCACGCACGGTTTGTTCATTAGCACTCTCTTCTCAGATTGTGGCATTGATATTGTCGCGTTAGTTCCGCGTCGGAACTCGTATTCAAAGATTACTCGGATTTCCAAGTTGCCATCTTTCCTGTCTAAGCTGAATAAAAACAATTGAAAGTCGAACATTGAATGTTGCACTTTTTTAACCGTCTTCGAAGAAAGAGGAGCTTCTCCATTTGTCGCGTATATATATATTTCTTAAATAAAAATTTTATGTAGTCCGGGATCCCCTGAACCAATTTTACAAATTTTTATTCTCGTTTGTGGTAGATAAGAGGAGCAGTAGTTGGTAGTCATAACTTGTGAAATTGGTTCCGGGGATCCTGGACTAATAGGTATCATGTGAAAAAAGTTTCACTCAAAATTCACATACCACGAAGGTTTTATGTCAATTCAAAGAATCTATTACAATAAAACGGCAATTTCATACTTTAGCCCAAGTACTTAAATTAAATTGACTGATACCTACGGATACTTGTTTACATTGTTTTATCTTCTATAAAATACCGACTCTAAATTTAATTCACTTATCATTCAGCGTGGGTGTCAATACAAAAGGCTTATTAAAATGCTACTGCGAAATTTTCAGCGATAGTCCCATAAATTACAGTCACTTTTGTACGACAAAGCAATTAATTTTGCGGGCTAATACCAATAATATAACAGGAATCTTGAATTTTATTACATAACCCAATTTAGATACTGAACTACGCGGCATTTTTACTCGTATTGCGATTATAGGATATGGTATAGGTCTTACATAATTTGATAGTGCGTTTGTTTTAGATAACCTACATGTTTCTTAAAATGAAGCATGAATTACTCGTAATACCGACATCATATAGCTATTTTCCCAATTGTTTATAAGTGTCGTCGCAATCTCTAATATTCAGACTAAAAATATCAATTCTTATTATAAAAGTTTGGTCTCAATTCATTTCTCATGTACTCTAGAGCTCATAAATATCATAAAAGGGTATTCTCGCAGTACATCTAACATTGACTGTAATGCGATGATTTTGTATTATCATCGAATATTGAAGAAGTGAAAATAGGTATTCTATTAGTTTCAAAATGTAGTTAAAAATGAATCAACGAAATGTAAGAACGCGCATAACTTCCGATCGGCTGCACCAAATTAAATAATTCTTTTTTTATGTGTTTGTTATTGTTAGGACAAGGTTTGTGTATAAGAAAAATTAAAAAATAACGTTTTTTTTAGTCTGTGATATGAAGCTGTCTCAGCTCCCAAAAGCGGACAAAAAAAAACTGTATATGTAAATATGGCGGTACGAAGTTCGTCGGGTCAGTTAGTAAGTAATATTTTAATACTTCTTAATGCAACTGAACTGAGATTATATTGCGATGACCCTGATACTGAATTATTTTGTTATTAATTTAAATTAAGTGAATAAAGAAATATCGTAAATTGGTTTTGCAATTAATAAGTTTGCAAACGTAGTGTAGGGTGCTCTGAGGCACGATGTATCGACGACTTGAGGAAATCGACTGGCAGCAGATGAGTGCAGAGTAGTGCAGACTATCCTAGATGGGGATAGTTGGCGTTCCTTGGGAGAACCTTCGTTCATCAGTGGACGGTAAACAACTTATAATGGAATGATTATTTTTCTTAAAACTGAGATGATATATCTTGT
Source organism: Spilosoma lubricipeda (assembly GCA_905220595.1). Classification (NCBI taxonomy): domain Eukaryota; kingdom Metazoa; phylum Arthropoda; class Insecta; order Lepidoptera; family Erebidae; genus Spilosoma; species Spilosoma lubricipeda. The sequence continues at coordinate 12,558,560 of HG992282.1, read as the reverse complement.
AAGTCTCCGATGCAGACATTTAGCTCAGCCTGTAGTAGTTTCGTAAGTACTGGAGTTCCTTTACAATAGAAATATCACAAAAAAGAAATCAACAACCTTTAATAGTCCTCTGTAGAACATGGGCTTCTCCTTGGAGAGAAGGCTTTGGTCTACTACTCGTAAATCAAGTTGATCAGACGGGTTGATATAGGAATTTCATCAAGTTTTCCTTTCATTTGTAATGATGTAGTTCTGCATAATGCTCCGTGAGTCGCCTCTTACGACACCTATGGGGTAAACAAGAGTGGTGATACTCTGTATTGTTATGCGTCACTAACAACGGAAAAAGAACGTTGTTAAACGTTAAATAGATTTATTGGCAAGAGGTTCAGTTCCTGTCCTTTCATAATTAATAGTTTCAGTGTTATTTTTATTTCAGAAGGAGAGGGAATTAAAAGGGTTAATTAAATAAATATTTTGCGGATAGACTAAATTATTTTGAAATTCTCTAGATAGATGTATTCTTATTTAACTGCCCTTCGAAAAGTTATTAAAGTACTATACTCATTATGGATTTCATTATATATTCTGCGTTTTATGCATCAGACTTTAACTGTTTTGACAATATTATCAATAAGGAACAAGATTAAAATGTGTATAACAATGTATATAAATAAATTAAATTACAGTATTTGTTTGTCATTTCAAATTAACACACTTTTACTAATTGATATTCGATACTTCGTGAATAAGCAGTTTTTAAGCTTTTTGTCTATCTGTTTGTTATGAGTAATTTTTGAAACGGCTGGACTGATTTTAATTAACTTTTACTGGCAGATAGCTAATGATGTAAGGAGTGACTTAGGCTACTTTTTAATAAACTAGCTTCATCCCGCGGCCTTGATCGCGGTTACTGTTGTACCGCAGGGTAAAACCACGGGGCTCAGCTAGTAAATAATATTAATACTAGTGCTTATTACGTAGATGTTTTATTATTTCCATACACTAGGTTCCATTAGACTTTAGATGAAATTTATATTGCACTTACAAATTACTAAAAAATCTTTATCACAGTTCAATATCATAGTCAGGTATTTCAAAGACTAGGAGGTCGGAGAATTGTGCCACTGGAGCCGCTCGCCTTATACGTTTGACGCAGTTAGCACGACCCTTAACGCTGTGATCCTTGTAATATCCTTGGTTGCATATGCAGAAATTTGGAGAAGAACAAACTCCGTTAGGACAACCGCCGGGGCAGTGTGGTTTACATCTGAAATAAAACATTCATACCATGAATGTTACATATACATAAAAGTATTAGAGTAAAATAGGTAACCGTTAACAAATTTCTAAAATTTTCGTGTATTAATAGGTAAAAGGTAAAAACTTTAGTTTATAAAATTAAATCTGAGTGTTTAATAGCCTCTGCCTACCCTTAGTGAATATACACCTACGTTGAAAGCTGTATATTTTTTACCAACCGTATTTCTCCATTACACATACGACATTAAAAAAAATACAGTGTCTTTAATATATTTTTTTTGTTCTGTGTAATGTGTGTATACAACTGCACGAGGACCCCCAAGAAGGGCTTAACCCAAAGGAGTTAAGAATCTTCACGGACGGATCCAAAACAAGGTCAGGCACTGGCTCGGGAGTATTCTCTGAGGACCTAAACATACACATCTCGACACCATTAGGAGCCCACAACACAGTCTTCCAGGCAGAGTGTATGGGCATAATAACGGCAGCACATGCGATCATCTCCAGGAAGGTAACGGAATACCCCATCCGCATACTTTCCGACAGCCGATCAGTCTTACAAGCTCTACAGAGTCATGTGACTACCTCAGGGCTAATCTACGAATGCCACAGAGCCCTGACAGAGGTAAGCACTATAAATAGTATAACTCTCCAGTGGATCAAAGGTCATAGCAACTCACGCGGGAACGACTCAGCTGACGCACTGGCAAGAGGCGGATCGGAGACAAGGGCAATCGGCCCAGAACCAATACTGCCATTGCCGACTGCCTGGCTGCGACGGACACTGCAACAGAACACCGAGGTAGAACACCAAATATATTGGTCCAACCTTTGTACCTGCAGGCAGACCAAAGAGGCCCTCCCGACGATCAACCCCGGATTGTCACGGAAGCTGAAACAACTGAAGAGGCCGCCGCTTCGACTCCTAATCGGAGCAATAACTGGTCATGCACTATTAAACAAACATCTCTTTACCCTAGGTGTAACGGACAGCCCTCTATGCAGAGCGTGCATGGAGGAAGATGAAACAGCCGCCCATGTCATCTTGACATGTCCAGAGGTGGCGAAATACCGGGCGAGACACCTCGGATCGCCGAGGTCACTTCAGGAAGTCGTCGGCAACGCAAGGGGTCTGCTAGGCTTCCTGGAAGAATTGGGTTGGCACCACTAGTGCCGACCCACTACGCAAAATAGGCGCAATAAGACGTCGAGTTGCGGAAACCAAGCCCGCGAGTTTCAATTCAATTCAATATTTTTTTTTTGTTAAAATTTAGGTATTAACTTTAATATTTTTATACATACCTACTGACTGCTGGGTCAGATTCATCGAGTATATACCCATCGTTGCAAACACACTTGTCAGTTCCCATACAATTGCCATTAATACAAGGCTTCGAACATAATGTCTCAAAATTTTCAATTTGACTGTCTGGGTATACTTGCTGTCCTTGTTGGTGGGAGGTATACGTTGAAAATTGGTTATTAATAGGGATGATACCCTGTTGCTGATTCGGAAACTGCGGATAGTATTGTTGATTACCAGGATATTGGTTTGTGGGATAATTTTGACCAGCGGGATAGTTAGAATTAACCGAAGGTAGGTTTGAAATGGACTGTTGATTATCTGGGTAATTAGGACGCTGTTGCTCATAATAGCCATGTTGACTACCAGGATAATTGTTGGGTTGCTGACCAGGATTATAATATATAGGGTGCGAGTTGGGTTTGTTGGTCTGCTGATCTGGGTTATTAGAAGGATTATTTGCAGGATAATTTGAGTTTTGATTATTAGGGTAACCTGGATACGATTGACCTGGTTGGTATCCAGGATAATTTGGTGGTTGATTTCCTGGATAGTACGGTTGTTGATTTCCAGGATAATTCGACTGTTGGTTACCAGGATATTGCTGGCCTGGAGAGTTTGGATGTCTTGTTATGTTCGGGTAGACATTAGGATATTGAGGCACATTATGTGCTCCATGAGGATATTGGCCAATGGGTTTAATTGTTGTTGTAGTGGTAATGGGGTAGTCGCACTTATTTGGAGCTACACATCGTCCGTTCGGTAGACAGTTACTGAAATAAAGATAATGTCACGTTAATAAATTTGTAATATGCGTGCCAATTCAAGTGTAATATATTTTAGACTCATTGTAGACTTTAAAGTCTTAGTTATACCTAGTCTTAGGTGTGAGTTACCATGCTGCATTATTGCATTGTCTGCATCCGCAATGAGTATGGTGACCACTACTTTTGGATTCTGTTTATGCTTTCCACCAGGCAGAGTAGAGTCATCTTGGCAGACCATACATAAATATAAAAATGCTTACGCTTCATAACCATGTGCCTACCTTCATACTATAAAAAAAAAGTCTATACAAAATGTTTCGTTCACGAAATAAGTAATTAATTACAGATGGCGTTATACAATTTTTTTTCTTCACACTCTTTAAAAACCACAAAATTGTCTTAACACTTAAAATGATTTATAAAAATGTATGAAAGTTCATAAAGAAAATAACTACTTATTCACGAATACATTTTTATTATGATTTTTAATCGAATAAAAATAAAACTAAACTGAGTGCTGCCAAGTGCCAACTAGTAATCTCTACTGAAACAAGTTCTGTATAGAGTTACTCCGTACTTGTTACATACAACTTACCACGGAGCAACTTACAGATTACTACGCTATACAAAATTTTTCGCTCACAAAATAAATAAGTAAATATTTCTTTTTTTTTTTGTAAATACATACGTAGAAAACACTCAAACTCAGGAAAAAAAAATTTGCAAATTATAAAAAAAATATTTGATCGGACCCGGGATTCGAAACCGAGACCTCAAGCACAGCATTAGCATGCGCTACCATTGTGAATTGTCAATCTTACGTTACGGACGCTTTTTGTAGGCTAGGGTACCCCTCCACAACGCCCCATAATGAACTTCGTTCCAAACATATAGTAGCCACGCAAGATATTAATTTTTTTATTAATCTGACTAGCTGACCGACGCAACCTCGTCTGCGTCGCAAATTGACTCAAAGTGATGTCATAACAGCGTAAACAAATATATTTACTACTACCTGAGTCTCGTGGTGGTGTCTTCGACCCGCGGCTATTGTCGTACCGCGGGGCGAAGCTAGTCTAAGAAAAGTAGCCTTAATTACTCCTTGTATTTACAACTGCCTATCAGTGAAAGTCCGTCAAAATCTGTCCAGCCATTTCAGAGATTAGCGGGAACAAACAGACAGGCAGACAAACAGACAGTCCGACAAACAGACAGACAGACAAAAACTGTAAAAATACATTTTTGGTAGGTATATGTACCGTGTACACATACATTTACATTTAGTAAAAGACGGTTATTTTAATATTACAAATAAACACTCCTTTATAGTGAGTCAACCTAAAAACAAAAGGACGTATGCTGTCGCCTGTCGCGGACTTTCAGAACCTTTAAAGGGGAACAACTCTTTTATACGTTGTTTTAGTGAAACTTTAACGATTTACGCAGCGCACATAATGGAAGCTCTCAAAGGAAATAATTTTCCCTCGTTCTTGAAACACTTTTCGTCGATACTCCGATCCTTTTGGTAATAGCATGATGATATACAGCTTATAGCCTTCCGATTAGAAAAAATATTTCAGTGTATGATATACACACACACTGATAGCTTTCCTTGATAACTAATAGTTATTAGTTCAGTACTTACTTTCCAAGCTTTTCTTGATAACTAATGGTTTTTAGTACAGTAGAACAATACTTCCAGATATTAGTGTGTTCAACGAAGCAAAAACCAAGCAAACTCTTCGGCTTTATAATATTAGTATAGACTATAGATAATTATAGACATAGGACACTTACTTGGCACATTGTGGGATACAATTGCCTTGTTGATTCTTTGAATATCCAGGGAGACACTGGCACTGGTTGGGGGCTACACACTGGGAGAAAGTACCGCAATTATCACATTGCGGCTTGCATGAACCCTGAGGACTAGAAATGTAGTCTTTTTTGCATTCACAGGTATTTGGTGCGGTGCAATTACCTGAAATAAATTTAGTTCTTAGTATCAGAATATACTTAGTTTCACGATATAATAATAATAGTTATCTTTATTGTACAACAGATTCATTCCAAGGTGAACTAGTATATAGTTATTTTATTTACTTTTAACTCAAATAAGTAAAATTTATAATTAATGCAAATATTTGCTGCACTGAGCTGCACTTGACGTCATATCCTGAGTTTTCTCCTGTTATAACGAACACCTATGTATACTTAAGTACAATCGTGCATTCATACTATAATAAATACTAATATAATAATAATTTCTAAAGTAACTCTGTCTTTTCGCTTCGTGTATCTATATGTTAGGCTTTCATGGCTAAACCGCTACACCGTTTCACATCTTTAGAAAGAACATAGGCAAATTTTAACCGCGATAATCGACATGAAAGCGGGTGGGCAAAAACTAGTTTGATATAAAAAAAAGGTATCCTCATGTGGACACTTACCTATTCCTCCACAATTTTCTCTGCAAACGGGAACACAAAACTTGCTTTCAGAGTCTAATCTATACCCATCCTTGCAGATACATTCACCTCCAGCACACTGTCCATTTTGACACCCAATAGGGCAAGTGGGTATGCAAATTCCTGCCAAATTCTTCACGTGTTGTGGGAAGCAGCTGCAAACTTCAGGTTCGATGCAGAGAGCGTTGATACACTCGTTGGTGCACACAGGATCGCAAATTCTAAAGTTGTGTATATTTCTGATGTAGCCCTTACAACATGTTCTGATGCGGCTTAGGTTGGGGCTGGACTGAAACAAAATTTTATGTTTAAAGAAACGGACAATATGAAAACGAATGTGGCAAGCCCAATGATGCAGAAGCATCTCAATAAGCTCCCATAGTGTGGGTCACCAGGCTGTATTGCTGCGTTTTCTGAATGTGCAATGCGTATGGTGGCCACCACTCTTGGATTCTGCTCATGCTTTCTACCAGACAGAGTAGAGTCACTTAAGCAGAATCAAACTTAAAAAAAGTCTAATAAAAGAACGAAGTCCCTCTTGAACTCTATTTTTTACGTTAGTTTTTGGATTCCCATTATATAACCAGTATATACTAAGCCTATAAAAAAATGATTATCACGTGCCATCTCGGCAATATATAACAATTACTAATGTTTTATTGCACATTGCTAATTAGTATACAAAACATCGCCTCAAAGTTAAAACAATGAAAAGTTAGGTTAATACTTATTTCAAACATTAGAGTTTTCTAAGGTATTTTTTACGACAACAAATCAGCATCTTTTTGGGATGAAGGCCAAGCCTGAGCCTTTATATCAAATGAAAATGTCGTCCTAGTTTTTTATGTATATAATTCTTCCGTGAGTGTGTATGTCACTGAACTACTCTCAAACGACTGGACCGATTTTGATGACATTTTTTGTGTGTGTTCATGGGAATCTGGGAATGGTTTAGATTCACAATTTTGTCCGCTGGACAATGTTTTTTTAATTAATTTTTAATTTATTAGTAGTTATGGCTAAACGACGTTTGCCGGGACAGCTAGTGCCGATGCTAGATAAAGCTAGGAAGTTAATTCTCAAATATATGCGTCAAAAGAATCCTTAAGAAAACTTGTTTATAAAGCTTATATTGCACCAGGTATCTTTATTCTTTTCACTGTTTAACCACCATTGTACAAAATTACTTTTTTATATTATATAAGTGTTTCAAATTTTGTTTTCGTGAATTTCTGTGGCCAAATAAAAAACACAATAAAAAGTAATTACCGGTGGTTTTAAAAGCCTTTGCTTTGCTAAGATTAAACATTCCAATACCTATGAAAAAGAGGACGACGACAGAATATACTTAAGTCAATACTACTGCTTCCTACGACTTATACAAAGTAAGTAAAGATGAACGTAATACTCATGTTAATAAATCAACGGCGTAGTATAAGGAAAATAAATATATTTCTAATTGGTATTCTGTTGTTTGAAGATGACACTTACTCCATTGCCAGCTGGGACGTGAGTAGGATCCTTTGCAAGACTGGCAGTTCTGTAATATAATATAATATTTTTTTTTTTTAAATATCGTAATAGAATTTAAACGTTTACTTAATTTTTTACAAAATATTGTTAGAAATTCTAACAAGCATGTTTATTTATATTTTGTTTTATTTTATTTCCCATTGTTACTTAAATTTTGCTTTCTAACTCTACTACTCTTAACTTAGAGTAACCTATTATATTTTATAAAAAAAAACTGGCTCAAAACATTTTTGATTTTTCTGGACTTCTATGTATAATTACTCGTTAGGCAATGTCTTCGATATTTTCTTAAGTAATAACTTAAGAAAATATCGTATAATATATACATAGTAATATACTAGCCGACCCACGCAACCTCGTTTGCGTCTTCTATTGCCCGTAGCGTGATAATTTTCCCCCGTTTTTGAAACATTCTTCTTTGTTGTTCCGCTCCTTTTAGTAGTAGCGTGATGATATATACCCTATAGCCTTCCTCGATAAATGGACTATCCAACACTGAAAGAATATTTCAAATCGGACCAGCGGTTCCTGAGATTAGCGTGTTCAAACAAACAAACAAACAAACTCTTCAGCTTTATATATTAGTATAGATAGATAAGAAAGTAGTGACATCTAGTAAAGTATACAGAGTACTAATAATTAATGATACTTACGGGACTTCAATATAACAGACTCCTTTTTCATAGTTGAAGGGTTGTGACAGATTATCACGTGGGTTATATACTCCAAAACCTGGTCTCGTGTTATTGTATCCACTGTATCCGGGATATCCAGGCTGCGTATTGTTGTACCTGCGTAGAGTTCAGGCAAATTTGTTTACTATATGTTGGCAGTGTTTCATTTATATTATGGTTTAAAGAAGAGCTATTACTCTACTACTGATATCATTAAAGCTCAGCGTGTGTGATAAGATAATAATAAGAAGTTAAAAATTTCCATGACAACGATTTATAAGTAAGTTTTACTTCGAAACATAAGGCGTCATAGATTTGAAAAATTAAAATCACTATCATTATGACGAATATTGAATAGAAAATTTGATAGAATACCTAGACATTATGAGCACTTACATTTCATTTGGACTTGCTCCATCCAAACAGATGCCACACAATTCAATGCACAAACTATACATGAGTACGATCAACAACTAGTATTTATGAATTTAAAAATCAGGTAAGGTTATATATTTACCTTATGAGATTCTCACCAGGCTGATAACTGGGTCCGTTGTAGCCGCCTTTGACCCCTGAGTATCTACTTTTAACATATTGTGGACTTGCGACGGTGCACGTTACTAGCACTGCTAGTAGAAATAAACGCATTTTGATCTGAAAACATAATAAAAAATATGTATGACTGTGAAGTAAAGTTGAATCGCTATCTTATTCTTTTGAAAATTTCTTGACAGTTCGCGTACATGTTTTAGGTAACCTTAGTAAAACGTGAAGATGTGTTACATTCACACCATTTCAATTTTCCTCATAACTCATAATCCGTGGCGAATTCCACATAAATTTAACTAGCATATACCTTTCTACGTAATAGTTAAGGTGACATTTTAATACACATATATGACCGTCTAATGAACCAACAAATTACACCTTGACGCAGAACAAAATCACCTTCGTGATCATAACACAATAATTATACCTAGGTGAGAATAGAAGCCACTACCTACGGCCAAGCAGTTCAAATCATTAACAACAAAACCAACAACAACATACACACACGTCACGAATTAATTGAGACAGATTTTGCACGTGTACGCTACATGAGAAAACGGTGTCTACTGAGTCTGATTTACACGATAATAACAATATATATGTACAACGCTAACTTAGCCAATATATACGAGTAGGTACATATCTATAACGCTCATCTGGTATTTTGTGTACCTATATTTATATGATTTTTTAAACTACTTGCTTATTTTTCTTTTTAATATATATGTACAACGCTAACTTAGCCAATATATACGAGTAGGTACATATCTATAACGCTCATCTGGTATTTTGTGTACCTATATTTATATGATTTTTTAAACTACTTGCTTATTTTTCTTTTTAATATGACAATGTTTATATCGTAATTTAACTAAAGGTATGGAGTAATTAAATTGTATCTTATAAAATGAAAAGAAAATATTGTTAAAAAAATAACAAATTGACAATCTATTGTTCTGTATCTCGTTGTGGAGGTCTGATGCGCTCCGTGTCAAAAAACTAAGTACATTTGTGTGGCAGTAAGCTAAAAGCCACTCAAACCAAGTTTGAACAAGTTAGGACAAGGTTCGGAGGTAAAAACTCTACCTTCTTTCTATCTCGGTGTGTAGTTAATATAAAAAAAATACAAATATGAATTTTGAAGCAAAACTACTTCTTAAATATTAATTGCTGTTGGTAGTACTAAGGTTTAATCTGATGTCGATGGACGAATCTGAACAAGGAAAAAACCTTGAAAAATTACAAATATAATTCCGATTTCAAAAATCTTTCCAAAAAACTAAAATTTTGACAAAAAAAACCGACTTCAAGAAATGGGCCTACTTACAATGGAACCACAAGGGAAGCACTAGCTTTGAAATAAAAAAAAAATTAAAAGTTCTGAGGAAACAAACAGAAACTTTTTTTAAGTCGGTTAAAAAACTAAGGTATTTGTTATTAGTGAATCATGGGAAACGGGGGAACTTAGATGAAATTATTACAAAAAGGTAAATTTTATCCGGGAAGTAGGTACACTTTAGAAACACAATGAGTGAATTGAACTTTAAAACTTCGTTCCGATGGACAAAGTGACATCTTTTTTTAATATTCTGAAAACAAAATCTTAATAACTTTACAATAATAGAACAATAAGAGTTACGTTTAGACTTTAAACTACTTCAAGGATAACATTCATACTTCATACTATAAGTATATGTTTTTTAGACAACCCGTGAGTAATTCTAAGTATTGTGTTTATAAGTATGACATAATCAGGCATAACTTACGTAAACAAATTCCACTTGTTGCTTCGGCTCCACTTAATAACACACTGACGTTAAAATTTAGAATTAGTACTGTCATAATGTTTATGTTCAATATATGATCCGGGGGTTCCGTACACACGTATGTGAGAAAAACTTTATTTTAGATACTAAAGAAAATATTCTTTGATATACTAATACTAGGTTCGCATAATACCTTACCTTGCATACTTATTATTGAACACAAATTAAGAACAATCCAAAATAAACTACATGGAACCCATCATCACTCAGCAATTTAATAAAAAGTCTAAAACGACAAAAACAAATAATAGTTTTAGTAGCACTTGCACTTCTCAAAATAGACTCAAATAAGGAGTGTCTACTTTCTTTAAAAGAATTTATTTATATTATTTAGGAATTTACCTTTTATCCAAAGTTAAATAATAGTGTTCTTCAGGAATACAATAATACCATACGATGTTATTTTAATTTGTTGAAATTTTTAAGAACTGATGATTATCACAACATGAACGATAGTTGCATAGAATTTCTAAATAAAATTAAGTTTTTTAGTACTGTAAAAAACAATTTAATTTAATGGATAAAAACGTACATCACATCTCATTTCCATTCAGTTGATCTTATTTGGTGGCAGGGAAAGTGAAAAACCAACCTACTATCGTAAATTTCTGTACTCTGAACAAATAAAAAAAATGCAACATTTATAATAGAATGTACAGGAAAGGATAAAATCTTAAAATACAGTACGTTTAATCCAATAAATGAGTAGTTGCCTCGTAATAAAAGTACTTCAATAGAAGCGATGTCTTGCTTAGGGAAGTAAAAAAGACATTAGTTATTACTTTATTTTATTCTTTTCAAATTTGTTTGAAGATTTTACCACAAAAGCATTATGTTCTTAAGGAGATCTATATTGAACTCCACATACTCAAAGGTGTGATCATCCATCCATCCATATTGACTATTGATATATGGGGAGGCCTTTGGCTAATAGTGGATGGATGATGGCCTTATATCGCTGCCCGCTTCCAACTTTAAATTGTTTACGATTTACCGATTTTGGTACACACTACAGAACCCAATTCTAAGTAGACAAGATATCGTCATGCACAGTAGTCGGAAACGCTGAGATAATGCTATCTGTTTTGCAATGTTTTAATGAAATTAATTCGAAAACATTATCCGTAGTAACGCCACCTACAGATTGACCTCTAATTAGATATATGATAGACTATTTTTATGTATAACATAAGCTTAGCATCATCATAAGTAAATCTATAATCTTGTCAATTGATCCGAGCTAATGTGGATTTTTTGAAGTTATAAAACTAACTAACAACATAAACTATCCCTAATAAATATTTTGGCATTCGATGATTCGTGTTTTTTTTTCTACTTTTGTAAATGTATTCCTTATTAAAAAAGTAAGGTGTTGCTAAATGTACCTACCATATCATACATAAGTGCGTGGACCTCATGATAAATGATATTTATTTTTTATTTGTTATCTATTCTTTTTGTATTTTGTTGTTTCTATAGCTTCAAGGTTTATCTTTACAATCTTGTAAATAAAAAACTTGGGTGGAGCTCGCATGTAGGAGCTAGTTATTTCAAATTCGATTTAATTTTATAATTGTATATTCAGTTTTTGTTGGCGGTACATCCACGCCTTTTTATACACTAGATCTATATCTATCTATAGCTACCCATCTATAGAGGTTTGTTAAGGAGGTGGACACCTCCATGTAAGTCAACAGGCTTATTTGAAAATCAACATAGATAGCAATGACTAAAGAAAATATAAGATTAAAAGTAAAAAAAAATCATCATCGTCCAGTCCAGTGCTGTTCGCACCCAATAACTTCCCCGCTTCCCCTTGACCAGTTTGTCTAACCATTATGTGTGGGATCGACTCACGCTGCGTTTTCCGATACACGGTCACCACTCGAGATCTTTATGGATCTATCAGCCGTCGTTTCTGAGAGCAATGTAGCCAGCAAAAAGGTGCTTAGTGAAAAATAATAATAATGGCTAATTTTTTTTATTAAACAACGCTTTATCTTCTTTCCATAATTTAAAATGAAGTTGCTTCCGCTGTCTGTCCACTTTGGTTTTTTGAACACCTCAACGAATTTTAATGCAATTTTCAGCAATAGATCAGGTTTATACGTGCATCGATTACTCCGTCAATTGTAGACCGAATTTGAAAATTATTTTTGAATTCGAAAGGATATGCTCCCGAGGTGGTCCCGTTGCCACTTTAACGGTTAGGAATTGGAAGATAAATCTTTAAATATCGTATGTATGTATTGTATTTACATAAATTACTTTACTTTTAGTAGTATTCTTTGAAATTATTTAGGTAAGCGGATGATAAAAGATACAACTCCTCAACGGTTAGGGATTAGAGGTAGATTTTAATATTACACGTACGTCTAGACCTTCATTTGTATTCTTTCAGGTATTCATACGAGCTGATGATAGAAAGTAAAACGATTGGGAGCAAGAGGGTGGTTATTTAAATACCATGTATAGAATTAGGGCCTTAGTTGTAGTCTTTCAAGTTATTTAGGTGACAGGTAAGGTTAGGAGATAGATTATACTTTACGACCCCGAGCTAGTAACTAGTCTTCAATGGAAAAGAAAAGACATGCAAAGTTAAGGTTTGGATTAGAAACCTACACTATATCTATACAAATAAATAAAATTGGAGTGTCTGTTTGTAATATTAAAATAACAGCTTTTTAATCAATGCATATGTATGTATACACGATACATATACCAAAAATGTGCTTAAAAAAATTTTTGTCTGTCTGTCTGTCTGTCTGTCTGTTTGTTCCGGGTAATCTCTGGAACGGCTGGACGGATTTTGACGGAACTTTCACTGGCAGGTAGCTGATGATCCGGGGAGTAACTTAGGCTACTTTTTTTAGAATAACTTTGTCCCGCGGCGTTACTCGCGGTACAACATTAAGCGCGGGTAACACCGCGGGGTTCAGCTAGTATATATATATATAACATAAATATAACCTAATTTGACTTAGTAGGTTCATCTATAGCTATACTTATAAAATGACGTATCCTGATTGACTGACTGATTGACTGATTCATCATCGCTAAGCGTAAACTATTAAAGAAAACGCTATGAAATTTGGTGAGTGGGATCGTTTTATTGAGCGTCTTATTCCTACGTCATATATTATTAAGTAAATGGAATTTATACATGGGAAATATTATTTAGATATCAGCACATTATTTATCACGTAGTTAGACATTCAATATCTCGTCGAGAATAAGACGTGATTAAATGCAAGATATCGATAGATTTTAGTATAAATAAGGAACTGTAAGTAAGTAAGAAAATAGACGCCAACAGACGCCACCATGTAACAATTAGAGTATTATGGAGCCGTGGCACCGGCATAATAAATCCAGCTCCCAAATATTCATCGCCATTATAATTCCTGCACTACGAAGTTCGCTATATGTCTCCTCAATAAAACCATTGATTACTTGAAATATGCAAATACCAGCAATTGAGCAAAACCCATTAAGGAAGGAATTTGGGAAATTCTACCCCTAAGGGGGTAAAATAGGGTTTGAAAGTTTGTTCGAAAGACCGTCATTTTATTATAAGTTAGAAACATGAAACTTTATCTTTGGGATACTGACTGAAAATGAGCAGATACTTATTTAAGCGTTTCTGGATATTCTAACCCTAAAGGGGTGAAATAGAGAATCAAAGTTTGTATGAAAGTTCGTAATTTTTAAGTTAGAAACATGAAACTTTATTTTTGGGCAACTGATAAAAATGAGTATTAACGTAGTAAGTGGTGAAATAGGGGTTCATATTTCGTACATTGGTGAGTCTAAAAGCACGACATTTTTTGAGGTTAGTAACCCGAAACTTAGTCTTCAGGCTTTTGTTTATAAATAAATGAATACTTATATCAGCATTTATAGAGTAAAGTCCTTATTGGCTATTCATTAAAAATAAATAGCTACGTTTAAAAATATGAATGTAATATTCATACATACTTACACAGTTTTTAGCTAAATACATGTAATCAACTTCCGCACGAGCATAGCCGCAGGCAACTGCTAGTTTGATTATAAACAGATAGATAGAAAACTCTTTATTTGTACACCGTATTAAAGATTTCAAATGGCGGCCTAGTGTGAGTTTGTTTAACATTGACTCGATTGTCATGGTGAGCGCGTTTAGCGTTGCGATTGGTGAAGATTTCAGTATGAGTCGATCGAAAACCGAAGGCAGTCACCGTTAAGATTGATTAGACGTGATACAGGGTCACACTAGACCATCAGGACTTGGGTGGAGCCAGCGTCGCAACGCGACACCTCTAAATGAGGGTGGTCCGGTCGATGGCGCTGTATGGTACTCCACGGGCTGGCTTTGCCGCCGTGGAGGCTCTCCAGCCGGTCATCCTCGAGTGGAGAGGGCGGTAGCATGGGACCCTTTCCTTCCGACTGACGAAGGTTCTTTCCGGGCAAGGTTGCATCGGAAAGTACTTGCACTCGGTCGCTAGGAGGGAACTAAGTCCCGCCTGCAACCACTGCGACTGTAGCACACCAGCGTGTGCTAGACTCGGTCTAGCACACGCTGGTGATCTGCCACGCATGGGCGTCGCAGCTCGGGCCCTCAATGCAGTCATTGGAGGAGATCTCTCGCAACCGGCCGTCATACGCTCCATGGCCGGTAGCGACATCAGTTTTACCGCGGTCGCAACCTTCTTACGCTTTACGCTTTTAAGTGTTTTTTGGCAAGGAGTTTTCGTTAGATGTTTTGTGGAAGTCGGTTTTTTTATAATTAAGTTTGAAATAGAAATAATAAAGAAAAACATCTGCAACTATACCTACTTGTTTTTGACGTGACATATTTACCTAACAAAACACAATTTTAATTGCAGTGTTTATGTATGTTAAAAGTTGAAATTGTGATTACGACTTAATGTATTTTAATCATTATTACATTTGACCCAATGCGGCACATAGGATGTCGTTTGATAATCGTGTTACCCACGCACTTTAACATTGATCGTGTTATCACATCGCTTGTGCTAACGTTTTCCCCGCCATTTTCTTTTTGATATATCTCTATGATTAGAAAATGCAATAAATATAAATAAATGAAATGTAGAAATTATTTTTTTATTCCACTACCTTGAAAATATGTCTCTTCCTCAGAACGTTTGTGATTTTGTTTGAATATTTATTTATTTTCTTGAGGTCAAAAGGTTGGATGGATTTCGACAGTTAAGATATCGTTTTATCCATTTTAAAAATCTAGGTATCTTCTTCTTCTTTTTGGTGAGATGGCAACCAGTTAGTTCTATCAATGTCAAGTATTTATAGTCTTCTGGTCTTCAAGTCTTCGTCGTGATGAAATTAATGATAAAAAATATAAAATCTGGATGACATGAAATGGAGACCTTCAAACAGCTTTTTGAAAATAATGATAGCCTAAGGCCTCATATGCACTATCCGGTTAGCCGCGTTGCGGCTGCCCAGGTCAGGATGCGGTTGCAATTGCGGTTAGCCGAGCGGCGACTAGCCGTGACCGCAACCGGAGAGTGCGTATAGAATACGTTGCGATTTTGTCGAACCATTTCCAAGATGGACGTTGAAGAAGTTGCAGTTATTTATTATATTTACATGCGATATAGAAAGAAAAAAATAACAAAGAAAAACTTCCTGGGTACATCCGTATTTGTAAACACGAGATAATAGCAAGCATTTTGAAATGTTTTCGAGGAGCTTAAAAAGTATGACGAGAAGTTTTTTGAAAACATTAGAATGAGTCTGAAATCATTTGAAGAACTTTTAAAGATTACGTGAGCCATCAATGACTAGCAACCGCAAAGTAGCAAACCGCAGTGCATCCGCGTGGTGCGTATAGGGTATTCCGGCTAGCCGTGAGTCGGGCTGCGCAGCGCTCCGAGAGGTCGGGGTGGTTGGGCGGCAGCCACATCTCCAATTTTTTCGTACATATTTTTGATCACGGCTAACCGCGTAGTGCGTACGTGGCCTTAAATGAGCCAAGTTTGTGTCAGTTCGCGGTCACTCTGTTTCGGTCTTTTTACCCGACTGCTAAAGAAGGTAGGTTATATTTTTCGAGTGTATGTATGTATGTATATTTTTTTGGCACGCCCTAGAGCCTAAACAGCTTCTTGCTTTTTTATGCGAATGGTATCAATAGATTCGTCTTAAGTCGTGAGAGTGACACTAGGTACGTCAAAATTAGAAAATGAACAAAATTAAGGATTTTTGACACCAAAAAGTCATCTTAGAAAAAAATATGATGTTTTAACGGTAATTACGAATATATATATATGTTTTAACGGTAATTACGAATATATATATATATTTATATATATATATATATATATATATATATATATATATATATATATATATATATATATATATATATATATATATATAAATATACAACTTATATGTTTTAGTTAAAAAAATGAATTTAATAAAGGTGACAAATATTGGCGTAGTCGGGTTTTTTATTTTTAATAATTTTATTTGTTTTAATAGGAATTTTACATTTAAATTATCTCTTTGGAGTAAGAAAAGTTTTTACTGTAATTAATACAGACATCTTAATCTTGTTTTCTTCTCTGACCTTCTGGCCGTGTTTGTGTCAATCTATAATATTTATATTAATGTTGACCTTATCTGTTTCCAAAATATACCTACCTATCACTGTTACCTCAGAACTAATTCTCTTAAGAACTGGGATCAGTCTGTAGCAGATCCATGTAATTTAATCTCGTATTTTACATAATCATTTAATATTCCACAAGTCTTAGAATCCAACAACTTAAAAAAATCTCTATCAATCTATATATCGACTTTTCTATCAGTCAGTCAGTCTATGTGTTGTTTTGATCTATATATTTCATTACGATTTACAAATTCACTTTTAAGTTATAGTTAATTTTGAAGTAAAATTTATCCAACGACCGGTCACAGACCCCTCGTCTGTAACCCTCAGGCTAAAAATAAGGGCATACGATTACTTGAAATATGCAAAATAACAGCTATTGAGAAAAACCACTGCTTCTTCTATTTTTTGTAGGAAATTGTAGCATATTAAATAATGATAAAATAAATTAATAAATAAAAAAATATTGCCTAA
The DNA here is from genome assembly GCA_905220595.1 of Spilosoma lubricipeda. Lineage (NCBI taxonomy): Eukaryota > Metazoa > Arthropoda > Insecta > Lepidoptera > Erebidae > Spilosoma > Spilosoma lubricipeda. Next base: position 12,541,087 of record HG992282.1, on the reverse strand, counting down.
TCACGAGTATGTTTAGGAGGATAATACCTAGATAAAAATCCTTCGTTTGATCGGATACCAGCTGGGCTTTCCCGAAATACGTCTTAAAAAATAATACTATCTCAACATACCCAGTCCAAGTACCTTGAGAGATTTATTATGTACATTCTAAACCACAAATGTATAATAAAGCCTAATCATGTAGTTTGCCTATACTTACTTTTAGAAACCTGGTTGATAGGTACTATTTATATATTCTTATAAAGTTTTGACTGAGAAAGGTATTTTCTTATTGTGTTAATTGTAATTTAAATAATAAACAAGTGTTGGTCAAATACTCTTTGACCCGAGATAGGTACCTATGTATTTGAGGACATCTTGATTTTTATTGTTTATATTGTTTATTTGTTTATATTCAGTATGAAATCTAATTTGTGAAATAATTTTGGTTAAAACATTGGGTAAATAGAAAAATATTATGGAACATTCTTATTTATTATCTTTATTTATTAAATTCTTCACACAACTTTGACCATTATAACTTTATACACCGCCATCTATTACATCATAATAGAAACTTGTTTAAGCTATAACATAAAAAATTTATAAATAGTACAATCAGGTCATAACTCAGTAACGGCTTCTCCATTCATATTTAGAATTTCAATTGCATGTTCCGATGGTGGTCTCCAACAAGGTATTTCGGCATACAAAGGCTCAGAGGTCGTGCTATCAATTACATCAAGTTTAGCTTCACATTTCATTGCTTCTATAGCAGACTCAGTTACACTAGCTCGAACCTGTTGTAGTTCATTACGATCATTTATAGATGGCGCTGCTGATGACCGAATTTGTATCGTTTCGAAATCATTACTCCTCCTTGGCAAATGATCATAGTGACATTCTAAAATTCCTACAATTTAAAAAGCAGAATTATTTTATGTGTAGTAAGGAATCATATAACAATTCTAATATAATCTGGTGTGCTCCAGATATTTATATAAAAACTAGCTGAACCCCGCGGTGTTACCCGCGGTTAATGTTGTACCGTGAGTATCGCCGCGGGACAAAGTTAGTCTAAAAAAAGTAGCCTAAGTTACTCCCCGGATCATCAGCTACCTGCCAGTGAAAGTCCCGTCAAAATCCGTCCAGTCGTTCCAGAGATTACCCGGAACAAACAGACAGACAGACAGACCGACAGACAGATAGACAGACAGACAGACAAAAAATGTTTCAACTACATTTTTGGTATATGTACCGTGTATACATACATATGCATTTAATAAAAAGCGGTTATTTTAATATTACAAACAGACACTCCAATTTTATTTATTTGTATAGATATAAAAAAGATGTAAAAATCAAATACAGACCTCTGAAATTTTCCAGCATTATAGGTGATATAGTTTGTACAACGACGGGTCTCATGAATTGTTTTAAATTTCTGTCCAATGTTGATATTGGTTGGTAGTGACATTTCTCAGATGCCGGTGGCTCTTCAAAATCAAAAAAAACGAATCAAAATTAAAAAAAGAGATTCTGAGAACTATCTAGATACAAAACCTAGTTAAATAACGAATTTCTTGTTTGGTAACTAATTTAATTATAAGATTCTTAAAATGTATTTTAAGAACCTTATAATTACTATTAATAATTAGTTTCTGATCCTACTTAAACTATTTGATCTTTACCTGGAAGTGGTGTATGAAAGATGCTCCTCACATAGGGCGGCGGTACATCATTGTTATCAATCATTTCTTGCATTCTTATATCATTCATTTTTCTCACATCTTCATACCTCGGCTTCTTGCATCTCTCTATCATGACAATAACCACCGCAACTGTGATGATAGCCATCATTACCCCTCCTGCTATACTTATCACTGATATCAGGTCAACAGATGATCTTTCAGTACCTTTGTCTCCCATTACTGCAGTTATATGTTCAGGCTCTGTCAAAATATGAAATTCTTCATCATCTATAGGTCCATCGGTAGTGACCTTCATGAGATTATTAGTAGCATTTACTTTTGTAATACTTTTTTCTAAAATTTTTGGAAAATGAGTCGTTTGAAATTGTTTTGTTACGGAAGAAATATTTTCACTTTTTCGAAAAATTGCTTGTTTTTGAAAATATTGTGTAGTCCTTTCTGTTGTAAGCTGATTATTTGTAGTAGAAGTTTTGAAAGATTTATTAGTTGAGTTTGTAAGTAAATCATTCCATTTCTGTGTAGTTTGCACTGTATTAATAGAAGTAGCTTTTACAGAAATTGAAGTATTCTTGTTAATTTCAGTCACCATGCTGTTAGTTTTATTAATAGGAAAATTGGTCACAGATGCTTCCAAAGACATTGTTTCCAAGGTATCTAAAGTTGCTTTGGAAGTTACAGATGTACTCAACGGTATTTTAGTACTTGTTTCATTTGCTATATTAAATAATTCTTTCCTTGTTGATGTACCCAATTTTATCGAAGGTTTTGTTGTTACAACTGACATTGGCGTAGTCGTTAAACCATAATCTGTTTTGTTATACGATTTTATAGTTGTATTATGCTTATTAGATAAATATGAAGTTGTGAGAGCAATCTTTTTGAATGTTGAATAAGATACAGATGTAGGTATTATAGAAACAATTATAGTCTTCGGAGTTGTACTGGTTGAAGTCACTTCTCTATTATTAGCGCTTCTGTACCTAGGAATGTCGTGATTCGTTTTAATTTTTGTTTCTACTATTGGAGATTCACCTTTTTGAGCTGGTCGAATCCATATTTCTTTTGGTTTAAATTTGGGGGTTGTGGGATTACTTTTACCTATGATTTCTTTTCTAGTTGCTTCCGTTTTGAATATAGTTTCTTTCGGTGTTGTGGGTGTAATTAGTAGTTTTGGAATTTCCGTCGTTGGTACAAGTTCTTTCTGTTCTGGTTCCTTGTTCATATTTTGTATAACTTTTATTGCTATTCTGGGTTCCGTTAATTTATTAGTGTCTATTGCTTCTGTAGTACTATTAAGCTGCTTAAAGAATATCTTCCTTGTACCATCCTCAGCAGCTGTACTGCTTTTTGATGTGCTGGTCGTTATAAACACTGTAATGTTGGATGTTGCTGACGATTTAGTTATTTCTGTTGTTGTAACCATAGGTCTTGTTATTTCAATTTCTTTCCCTGTAGTAATAAACGTTTCTGTAGAGTTAGTTACTTTTGTGGTAGTCAAAGTAGTTGTTGTCGACGTACTAGCAACAGTTGTTTCTTTTGCTGTTGGCGTAGTAGTTGACAAACTGGGTGGTAGTTTCTCCAATTTCGTTGATGTAGGAATAGTTACTAACATAGTAGGAGCAGTAACATTAACTGTCGATTGGAGAGTAGTAGCAACAGTGCTAGTAGTTGTGATTTTAGGTGTCGTTTGAAAGTTTGAACTTTTAGTAGTGAGTGTTGTTAGTAGTTCTTCTAATGGTGTAGTTGAAATCTTTGTTGGCATGCTTGAGTCACAACTGTAAAATTAAAAGGATTTTTTTAAATTATAGCTTTTGAATAATACTAATAGTAAATGAATGAATGCAATTTTTTTTTATTTTATTATCTCAAGGCACTTCAGTAGAATAAAGTGGTAACCCACCTCTCACCTTGCCATCCATCCAGACATTCGCATTCACCGGTTAAAGGTGAACAAAAACCGTTCTTACATCTTTGGCATTCGTGAATGCAGTTTGGACCCCATTTGTTATCTGGACAATCTGAAAGATATAATCTTGCTGAAAGTCAACTGTTAATCTCAGGAATGAGGGCATCTGTTGATGAACCAAGATCATAGCCGTTGACCGGTTTGTCAAACTGGAGAGGCAGTAGGCGTATCGGAAGACAGAGTGTGGGTAGATCTCCCACAAGGTGGTCCTGACCCGGTGAAGGTCCGTTGGTAGGTTGAACGTTGAATGCGGGCAGCTTACAATCGTTTATTATGGCAAAACTTGGAGTAAGGTGTAGTTAGGTTACACACAGACGTTATTACATACTCACATTTACAGAATAATTTTCCCCTCATTTAAGTAGATAAAGGAAGCAAACTTATTTCAATAGAATTTAGGATACATACAACAATAAATAATATAAATAAATAATAAACATTTCGGCCATCTAACACACAACGCCGTCTAGTCCCAAGCTAAGCAGAGCTTGTTATGGGTACTAGAACAACTGATACAAAATACATATATACTTTTTTTATGTAAATACATACATATTATACATATATTTGCAGATCATACAAACATTTGCTCCGACCCAGGAATCGAACCCGAGCCCTCAAGCACAGCAGTTGTATACGCTACCACTGCGACACTGAGGCAGTCGAACAATACTCAACAAGATCTATCTATGTTCAGTATAACACTAACATCCATGATCACCACCACGTTAAGAAATGTCATTCCACACTTACACTGGATCATATGTAAATAAAAAAATGCATTCTAAGATCATTGAATTATGATCAAAATTTGCGGGCACATTATTATGTTAGCTTTATTGATTTACTTGTTACAATTCGTCCGTTTAAAGGAAGTTTTTATTGAAAACATGTGAAAGCACCACAGAAAAGTTACCTTCCGAACATCCGGGGCCTGTCTTCCCATTAGGACAGATTGGTACGCAAGAAACATCTCGCATTTTGTAACCTGGACAGCACACTGCTACTTCTGCAGTTCGTTCTTCCGTCTGAAACCATTAACAATAATCTATACATCTATACAACTAAATAAAATTGGAGTGTCTGTTTGTAATATTAAAATAACCGCTTTTTACTAAATGCATATGTATGTATACACGGTACATATACCAAAAATGTAGTTAAAAATTTTTTTGTCTGTCTGTCTGTCTGTTTGTTCCGGGTAATCTCTGGAACGGCTGGACGGATTTTGACGGGACTTTCACTGGCAGGTAGCTGATGATCCGGGGAGTAACTTAGGCTACTTTTTTTAGACTAACTTTGTCCCGCGGCGTTACTCGCGGTACAACAATAACCGCGGGTAACACCGCGGGGTTCAGCTAGTATTGAATAAACTTAGAAATGTTTCACATAAAGATATGATTATTTGAGTGATAATATAATTAAAATTAACTAACTAGTTAAGTAAGAAGCGCTTATAGCCCAGTTCCACTCGGTGATTAGAAACTATCACCGTGAGTAAGCAATAGCGGCGCGGTCAGTATATAGATGGGTGACCGCTGGTGGCATGATGCCATGAGCGCCTCCGTGATTTGGAGGTCATGTGAGCAGTCGGTCCATGTTGTTATCATAGAATAACAGACGTAAAGGCCTTTGGGCGGCTTAAATTCCAACGCAAGATTACGTTGCAACAGCGTTGTCTTGCCAGTTCCCAACACGCACTCGACCAGTGTGAGAACGTATGGCAGTCACCCTCACCTGAGCGGAGACCCGAGCCTATCAGTGGGACGTTGTGGGTGAACTAGTTAAGTCTTTTATCATTTTTTTCTATTAAACTTACGTGCTAGCTAACTAACAAGCTAACAAGCTACCTGACATAATGTGAGAATGGAATTCATTTGAATAAACCTATTTATTCCTTTACATTAAAATGATCATGTTATGATAATATATATAATGGTTAGGTATTTACAATGAACTATTAGAATATAAAATCGTAAACTCACGATACCTACTTTTTACTACAAGAGCGTATAAAAAAACTAGACCGGTAGAATGAGAAAAATCTAGCACGACTACAGAACTGATAAAACACAGATAATTTATTATTGGTGATCCAACAAGGTTCATATGAGTTTTCATGATATAAAATTACGACAAATCACCTTACTGCCACATTGTGGAATACTGCTATCGTGTTTTTTCTTTTGCCAAGTAAGACTGAAAATTTTAAGAGTCTGAAGAGTGACGTAATGTACCTAGTATCTAAATAATTGTAAATTTTCCTCTTAATCTTTTCGAAAGCTAGAATATATCAAAAACTACATATGCTATGCATATGTACATTTCATACATAAACATCATAGACAGTGCATGTGGCGTAATTATTGTATGGATTCAGAATTCAGAACATGGCTCGAAGATAAGAAGAGACTGAAAAACAATAAAAGGACCGACAGTTTTAATAACAAGCAGAGAGTTAATTTGCTAGTTTTATAATTTTGATGAAACATTTTACCAAGTCTAGATTAGACTTAGACTTCTAGGTTATTAACTGAGAAGAGAAACGCGAATATAACTTGCAGTTGTGAATGTAGGGTCCATAAGGCTAGTGATTGTCACAATCGATCTAGTTTTTCTCAAGGATAATCTTATGAAGTCAGTTGACATCAAAGTTAATATGTATTTTTTTATTAAAGCACCCGACTTACAGAAAAATAAACATTGATAGTTTAATTGGTTTGGAATCCAAAACATCGAGTAAAAAAAATGATGTTTTATATAGATAAATGATTTTCTATTTTCTAGTTAAAAACAAGACCTTTTACTTAAGTTTGAGTAAGTTACTAAACTTATTTACTTAAACTGATCTCATTAAGTTTGGGAACAAAACTTACCTCAAGTCTTGTCAAATCTCTCATCTCAGTGTTCCATTTTGAACATCTCGGTGGCATGGAGAAGCACCATTCGTAAGTTCTGACGGACATCGGAGCTCGGTACTTCACCCTCTTCGTTATATTGTACCTGTAAATGATTATACAAAAATAAATATATTATAATGGTACTTTATAAGATGTTATCCCCAAGAATGTCTTTAGATATAAAAAAAAATACTGCCATAAAAGTGAAACTATGAATAACTGAAAGAATGGACCATTAATTTATTCTATTTAATTCGTATCGTTAGTTAGAGTAACAAAACATTACGCTTTTATATGGTAAGTTGCGGTAAAAACTATCGCATTTCTTATATTTGTGTAGACAAGTATTACCCATCTGATTGATGTATATATTTTTTATATGGAATAGGTGGCAAACGAGCAGACGTATCGCCTGATGGTAAGCGATTACCGCCACCCAAGGATACCAGCAACACCGAGGTTTCGCAAGTGCGTTGCCGGCCTTTGGGGTATGGGAGGGGTTGGGGGGTAAGGGCCTCCGCTATCCTCGGCGAAACACAGCGCAAGCGCTATTTCACACCGGTCTTCTGTGAGTTCGTGGTATCACTCCAGTAGAGCCGTCCCATTCATGTCGAAGCGTGGCTCTCCCACGGTAACAGAAAAAATTATTGCCAGAAATGAGAATGAAACATTTTTAATGCAATTCAACGAAAATTAAAATGACAAGCGAATTTAATCTTTTTGTAAATTCAAATTCATCCGGACAGACAGACAGACATGACGAATCTATAAGGATTCCGTTTTTTGCCTTTGGCACGGAACCCAAAAAAGATACCAGGTCTAGTGTGTTGATGTATTTTCTATATAAACTATGAATGGCCCAAGGTTGTCGACGTGCTGCAATGACTCATAGACAATGTGTGGTCCTACTGTAATTAGACCACTTATTACCAAGGCAAGTGGAGTGTTTCTTGTGTAATAATAATTTTCACATATAAAATACCAATCTTAGTAAATGAGTTTAAGTAAGTTCACTTATAAATGTTAAGTTAAATGTTTCATAAAGACTAAAATGAGGTCAGTATTCTTCTTAAGCCCTAGTTGGGAGTAGGTTCATGTCGATATACCGGATACTAGTACTCGAATCTGTGACTATCCTAACCCTTTACCCGCTTTATAGTTTGTTATTTTCTTTTATGTATGGCCCTGCCTAAATGATCCTACTCTGCCTGATGGTAAGCATAAGCAGAATCCAAGCGCATCACCATACCTACTCACTGCGATTGCAGATAATGCAGCATGGTGAACCACGCCATGGCGGCCATGGTATAAGTGGTATTTTACAGTTTATGTTATAGTTTAGATGTCATTTCAAATAGAGACATGGACACAAGTTAGATTCACAGAAATTGCTAATTTTATGAATGTGATTTTTATAAAAATACTAAAAGCTGAGGGCAACTTTTTTCCCAAGCAAAATTGGATTCGGTTAAGTCTACTATGATGCGGTTTAACTTTGTTTTTTTAAACCATTTCAATTAAAAGTTGGTTAATTAAAATTCACTTACTTCTGTTTTACCATGCAGACATTTGGTCCGTTTAGTGCGGTAACGTCTAGAATCACCATTGTGATAAGAGATAAAACCACCACACACCATGCTTCACCTTTTATAGTCCTTTTCACGATAACTGACATTGTACCTAGAAGTCACCCCGATCCATCTTGCTTCAATGGTGATGCCCCATTTTGAGTACAGCCGATTCCTATAAAAATGACAAAAATATCTGAATCAGATAAAAATAAATATAATGAATATACTCATAATAGAGTGCTTTAAGAAGTATGCCTTTATTTGTTTTCTGTATATTAATAAAAAGCAAATACAAGAATACATATATAGGTCTAAGAGATTAGAAAGATTTCACTAAGGTGTTAAGTTAAAAAAATAAATGTATAAAATTTATTGTAAAATTAGTGTAGCTTTACAAATGATATATTTATATATGTTATATATATATATTATTATTATAGACACAGCTCACAAATATATCTCATAGACAACAATTTAAAACTACCACAAATTATGAGTATGCATAATATATATAACTGGCTGAACCCAGTGGTGTTACCCGCGGTTATTGTTGTACCCCGAGTAACGCCGCGGGGCAAAGTTAGTCTAAAAAAGTAGCCTAAGTTACTCCCTGGATCATCAGCTACCTGCCAGTGAAAGTCCCGTCAAAATCCGTCCAGCCGTTCCAGAGATTACCCGGAACAAACAGACAGACAGACAGACAGACAGACAGACAGACAGACAGACGGACAGACAGACAGACAAAAATTTTTGTAACTACATTTTTGGTATATGTACCGTGTATACATACATATGCATTTAGTAAAAAGTAGTTATTTTGATATTACAAACAGACACTCCAATTTTATTTATTTGTATAGATTACTAGCTGAACCCCGCGGTGTTACCCGCGGTTATTGTTGTACCGCGAGTGACGCCGCGGGACAAAGTTAGTCTAAAAAAGTAGCCTAAGTTACTCCCCGGATCATCAGCTACCTGCCAGTGAAAGTCCCGTCAAAATCCGTCCAGCCGTTCCAGAGATTACCCGGAACAAACAGACAGACAGACAGACAGACAAAAATTTTTTAAACTACATTTTTGGTATATGTATCGTGTATACATACATATGCATTAAGTATAAAAAGCGGTTATTTTTATATTACAAACAGACACTCCAATTTTATTTATTTGTATAGATGTAATACGGAACGGAACGGAACGGCAGGTGCCTGATCTGGGATGCTACTTGTGTCAGCACTTTTGCCGCCAGTCATCTGAGTCGTACCGTGCGGACCCCGTCGGCCGCCGCGGAGGACGCTTATTACAGGAAGAGGCAGAAATATCCGGCTTTAGAGCAGCTTTATTGTTTCGTTCGGTGGTGGTGGAGACCATAGACGGCTGGGCCGCAGACACTCTAAAGTTTGTGGGGTAACTGGGCCGTAGGCTTGCGGAGCTTAAGGGTAACTCCCATTCCGGCTCGTTCCTAACAAGGGTTCGCCATTGCCATTCTGCGCGGCAATGCTGCAAGTTTAATGGACACCTTCCCACCGGAGGCGATCAAGAATGAGTTAAATGACCTATAATATTTGTCCTGTTCTTTTTGTTAAATGTAATTAAAATTTTTAACTATTCACTAAATATATATGGTAATTAATTCAACGCATACATGTAACGCAATAAATTATGTAAACAGATATTATTTTAAAATTCAAAATATATCTATACAAATAAATAAAATTGGAGTGTCTGTTTGTAATATTGAAATAACCGCTTTTTACTAAATGCATACACGCATGTATGTATACACGGTACATATGCCAAAAATGTAGTTAAAAATTTTTTTGTCTGTCTGTCTGTCTTTCTGTCTGTCTGTCTGTCTTTCTATCTGTCTGTCTGTCGGTTTGTTTCGGGTAATCTTTGGAACGGCTGGACGGACTTTGACGGGACTTTCACTGGCAGGTAGCTGATGATCCGGGGAGTAACTTAGGCTACTTTTTTTAGACTAACTTTGTCCCGCGGTGTTACTCGCGGCACGACGATAACCGCGGGTAACACCGCGGGGTTCAGCTAGTTAATAATAAAAAAATACATGATTATAATTCTCTCTCACTCTCTCTCAACTTAAAAATCTTTTTGCTTTTGATAGGCTCATTCTTGAGGAAAGATATTTAACCTGAAGATACGACTCCAACCCTTAGGAGCAGAGAACCGACAATATTATTTTCTTAGTAGAAATATTCAAGATACCTTGTTAAAACAGAAAATTGACATTATTTGCTACTTTCATTATATAATAGATATAATACATTTTGTTATTCATTCTCAATGTATATTCTGATATTTTCCTATTAGCTCTTCACATAATTCGTACAACACGCTACGGGGTCAACTAACTTGGCAGGACGGAGGGAACTGTACTAATTGTAGCAATGACTGTGTGATACTAGTTTCGTAATTTATATGACATGTGTTACATGCAATGGCGTAATAAGGAAGCAATATGTAATAAAGAGGATTACATATTATTATCTGTTAACACAACAGAGTCATTTAGAAGCAAAATGCAAAAATTGTGCTATGGCGTATATTTTGGCGATGATTTGCAAAATTCTAACCCTTTAAAGAGCAGTGAGATAGCTTATTGCTTTGGCAGCAGACACCGCACTTTGATTAAGGCCTCCGTTGAACCATAGGCCCTTGAATCTTCTTCCAAATCCACACATACTTAAATGTAATCACGAGAATCACAGGGTAAAATGTTGAAAAAATTGAGAATTTTTAATTCATACTAGCTGTGCCCGCTACTTCGTACACGTGACTTTTGGATTTTTTCAAAACAAAAATCAGCTGATTCGGCCGAGCGGTTCTCGAGTTTTAGCGAGACAAAAGGTTAGCTAGTAACTATACTAGCTAACCTTTTGTCTTGCTAAAACTAGTGTATGTATGTGTATGTGTTTATTTGAGAGCGTCATTTTGCATGCGTGTGCACAATTGGACAGGATGCGTTGATTGGCGCGTCACTATTGCTTTATCAATGGTGGCATCGACCTCTTTCTGAATTGTGAATGAAAGCAGACTCTTAACTTGATTTGTTAAATTGATAGAGATGGACAAGATATTTAGTTTGTCGAGAATGGTTTTTTGTATACTTGAAAGTGTGAATCGATTTATTTTGAACCTCTTTTAAAAGGTTTAGTTACAGTTGTATTACACAAAAGTAGCATAAAAGTAACACAAAAGTAACTATTCACCTCATGGGTATCGTAAGAGTCGACTAAGGGAGCATACTACGCAGGACAATATCACTGCAAAGAGAAAGACAACTTGAAATCAACCCTATAACCATGTTGGCCTCGTTGGCGCAGTTTTAGCGTATGCGGCTACTGTGATTCCCACATTGGACCAAATGTTTGTATGATCTGCAAATGTTTGTAAGAGCTGCAAGCGTTTGTTTTGGAGTCTAAATATTTTCTATGTGAATGCCAAAACCTCCTTTCTAAGGAAGGGCCTATGTCCAGCAATGGACTGTTAAAGGCTGTGGTGTGGTGAAACGGGCTTGACGAATTCTTATAGCGAATGTTTTGAAAGTTCGAATTGTAGTTTGGAATTCTGTAAAATATTCATAGTGCGATGTAGAATCGACTTTTCTATACCTTTAATTTGTCATTAATAGTGATTTACTGTCATCACTTGAGTTCAATAGGTAATCAGCATGGCAGGAATATTTAAATAAAATTCATATTAAACTAAGTGTGAAGAAAACTAAAAAATAAATTGAGTGTTTTAGTTTGAATACTAGCATTAAATTTAATTAGATAATCGTTATTATTTTAAGAGAAATAAATTAAAATGAGTTCGCAAATAAGCTTGCGTCCTGAAACAGTGCAAATATCGATGTACCTACGATCGCTCTCAAGTCCCCAATTAGTAACAATGAATTCAGAAGCGAAGGGTTACCAGGGCTATATTGGGTTTCTACTTAAAGACTTACACAGTAATGCCGGTAATCCACTAGACTTCTTTGAATTGAAGGTTCAGATTAGGGAACAGCTTTGCCCTAGTTTCATTGAAATGTCGCTTTAAGTTATCCAATGTTTTGCTAAACCCGAGAAGCCAATTAATGTTTTGTACCTTTACCATATTGAGTCCATAAAATGTACCCGATTGCCTGCTTCTATTTCTTACAATATGTAACGCAACTTGTAAAAACTATATTTAAGTACATTTTCTGTGTGTATATTTTCATTTCTAGTATGTTAGTGGCTACCAAATGCAAAACTTTTGCTGTAAAATAAAACGAATGAATAAATTAGCTATTTCAAAGTTTCAACTATAATCAAATCAACTTCCAGTTGGTCCGTTTGTAAGTGAAATTTCAATAGGATTAACTGCGAGTGAAGGGGTTCCATTTATTTTTATAGTCACTCCGTTTGACTAGCGGAAGAAGATTGTTTGAACCGAGGGGATATCAACATTTACGCTAAGTGTTCACTGACAAAATATTATAGATATTTATTGTTAGCAATTGATTGATTGATGTACTACAGGGTACTAAAATATGTTGTCATATTTTATACCCATTTTATTGTAGACACCAAATGAAGTGTAGACACCAGCTGAATAAATTAACTACTGGTAATTCTGTAAAAGTTAGTGAGGTGGTCAAAATTTCACTAATTTTGACTACCTCACTAACTGAGGTATGAGTGGAATATCGTTTTATTGATTGTTAGACTGGAATGGATATGACTTTGAACTATATTTTAAAATTAATTTATTTAGCTTAAAAATTTCTTCCACACAGTCCTTATTAGATATACGAAATGTGATGTTAATGCTGCCGTCGTTTTCTCTTCAAATATGAATTTTGTATAGATTTAAAGTTGCAGTACAGGAATTCAGTAATCAAGTTTTAAATATGACTTTATTAAGCAAAACGTATGCCTTTAAACATTTGCCAATAGACAATACGAAATAGAAAATTTAGTCTTTAGTCCATAAAAATGTTCAAAGGGCGGCTCTTATAAATATACATCCATTTGTTAAAACACAAAAACATTTTCATAAAAACCAAAAGAAATTCTGATGTTTTTTTCCCGTATACTAATATTATAATATCTGAAAGGTCTTACCATGTCGTTCATATTAATTTGACGTTCATTATGAGCATGACATGTGCTTTTACAAAATATAGCCTATCCTGATGCGGGAACGTAAATTGTTGAGAAGTTCTCGTTGTAGATCGCTTACTCTGAGTAATTCACATTATACATTAGAGTGAGTAATGGAATTTTCATTAATAAAAAAAAAAAATAGTATGGGAAAATATGGACAAGTTTAAATTATTTTTTAAGTTCATATTTAATGGAAAATGGACTCTTTGGCGCATTTCAACAGAAAAGTGGATTTTTATTATGTAGAACTGATGTGTTGTCTATTAGTTCTACTTCACATAATAACTATATAAAATGTGTAGAAATCCAAATATCAGCCATTATCAAACGTGTAGTCGGGAGAAGCTGTCTCTTTTTTTAAGTTTCGTAGTCAAATATAATCAAGTCGCAAATCTTTAAAATTGCTTTTATCCTACATTAAGAAACTAAAATATTTAAAAAAAAAACTGTATATTTGAAGACATTATTTTTCACATTCTACAAAAGATTTCACGTGATCATTCGTCATACGGCCATGTTTGTACACAAAACGTTGTAATGATTTTTCTGTCATATGATAATCCTTATAAGAATAAACAATTTTTATGCAGGTATCAAGACTCGAAATACTCAGTAATACATCGTTCCAATAAAGTTTTTAACTCTATTTAGTTCTGACCGGTATAGTTTATTGGCTTTGAATACAATACAAACATTATCTCGATGCCCCTATGGCATATTGAACTACCGACGATCAGTTTTGAAGGGTGAAATCTGTCTCAATTAGAGTCGAACTTTAACCACACCCTTATCTATATGCCCTCGCCTCGTTGTCTGTGGCGATATGTTGGCTAGTACACTTATGTATCATTATATATTTCGCAGAAAGTTTTAGTTATTAATGTTTACATTGTTATCGTATATGTGTATAGTTAAGAAACTAGTAAAACGGGTCAACTCTTCTTGATTAACCCAAAGATAGCGCGTGAGAGATGGCCTGGTTCTCTTTTCTCTTAAATTATATTAAGTTTTGAATGTTTGTATTATTCGATTAACCAATGTAACACTATTATATAATTGTTTAGACTTCCTGTACCGGAATAGGTTAATATAATATACACTTGCAATTTCTGATGGCAGTTTTCAAATAGATTTCATTGTTTTAATATCGCTACTACATCTACACCCCATTTTCGAATTTGATTTAAAAAGAATAAGTGCAAAAGATTCCGGTGAACAAGTTTTTGAACACATCTCCAATCCTACTAGTTTTGTAAGGTACATTAAATAGACTTCATAATATATTGTTGCATAAATGAGCTCTCAATTCTTTTTAAAGAAGAATCTCTAATTTATTAAATAAATATAAACATGGTTTATTGAAAGTAATTAAAGAAATTTATTTTTACTATATCTATTAGTCGAACATCTTATATTACTGGCGACATTTTTGACCTAGCAAGATAATATTACGTATGTAATACTTTTTTTTTTTTTTAGCTACAAGTTGTGCTTGTACATTTCCAGTTCGGGTCGAATAGTTGCCCGTCTTTTTTTTTTTTTTTTTTTTTTTAACGTGTGGAAACCCCCTCGGGCCGTCACCCCGCCGGGGTTTGCGGCGGGGCGGTGTGTCGGAATCGAACCGACTAAAACCACACGGTGTGCCACTCTGCGCCTGAGAGAGGGAGAGATCCGGGAACTGCTGTAGTAGGACCTCCGGACCCCTCCCGGCGCCAGCCCGCACAGAAGCGGGCACCCTCCTCTTTAACCTCTCCGTTTAGGCGACGTACGGCACACGCGTATCGTCGCCCCCTCGCGGGCGACCACTAGAGCGGATGGAAGGGAAAACCCATCCCGACCATCCGCGGCCACACTCAGGGCGGCATGAGGCGCTGATAGGCGCGCCTCCGCCGCCCGGTTCGCCGGCGACGGATCGGGTCCGAGTGGATATCATCCTCCCGGGCCTTCTCCGCCGCCTCCTTCTGCGAAATTACGTCTTCGCAGAAGGCTGCGACCGCGGTAAAACTGCTGTCGCTACCGGCCATGGAGCGGATGACGGCCGGTAGCGAGAGATCTCCTCCGATGACTGCAGTGAGGGCCCGGCGCTACGTATGTAATACTAGCTGAACCCCACGGTGTTACCCGCGGTCATTGTTGTACCGCGAGTAACGCCGCGGAACAAAGTTAGTCTAAAAAAAAGTAGCCTAAGTTACTCCCTGAATCATCAGCTACCTGCCAATGAAAGTCCCGTCAAAATCCGTCCAGCCGTTTCAGAGATTACCCGGAACAAACAGACAGACAGACAGAAAGACAAAAATTTTTTTAACTACATTTTTGGTATATGTACCGTGTATACATACATATGCATTTAGTAAAAAGCGTTTATTTTAATATTACAAACAGACACTCCAATTTTATTTATTTGCATAGATTTACGAACGACATTATTATATTCTTCTAATAATTTTCTAAAAAACTGATTCATGACGTGGCGTTTAGGATGTATCTACAATAAAAGTGCCATTTTCATTTACTATCTGCCAAAATGACTGCTCTGCTTGATGGAAAGCATGAGCAGAATCCAAGAGTGTTGGTCACCATCCTCAATGCGAATAAGGACAATGCAGCATGGTGACCCACACCATGGCGGCCTAGTGACATGCTGTTTCACACCCCGCTTAAAGGACCCGGGATCATAGTGAGAGGGAAACACGTGCGCTGTTAGTGAATCTGAGTATGTTTGTACATTTTCTAGTACTGGAATTTTGATGCCAGGATAATTTGGTTCTACACATGTGAAAAGTTTTACACAGCTCACAAGTAAAATTTCTCGAAATAGTAATTCACTTTAATATCGTTGTAGCCTTGTGTCCAAATTGTTGCAGTACATTAAATGGAATCGTTAATTAATCGTATTTGTTCGTATCGTAGAGGATGTGAACTATTTAGATAGGTGCATTTGTTGCGCAGTTCGCGTAGACTTAGGTACATGCATACTGTGATATCAACAGTGTGTTTTATCAACAGTGCAAAATCTCTGGATTGGTAAGAATGATACCCCCTTTGAATACCTGGAGTTAATCTAGGTTCCCCTAATTAAAGGTCTCATCGACCTTTTATTGTTAATACTAATATATAAAGCTAAAGAGTTTGTTTGTTTGTTGTTTGTTTGAACGCGCTAATCTCAGGAACCGCTTGTCCTATTTGAAAAATTATTTCAGTGTTGTATAGTACATTTATCGAGGAAGGCCATAGGCTACCTACCATCACGCTAAGACCAATAGGAGCGGAGCACCAATGGAGAATGTTTCAAAAACGGGGTAAAATTATCAGGCTACGGGCAATAGGAGACGCAAACGAGGTTGCGTGGGTCAGCTAGTTTTCAAGTAGAGTAAAGAGTGTATGTGACTTTATTTTTATTCTCTTTTGAAAGCCATCTTTTTAAGGAAGAGTTGAGTACAATGATTATTATAACATCTTAAATGATTTTAGGCATATTTGATTGGAATAGTTTGCATATAAGTGCTAAAAATATACTAAAAATCTACTGGGACGATAGTAGTAATCAAAACGTATGCAACCCTTGAGATGGGGATCTAAAAAGAATTTGTTATCACAGTATAATTAACTAGCTGGTGCGCGCGGCTCCGCCCGCGTGTATGTCGATTATCGCGGCGAATAGAAGTCTAAGTCTGATGTATAAGCTATATTACTGTAGAGTCTCATCTAAATCCGTTTAGTAATTTTTGAGTGAAAGAGTAACAAACACACACACATCCTTATAAACTTTCGCATTTAAAATATTAAAGTTTGTTTAGTAAGATTATAATATTAGTAAAATATAAACTTTCAATTCTGTCTTTCTTTAGATAAAGAATAACAAAGATCTCTCAGGCAACGTATCCGCTATTGTAAACATTCATTTAATGTACAAAGCAACACTGTCTGTATTTAGGTCGTGAATGGACAAAAGATTAAATTGGCCTAATGACTACAGCATACACCCGTCCTGCTACAATTATCTTTAACGGCCAAAGTTGATGGATAAAGTCATTCACTTTCTTTACTATTACAGTGAGTCACTGCGTTAAATAGTAAACCAGCTTTCGTATTATTTAAAAATTTAACTTGCTTAGCGGGAGGTCAAGAGGTTGAAGTAGAAAGTCTTCCTTTTTTAACGAAATTTTCCTTTCCCTTTAGAGTTCACTCGTAATACTAATGAGTACTTGTAACTACTACACAACTATGGATATGTTAGTTTTATATTATTAATTATAGGAAAAAAAATACATACATAACAGCCTGTTAGTATTTTAACAAAGTACAGATACTTTAGAATTAGGTCTAATACTATAGATTAAATTACTTCTAATATATATCACAACTGTATATGACACTAAAGTTAATGTAATTTCAAGTCACAGATAAAAGATTGTTTGGTTTTGCTTTCGCTAAAGTAGTGATGTAAAACTTGGCCAAGCCGTGATATTTTATTAAACTTTTAAGTTTGGATATATATGTTATTGCGTATCTGGAGCTAGTTTTACTTATAAAGTTTGATGACAGAAAATACTGTTTGTAAAGATTTTATTACGCATATATTTGAGCGTCCTATATGGAACGTTCCCACGAGACTGCAGTTGGCAATCCAGGGAGTGTTTGAAATGTTCCAAGGAAACGTTATTATAGTTCTCAGAAGTTTTGCTAAGCTTGCTGCATTTTTTTCTATTCAATGAACAAAAACATTTTGCAGCAAATTTTCTTAATAACTGAATAGTTGGTTCTTAATTCCGAAATAATCACAACACTAAAACTTAATATCTAAGACGTTCAAAATTTAATGGGCAAAAATCAATACAATCTACATTGTAGTCGGGTAAAAATAGACCGTCAAGCTAACTTGCTTGATGATCGGTTGAAGCTGACTGTAATTTACTACAGTGTGTTATGCTTATTTTAATAGTGATGTTATATTTCATGTTAAGCGTTTATTTAAAGTTTAATCTAAATTTAATTGTTCTAATTGATCGTATTCAATGTTGCTCTCATATGACTTATAAGTATTTTAGAGAGATTATAATTTTTATGGCTATAAGGTTACTGCTTTACTCTTCCTATTCCTATTACCGCTAGTTTTACCCGCTTACACATACCCTGGTTATCTAATAACAAAAATATCCTATAGGTCAAACTTGAACCTTTTGTATTCTTTTCTTTTAAAACACACGAACAAATCTTTCAATCTTTATAAATATAACTAAATAAGTAGTGCTTAAAATTTGAATTATCAGATTCCACTAGTTACCCTCAGATTACAAACTAACACAAAGCAAGAAAACAATTTAACGAATTTCCATATTACAAAAAGCACTGAAGGATACAATAATTGCAAAGAATGTTTTAAGAATGGTGACATTAAAGAAACTCACAACCAATCGGTCGAAACTACATGAAATTGTTTTAGTTCACTCTCACTAGTTTCACACAAAGTACCAGGATAGCAGAAGAGGTACGGAGCGCTCCGCACATGTGATGTGCGACACAGTTGGGACCCGACTGGGATTGGACAGGACAGATGGGAACAGTTTAGATAAAAATATCGATAAGGGTGGAACTTTGAACATGCCTTTAGATGTTTTAGGCCCATTTTTGTGGAAGAATAAACATTTTTTTGCACATAAATAGCATTGTATACCCTTCAGTATTATTTTGACTACGACCATGTGCAAAATATTTTATTATAATAGAAGTGACACATTTGTGCGACGTTAGTGCTGACTGCCACCTCAAACGTCAAAGGTTCGAATTCCTTGCAATGCGAGTATTTTAATGGATTCGAAATCGGATTCCTGCCAAAAGGGCATTAATTAGCGATTAAAAGGTCTCAGAACTACTATAAGGCTTATAATAAAGAAACACACACTTATGGTCTATTTGTAAATTTAAATAAGTGTTAGGAAATTATTTAGGCTTGTGTCATTAGTGTAGTGTTTTAGAAATGGATGCATTGAAAAGTCTATCTTTAAAAGTTTTGTAGGCTTATTACCATATGGGGAATAAATTTTCCACCGGACAATCCCCGGGACAGGGCCTGATAAAGCACGGCGACAATTCGGGAAGGACCTGAAATTATATGGTCCGGGTCCTTCCAGAGTAGCGCCAGAGGCTGGTAGTCGGGGGGATATTTTAGTGTAAAACACCACATACTTCTAGCTCATGTGTCCCCGAGGAGCTGGAGATCTGAAGGGATTTTTCACCCCGTCAACAAAAAAAAGGCTCATTACCATAAATCCCTTTTTTTATTTTATATATCTATTTGCATTGTATAGTGGGTACATTTTAATTATTTTCAACAGTTATTTTATCACCGATCACTGTCAATAATAGGCAACAATAAAATATAATTTCACGTACCTATTTATAATGTAATAACATTATCGTGAGATCCATCAGTATAAAGAAAATACTTTTTATTTTGTACACGATTCCTCATTTGAAGACGGGAAAATACAATTTATATTATATCCTGTTTGCTTAAACATTCCATTTCCCATGCAAATATGTGTTTATGTATCTACTAATATAACACAGAAGGTGTTAGACTTTTTAAAGGAACAGAATATTATGAAAGAAGAATGATAAATAAAACTAAACATACTTTTATATATATAGATAATATTTTAGTATAGAATCCTGGGTGATTGAAATTTACACACTAAAAATTAATTGTAACGTTGGTATAAACGTAATAAAAGGCTTCTATGAAAAAGCCTTAGCTATAAAGTTTCAAATCACTTGTAATTTGTAATTTTAATTCTTTGGTTATCGATTCCAAAAGAGCCATTAAAGTTATTTTATGATCTATATTGTATTTCAAGCTACCCGCTTTATTAATTAATCACGATAAAACACTATTTGTTCTCGAAATGTTCATGTAAACAAACATGGCGTCAGCTTGTCGGTGATAGTCCCCGGTTGTTTACGAAATGTACCTACTTTCATTTCGCAGAATTACATTCGGAGAAGTTTTATTAAACCTATTAAAGTTGTTGAAATGGGATAAGAAAATTATATTTCAAATAACTGGATAGATATTTTAAAAATAGTATGGCTTAATTGGTGCAACCAGCTTAATATGCGTGGTAATTCTCAAATGTTGCAAATGGTTGTAATATTAATAATATGGCAGGAGCTAGATGGGAGAAGTGGCAATCATAGCAATTGGATAATTCTATGCCTAATGATGATGGTGATGACGAGTCCGACTATAATGTTGTATATTAAATCTATTATTATTATTACTTTAAGAGTTTATTCATATTTTGTTTCTTTTCCATTCCAAATAGTAATGTAAAATGTTTTCTACAACTGCAAAAAAGTACCAGGCGCTAATAAAAAGGTATGAGTTTGCATTACATTCGTACAATAGGCGTCACATAGCCGGCCTCTTCCTGTGAGTGTTTATACTCGTTATTTCTTTCATTATTCGACTGCGTTTTAGATAACATTCAGACCCTCTTTTGCGTAAAGAGTGGAAATATAAGGCTTTCGCGATGAATATGTTGGTGTTTGTGACTTTTATTCCTGTTTGAAGATTGCAAACATGATTTCCGCTCTAATATTACGAGAGGTTAGATAAGTTAGTAAATACTGTGAATGGTTTTCAATACAATTTCGATTTCCGGTGAACACGATAAGCTGTTTTAACTTATAGTGGAGCAGGGAAAATCTGATAACAATGGAAGAAATAAATTTCATAAAATAAAACTCTTTATTAAATCTTTTATACATCAATATTTGGGATGATTTTCCTAAATATATTTATTAGGTTATAAAATTACAGTATTTGGTAACCGATAAACACTAGAAACTCCCACCATTACGTGTAGGTAGGTAAGTACAATGTCTAAATTTTTACAACGTGGGCTATTTAATATTTATAATTAAGCTATTTAACAGATGGATGATGACGACAGGGGACAGGGATTGGACAGGACAAAAATTATATAATTATTATTAAAAATATATAATTATTAAAATAATACATATATAAGAAATCATATTAGATTAAATCATGATTTCTTGATACATTTTAAGAGAAAGTACCAAGCTCCCATAATTTTCAAGAGTGCATAAGTTAAATAGGTAGCAATCACAAAGGAACGAAGAATAATAGAAACAATTCGTATCATTCCACAAGTACTAGGCGCTCAGAGACTGCAAGGAGATGTTACCAACCAAAGGCGCCCAGTTGTCGGTCGCTGTACCCCATAAACCCTAATGTTGACAATTCGAAGGGGACGTTAAAAGGTGATGCACTATATATGTACTATTCGAGTTGAGAGGGCCATAAAATTTATTGATATTTTAACTTACATCGTGATGCCTTACTATATTGTGCGGGAATCAAAGCGCGTACTTTACACCCCCTCCCGCACGGTTTGTCACCCCGCACTACGCTGTAGCAAAAACAAACAAAAAACCTTCCAAATATCAGTCGGACTCGCACACAAAGGACCAAAAATGTAACAATAGTAACGCTCGTTCACTTAAATGCACACACACTTACACTCAACCGCAAAACTAAATTGTTTTTCATAGTATCATAATGAAAAACAATAAAAATAGACATGCTTAGTGTTCACCCAGCTAAGTTCCAGTGGGCGGAATATTATGGGTGATATCTGGGTTTTTACCCACTTATAGGTTTTAACCTGCGAACTTACCCATCTCTAGTCGTTGTAGATATTAATATAAAAGCTACGAAGCTGTACATATCTATCATTTCAGTAAGAATTAGCCATATAATGTAAAAGCCCGTATATTGGTTAATCTAAGGTTTTATCAGTAAATCATAGGATTTACCGACATAAGTTTGTAAATGTAAGGATTTTTAAAAAGGCTATTTCATATTTTTTATTTCTTTTAAAACGAGAAAAAAATACTGTTAAAACAAAAAAACCCTAACTAAAACTTACAATGTCACTGAAACTAGGTCGTTAAATTGTAAGAAATAAAGTCGAATGACAATCTACCGTTTTATTGGAACAAAATCTCTTATGGCGCGTTGCGGAGGACTCTAGTCGGCTAAAGTACCTATCATAAAAATGTTTTGTATCGTTTACTAGTAAATAATGATAAACTATTCATTAAAGAATTTTGAACTTAAAATAAATATCTTAAATATAAATTACCATTTAATGTTATGACATTTTATAGTTAGAATTACTTGGGTGAATAAAAATTCATTGTATACGAAGACCAAAATTCATCTCATATTATATTTACCGGTAAAGAGAAAGATTAGGACGAACGGAATATTTAAACAAAATACTTATAGTTAAGAAAATAGTGCAGATGTCAACATTGAAAATATAAACATTAGATTTATTGCCTCGCAGACTATATTATTGCTTTAATCATTCTCACAAAAGTTGGGGATATGCTTTTCTGTTGGATGATGCATAGAGCAGGTATTATGAGATCATCATCAAAAAAAATAATTAAAGTATCTAAATAACCCGCGTTTTTCACCGTTTAATTTCACTTTTGAACAATGTTGGTACATCTTTGAGATTTTGATTTCCCCGAGGATAAACAGGGAAACATAGAAAGATTGCCTCGATTTTCTTCAAGGAAATATGTAGTTGGAAACAAATTGTGGAACATTTGACTTAAATAAGTTTTGTAGTAACTAAGTATTTTGCCATCGAGGCGATTCGAGGTGCACCCTCGAGGTTTTATTAATAAAAAACACTACAATCTAATATTTTTATACAAAAAATAGGTTTTTACCAAGAGCTTGTGTGATTTCCAAGAAACTTTAAGTTATTCCACAGTTTTGTTAATAACATCTTTACAATATTAAATACAGTGTAAACAATTTGAATAATACAGTTTACATTGACTGTTACTTAAGTTAAATTTAATACTTTTTTAATTATACTTGGAACTTTTTGAACTAGTCGTGTATAACATTTGCAATTTTTCAGCTCATTTGTTTAAGTAAATAAGTTATTAAATAAATAAAACTTATTGTAATTTTGATTTGAGTGATATAAAACTTTTTTTTATGTGGTTATGTGTGTTTTATTGGCTTTCAGCAGCAAACATAAATTTTGGAGCTATATAAATACAAATCAGGCAGGATTTATCTAGCACATGACAGTTGCCTTCACTAGTTGAAGCTTAGTTATCATCGTCATTAATAAATTATTAATTTGTATTCCTGATCAAATTGTATTAACATTTTCTAAATAGAAGGGACTTATTAATGATTAGGTTTTGCCAGCGGCTCAAGTCGCATCATAATCAACAGCCCAAAATATCCCACTGCTGGGCTAAAGTCTCTTCTCAGGAGAGGGTTAAGGCGATACGTCCTCACACTGACCAAGCGTTGCGTTGCGTTGGGGACTGGCAAGAAAACGTTGGCTGGGTAAATCTTATAATGTATGTATGATAACAACCGAGACCGACTGCTAAACGTGACCGTTAAACGTCACTCATCCAGGTACTGACTGCGCCGTAGTTGCTTAACCTCGGTGATTGTTTCTAATCACCGAGTGCAACTGGACTATGAGCGCCTCGCAAGTCGTATGGATTTCCAATATCGCTGTAATCATTTTTCGGGTTAGCATTTAAACAGCCTACGACACTCACAAATAATGTGGCTTACTATACGTTAAAGAACCTTTAAAACTACCTGTATATAACATCAGTTTAGATTACTGTAGTGGACTTTAACCAAAGCATACAACCGCTTCGCATTTTCTGACTTTGCATAAATATTGGCTTCGTGGTTTAAAGTAAATGACAAGAGTTCCCAATTACCATTGAAACAATTTTTCTTCATGTCAGAATAACAGTTTCTAACAGGAATTTCTGTTATTAAATTATATTAAAACAAGTTACAGATACTGTAATAGAAAATGTTTTGACAATCAAAATTTAATTAAGGTTAAAGGGTGTCTCATCCGTTGTGGTTTACTTTGATGGAACTTGATTGTGTTACGTATATTTAGGATACCCGCCCTAAAGAAATATTTTGAAATTCAATTGTATTAAGTAAATAGAATTGTGGAGCTTTAGTCTAAAATCTAAAATAAATTGTAACATAATTGTCGAAGCTTCAACAAAATTTCAAGGGCCACCAATTCAACATTCAAGTCATTATAATCGTGGGGTTGACAAATTGGTATACCCGTGTCCGTTCAAATTATAATTTTATCTGTTGTATGGGGCCCGCATGCATTGGATTAATGGCTGATGACTATCGATAGTTATGTCTTCTTAAGGTAGGGGAAACTCGAACTAATACAGACTTTTTTAATAAATCTGTCTGATTGTCGTGTATAAGATATGTTGTTCTTGATAAAATTGTATAATATGTTTACATACATTATGGTGTTGATTTTCCTTATTTAAAATTGTTGCACTTATTGTACAGAAGGCAGACTAAATGCCATGAGGCATTCACACCCAGTCGACCTTCAGGTGATGTAGAAATAAGATGCGGTAGGTGCAACGATAAAGTTTTCAGGTAAGCAACGTTTTTTAAATAATAAGTGAATCTAAGTGACAGTACACAGACAGTACATGAAATACAACCATTAAACATAAATTTACTATTACATAAATTAATAATATAAAATACATTTAATCATACACATACATAAATTTAATATTATACTTGTACACAGTCGGGTACTAGGGTTGTGACTGTATTGCCAACTCATTCCGAAGAAGTTTCAGTTTTAACTTGAATCTGAAGCGGTTCGTGGACCTGATCTCGGCAGGGAGTGCATTCCAGAGAAGAACAAATTGCACGTAGAAGAAAGAATGGAGGAAGTTGGAGGTGTGAGGAGGACATAGGAGAAGCAGATTATTTGTTGACAGAAGGTTTCGGTCGTGATTGGAACATAAGAAACGGAAGTGTGGTACAAGGTATTTGAGTAACGATGGAGAGTTGAGAAACAAAAAAAAACTCAGCGCTGGCAAACTGCGGCGTTAACGAATTGAAGCCATTGCAATTGGGAATGAAAAGCAGATGGTCAAAATAACACACATCACCATAGTCGATCAGAGGAATAATTAAGGACCGCATAAGCATAACCTTGGTTTTAACGGGAATGAAGTTCTTGAGACGATACAAAGCTCGGAGACACGAGGTGACTCTCTGAACTGACGTATGAGACTTGTGTCCGCCAATCAAGTGTTGAGTCTACAAGTAGCCCCAGCCCCCCTAGCCAAGTCACAAGCTTTCGCTTTTCTGCAATCGTTAACGAATCGCGTTCTCGTGTGTCATTGGCTAATATTTTGTTTTGATCACGTGACTTGATTCCATTTATAAAGTCTTAGCCAAGTTGACGTTTGTTCGTAGTGATGGAATGGAAAGCGATCGTTTCTACAAATTCGATGCGAAACTCCATACAAAAGCTCTCAAAAGCTAGCCAAGTTACACTTTTGACAAACGCAAGCGAAACGATATCCATGCGTTTGAACGTTCATTAAGCGATCAAAAATATTTGGTGATATCGCTTTAGAAATGGCGTCGGTATGATAGATATATAGTCTAAAAGGACCACCAAGAACTATTTTATGTGCTTTACATAATTTTGGACATTTAAAATGCATACTATAAATATGTTGTGGTGCGCTCGTAATGAGGAAGTACGGCTTAGAGGTGGAAAAAGACATATTAATCGTCAGTGCAACGAGACAATCCGCGAAATGCCGGAAACTTTATTTGTGGAGCTATTTTGGCTAGACAAGTCGTCTTTCGAAGCCCTTTGTCAAGAACTCCAAAACAAGACATCGCTAAAGGGAACCAACGAGATTCCCTTAAAAGTTAAGGTAAGTTAATAATCTGTCTTTTTTGTACTATTGACTATTTTAACTTTTCCTTAATGTTTGTGTATTTATAGGTTTTGAGGCATGCTCTTGCTCTTTGATGCTCTTAGTTTCCTAGCCACAGGATCCTATCAGCGAATTGTTGGTGTCCTTCAGCATTGCCCAACGGACAGCTTGTTGGTGCATCAGACAAGTTGTTGATGCTTTGAGAAACCCTGCTGTCGTTGCAAAATGGCTTAGGTTTCCAATAACACAACAAGAGAAAACAGCTATAAAACAAGAGTGTATACCTACTTAACAAACAAACTTAACTATATTTAATTGAATATGTACCATGTGTTAAACATAATTTTATTTTACAAGGTTCCAAAGAAGATTTGGCTTTCCTTATGTAATTGGTTGCATAAATTGTACGCATGTAGCTTTGGTAAAGCCCATTACTGAAGAGCATGTATATTTCAATAGAAAAGGGTATCGTTCACTGAAAGTTCAAATGGTATATTTATTCTTATTTTTATTTATAGAACAGCATGTATGAGACTATTATGTCACTTCTTAATGTTGATTTGGTTTTCAGATTTGTGATAGTAATATGCTGATTTTAAATGTGAATCCAAAGTTCGGTGGAGCTACACATGATTCACATATATGGTCTTCTAGTAGAGCTGAATCATTTATGAGTGAACTTCATCAAAATAGTGAACAATTATGGCTGTTAGGTTGTTGTGTAACAATAAAAATATTTATTATAATTTTATGTATGAGCCTTATAAAGTGACTCTACTCAGCCTGGAAAGCATACACACAATCCTAGAGCAGTGGTCATTATACTCGTTGCAAATGCAGACAATGCAACAACTCAGCATGGCATCATTTTCGAACCGGCCCATTCATACTAAAATCAGCATGGCTCTATTAACTTAAAGTTCAGTAGTTTTCCTGTGGGTAACTAATTTTTAAACTATTTTTTTCAGGTGACTCTGGATATTCACAACATCCTTGGCCTCAATTCTCAATGTAGTTTAAGGTTCTAGGGAAGAACTTTATACTGTAAAGTATGTGTGAGCCCGTAACTGCATTGAGGGCTGTTTTGGATTACTCAAAGCACAGTGGAGATGTTTTCTCAGAGACAGGTTTCTTCATCATCATGCCTATGTAGCTAGCAATATTATAGCTGCATGTTGTGTATTACACAATTTAGCGTTACAAGCTGGCATACCACTACCACAACCACTTTCTGCTACATATGACAATGAAGACAATATAAATTTGCAAGATCCCATACCTGCTATGAATATGCCTAATCAAAGTGAAGTCATTGAAGGAAGAGCCATGCCAAATTCTTTATTAAATAGATTAAAATAACGTTAATTGTTAATGGCTTCGTTATTAAACATTGTCTTTCCTATGTGGGTTATTTTCCCCCGTGATATAATTTTTTTTTTGTGTTGGATAGAAAGAAGAGACTATAAACATTTTATTTGAATTTTTTTTTATTATAAATAATACTTTTTTTATTTTTTATAAATATATTTGATAATGTACTCAGATGTTAAAACAATCATTAAAAGGCTTTATTATTACAGTGTTTGTTTATTTACCTAGTAGAAACATTACAAAACAATGTATAAATTATGTCATTGACAAAAAATTTATATTACCACTATTTTTAATGTAGGTGAAAGAAAAGATTAGTAATCCGCAACTATCATTACATTAAACAGTTTATGATGATGATGATGGTCTCAACTGAGGTAAAATTTCTAAATTTTTTTCTGAAATATCATTGAAACAATTTATAATTATATTCTGTTTATTTAAAATTCTGTTATACAGTGCATTTCAAATTATAATAATTTGTAATGTATCTATCCTTCGCTTCAATTGTCTACTATGTTATTCGCCTCCTTTCCAGTTTCCTCACATCCAGGTTTTTTGCCAGTCTGCCTTTAGTTACAGCCGGTGAGTTTCTATGGTCGTGAACTTGCTTGACGTCACTGGCGCTCCCCTTTGAAATGCGAGGGTTGTGCATAGAACTTCTCCAGAGGGAGTGGGGCTGATGTTGCTGAAAAAAACAATTATATTATAATTAATTAAACTATAAGTTCCTCCCTGCTATTAAATTTTTTGTGATAATCGGTCCACTCATTCTGTAGATGAGTCACAACAAAGAGACTATAAGTAAACATAATCTGGGACAGAGAATGGACAGTGTGGTTGTACAGTCCTACTTCAACAGTCAAACCCGTTAAGGCCAACACCCTCTCTTCTAGAGCAGTAAGCATTTGCCTGCTGCTAGGATCATCACCAGTCCAGTCCTCACCGCTTATTGCTAGGGCTTTTTTTTTGGTTTCAGACTTTTAGTTTGCCCACACATATTAGAACATATCTATCTATTAAGCATTCATTACTAGAATAATGTCTCCTTTCACAGGAGAGGCTTATGTCCAACAGTAGACTATTAAAAGCTGTCGAAGATGAGTCAATGAGAATATGTGACTCATTCTGTCAATTTTAAAATGAATTTCATCAACATTATATATTACATAGATATCATGTAATTAATTTATAGATAGTACACAGAAGTTATAGATGTTTGATAGATTAATTTTTATAGTGTGTGTCTATGAAGAAAGTTGTTGTATGTGCTTTGTCTTAGAAAACTAAATGTCATAATAGGAAACCATTACATTATATTTTTAATATTAAATAGGCAATAACTATTGCATGTTGGCGCTTATCACGTCACTATTTGTTTCATACTTTCAAGAGATGAAGTGAGATACTTTTAAACAACAAAGAATAACTAATAATTTACATACCTTTCCATGAATTCCAATAAGACGAGGACTTGTTCTGTCTGGCTCTATCTATAAATTCATTATGTAAGAGGTATCACGTCATTTATTATAAGTTAATCCTTAAGCAGGATCTTCATGTTTCCAAGTCACAATAATGTTAAAACGACATTTCGCACTGTGATATTATAATAAACCATTTACAAATAGATTGTTCTTTATTTTATATACATTTTATCACTTTATAATTCAGCCAACTAAAATCGACAATAAAAATTGTTGATGAACAATGTCAACGTTACCATGACTACCTACTTTAGCGTTTCTTAGATGGATAGACCATAGACTATATTTTAGGTTTTTTCCATGTAAATTGTAGAACGAGCGATCGAATCATTTGTGTCAACTTGGCTACCAAGTTATCGTTTTCTAAAATTACTTAAGAAAGAGCGTTAACGATTGCAGAAAAGCGAAAGCTTGTGACTTGGCTAGGGGGGCAGGTTTTTTACCTCAGCGCTCAGCGGTATAGTCACGCTGTTGTAGAGAATTGGTGGAATGATCGCCCTATCCAACTTGCTCAACGTTTGCTTGCTCCCCACTACGATCACTTAGCATTTGGTTGGATTTACTGACAACCCGAACTTCGCTGACCAGTTCTTTATGGAGTCTAAGTCCCTGTTGACTTTGTCGATTGCGTATGAAATGTCTTCAATCCTTGATTGGATGTATACTTGCAAGTTGTCAGCGTACAAGTTATACGCATACTGAAGGTGTTGGGTTACGAGATTAATGAATATTGGGATAACATACCGCCTTGAGGGACGCCAGTGAGAACATCACACCAACTTGACGATAAGCAATGACACAATAGTGTATATTTCGTTAGTGCGATAAGTCATCAATGTGAACACTCTGTTGTCG
The DNA here is from genome assembly GCA_905220595.1 of Spilosoma lubricipeda. NCBI lineage: Eukaryota > Metazoa > Arthropoda > Insecta > Lepidoptera > Erebidae > Spilosoma > Spilosoma lubricipeda. The sequence goes on along the minus strand of HG992282.1, from coordinate 12,511,259 downwards.
TCCCTAAAGATAAGAGGAGAACCATTCCAGAGCTTCTGAGGAGATCATAAGATAGGAAAGGATAGCCAATAAGACGTCATGACAGATGGTATTAAAGGCATTAATTTTCTTCTTTTATTGTCGGCTTCCTTCCATACCCTCATTGGGAGTGTAATTATTGTTCATGCATGATATAAAGCGAAATGATGTGATCTACCTACTTGCTCAAGCCAAGTTGTTTTTTTTATAATATAAGATTTTCAACGTATTTACTCGCAATTAATAACGGAAGTACAGCAACGCAGTACTGTGGTAAGAATTAAAAGACATTATGCTATGACTGTTGCAGTGGTTAGTTTGAGGTTGTACAGTGCTTATGGGATTTCCGGTATCTCGTTTCGAATCCAGATTATAAACATTGTTCTAAACTGAATACACATTTTTTTAAACTTTAAACTATCAAACCGAAAAGGTATATACATACACGTACCTACGTATAATGCATTTTTTTTGTGTGTAAAATCTTTATATATATAATTCTTCTGTGAGTGTGTATGTCACTGAACTACTCTCAAACGACTGGACCGATTTCGATGAAATTTTTTGTGTGTGTTCAAGGGGATCTGGGAATGGTTTAGATTCACAATTTTGTCCGCTGGACAATGTTTTTTTAATAATTTTTTAATTTATTAGTAGTTATGGCAAAACGACGTTTGCCGGGACAGCTAGTTTAATATATATTTTGAACCACAAAAAGAGCTTGCTTTAGAACTGGAATTATATTTAAATGAAAACTTCATTTTTACTTTTCAGGATTTTTTACTTTATCACAATAAAATCTCAGGTTAGTAATACACTATTTACAAAAAATAATAAAATTCTTAACAAAAAAACATTACTATGTTATTGAGCCCTGAGTAAGCAAATTCATAAGGATTAAGTATTGTTGAATTCAAAAACATCGTACTTAACGGTACAACGAGCTGAAGTTATATGTATTTAAGTAAGAAAAAATATAATTTACATAATTTACAGTACCTTGGTACATAAGTTCATTGATGCGTTGTGTTGAAATATGTAGTAAATCAAAAACATCAAAAGATACCTACATAGTGGTACCTTAGTAAATATTTTCTTTATTTATGCAGTAGAAATTCCTAAATGTAAATTAACTGAGGCTACACCGATTGCCAAAATGTAACATAATTAAATTATTCTATTTATTTATCTTTATTGTAAACATATAATAACAGAAAACACAAATGATTTACAAAATGTATAAATGTATTAATCATGTAATCTAATACACTTATTGCACTTAAAGACTGCATGAACGATGCTACACTACTCAAAATTATTGAATCTAACACACTAAAAATTACATTTCATATAATAATAAAGTGTTATAGAACGTTTTATATAGTAACATACGTACTGAAAAACATAAAAGGCTTTTTAATTTTAATATATCAAATATTGCAGTTGCAACAAATCCAAATTTAACTCATAAATTAATTATTAAGCTAATACTTGTTAAGAGAGAGCGCAGACATGTAGTAAATTGTCGCTGTTATATATCAAGTTTATTAATCGCATGTCTAGATGTTGCCATAAAATAATCTTACCTAAAAAGTACATAATTTTAAATCCACTATACAATCATACAATACTCTTAACTAATTTGACAATATCTCTCTGTAACATTTTTGTGAATGTATATTTACAAAAACATTACAGACTCATGTGCTAAATATTAAAAATATCTTAACTAATTAAACAGCTACAATCTATGTTTAAGTAATTTCACCGCCAACGCATAGCGAAAATTGTGGTTAGAACAGATAATAGAAGAATTGTGAAAAAGCTGGTGACATCGTAGTGGCGGTAGGCAGCATTGTAGAACCCTCCGTATACCTGGAGACCAGCGGTCTCGATACTGAAATGAAAGAGAGATAATTGAGCATAACAATATAGGTTTTCTTTTATTGGTTTGTTAACTAAAACGAGGACTGTATGCACTTAAATCAGGTAAAACACAAAATATAGAAACAAAGTTTAGCTTTTCCTGGGACTTTCTGAGCATCATTACTCGGTGAGTCATGATGAGCACAAGCTACAGATTTAAGTTAATTCAAAGGATGAAAAATACGACTTGATAAAATGTATTATACAGTAGGTGTATTGAAGTCTGCCATTTTTTTAAATCTCTCTAATCGTTCTCACTAAGACATTTATTTGGACAGAGTCCTCATAATTAGAAATCAAAGAAAGAGTTACTACTAACGTTCATAAATTGCTCGGTGGTGTGAAAATTTATTAATTTAACACCTACCTGAATTTACAATAGTCTCCATCATAACTCCATCCAAGGTACTCTCCAGTCCTAAGATTCTCGCTTCTGAGCCAGTCTTCAAGCGGCCTAAAGTAATCTCTCAATGCCTCTCCGTTCAGGCTACCTTCTCCGATGGTTTCTTGTAGAATCTGTGTCCACGGGGCAGATGAACCACGCTCCATGATGCGCCTGAAAAGTGATATATGATTTTCTCAATTTCTATTTCATGCAATTTTTTTCAATATTTTCGTGAAGTTCCATTTAAAACAGCACTCGTGATTGATAGAACGCATTATAGCTGGAAGATTTACGTGTTCGTTATTGTTAAGACAATATTTGTGTACAAGAAAAATTTAAAGTTCTATTTTTTGTCTGTACACTGCCTGTGGGAAGCTGAGATAGATATGTAGATATGGCGGCACAAAGTCGCCGGGTCAGCTAGTATACATACAATACAATAATATTTTATAGTATATATTTAGGGTGTGTATGTTGTGAACTGTGTATATTTCTACTAATTTACAATACACATGTAACTTTGGTACATTAATAATACGTAAGCTCACAAGATTAATAGTACTTATTAATAATATAAGATTAATACTACTTAAAAATTTTGTGAGTATAAGTTGGCTAGCTGAGAATGTCTAGGACGTTTAGGTAAAAAATCTATAGTAATAAGGATAATAATATATTGTTTCAAAGACATATCGTTAAAATAAGTATAAAACATGACAATAGATTTATTAACTAAAAAACAGTCATGGTGGGTAAAAACGCATTCAACTGTGGCCTGAGCGTCATGTGGTAACTTACTATTTATCAATATGAATTTTTCATGTGCCCCATTGAGATAAATTACATCGCTTTCGCAACAGTTCATTTGGCATGATAATCATCATTATTCCGGTTACGATGCAAGTTAGGAAGAAGGATAAATAAAAAACCACGTATCTTTTAATAGCTTAGATTAAATTGGTCTTTCTTAGATTTGTTTGGATGATTTTTCTATCCGTAGGAATACAGTGTTCTTTTCGAAAAAAATGCTAATTTATTTTGAAGTAAAGTATATGCACAAGCATGTTTGTCTATTTAAATGAATGGATAAAATTTACATAATCGTAGATGTAGATAAAGATAAAACTGATAGTAGTAGTAATAGTAAATAAAAACTAAAATAACATTAATCATCGACTGATTTCATCGAAGGCTGTGTAAAACGTGGGTATCATTCAATGCGCTGTCCGACGCTGCAGTTACAAGTAACTACTAATTATACAATCAGCAATCTAAATAGTACGTAAACAACAAACGAGAGGTAACCCTATAATTTACTACCAGTATTACCTTACACTGCCTCTTATAACTTTGATCAAGTAATGTAAGGTGTCAATGGTACGGAACCTGAGCTTTTATATAATTCGTTACGGCAAGACAATGCCAAACTAGGGCTACTTGCACTTGCGCAAGCGGCCCTCGTAGGCTTCCTACTACCTATGTCGATATTATGCAGGTCTTCCGGCATATCGGTGTAGGACTACAAGCACGTTGTATCGTATAGCTATTTCTATTATATCTACTATTTGCCTTCGGGTGTCTAAGCTGGATTGTGATCACAAATAATCCTTTGAACGCAATCATTCTATCGCTTGCACAGAAATTGCAAAGTCTGTTGTACGGTTTTAGGAGTCAAAGGACATTGTTGACGGTGCTACGACATTTTTATCGTAAATTAATAGTTGTGACTACTACAAAATTGTGAATCACAATAATAACTAGTTATTCGTTGCTTATCAGACACTTATTGCTAAACACTAAAGTGTCTGTGGACAACATATAGTACCTAAGTTAATATGTTTGTTCAAATGTAGAATATACACAATGCTAGCCAGTGGAATGATAATTAGAATTGACTTGAACTTTACAATTAACAGGACTAAAAATAGACATAATTTTCTATATGCTCTACTAATGAAGTTCTAAAAAAAATAACTGCCCCTCAAATAAATCAGATCAGATAATCACCATCATTGAATTTGACATTGTTACACGAGCTACAGCCATGCTTTAACTTTCAAATAAAACATGAACAACATTATTATTATTACTTCTGTTACAATAATAATAGATTATGATCTTTATATTTTAATATTCCATAAAATTAGATGTAAATCTGCATAAAGCGGTTTACCCTTGACCGATGAAACACGGCTGACTTGGTAGATATTATCATATTTTTATAATTATAGAGGTATGTATGTATAAGTATATTTCATAGTTTTATTTATAGTTTCAATAGGAGCTGTGAAAGGGCATGGCAGGCCAGAGTTTAGAGATTTGTAGGGAGTAGAGCCACGCTGATTTCAGATTAATAAAAAAAATTAAATTAACGTAAAATGACAGCGTTCATGCTATCATGTTTCGTTGGTGAGAGCGAGACCAGAGGCCCAACGATGCAAAAGCATCACAAGGCTGCCATGGTGTGGGTCACCATGCTGCATTGTCTACATTCGCAATGAGTATGGTGAACCACCACTCTTAGATTCTGCTTTTGCTTTCCTTCATGCAGAGTAAAGTCATTTTGGCAGGCCCAAACATAAGCAAAAAAAGAGAGATTGATAAGGCCCGAAGACTATTATTTGAATGTGAAAAACCAGGTTTCGGAACTCTGAATTTTTTGTCTTAATGTCGTGGTATAGTGCAATGGGTATTAACGAACTGGAAATGAGGATACGAATTTGACGACCCTAGTTACCTTCAGTAATAAAACTAATCCTTATGCGGAGAGTGTTACATAATATTAATTTCTCTTTCTCCTATTAATATTTAAGTCCATGTTGTGATGAATTAAGAATACGGAATGTGTACAACTTTTTCATCCCATGTGACGTAAGAAGCGACTAAGGAATAAAACTACTCAGAACAACATCACTGTAAAGAGAAGGAATACTTGAAACATACTCGTACCAGTGTGATATAGTGGCCCAAACAATCCTTTCTAAGCAGAAGCCTATGTCCAGCAGTGGGCTGTTAACAGCTGTTGATGATTAATCAGTAAATTTACTATTCTGTTAATTATTCAAGCTGTATTCTAACTTTTTTTTATTTAATTGTGGGCAAACGAGCAGACGCATCGCCTGATGGTAAGTGATTAACTGCGCCCATGGCCACCCACAACACCAGAAGCGTCACAAGTGCGTTGCCGACCTTTTAAGAAGGAATACGCTCTTTTCTTGAAGGAAAAAGCGTATTCTTACTATTATTGTAAATTAATAAGCAAAATACTGTAACGTTAAACTGTGTATTAAAATGAAATGCATTTTTGTATTCATCTATAGTGAAATTATTCACATAGTTAATTAACTACAAGGACATAGAGTAAAATGTACCTTAAACAATAAAGATAAAGCTTAAACCATTTTGTCAGAATGCATGTGTGAAGATCAAGTTTAATCTTGTGCGAGTTTTGTAAAAAAAACTGACCCTTTGAAAGTAATTTCAACTCTATTATTTAGTAGCAATGGTTTAGTTTCTTGTAATAGATGCGTGTAAAATGAAGTATAGTGCAGACAATTGTGGGCCTCCGCACGGATGTGACCACTTGACGCTAATGCGGGTCGCATTATTACATTTTATTCCCTTAAACACATTGTTGAATTTAATGTTGGATTGATTACATAATAATTGAGGTATTATTGTGTCTAAATATAATTTTATTATTGTTGATTGACTACAAATCTTATTTATAACAGGTTATCTGCCTACGCAGTCGTAGGATCAATGAGTATAATCACCAATCATTTATATATAAAATATGAGTTATGTAAAGATTCGAGTGACCCTATACCACCTCATCTGGCCTCTATGCTTAAGAAGGCCAAAGCCCCCTTACTACAGAGAGGCCTATGTCCAGCCTCAGCTGTTGAAGCCTTTGTTTTCATTTATGTTTATATTTCCTTATAAAAATGGTAGGGATCAGATTTCACGTGCATAACATTACAACACTGAGCCTGGCAATGATGCGGAAAGTTGTACCAGAAACACATACTTAGGCGTCTGAAGCCGGATTTTGAGGTGGAAACAAACACTATATAAGACCATATACATATAGATCACATGATTCCTATGTCACTGAGGAACCGGAGATTCGATGGGATTTTCCCCTTCGTCAATAAAAAAAGTATATACAGCTACAAAAACAAACACAAATTGAAGGACTTAATTAGCCTTTGTTGTATTTTTGAGAATATCTTAAGGCCAGTTTCCTACTTCATAATCAGAACTACCTGCTAATATTAGGTATAGTATAATAGTAGGTAGTAATATATAAGTACTATAGACGCTGCTAGTAAATTAGTTACCACTCAAAAGTCAGTTAAAAAACGTTCATTTAATAAATAGACATGATAAATCAGTATGTAATAATATACGATCTATATTCACATAAATTTTTATAAGAATAGTTAGTCACACGAGCTTTAGTTCTAACAAAATATAATAACTCTACTTCACGGATTCGACTATGAAGGGCGTGCGCCGCTGAGCCAGTCACCCTATGACCACGGCCAGTGCAACCTGGTCGAAACGTCAGGCAAATCAGAGGTATGTAATACCTTTTAATAAGTGATCGCGTTAATTCCCGTAAAAATAATTGTTAATATATCATGGAACGCGAAAGTTTAAAAGTTAGTAAAAAATAATAATATAGGTACCATTTTTAACATTTAGTTATCATCTGACCAGTAGTAACAAAACTAATATACAATTAATATTCTATAGTACAAATAGGTATATCATACAACCACTAATGTCACTTTAAGCAGCAATCAACATAGATAAATTAAATTAAACACCTCTAGCGTACTGCGATAAAGTTTAGCAATTCCCCGCTTGTTCGTGTATGACGATTTTAAGCGAATACACTGTTGCGACAATTTCACTGTGCAACTGCGCAATTATATAATGGGACTTAGGGTTACAGCTGTCAATATAATTTTATTTATTATTAGTCGCAAGTCAACACTTGCTTAATTTTTAAAAAGCTGTTAACTTTTACTATTAAATAGAATGCATTATTTTGTTTAAAGTCTTATTAAATTTTTCAAATAAGTAGGGATTGGTAATACTGAGAACATCTTTTTTAATTATTCAAAGATTGATGAAATGCTGGGGATTCTTGAGTAACAGGCATGAAAAGGCGGTGGAAGCCAATTGCCATCAGGTATGAACAACCTGCTCCTTGAAGATGTTTTATAACAATATTACAAATATTGTTATCTTCTCCTAAAAAGAGTTTCCAAGAGAACCTTAGTATCTTTTTTTTGGTGACGGGGCTATAAAACCCTTCTCATTTCTGATTTCTTAACTTTCCCATGCCAAAACTTTACCTGATAATCCTATCAAAACTTTGTAACAATTTAGTTCGGCTTACTTTTACTAGATTAAAACAATTAATGTTGGTTTTTATACTTGTTTTATTACAGTATAAGCACTAGGCCGCCATAATGTGGGTCACCATGATGCATTGTCCACGTTCGCAAAGAGGTTGGTGACCGCCATCCTTGGATTCTACGCATGCTTTCCGTCAGGCAGAGTAGGGCCACTTTGGAAAATAATACTGAACAAAGAACTTGAATGATATAATTTTTCCGCAAGGTTTGTTTTAAGGTTAAATCGAAATTAGTAAATCCAAGGCAATTTATCATATTTTATGGCCATTAAATGTAATTGACATGACAAATAACTCTATTGCCACTTATAACATTTTAAATGTATTTTATAAGTGGAAGAAGATGTACCCAAGATTTCAAAATTTTTCATATTGCATATTTAGTTAAAGACTACACATACTAATAAATAAAGCTGAAGAGTTTGTTTGTTTGCTTAAACGCTCAGAACTACTGATTCTGATTTGAAAAATGATTTCAGCGTTAGAAAGCCCATTTATTGAGGAAGCCGTGGCTCTATTACGGTAAAAGAGCTTTCTTCGAAAAAACGTCATATTATGAGGTTAATTATTTCAAATATTTACAACGTGTCAACCCTAGTAACCAGATGGTTAGCAGCTCAGTTGCGAACTGCGTTAAGTTTACAAGTAGATAATACTGCGCTCCATTAATATTGTTTGTTACACTTACATAACACGCACTTAGGTACTATCTTAACTATTTACGCATAAATACGACAAATACTTAGTTTAACCTACTTTATATTTCTTTGAAAGATCTAAAGCCGGTAGTTTTGTAATTAAAGTATGATTTGAGAATGGATATGTTTAATTTTAATAAGGACTTTTACATACTATATTTACTTATATTATAAACTAGCTGAGCACCGCGGTGTTTTCCGCGGTATAAAATCAACCGCAGGTAACGCCGCGGGTCATAACTTTTAGAAAAAAAATAGCCTTGGTTACTCCTTATATCATTAGCTATCTGCCAGTGAAAGACTCGTCAAAATCGGTCCAGCCGTTACAGTGAATAGCCATAACAAACATACAGACAAAAAGACAGACAAACAGAAAAAAAATGTTATTTTGGTATATGTACCGTGTACATACATAGGCATTTAGTAAAAAGCCGTTATTTTATTATTACAAACAGACACCACAATTTTATTCATTTGTATGGATTCGAAAATAAATATGTCTGTTTACCTATTACGCTTTTACGGCTATATCGTTGAGCCAATTTGGATGAATTTGGTTATAGAGATAAATTGGAACTCGGAGGACGACATACACTTCTTTTTATCGCAATAACCAACCAACACGCGGAGAGAGCCGCGGGCAAAATCTATTATAATATAAGCTGAGCCATATATCTTATTGAGCCAATAAGTAAATGGCTTGATAAAATATATTGCATTATCATGTCTATCTATCAAATAGTATTATAAAACGATGATGCCCTAAAAGACTCAAATGAAATAATCACACGGCCGTCTGATCCCAAGCTAGGCTAAGCCTGTACAGACTGGTCATAAACGTACTTATACACTTCTAAATACATACATGTTATAAATAAATTAAACCCCGACACTGAACAAATGATCGTGTTAATCGTACACACATTTGTACTGCGTGGGAATCGAACCCACCACTTTTGGCTTTGCAGTCAGAAACACTAACCAAAGTGCCCGGTATTATAAAACAAGCTTTTAGTTTCTTTTAATAGGGACTAAATATATCTCACTTAATTTTGTGTGAAAGGCCTCAAGGAAATTGGAGACAAGAAGGTCATCTAGTATATTACGTACCAAACTGTCCATTCATTTCCTCTAAAGAAAAGAAAAAGTTGCATATGACACCATTTCAATTTCCTACCAGAGTTGACTTCAAATACAAATAAATATAAGAGTCGATTGAAATCCAAAGTCGTGACTGTGCCGCCGTCCTAATTACCATTGTACAGAACATAATATAGGAAACCTGGGTATATGGGTCGGAGCGGTTGTGAAACCAGCACTGGACCTAAGCGTTAGATGCCTAAAATGTCGCTAATTAAGACTGTCTTATATTCGATTTTTGTGGATTACATTTGTAAAAAACATTTTTTTATTATTTTTAAAATGGCAACTAAGATAATTGTTGGTTTTTACTAACTTGCGTGTTTAAAAAAATATTAACTGAGATAGGTAGAGTACTTATATTATACAGAAACAAATGAAAAAATCATTTTTTGTTTTCATATAACTGCGGTTTTGTTTAATATCCTCAGTTTTGTTAGTATTTCAATCGTAATTTGTTACTTTAATATAGTAATATGTTTTTCCAGCTTAAATTGAATTAAAAAATGACGGAAGAATTATATGTATACTGAACGAGTGCCTACCCATACTATTGTGATTCAGATTGATGAAGACCTGTGCCTAAAGCAGGAATGTTCTAGGTTACTAACGGTGTGTTAAAGAAATTAAAGGAAAACGGCTATAATTTAAGTTTGCTTAATGACGTAATTTATTCTAACATTTTTAAGTTCTGATGAAGATACTACACATTACCTATTATGTATATTAAAGCTTATAAACATACGCATTAATGGAATAGTTGTATAGAAATAGGATATCAAAAGTTGGTTCTGGAACGTGGCTTGACAAAATTTTAAAAGCGCCATTTTAGGTACCGTCCGCATATTCTACATTTTATCCCATAGACTGAACACTTACGTAATATAGATTTAAATCAGTTTTATAGAGGCTATTCTCGATTGCGCTGTGAGAATCTCATTGAAGTACGTTAGATGCTGATTTTATGTAGGGCATACTTTCGATGCTTTTGGAAATTGATAGGTGGGAATTCAAACCCAAATAGCTTTAAGTTCCCACCAAAACACATTGTTTTAGTATTAGTGGTTATTTTTAAACTTATTGAATTCTAAGAACAATTACCAGTCTTAAAGTTTAACATATTTGAGATTCATTATTGCTCCGTGAAGTTTCCTAAGATCATTTTCCAATACTAATAAATAATTTTGTACTAGTATTCAGGAAACTTAAAAGCTTTAACAGTAATTGTGTACGAGTTGATTGTAATAGACCGAGTGATGAGAGAGAGTTAGTGAAGTTCAGTACATCAGTTATTTCAATTCCAATAAAATATATGAAAGTACAGCCCAGACAAAGAGGGAGAGCTGTAAATTAATTTAAGGAAAATTATGTCTTAATTTGGAGCCGTCCGACTGAGGAATTAATAATTTGATTAAAACTTTTGGAATCTGTCTGTTTCAGACAACTGCTATCGGTGTTAAGTTTTGTGGCTTTCGTGGATTTATACTTTTTCATTGGTTTTTAAGAAGCTGAATAAACTAGAAATTTTTTATACTAAATAATAGTTATTAATGGATTTAAATATCTACTACGAGATACTACCTACTTTATTAACATTATCAGAAACAGTCCTTAATACTTTACTGTTGAACAAACTTCTCTACTTAGAAATAGGGTTTTGT